>OY743227.1:52934335-53640922 GCA_963555765.1 Orthonevra nobilis
AAATTTATCTATACTCGTATTTTCACATATATGCCTCAATGTGAAGTACGTAGGATTACTGGAAATGAGGTCCCACCTTACGTGACTTTTGGTGCCATTCAAAGTAGGCAATCACCTTCACGTGTAAGGAATTGTTGGACGGTCACAATTTTCCAGATTATAAATCGTGCTTCACTCAAAATTTGCAAGGCACATCCGTCTCGTAGTTTCAAATTCCAGTGTAACTTAAAATGAGGTAAAAACTGGATGTCCTTTGATTGACGGTAAACGGATCATCGTGGTTCCTGCCACACTGCTCATTTACCCCAAAAAATCAACGAGAGAAACAACATTTAGCGCTCCAACGGCTCCAATTACGACAAAACCACCCGGAAAAGTGTACATATATGAGCCCACCCAGTTTATCAAACTTTACAACGTCCAACAGAACCTACGACAAACGTCAAATAATTCGTCTGCAAGCTGATCGAATCGACGAGGCAAAAGATGGCGGGTCGGTCTAACAACTTTTTAACTTTTAAAGGCAATTACAGCGTAGCTTTAAAAAAGAGCTGGTTATGTATTTTTCTAAGACTGTCGTCCTCGACAAAAAAACTCGCCTTGTAACAGTCTCGGCGTGATGATATGAATTTTCCAGCAGATATTTTAGTTCAGTTCTATCACTGATCGTGCGTTATCGGAACAGAGTTTGCTATTGAGGAACGTCCATGAGGGTTATCTGTTGTGACTTCGGTCGCCGGAAAACGTCCTAAAGGCGGTTTCAGTTTTTTGTGGAAAAAATTCACTGAGCACATTCATTCATAGAGCTTCTTGTGTTAAGAGGAGCCGTTCCATTTTCTCGAAAACTCAGTGAGAAAAAAATGTTTCATCATGTGTCCACAGTTTCCACTATTCACATTCATGGTTCATTCTTAAAATTCATTCTTAAAAAGAGCCCAAGGATTCTGATTATCGATAATCCGGCAATCATTGGTGATTGAGAAGCAACAGTTTTACTTCCGACCATTCAGATGTAAATAAGCCTCGGCGGTCCAATAGCACATTTCATTCATTCAAAACATGACTTTCAGGGCGAAATCACCATGTCATTGATTCACAGAAGTTTTTGCAAAAATTCGAGTTATTTAATTTACCGGTCACTCTCTTCCGCACTGAGGTTCGCCGATATTCAGGAAAGCTTCCTCACACCTGGTTGTTGCTGACCGAGTGATATGAGGAAGTTTCGTCTAAACTTTGCTCCAACGACCGAATCCGAATCACACTTGGTTTATCACTCATTCGCTGAACAATATTGTCATTTTTTACTCGTGCATTTTAAAATATAAATCCGCTTCTGAGCACCCTGTATTCCGCTCTCTGGGTTGCTTTGCAGACTATAGTAATTTAAAACAGGCTTCATTTTTGTTTCTTTAAAACCACGTCTTGTGATCCCTTTTGAGAATAAAATGTTGGCATATGTTTTAAGTTTACTCTTCTTTACTGTGCCATTTACAAGCTCTAAGCTTAGTCTGATGACACGTGCTAGCGTAGGTTGACTAGAAGTGTTGTTTACTGGCTTTTAGATAAGCCTTCAATGTTCCAGTTGCTCTTCAGACACTATGAAAGTGCCTTCTTCGTTCTTTTCAAGAGAATGGTCATAGCTGAGTCACTTCCATGTTTACATTATTCTTCTGTATGTGTGTATGTCACTAAACTCCTACCAAACGGCTGAACCGATTTTGATGCAATTTTTTGTGTGTATTTAAGCGGGTCCATGGATTGTTAAGATTCAGTCACAAGTCATAGTGTCATCATAATTGGCGCTGATTTTGCTAACGTCGTAGCTCCATAAAATTTGTCAAATAAAGTATATAGTTTATCGGAAATTCGAACAATGCAAAAATGTTTGCTGAGCCCGCTTAAAGCATTCAAGCCAACGTTCGGACATGACAACCAAGGCTTGGACCACTGGTACCTCCTGAGTCTTGTTATGGATTGGTTTTATTTTTTTATAAATCAAAGAAACAATATCTAAAACACAAAATCAGGCTTTCATGTCGGCATAGAGCTATTCTCTTTTCGAAAATTTTCATCAACTTTTCGAAGATTAACAGCCTTTAATTCATCCATCATCTCGGTGCTTGAACTGAGCCACTAAGGAAAATAGAGTAATGGTGTTCGCGAATTGATCGCATCATATCGGTGGCCAGTTAAGGCCCAATAGTCCTGTCCCTATGAAAATAAACATTGTTCACATCCAATTCACATCAGTCAAAAACGTTCCATTCATAGAAAGGGCCACATCTGCACCATTTTCTAAAACAAAATTGAACCGAAAATTCAGCCAAACCAATAAACCCTCTGATACTTACTCCTTGTGGACAGAGAAGTTGTCCTACCATTTTTTTCAGTGCTATAAATTTGACAGTTTTTTTTTCAGTGCTCAATTATTCAAAATAATTTTGTGTAAAAAATCACAAATTTCCAACACCCAATCATCGAAAATGTGGAACTGTTCTTGGTTCAACTGGACCTTCCGTTTCTTCTCGAAATTAGCACACCTTTAGCACTTCTCTATTCAACATAGCCCCGGCCACTTTGCATCATGGAATTATTTTTTTTTTCAAACTTCATACTGATGTTCAGTAAAAGGTTCACGTGGACAATTTTTTCTAAAAATCTGAACCTTCCAAGCTTCAGTCGTACTTAAAAAACTATCATTTGAACGATGTTAACATCTTGAACATCACTGTTTCCCCGAAAATATTTATTTTCGCTCGTGTCTAAAGTTCAGCCCAAATTTCTGCAAATTATTTTGTTCTAGATTAATCGAATTTAAACGAAATTTCAAAAAAAAAAAATTGGTTTGGGTGCGAGTAGGTCTGCCCATACCATGAACTTCCCATCTCGATAAAAACATCATTCATTCCATAGACAAATACGTTGCAATAAAAAAAAAAGATACATATGTATATATGTTCTTTACTACCCCTTAGGGAAATTTTTCTTTAAGATTTTTTGAATCATTTAAAAAACGATTTGCGTATTTATCATTAAAAGATTATTCGAATATATTATTTCGAGTGATCAGGACAACAATTTGGAAATACTTTTTTTTTGATTAAGTAACATTTCTGCTAGAAATTAGTTCCATTTTTAGTTTAATAATATTACTTAAAAAATGACTTAATATAATTTAAAATTATGTTTTGCGTTTTTGATTAATATTGATAGCTAATTGCACTTTTTTCGTCATTAGCTTTTTAATTAATAACTTGAGGACTGTAGCGCCAGTCCGCGTGGCATTGGAATTTTATCGATTTCGCTGTACAACTCGTACCGTACAGTTCGTTGTTGAACCTTCTCCTCCACTCATCGTCAATGCAGATCACACTTTTCTCTCGAAACAACCTAAGAAGCCTTCATCCGCTTTTGAAACTGTCCATGCTTCTGCACCATATACCATGATGGGACTGATGAGAGTCTTATGGAGCGACACTTTAGTTCTACGAGAGAGGACTTTACACAATTGTTTTCTTAGCCCAGAGAAACAGCGATTAACAAGAGGTATTCTTCGTTTGATCTCAGTGCTAGTGTTATTATCAAAGTTTTCAGGAGAGCATAGGTAGATAAAGTCCCTAACTACTTCAAATTTATAGCTGTCTATGGTAACGATTTGGGTGTCTTTTTTTGATGACAACATATGCTTCTTTGTGCCCTCGTATACCGCAAAACCCATCTTTTTTATTTCTGTCTGAATCTTCATAGCCGAACTGTTGACGTCAAGATGCGTTCTCCTTTTATATTTATATCTTCGCCGTATGCGAGTTACTGAACAGACCTTTAAAAGATAGTGCCTCTGGTGTTGACACGGGACTTTTGCCGCTAAGCCGTCCGCTCAAGAGGCTTTCTTAGACTTAAGCTTAAATATTGCTTCTTTACTCTGTCTAGGTCGGATAGATAGCATTGTTGATGATGTTTCCATTTCGAATTTTGCAGGTTTCGGTTTGGGGTCTGTATGCTTGAGATAATTGTTTTCTCTGGTGGTAGAATTTTCGAACCTTATTCCTGTTTCTTAATCTCTAAACAACCTCAATCGGGCGCTTCTCATGCTTTATCAAAGACGCGACCATGGTATAGCTTGAAAATGTTGTGCACGAGATTAAAACACGGCTATCCCTCTAATATATCCAACTCGACGTGAAGATATTTTTTTTATAATTTGCTCGCTCTCAAGAGGTTATGAATACTCTTTTAATGCAAGTCGCACAGAACGAGTAGAAGAATTAGGAGACGAACGAAAGATTTTTGTAGTGGTTTGAGAAACTCAGATGTATTTGGTTTCAGTTGAATACCGTGGGTGGAGCTCAAATTGGGACGGATGATTTGATATCGACCTATCCAAAGTTTGGAAGATTTAGCTCAAATTTAGAGTTGCGAAAATCGATTTCATTTCAACAACTTTAACATTGGAAGTTGGATTTGTATTCGCTTTTGGCAATTGTTTTTCAACTTCTTCAATAAAGTGTTTTAAATCAGACAGTCAGAATTATCAAATATTATATAGCTTAGTTTCAAAAGTATTACATTTTGTAAGAACTCTGTTTATAGGGATTCATATTTTAAAAGTTTGAGGACCAACTGCTTATCTCAACTTCATGTATTTTTGGAATTATTTTTAATCAATCAAAGTTGTTTGATTGCTTTTCTATGGAAGATATTAACCACTGCTCGGAATATTAAATCGTGATTAACTTTTTGTCCTTTTTGAAAGGGTTCAAAAGTACATAGTTTCAATCCAGAAATTTCCACCACCTCTTCCTTCCGAGCTGGTAACTGCTCAGCAAAGGATCTTTTTCTGTCTGGTAAATATATGGCTTAAAGAGGATCACATTCAGTCCAGTTTTCTTTGCAGATTTTGATAGGATTTTCCACGCCGATTCCGAGAGATTTTTTATCTCTGTGTCATGTTCTGGAAAGACCTCTAGGATTGGGTTCATGTTTTAAAGCCACAACAGTGGAAAACAAACTAAATCGGATGTTATGGTCTTCCTTGCAATATACGAGTAATGCAGTTTTATCCATGCATTTTAACTTTCTCATTTAGGTTTCTCTCGATGCTTTTGCTTTAAATTCAATTGCCTCCTGTAATTTGCGCCATGAGCTTCTTTTTGCTAATATATTATAACTATTAAAAAAGCGTCAAGCTATTGCCGAGCAGGTTTTGAACAAAAAAACTGATTTTCTAAGGATGTTTTCATGTGTCAGTGTTGCAGACGTCACTCTGAGTCTTGAAAAATGAGGAACTTACAGGATTCACATTTCTGAAACAATTTTCAAAGAACTTCCGTGGAAATTTGGATTAGGAAATAGAGAAAGGGGCACATCAATATACGAAATGGCCTCAACTAAAAACTGTTTTAGTCTTTTTGGTAGCCTCTATAGTTAGTAACTTACTTAGTTTAGTCAATTGGCTAAATAAACATAATATTGATGAAACTTTTGGCATTAAAATTGAACACAAAAAAAATTTTATATGAATTTGTCCGCAAACTTATGAACGGCAGTGTATATATTTATGCTTATTTTTTTATCTGATAAGGTAGCTATAAACTATAAATTTAATTAATTTTGAACTTTTTTTATTGGAAAACTAAATTGATTTTAATTGAAGAAGTCAAATTGTCCCTTTTTTTGACAGTTTTTTCGTCTTAAAATTCAAACCACCCTGTGAAATTTAACCAAAAGCTTTTCAGGTGATCTTTATGCACACACGCTTCGAATGAAACCAATTTGGCTTCGATAGCTTGATTTGTTCTCGAGTTAGGCTGTACGAAAGAATCCGCACAAACGTACGTACGTACGTACACACACACACACAGACATCTTTCTAAAAATCATGGAATCCGACTACTGGGACCGCCAAACGTGGAGAAATGTAAAAATTTTGAATTTCGAAAATCGGACCGATTACAAGAACTTCCTGATGGGAAGTTAAAAATATCAATCATCATCACGATTGATTGAATCATCCGAAAATAAAAATGTGTATTTTAAGAATACTGTTTGTTTGAAACTAAAGCTGGAATGTAAACATTGCCTTATCTTCGTTTTCAAAACGTTTGTACACGCACAACTTGATTAAGGGCACCCCCAGGCCATACATAGCCAGAAAGACCAGATTGCGTTTGCGATGCTTAATTACACAGATGAGATACATGGCAGCGTTGTGCGTTAAATGCTTTATGAAAATGCGTTTCTGAAGATTTTGTAAACATGATCATGGAAATGGAATGGGAAATCATAAAAATTTAACGCTCTCTTTTGTAGAGCCTCAAGTACGAGTATTTATCCCTTCCCCTGTTTCTTTCAATTTTTGTTTTTTTTTTAAAAGAAATTAATCAACGAAAAAGATTTTGATGTTAAACTTTGTGAGGAGCAACTTTTTTTTTCGAAACAATTTAATTGGGGCGATCTTTGACATTTTCTCGATTTGGTTAATGATCGATTTGCTCGACGAGATAAGGAATGTCATCATTTTGAAGTTTTTGAAAATGATCGGATTCTTTTGACTAATTTTTCGGTGTTCCAAAAAATTATGAAACCAGTTGAAGTCGTAATACGTAATTGGTTTTTCTTAAATGAAACGATTTTGCTGCGGAAGGGAGGTAACGATTCACCTTGTTCTTGAATTGCTTCATATTCCAACAAGTGGAAGTTCCACATTCGTATCGTGTGATTCTTTGCTTCACAGTATAATGGAAATTCTCCTGAATGAGAGAATGATAAATCGTCCCGATTCGGATATGGACTGTGATGCATCTGGCTATTTCACTGGAACACTTTACACCTTTAAGCAGGCTTTTGGATGGATTTGAAGCGCCTGTCCACTTATAGGAATTATAATTGCCGACACGAATCAATATTTGCTTTATAAATGGAAACCAGATTGCCGCCTATCGTGAAGTAATTCTTGCAGGGCTTGGCGAAACTTAGACATTTTTTGGCGTGTGATCATTCTGACTGAGGTTGCTATTGATGCACATTCCGGGGACGGAAAGTCTTCGGTTTCCGTGATAATATTTCTCCACAAAGCCAGTGAAAAGCATTGAGTTAACTTGAGCTATTGAAATCTTATCCGTTCTTACAATTAGATCTCCAAAGTTATATGCACCCTATGTCGAGATTTAGAAAGGTTTACATAACGATTCCGTTCCGTTTCCACCATTGAAGATGACGGACGTTCTATTAAGAACGAAGAAAAATTTTAAGGGTTATACAAACTACGAGGGACTGAATTGGATACAATTTAATAGAAAAAAGATAATTCATTAAAAAAAAAAAAAAGAATCGGAGACAAAATGGTTCCCTTCGGCACACCAGCATTTATATGGTGAAATGTAGTTTTCAACCAATTGGAAAAAGGAGTATCGGTTTCTTTTGAAATATCAAATGCAGCAGTCTCACGATCATCAGCTGAAACTTTATAAGCATTTCCATGAGTTTGGAAAAAAAGAACCTTTCTGTAATTGGTCGTATGTGAAAGGTAAAAGAAGATTCCGTTTTTTAAGGGACACGTTTTTTTTCATCTACTTGGAAATAGATCAGAAGTAATACTGAAGCACCAGTTGTTTCAATATTTGTTTCGTGGGTAAATTCAACTAACGGATTTAAGCATTGCAGCCATTTCAAACTTGTTCGGGTTACCTCAGATGGGTTTTCTTTGAAATTCCGAAAAGTCAACTCCCTCGGACTGAAAGCTTCATTTCAGCTGAAGTCGCGCTATGAGTTTCCTTTTGGCTTGATGATTTTCAACATGTGAGCAATAAAGTTCCTCATATCAGAGCAGAAGTATGGAATTTTTACATCTGCCCATCGGGTTATTCGTTTTGGGCCACTTTGTTCAATGAATGGTTAGAACTTGCCAGCGCATATAAGTTGAAGGCCAAATTGTATCAGTTGATTATACGTTCAGACGCACATGCTTACTTGTTGTAAAACAACTATTTAAAAGGAAAAAAATCCAGCGATTTGCATTGAATTATTGAACATTTAAGAACAATGAGGATAGAAAACTCTCTCCGGGACAAGAATCACCATACTAACCAAATGTCAATTCAGTAAGTATTTGTTAAACAGATACTACGATATCTGAATCTCAAATTTCAACCTCAAAATTTTAATTTGTTTCGATCGCAGAATGAGTGCTGAAATTGTGGTTTTGTAGTCTTGGCTGTTAACCAAACAATCGCTATCACGATCCTGTAGAAAACTCTTAAAAAAAAACCGCATGCAATTCTGGCCCATTTACGGCAATTACTCGCGCGTCAACGGATTTCTTTCAAAACGCAACTTGAAACCCATTCAATGACATTTCTTCATTCAGCAGTCTGTTAAGCATTTCAATAAATGTCGGTAAACGCATTGAGGTTGACCTACAAAAACAAGACGCACATTTTCAGCTGTTCTCAACTGAGTGTTAGAATGTGGTCTGAAGTGAGACATATTTTAATTCAACATCCAAACCAAATAATCGCTTACAAATATGTTTTTGTAATAAGAATGTGTCTGCCGATAAACGGTCTCCCTCTATGCGATGCTGGGGGACGGCTGCCGTGGTAGTCACTGTCCTCCTATCACTTATCATTATGTCTTATTAGATTGTCTGAAGAGTGGTACAACTCGAAGTTAAGCTAGCCGCAACCGCAACCGCAACCGCTGTTGCTTGTTGAATAACTTGACAAGATACAAATTGGATTAACATGCATGCCACAGATACCGCCCACCATTCAGCACCGAAATCCCAGCCTCTTCTACACGGATACTCTTGTTCGGTGTTCAGTCGCCATATGCTACCAATTTATTTTCGTGGGAAAGATACATGCTACGAGTGGATGTTGCTTAGATGACTTGTTCTGGTTGTTTGTTGTTTGCTCTACAAACGTCTTAGTTGGTCAATGAAAATCTGTGCTCTGTGCAAGCTCGGTATCATCGCTTCCATCAGGAATTTTGACTTTGAACTTTCTCTTGACTGCAGATCCGCGGTACACGTTAATCGGGTGTATCTGGAGCTGTAGCTCCCACGTTGATTGCTTCTTTTGAATTGAATTTATTTTTATTTATAGTTTTAAAAATAAAATCAAAATTAACTGCATGTATTAATTTATTTCTTTTTTTCTATTTCTTTGCAGGTAAGTTTTTTTGGACTTCCTTTGGAGACTTTTTATCAGTGTGGTATGAAAATGAAGCTTAATTTTTTAAAACTTAGGGCAGCTGTGTGGCCTTTTGGCATTTAAGAAAAAAAAATTTATACACGAGTCAGGATTTAAAAAAAAACGTGACCAAGGAGGGGAAGGAAGGTCCAAGAAGATTGCTTTCGTTACATGGACGCAAAATATCATGAATCATTTGCTTCTAGCGTTCGCCGTTGACGGTAGTTTTGTACTGAATTCCGGCATGCAAACCGCGCCAAACTGAGCCTTTTTCGGAATATAATGAGATCTCAAGCTGTATCCGAATCGTACTCACTCTGAAGCGCGGAATAGAGCGAACGATGCGACATTATCGATGATTCATTGTCTCCATTTGCTGCACTAGTTAGATCTCTTACAAATGTTGGTCAAGATCTCTCATCAAAATCTTCCACGCAGCGCATGGTCAGTGGCCTCGTTGGTGAAGTTTGGGTCCTCGAGTTCGTCAGAACGTCAGCCTTATCCGAAAGAATGAATCCATAGTTTTGTAAACAAGCTGTCCAGATGGACGGTTAAAGCCGCAGTGCATTGGATGCATTGTTCTATAAGTTTGATGCAAAAAAGGCAAAATGTATTCAAGTCCCAGGACTTTTAAACGGATTTAAATCTTTGTATTATAAACTGTGATAGTACACAAAATATATATGTCGTTGACACGTACCTGATCTGACAGCTAGAATGACAGTTGCTCCTTTAATTTATAAGAACAATGTCAATTGAATGTTTTTTTCTAAAGTAAAAACTTTTTCCCATTTTCCAATAACGACACATTTTTTAATTCACGAATCGTCCCAGTTTTTGGCATCTTTATACAAATGAAAGTGCTGATCAGCCAGGCCCAGATAATGGTCAAGGTTATAATCACCAAACTTCCTATTGACTTCTCATTTATAAGCTTAGGTTAGGAATTAGCAGTTTTTGAAAGTTGTGACTTTGGCGCTGTTATTCTGCTTAATCAATTTGTCCTGTCGATTTTCCATCGAGCGGTTATCTTTATTTAACCACTAAAGGTACAACTAACATCGGCAGCGATGCATTACCAAAGAACTGATCCCATCGCATATATCATTGCGAATATCTTTTCTTTTGCCACGTGAAAAAATGCCATTCAATGCCTTATTTTTCAGGACAATGAAATTATTTCTTCAATATTTTTTCAAAACCTTGCTCAATATTGGTTTTAATAAGAACTTAATGTGCTTCAGCTGTGAATGATTGTTTGAATAGGAGTGCGGTCAAAATCCTCATTAGCTGAATGTGAATTTTACAACGAATATATTCCTACAACTCCGTAATAAATCACGGATATAAGAAAATGTTTAATTATTAAGGCATCCTCATAGAAAAAGTCCATTGGGGTTAAGTCATTTATTGAAACAAAAAATCTTTAACACCTTCTCGATCAGGCTTTTTTTAAAAGGCTTACTTTAAAAGGCTTTAGGCACTGTAGGCCACTCTATTTTATGCGACAAGCTTCTTCGGCGTTACAATTTCTCTCATGGTGCCTAACAAACTGGAAAGAGGCTGACGAACTTTTTGGGTGTTTATCATATTTTCTTCCAACTGTAATTGATGTTCCACAGTGGTCGATGTTAGGCCCTCTACTGTTCTCTCTTTAAGTGAACGATCTCCGTAGCATCACTACTCACTGCTCAATTCAAATTTTTGCTGATGACGTTTAAATGTATGTGAGCTGTCCGCTCGGTCTTATCGAACACTGCGTATGCAATATCAGTGCTGAAGAAATTTATACTTTTAAAAACCTCGGGTAACACTCTTTATCTCGGTTCTTTTACTGACACAGTCCTGACCCGAAACTATTGAAACTTTTTCAGATGCTCGCATATCAAAATAAAAATAAGTGGATCTTTTAAAGGCGTTTAAACTAAGCCGGTTTGACTATACTTAAGCGTGTTGAAATCGAACCACTTTCAATTGATCAGTTCTCTTAATCACTATTGGGTTACACCGTCAATTATGTTCATAAGGATGTACGACTGTCCTTATAAGGATAATTTCTAGCAGCTATTTAGAACAACCAAAATATTTCGCTCTTGTATCCTATCTGTCTACGACATTTCACTATAGACCTCGAAGACTTACTCTAGTAAACTGATTACTTACTTTCTAACTTATCAGGCTATCTATCCTTTGAGGACCTGAGCCTTTAATAAAAGTGCTTCTCACCCTTTACGGTCGCGGTTAACACGTTTCCATCTGGTTAAGCAAAACTTACTGGAATCAAAAACTGCAAGATCAATGAACCGAATCTCGGAAGTGCGATTTCATATTCTTGAATCTGGTGGCTTGGACTCGAAGACATCATCAACTGAAGCATTGTTGTCATTTCACATAATGTGGCCGACCAATTTGTATCCTTGCAGTTCTCCTTTTCCTTTTGAAAAGTTCAGGCATATTCATAAACGATGAAGCCTTTGACTTGACTTTCAACATGTCTTAATATTTCCAACTGCCTTCCATTCATAAGAAGGGTTAAACGTATTGACAGTGGGTATCGATGAATAGTACTTTTTGGCATCGAACCGGTGAGTATCATTGCCAAGAAAGTATCGAATACTGTTAAAAAACATAAATTGAGACTTCCTTTTTACGTAATCACAGTATTTGGCGAAGTGAAAATAATCAAACAATTTTTGTTTTAAGCTAGGTACGAATTTTTAGAACCATTCTTCCTCAGGACGACCTGCTAAAAATTATTACCGATTTAAAACGTTCGGCTTGAGACGATTTCTTGCCTCTGTAGCTGTAGCAGCGACTTTGAAAAACAATCTTTCTGCTGGCAACAATCATGGCAACGTCATATTTCTGCACCTTTATTCTGAACGAAAATGGCTAAGCAAAAAATAATACTATAAAATATCATATCAAACAAATTCAGTGGAAAACTCTGAGAGTAAGAAAATGTCTAATCCATGTGGGCCCTACTCTTTCATAACCCTTCTCCTTCTAATAAATACATTACTTTTTAGTACCATTACCAGTCAAATAATTGTTCTTGGTACTTGAAGATCACCACGAACAAGTTCTTGTTAAGTACTTTGTTCGAAGTACATTTACAGTGAACTGCACTACTTTTCAAGTACAATTCGTTGAGTGGTCTTTTGTGTGGCTGACAATACCAACACCACATCGCATAAATTCAGTATTGAAGTAAGACTTGCCACTGTTGCCATTGTTGTTGTTCTACGTATGACGAGATCATGTTTGTGAGTAAGTTTAAAATACAAGGTTTATCAACGATTTAAAAATTGTCAATTTCACAAAAGAATTTTTCCCGACTCCCGACTGTAGCAGGCAGTATTACAGCACCCAAAAAATGTACTTAGAACAAAGTACTTGATAAAGTACTTGTTCTTGCTGATGTAAGTACAAGTATTTTGTATTTTTTTTTTTCAAGTAAAATGTACTGGGTTCTTTAGTGTCCTGCAGTACAAATGTTGTTTTACAACCGCACAGTTGAAGTACTTGATACTACTCAAAGTATCTGCCCATTGTATTTAATACTCAATATCGGTTATCTAAGCGTAAAGTATTGATACCCACTCAGTATTGAAAGTATCCTTCGAACCCGATTCATAAGATCTCTTACGCTTTATGTTAAATCGATGTGTGTTCCCTCACAATCCAAGTGCAGCACTGTCAATCCAAAGAGCTGAAATCATTTCCAACGACTTGAACCCTTAATTAAATTTTATTTAAGATGCACTTGGACATCATTATTGTATTTAACAAAGAATAAGTATGTATGCCATGCTTCCAATCTATGGAGGTTCACGGAGGTTCTTAATTTAATTTACGACTTGCTCATTTGAATAAAGGTACTATAAGGCTTTCGAATTTCAGAATCTGTAATAAACCTAATTCCCGTGCTGGATGACTGTTATGCTTTAACAAAAAGCCATCCAATAAAAGACAGAAGCAAATCGAAATTTATGGAGATCGCACTCAAAACCAATGCGACTCGAAACCTCATTTTATTTCTAGTTTATTGCGTTTACTGTTGGCATTTTGAATATGTTTCTTTAAGTGTGTTTTTAGGCTTTATAGTGTATAGGTTTTTAAGGCAAATAAATAAATAAAAATTACATTTTGACATTTTTGTTGAAGGCAGAGAGCACGTATGTTCTGCCACACAAGATCAACAATCTAGTCTCATTTTAACTTTGATCTCGTTACTATTCTTTTTCTAGAAGTCTTAAATAGGCTTTCTTAAAAAAAACAAATTACCTACTTTCTTTCTAAAATTTTCAAGGTGAATAAAGCTTAATCTGCCTATGTGCTAAGCTAAGTTGTTTCCCATATACGGTCAACATCATTTGA
This sequence comes from Orthonevra nobilis, assembly GCA_963555765.1. Lineage (NCBI taxonomy): Eukaryota > Metazoa > Arthropoda > Insecta > Diptera > Syrphidae > Orthonevra > Orthonevra nobilis. The sequence continues at coordinate 52,947,907 of OY743227.1, forward strand.
ACATAGTGCAAACGCATCTGCCAATGAACACCTGCAATGTTGCCCAAGACCACGCTTGCAACAAATCACGTTCCAGACACACGCTTCCCATTTGTGTTAGGCACTCGTATAAATATGAGGATAATAGTATCGAGGTTAATTTCATTTGACAGTCCTCCGTTTGTAGGTTCCACTCCTTGTACCATTCCGACTAGCTCAATGATAAATATTCTCTTCATCGGTTTTTATGATTCATTTCGTTCTCGCAGATCTTGTTACCTTTTTCACAATCAAATTCAATTAAACGGACGCGATTGTCGGGGGATCTTCGTCCTACAGATGTTCTTGCGTTAACATCGGATTCGCGATTTTCCTTTTTTGGCATGAAAACTGAGTAATGGTCTCAAATGAGGTGAATGTTGTAAGCTAGATTACGGTCAGCGAAATGAATGATAAGTGCGGCTTTTCGATTCTTTCAAGTCGTAATAATAACACGAGAATTGTTTTAAATGCACATGTGAAGGCCTGAATTCCATGGTGGAATTGTTACCTATCCAATCGGCCAACAGTCTTTCATCACTTCCTTTTTAAAAGTACCAAAATCTGATCCTATTTATTGGAGACATGTGACAGTTTGGATTTGGCCTCAATTTCAATGTTTAATTGCTGCGATTTGACCTCTTTCGAAAGGCATGTTAGGTTAGGCTAAGTTAGAGGGCAGGTGCTTGCACTGTTATCCTTAAAGTTCATTGTGGAACTCCTGCGCTATGTACTTTTTCTCCATGCAGGCAGAAGATAGCCCTTATGAAGCTTGTTGTATTCGTCACAGCTTCAGGTACCACTGCAACTCCTACAAAAATCGCGGGTAGTAATGCCAAATCTGTCGATTATAGAAACTTTGGCGAAGTGACTGGTTGGTACATCAACTATAATGCAAGGTTTTATTGTTCCCAAAGACTAGAAGATGATGGGTTCTCTTTTTGTTGACAGTTGGTCATAAAGTTCTTATTTATAAATTTTAAATTTGTGCATAAACCTTTAAGTTTAAAGATATGACATCGCGGACTTTTTTATAGACCTCTATGAATTCTACAACTTTTCTATAAAAGACAATTAAATACATCTTACCGATAAGGCAATATCAGCAAGAAACCAATTCGAGCGACCGTTTTTTCATCGGCTTTGGATACAAAATTTGTAGTAACGAAGGACGGAAGAATATATAGCCTTTGTTCACCCTGAGAAAGAATTTTTGAAGTTGTATAGTCAGTTTCAAAAATTATTTCCTAAATATTATCTATCAAGCTGACAAACTTTTCCTTTTTATAATATAGTGTGACCTTAACATATAGAGATGGGTCATCGCGGACTTTTTTATAGAACTTTTTGAGTTCTAAAACTTTGTTTTAGAAGGCAATTAAATATCTATGACCGTTAAGGCAGCGTTCACAAATAATTGATTCGCTCGACCGTTCCTGCATAATTGGTCGCAACTAAAGGGCTTTTTACTTAAATATATATGTATGCTATTTTATATTCATTCCGAAGGTCTATTTTAAATGTAACTGAACGAATTTTTGAAATCGGATGAGTAGTAGTAGTCGAAGATTACATCATAAATACAATCTTTAAAATATTACCTCTTAAAAATGTTAGGAAACTATTTCAGTATTTTGTTTTTACTTTTAAATTGACATTTAAGGGTGCTACCAAGGGTTGAATTTTAAATACGAACTCAAAATCTTAACATTTGATGGAGTTTGCACGTCTTTGTTTTAAAAAAATTTAAGAAATTCGCATGGTCTGGAAGAATCGTACGAAGTTTTCTGTGTTTTTTCGAAACCAGCTGTTCCGACAAATAATACAATTGGCTTTTAAAGGCTTAAAGGTCTTTTAATACTTGCAGGACGTTTCTAGGAGGATGGTCACTCTAGAGGCTAAAAACCAATTTTTCGTCTTCGCGTATATTATCATCTCGAAAATGCCTACAAAAATTATCCTGAGATTTAACGATTCCCTGTTGACATCTAGAGTATAATGTACCTGCAGTTGTTAAAGGTTTAAGCTGGCAGCGATCTCTAAAAAGTTTCAAAAATTAAAAGAACGAAATGGGATAAATGTTAAAATGAACATATAGTGCCGCGATGGTACTTCAAAAGTCGAAAAATAAGCACTACCCTAATGAAGAGGTTGTCCCTGCAAGTCCAGATCCAGCTTTTCAAAGTCCGCAAAAGTGTGGCTCGATTTGTACTATAACTCTACAGCAGTTAATTGTCTGAAAAGATCCAATCAAAGACCGCTCCATTCCTGACAAAACTGTCTGCATTGATATGCGGTCTCATATGATTTTTTCAATCTTATGCTTGTACCGAGAATGTAACAGGCATAAATCAAGATGGCAGACGATATATTCTGCAAGTCTGCTTAGCGACATTGACACGCTTAAACGCTGATAAGCTTTGAGGCTAGAAGAGATAAGAATAAAATAAAGTATATCCGAGTCGAACACCGACTTCCGATTTCAAAATAAAGCAATCGCCACTGCCAGGAACCTTCTTCTTACCAACTGGAAGCAGAAATGTAAAGTATAGAAAAAACCTAAGCTCAAGCTCAGATCTTCAATGGAACAATGACCTGACGAGTAAGGGGGTTAGGCTGTTATTATGAAAAGATGGATCGTCAATCATTCCTCCTAGAGGTACGGATAGAGTGTCTAAAGTTAGCTCGATATACAAGAGTATAGAAAATTTGTCCACCAATAGACGGTTTATTGTGAAGAATGGCAATGTTCCCTCAGCTGTAACATCGGAAAATATTAACTATTAACTAGGGTGTCGACCTTTTTTCGAGCGATCTCGTATACTCTCTTGTCAACGATCTTCAACTCCAAAGATCGAGGTCATTGTAAACATTTTGCAATGCAGTTTTGTTAACTGCGGCGATCGAAAGCTGAAGATTAACTTCCAACAGTATGAATCCAGTTTGTTTTGGACGCCCTTTGCCTGCGGCGTACAAGGATACAAGAAGTTTTTGGCGAACGTTCTCTATCGTGAGGAAACAGGGACAGCCGCTGACCAGACGAAATGTAGTAAGGTGCTTAGCGGTCCGGCTAGATCAGTATCTATACTTTGATAAACATAAACATGCAGGTCCGGTAAGAGCCTAGTCCATTTTTGGCTTCAACGCCCTTATTCAGCAAGCGCGTGCAAATCGATGTTTCATGTGGTTCAATGTGGTAGCAAGTTTGTCGGAAGGATAAGCCTTTTCGAAGACGTTCTTGTTTCCATTTATGTATTTAGGACTTCGGACTTCCAAAACCAAAAACTGCTCTTATGAGATCCTGAACCAGGTGGCAGCCAAATCGGGGTCGATAACTTCCTAATTACACTTATAAGGAAGCACAATTCAAGAACAATAACCTAACCTAAGCGACCGTTAACATATAGTATATCACAAGACGGAACGCCTTAACGGCCAGATAGTGGCTAGATATATTACTGCGGATCTACCATGTTGCCGAAGAAGTGCTTAAGGCGGCTTCTATACAAAATACCGACCAAGTACGAGTCGGACTCGCGTAAAGAGGGTTCCCTCCAAACTTAAAGGTATGTAATCAGGGAATTGAGACAGTAAAAAGAAATTTCGGTTTTATAGGGCGGTATCATCAGGAGAACCAGCACCACCAGCTCTTGTGTTAAAAAAATAACGAGCGGAGTACGACAAAAGACTTGTGATTATATATATAGTAAGACTAAGTTTAGAATACCCTCATGTGGATAAAAATTTACGAAATAATATCTTCGAAAAAAAAGAAACCTAGATGATGACTACCAAGTTGATAGGATCCCGAACATGTCAATTTTCCCTCGACGAGTATCTAAGGGTTAACTTTCCTTCTACTCAGTTCGTAAGAATAATTACAAAAAAAGATTCAATCAGTTCACTTGAACTGAATAGGCCCCGGCGAGATTCGAACTCACGATCTCCTGTTTACTAGACAGGCGCTTTAACCAACTAAGCCACGGCGCCCATTGAATAAATTCTGTCCAAATCCATTTTTCACTTAAAAATCGTGGGTGGATTCTCAAAATATGCTCCACTTGACAAATCAGATACAAAAATAAATCTACTCGAATCTCAGACATCAAGATACTTTTTATTAGAATTCCCCCAATCACCGCTAAGAGCGCCAACATTCCACCAAATAAACTTCCACGCTCGCCGCTTTATTGATTTCTATGGAAATGTATATATTCATCCATATTGATGATGAGAATCCTCTTCCAAACCGTTACATTGTCTTTATTGTTTTTTTTTTTGTCTTTACCCAAAGGTCCAACACTCTATTAATTATCACTGAGAATTTATGTTTGAAAATCATTTAAAAAAATATTAGAATCACAGCAATAAACGACACGAGGAAACAAGTATCTAATAAAAAATCGGAGAAAAAAAATGTATCTCAATTACAAAGGGGTAAGCAACAAATGTATCTATGATACTTGGAACAATATAATCAAATCACGTCACAGCTAATCAACGCCAATGCGCGCGCCTTCTCATATGAACAAAAAAAAAAAGTCACGCATCTAATAAAGCTTTAAAATATTATTAACAAAAAAAAAAAAAAAACAAGCTAGCATGCAACGCAATAAAGTGGTTTATGGAAGTGTGAGGAAAAGAATTAATTTATTGTCCTGACATCAGATTTTATCGGCGCCATAAAAATTTTGTCGCGTCATCATATCAATGCCTGCTGACTGCCGAGCATAGTGATTACTGATTATGACAAAACAAACATTGGTCTTTATTGTCAGTAGATTGCAATTATGTGTGTACAATCGAAAATGAATAAAACATGTATAAATTTTGATTGGCCGGGGGGCTTCCTCATTCCCATAGTGACCCACTGAGCACAGTCAGTAAAGGTTTGTTTTTTTATCGCTTTAGGATGACTTCTTTGGAAACGTGCTTGGCGCAGGGCTAGGTTTTTCTTGCTTGGATTTTGAGAATTGTTAGTCTTGCTGCATAGTTCATTAGTTTGTCATTATTAACACCGTGTTAGTTGCTTGTTGTCGACAGTTAAAGAATCTTTTTTTTACAGCTTAGCACAGCTTGAGAATATTGTGTAAAAGAATGTTTGCTTACTTTATGTTTTTTCAACGGAAGTCCTGCCCGGTAAGACGCAACACTCTTTTTCACAGAAATAACCAATTGTTGGCGTCAACTAAATGACCAATTGTTAGCTGCAACTGCGCGTTATCACCAGTCGTAGGTCCCCATACTAAAGGTCCAAATTTACACAACTTTTTCCACGAGGAACCGCCTTATTTCGATAATAGTGGGTAGAAGATAGAAGATAGAAGAAAGAAGATAGAAGATAGAAGATAGAAGATAGAAGATAGAAGATAGAAGATAGAAGATAGAAGATAGAAGATAGAAGATAGAAGATAGAAGATAGAAGATAGAAGATAGAAGATAGAAGATAGAAGATAGAAGATAGAAGATAGAAGATAGAAGATAGAAGATAGAAGATAGAAGATAGAAGATAGAAGATAGTAGATAGAAGATAGAAGATAGAAGGTAGAAGATAGAAGATAGAAGATAGAAGATAGAAGATAGAAGACAGAAGATGGCACAGCAGTTGTGTCATGTCATTGTCTCGACTTGGCCAACATCATGCAACTCTTAATGTTAAAGGTCGAAATTTGTTGTGAACGAATTATGTTTCTACGATTTTTTGAAAAAAGGGTAAAATTAAGTAATCTCACGAATCATATTGTTGGGTTCTTGGGCGACCTTAAGCGCAACCAAATTTAATCAGTTCGAGATTTCAATTTCAAATTTACTTAAACAACTTTAATCGAAGACTTATTTGAAGAATGGAAAACTGACTTTAAGAAAAACGATATCACATTTTCAGGCATTCATTTGTAGATTTGAATTTCGAGGACGTTTCGTGGCAATCATGTTTGTAACTTAAATCAATTTAAAAAAGATGGAGCGACTGCATTATTTTGCAAACGCAGCCTTCATGCTTGCAAATATTTAATTACTTTGTTCAGAAAAGTTTCAGAACTCAAAAAGGCCTTAAAAAAAAGTCCGCAATGACATACCTTTTCATATTAAGGTTAACTATCAATTCGTCTCAAGCACAAACCTTCTCTGTTGTTGCATTCGAATAAAACGTTGTCAAATATTACCAAAGAAGCTATTACCCATTTTGTGGGCGAATAATCATGCGTCATACAAGACTGCTTAAATATTCTTGAAGAATTCAATTCTTTAAACACTTTTTTGCTTTTAAAACTGTGTCTTGTTAGAAGGCGCAATATAATGCTATACAACTTCCGCGGTCAAGCGGTCATTCGATGAATCACCATGAGACCAAGACTTCTTCCCATTGACACCTCTTCAAAACTCTTAAAACTCACTGCATGCATCGCAGCTTGTCACCACTGCCAAGTGCTTAACCTAAGAATCTTTACGACCGCAACTTGAAGGTTCCATTTAGCAATTCAAAATGCGACCATACAAGAATGTAGCTCAACCACATCGTTATCCGTTTGTCCCTCACTGTTCCCACTCCCGTTCCATAAATTTATACGCATCTGCGAAATAGATTAACTTTATTGTTTACTCCAGGCGTCAGTTGGCCGAGTGATTTTGTCATATTTGCCACTCTGATCTTTTTTTCTTTCCGGATATTCTTATGCAATGAACCTGCAAGACAGAACTAAGTAAGATCATATCGCATCATGGTCATATGAGGTTCCACGGTTCCTCCAATTGAAACCACGGACCGGCGCCGTTTGGCTCTGAAGAAAGCAAATGTTACTCGTCTTCGGTGCACTTCCTCGTATGAATGTCGGTAAACCTTGTTACGAGGATTTACGAAGTCTCCTCGTGACAAACTTTTACTTCACTGTTAATTACATGAAAAGTGCATCTTCTCATTAAAAAAAAAAAAACAAGTATAACGGTTCATATTGAGATACTTTTGGCGGTGAAATTGTTTTGTTTCAAAGAAAATAAGACAACGAAGATGTTTTCCAACAGAAAACCCCAAGAACCGCAAAACGAAAGCAACAAACCAAAAGGCAAAAAAAAAAGAAGCGCTGAAAACAGAACGTCACCGGTTGTAGATACATGAGCATAAGCTCAACAGGAAACCATACAAGTCGTATCTGAGATCACATCAGGTATCGTGCAATTAATTTGATTATGACACCTTGTTGCGGCGATAAAAACTGAAATAATGAGCCGAGCAGGCTTGGTGTGCTCTTCTTTTTGGTGCCTCATTTAGATGCGTTCCTGCGATTGCATTCAGTCGGTTTCAGTGCTTGGACCTTGATAACTTGTTATGGAATTTTCTTTCGGGACGCACACATTTATGACCCACTTTTGTTGCAGTTGAAATTTAAAAAAAACGCAACATAGAGAAAATGTCGATAAGATGCGATCAAACCTGCTAATAAGTCCAAGTCACGGCTGCAACTTGAGATGGCATTCAATTCCGCGTGAGTCTTTCTTAGTTCGCATTTAATTCAATTTCTTTTTCGAAATTTTTGAGAGTGTCATCGCGGAATTTTAAAGAAATATTAAATTAACACTTTTTTAATTAATAAGTGTGGAGTTGAAGGACATGCGACATGGACAATGATCTCATGCGTGACTCTGTAAGCTGGCGCTAATATGACTCCATTCGGAAGCAGCAGCAGCCGCAGCTTAATTTTAAGCACAGTTTTACAACCGATCAATCTTATAGATCGGTGAAGTTTGTGGCGTGTATCATCATTGTTTTAATAGGTTGTAGGTTTCAACAAACTTTATGGGTCGCGAATTGAGATAAAGAATCGAAAAATATGACGTATTTATTTGATTAAAACATCATATTTACACATCGATTTAGTAAGGTCAAAAAGGGGGTCCTTTGATGAGGATCAACTTAGAATTCTGTTTAAAGCAACATTGACTTCGAATATCCCATCTTCACTAACCTCTTTTTCATCAGTATACATTTCTATTGAACAAAATGGTGCATTATAATAATGCATAAAAAAGTACTGGACCTAAGATCGAACCCTGCAGTACGCCTTCGCTCAACGAAAGTAGGTGAGATGTGAAGTTTTAAGAAAAAACAGCTCGAAATTGTCTTCTCCTCTATAAAGCAATCGAATGAGAAAATAGTCGGGCAGCATACCTAATGTTGTTTCTTTTCCTCACGAATTTCGGAGATTACTCTATCTTCAAAACCGCGGTATGCATATTTTGAGTTCATCTTATCGAAAATGTTTCCAACTGTTGAATGCTTGGTTGCGCTTTCTTAAAAGTTCTTGAATTTTCCTGGTAAGCCAGGGAATGCACTGGATGCAGTTAAGTTTTAAGGGAACATACTTGTTGAACAAATTGAAGATGTTGCCCTGTAGAAACGAGACTTGGTCGTCAAAAGAGGGCTTGGAACCATTTAAATAAACCGCATGTCTTCTTTCAACTGACGTGTGCAAACGAGCTTTAATATGAAGAAGGCGTAAAAATTAAGAACAGCATGTAATCTTTTGGGGCCAATATTTTAGTTGCCTTGATTTAAACTCAATGAACCTTTTGCATAAATTAATTGTGAGGCTCGGAAAATCGAACGATCTAGGGGGCCAATATCTGACCTCACGGGCTTGGGTTTGAGGTGGATTAAGTGCCTCTGACGGTGACGTTCCAGCCATTCTCATTTTTGAAGATAAGTTTGCAAGCACATAAACCACACCGAAAATTTCTAAAGATAAATTGTTGGCTCTTTATACTCTTTGAGTTGTTCATGAGCAAAAACTTAGCAATTTTGTCTATCGATGCATTCCTGGAGCCAGAATTGGGCCTCAATGCTGAGCAAAACTTTTCGATGGAGGAGTTTAAGTCATTGAACAGTTGGAGAGCGCATTTACTGTGAAAATTAGTCGCCGGTTTAAAATCTTGCATAAGCTGAATTTGGAATGCTTTGAAGCCATGATCCTTAGCCAAACTACGACAAGCTGTTGCATACGTTAAGTCAAGTTTCGTCGAACTGCAACACCAAATGTATCGATTCGAACTCAACGACTATGTTGCCATTCTATCCGCACTCGTGGAGAGCCATAACTTTGCACTAGCTCTAGTTCATTCCCCATCAGATGTAGACTAGGCGTAAATCCGACAAGAACCGAGATAGAGCTTTTCACATGGCAATGGTCATAATCAACTTTCGCGACCACAAATTTGAAAAGTGTTGTATGGAAACATATAGATGGGCGGCCAAAGGCCTTAGTGTCATTCTGATCGCGTTAGGAAAGCAAGTGAACCTTTCGACAGGAGAAGGACGATGCTCCACAAGACATTGCGTCTCAATACATAAGTACCCATTGGGTGGTCCAAGGCACTTGAGAAGAAATGTCATCTTGCGAGCGGCGGCAAAAGATCTTAACCCACCATAGTATTGTTATCAATGCTGAATGCGACACCTCTATTAGGCTTCTTTTTTTTAACCTTGCTAGCTAGTCGTTGATTTAGACGATTCCCAACCAGTCAAAGCCAGCCAATTTTGTATCTCTACAAGTTGGTACGGGTGATTTCGCTCCCATCACATCAACTGTTAACTTTCAAAGTATTCAGTAGAAAACCAAGTTCTTTTTTTTTTTAATTTGTTCTCTTAAGAATAATTCTGAATGGAAAATCCACAAAGAAAATTAAGAGGTGGAATGCTGGGTTCATATTCATATGGGTTTTTCTTTCACTAGTGGTCCACGAATTATTCCTTCCGCGCGCTATAATATTCGGGGAGGGCTTCCGCTTCTTTCTTGCTCCAATTTTTCTTGCTGTGTTAATTTTTTTATTTTATTTTAATCATTCATAAAAAAAAATAATCACCTTTTTCCATGGTCTTCCATTTCCTTACCCATATTACCGTCAAATGTCCTAACCAGTTGCTTTTGGCTGCCGATAAAGTCAAACATTGTTGCAAGCTGATCCTTGTTGTTTTACGTGTTAAATTTTACTTTGCAAGCAACTACTGGCAGGAAACGTTTAAGAAACAGGCCTTTTGTAGCAACAAATCTTTCAAAAAACAATAATGCTAAGATTAAAATGCTTTGGGCTATGGATAGGCTAGCCTTGACAATCCTATGGGAATGGAATGCATCAAAGACAATGATGAAAGCAAACCTTATCCATACAATTCAGAACTTCTACAAAAAAACTTGAAATCAAAAAATTCCTGAAAGAACGGATTGTTACGCTCTTGAGTAAAACTGGCCATATAACCTATTGAACCTAGAACGGCATAATAGCTTCAGAATATGAGAAGTTTGCAGCGTGTTTCAGGCTGTAATTGCAGCCATCCTCCTGGGTGAGGTACTGGTCATTTAAGGCAGCGTTGTCGGTACAATTATCAGTCACAGCCAAAGAACCATTGAGGTTGGGCGGTTAATCGTAGGCATTTAATTCATATAAAAGTTATAATTCACTTAACTTAAAAAAACTTCTTTTAGCAGAGTAAACATTAAACATTCATAGTTCGAAAAAAACTTTCTTTAAAACTATGTGTTGCCTTTTATGCAGTTGGTGCTTGTCTGAGGAACCCTTTTGCCTTATTACTTCGGCACATCTCTTTTCCATTTTACCGGCATTGTACTGCACTTCAGACGTGAGTTATTTTATTCCCTTCCTGTTAGATTATACTTCATCTCATAGAAAAGCTTTATTCATTGGGTTTCTAGTTGAAACTGCTCTTTTTGTGGTGTCCTTAAGCTCCTCTATGGTTTATAAATCTGAGTAAGCCACTCCAGAACTTGGACGATATAAGATTCTAAATAGGATTTGCCGACTGAAAAATTCAGGCTGGCGGCAAATTATCTGTGTAATCGTTATTCAATTGAATCTCCGGGATATCTTATTAACTTCACTCACATTTTTTCGCCGATTTCTATAGCAGGCCAAACTCCAAATAATGTGCAGCACCCCCAAACAATCATGTATGAACCGTCGGGCGTGCTTGACGGTTTTTTGTGTGTTTCTGATTCCATTCTGTTAACGGAGAACGCCGTTTAACTTTGAATCATCGCTTCAGACACAATTCCACAAAAGTTGGTCCTTACGAAGATTTTTGCTTCTTGCCGAACCTTCTTCGTTTAATATTTTCATTCGACACGTTTCGCTTACGTCTCGCAATTCATCCATTCAAATTATTTTCCTTTAGTCGTTTTTGTAAAGTTTGTGACGATATTTTAACGTTGTTGTCCACCTCAATTTGCGTTCATCACTCTTTGTGGGCGGTCGGTAAACTATCATTGAAAATTAAACCCACTCTTTAAATCATAACGACCATGCAAGCATCAATCAGTCTAAATTGGCTCGCGGGACACGAAGGCTTAACGAGAAACGAAGAAGCGGGCGAACTGGCAGGAAACAGCCACCAAAACCCTGCAAAGCAAATAGGTGTCCCGATAACAACTATTAAAAGAGTAATAAACGAATGGGCAACCCAGGAATTCAGAAACCACTGTGTTAACCTTATAACGTGCAGAACAGCTAAATCGATAATAGATACACCGACTAGCAAGGTAGCGAAACGAGCTCTGAACTCTGGTAACAGGGCACATTAACCTTAACCTCCACTTACATAAACTCGGACTAGCAGAAACATCAATATGCCAAAGCTGTGAGGAGGAACAACGAGACTGCGACACAAAATACGGCGGTCAGCACTGATACCGGATTTTGCGCACCTCAAAGAAATTGGGATCGGCGAGATCATGGATTTCGCAAAACGAACAAATAGATTTCCGGATCAGTCAAATCAAGACTCTCCATAGAAATCCCTCCGACATTACCCCTCTTCCACTACAACTCTCACTCTTTAACCAAAATCTTCTCCAAATAGGAAATAGAGGAACAAAACGGGCCCATCTAGAGGTCTAAGTGAAAAGCTTACAAAGCTCACCCCAACCAACCAACCAAGCCTCAATATTTAGCGGTTGTCTTTGTATATTTCCTTTAGCTACGAGGACCTTTTGTGTGGCCTTATGACATTCCCGAAGACGTTTTACTAGCAGCTTTTTCTTCATATCTTTCTTTGAAGTGAGAAAAGCGTTGTCATTCCCTCTTTGTGTGCTTCTTAATTTATTCTCTCGCTTTAAAGAAAACCCCTTAACCATTGCCTACACAATTTTATATTCTGTAACCCAAACTCTTACAATATCCTGTTCCTCTAAATTTCAAGCCTCGACGCTTTAAAAAAAAAAAACAACATCCGTTCTTCGCTACAGTAACATTACAATCTAAACAACAATCAACTTGGATCACGATCATGGTACCAAGAGAAAATTCTTACATCATAATCTTTCGATCAAGTTCATTACCATCTATTAGAACCTTCTCGAAATTTTGTCCATCCTCCATTAAAATCAAAAGTACTGCGGCTCGTTGAAGATATAAACACTTCAGCAGACATCCTTCCAATCACAACCACAACCAGAACATCTTCATTTTCACTCATTCATCATTCAGACGTCTGCCACTTGAGCATGACATAATTTTGTTAGCTTAACGCTTTTTGTAACAAAAAAAAACTCATTGCGTCAGGTCATTTGCATAGAATGAGGCATTTCATCCGAAAAGGTGATAACAACTTCATCCTCGCCAGACAACAATATAGATCATGACAATGTCAACAGGGAACGCAGTAATGAAGATATCGCCAGTCATTCCAGGTAAACGCATTCCGAACCAAGCCTCGGTACTCGCGTCTTGTTGACCCAATCACTTCAAGTGGAAATGAAGTGCGGTATACCGCATGCCGCATGCCGCATGCCACATCGTTGTAGCGTAATCCTCACTAATTCCATGTGTAAACGTCCGCGATGTGTCAAAGGTTGGCAGTTTGTTTACTCAGACAACATGACCCCCAAGGCTCTCGACGGTTCTATTCAAACAATGCTTTCTAGTGCAACCCTCACGGTGGTATATTGCCCAATGTACATAGATTCGAGTATCTCATAATTATGCCCTTTTGGCCCTCTTCATATCAAGCTGCACTCTAACGGTATAATTAATAAAGATACAATTTCATACCGAAGGCGGCAGCAGCAGCAGACTATGGGGGGTTCCGTTCATTCAAATGATTTATCACAGATACTTGAGCTTTTATCTTTAACCGATTGAAGCCAATGGGATAACGCGCACGCGTTCACTTACAGATCATGATTTTTTATGGAAATGAGGCTTTGAAAAATGAGCGACGAACCTGCCTAGTAATTAGAATAATGTCCCGCTAGTGTTAGGACTAACTTGGGACCATTGTACTGATTGGCCTGTAGACTGTATGGCCCGCCCAGAAGATGGGCTGCCGAAACGTAGCTTCGTTGGCGGCCGGCAGTTATCGATGACAGATGGCCGTCTGGGGAGGGAAAAGCTTCGTCATATTCCCATCGAGGTCATAATTGATAAAATCGTCTGATAATTGTGTGTTTTTGGGGAACGCATGCTGGCGGATGGGACTGAGGCCCTACCCTTCTTATTAGGAAGGAGAATTATTGAAAATTGAATGGCTAATGATGGTGTACGTCCGTAGATAAGTGAGACAAATGGGTCAATGAACAGAGCTGGTCGATTGCTTGCACGAGAGGTCAATGACAGAGGAAGTATGATTTCGATCTTGAACCGATCCAATGTTTGTGTTGGATGAGTTCGAAGAATCTGCAATTCTTCAATTAGACATCAAAAGACAAAGGCATGCGTTCCTTCGACATTAAGTATTCCACGAAGTTGATTGATAACTGCAGAGGAATGCAATAGGAAATTTCACTACTTGAAGTTGTTTACTTTCAAGGCTTAATTGATTGACATTAACAGAAGCTGTAAGGATGCCAGGCCATGTTTTCAATCACCTTCACTCTTTCCATTTCAAAAAGAATGGTCGTTCAACTGGACAGCGTCTCTGACGACGACCGTAGAAGCTATCAAGATGGAGAGAAGCATGAAACATCTTCTGTGTGAATGTCCTAGGCTACAGTTGGACGTCTCCACTTAACGGTTCAAAGAATGCATGAAAAACTCGGACTTTTGACTTGCAGCTGGAGCAATGTCCCCAGAACCAATGAAGTCAATGTGATTTAGTTATTTGAACAAAGATCACTTCTTGATGCGGCTCTCAGGGTTCTTGCTGCCAGAATTTGTTGCAGGCTTCCAATGAAACCGAGGTACCTCTCTTTAAGTTGGACCAGTTTTCGTGGACTCTTGAATTTAGCTGTGGATGTTGAAACCAAGAACCATGAGTCATTTTTTCGCCTGCTAGATATTTTAAAAGGCTTAGAGGATAGTTTTGTGATTCAAAAAAACACCGATGCTGACCATATTTTAATGGCTCCTACTTACCTCATTCCGAAAATATCACTGATATTGTAGCTGGAACAGTTGGTCCGACGACACGAATGACACACCTTTGAAGAGAATTAAAATGGAGTAAGCTTAATAGGCGAATTTGTTCTTCTTTTATTTTTACAAAATTCTCGGTCTAAGGGTTTCGGGCAAGGACTGACAAATTTTCATGAATTTTGCAAAACAATTAATATTTTTTTGGTTTCGAAGAATACTTGCTTAACGGGCTCCCGACGCGCGAAGAGTTTCTGGCTGAGACACCGCAGCCTTGTCGATCCCGGGCACACTGCTTTCAGTTAGCTGGACTAAGCGCCCTGGCATCCACGATTGCTTGATACTTAAATCGGAGGTTCGGTCCTCCTTGTCGTCTCGAACCTATGGGCTGTGATTCGAAGATCCTCTTTGCTGCAGAATTGTTGTCCATTCGCCCTCCGCGCATACAGAACCTAATATTCGACGCAGAACTTTTCTCTCGAAAGTGTTCAAAATCGGCTCTGCTTGCTTTTGCAGAGCAAATATTTTGTCTTTTTAGTTAGGAGTTTTGAACCCATTTATTGCGCCAAATTCAAGAAGCAGCGGATTCGTGGAGTGTGTATTCACTTCGAGGTAGGTTAACTCCTTAACCACCTAGAAATTACTTTGACTTTTTGTCCTGTGCGATGGACACATGTTTCTTTGTTTGTTGCAACATGTCTTTGGTTTTGTCCTCGTTTGCTTCAATGCCAAGTCGTTTCACCTGTTTCCCAATTGCCATGAAAGCCTCTCTGATTGCGCGCTTGGAGTGACCGATGACGTCGACATCATCTGCATATCCAGCGGCTGGACTGATAAGTGCATAGGATCGCCTTTCTTGAAGATGGGCATATAGAGCTGAAAGTCCAGTCATTGGGCATGGCCAAGTGTCACCACCATACTTAAAAGGATCCGTTGAAAGACCATCGGAGTCGGAGGCCTCTTGTTATTCTTCAGCTTTTTGATAGCTGTGCCAACCTCGTCAAAGCTGGGAGGGGGAAGAGTTCTGTATTGTCTGGATGCTGGTTCTATTCTTGCCTTATCACTATCTCTACCTGATGCTCGATAAGCAGTTACTAGAAATGCTGGTTAAATAAACTACCTTTACTGTTTCCAAGAGCCTGCGCACAGGCTTGAAGTCAGCTGCGAGCTGCTTGGCTTTTTTGAAAAAAACATCCGGGTGTTGTTCCTATCGCGGGACTCTTCGATTTCCTCCTGCTGATAGGTCTTTTGCTTTCTACGCACGGTTCTCTTCTCCGGCCTTCGTCTGGCTCAATACTATGCCCTCGCCGCACTTGTTTTTCGCTGCATCGCTTGCATGTCTCTAATGGGCTATAATACCAAAGGTTTCTTAGAATCGAAAGACGATTCTCTGTAGGAAGATGGAGAACTCTACCATCAATCGTTTTTTTGCATTCGCTCAGTTCGCAGTATTTTATTTGCCATAAGTTCATACGCTTTACCAATTACGCCACACTGTCTTATGAATGTCTTTGGATTGTTAGAATTACTGTCAAGTATAACGCTAGAGTCTCTATTCATAAACGAAAAATTCTAGTTCAATGCGTTACCAATTAATGGGTCTATGATGTTTCACAGAAAGAAATATACTGTAAAAGGAAAAGATTCGATTTGGCTTTTAAAATTGACAACAAGTGCACCACTTCCCTTTCAGTGATCATAATTTTTATGAACGCCATCAAAAGCATCGTTCGAAACCCATCCAAAGAACATTTCAAAAAGACACATAACTTAATTTTTAAATTAAGAATATCATTCGTGACGATGTTATCGTAAATGCGTACTCGTATCTTAAAAATTTCTCCCCATGGAGAATCCAATTTTCGTTGCCCCTTCAGAAGTTGTTCACATATTTCATGCACTGTTGCGTGCTAAAGATTACAATCTCACCCCAAAGATGTATCTATTTCAGTTGATCTCTTTTTCAAAAAGGGGTCCCTTGACTTTCCCTGTGGTTAAGATACTTTTTTTTTTTTGAAAAGGTAATTCAAAATGCCAACGAACGTGCGGTTCACTACATCATCCGATGCAATCCAAAAAAAAAAAATGTATCTACTCTCATATAGGAAGAGGGTGTTAATATTTCAGGAGAAGTGTCCTTTTTTTTGCGGATTATTCCGCTTGAATTGACTTTCAACGTCGAGATTTTCACAGAGTTTTAGCGCCGGGATGCGTGAAACGAAAAGTGTGCAGCACTTAGTTGAAATTGTGTCAATTTGCGGTTGTTTGGTTTTTTTGTTTGCGAAAATTTATGGCCACTTCTGTTGGGTTATTTTTTTTTCTATGAATGAAAATAATGACAGAAAGGTTGGGTGTTTGTAATAAATAACTAATTGAAAATATATTAAAAGAAAAAACAGTTGAGTAAGGGATGGCTCCTGTTGCTGTCTGCAGACAGAAAAGGTCAATCACCTTATAGGATTTAGGAACGATGCTCTTAGGACCATATTGGGTCGACTTAATCTATAATTCAAACGTTTATAATAAATTTTGCGTTATCGGCTTTTATGATAAAATAGTTTTGCTTATTAAGAGGTTGCAAATGTAAAGCCTTTTAAGTTCATTTCCGGCAGTGTTTGAGACGTTACTTCCACTTATGGCTAAAGTTTTCAGTGAAGACTTCTCATAAAATAATAAAAGGGATCTTTCCTTTGCGAGAAAAGGTTATTCCGAGAGGTGTCCTGCTTTAACTAAATTTTCTAAAGGTACACAAGGAGTCACATGAAGATGTTTACGAAATCAAAGGAGAAGATGTTTTGTTGAAAACCCAAGTTTGAAAGGTTTATTAACCAAACCTTTCACTACATCATCTTTGCTTTGCTTTTGAAGTCAGTCAGGTGTTACGTGTTGGATGTCGACTGATTCAGTAACATTTTTAACTGCTGGTTCATTTAAATACACACATTCCATTTAAAACCATTGAATTTTGCAGCGGGGGATGTTATTGGTTTACATCTGAAATAAATAAATCAGTCCAGACTCATTGAAAAAAGTCGTTATGAGGCCAATAAAGATGACCAAAAGATACTGAGTTTCGAAATTGACTTCAGGCCAAAAAACCAAGGAGCCTAATGATAACTTGCAGTCTCTTGGAGTTGGTAGAAGACATAAAGTGGAGCACAGGTACAAACCAAAAGTTACTGAACTCAATTTTGCATTTTTTTTTCTTAAGTTAAAGAGAATAGGCACTTTCTACGGAAACCTTAGGTTATAAATTAACCATCTAAACCGATGTTGGTACAGCGTCCCAATTCATTCCGTCTTCTTACGCACTTACTTAATCATAGTATTGCATCTTTATCTTTTTCTGATATTTGTGCATTTACAAAAACTATTTTCATGCCCAAAAGAGAAAATTCAGTCGTCTTTGATAACTATCTTTCAACCAATGAACATGCCTTGATTCGCATAAAATTACAGGCTTTACTGTTTTCGGTTCAGTCTAGTTTCTTGCAAAATATATATAGTTGCACAAGCCAGTCAGTAGTGGCAAAGAATGATTCTTTTGTATTTACGAAGCTGATGAAAAACCTGTTAAATATAAGTTTTGAAAGTGTCTTATTTCCAGACTGCCATAAAACTGCTGTGATCGTTCCAATACATAAAGCAACCGGACAAGTGCGAGTCGGTCTCGCGTACCGAGGGTTACGTTAGAACCTGTAGATATATATAGTAAATTAAATTTCACCCATCATGACAATCTATAAAAATAAAAATTGCTATATGCCAAATTTCAAGATTCTAGTTCGACTGGAAGTACCCTTTAGGTTTTGATTCAATTACGAGTTTCGAAAATTTGCGGCTTAAATGGCTGTATCTTTGGATTGCCTTGGCTTAGAAGTTAAATTTATAAACAGCGCCAAGTGACATTAGATCTAAGTATTTAGTATAAATTCCAGCTTGATACCTCCACAAAAAGGGTCTTGACATACAGATAGACGGACTAACAACAAAGTGATCCTATAAGGTTTCCGTGTTTTCCTTTCGAGGTACGGAACCCCAAAAAAGGGGATAAATGGAACCTGAATAATGAAAGACTGATATCCCTTTTATGAATTTGTTTTTTAAATTATTTAAAAAAATATTAACCAAAAAAATTATTGGCTTTCTAGGAAAGGATAAAATTCTCAGTTGCTTCCAATTTGATTTAACCAAAGGTAAGTCAACCGAAGACGCTCTGGAAACTTTAACAGAAATTTTTATGAGGAGCTCGACAAGGGTTTCAATGTTGCTCGCATTTTTCTTGATCAAGATAAGGCATGTGATTAAGTAAATCACAAATAAATGTTGGAAATATTTGGCAGATATGTTCGCATAAGCTCAGCTCTTAGTGAGTCGGCGTCCCTCAAAGCTCGGGGCTTGGTCCCTTGTTATTTTTGATTTATCTTATTTCAATTTTCAAGTAACCTCTCTACGGATGAGGTATATACTGCTTTTGTGTGAAGATCATAAGGCGACAGATGAATTCTCATCAATTGGTTCTTTCGAATAAACGAAAGATTCATTCCATATATAGACTTGAATTCGTTTTCAAATGTTCTCCAAAATTCTTTGCTCACTTCAAATCGCGATAAGAGTAATAATGTTCTTTTATATTCAACAACTCTGCCATTCACTCCTCACTCTCTTTGAATTTTCACACAATTTTTGATTTTAATTCTATTAATAACTCATAAATACACTTGACACTGACATCGATGCCACAAATTGTATTATTAAAACCATTTGAAATTTCAAATTACAATGCAGAAGAATTCATTCAATTCATTCATAAATATAATTTCTATAAAGATTGTTAAAAAAACAAAGTTAAGTACCTCAGGGTTCTATCTTAGAACCCAATCTATTTTGTTCGCTCACCATTAACCTTCCTACTGTATGCCGACCATCCTTATGTTACCGATGTTCAAATTTATCCATCTCAACTTATCATTCATGAAGACTTAATTTTTCGTTTAGGTGAAACCCTCTCAAGCAACTCCAATAAACTGGGGCTTAACATGCTAAAAATTGTATTGATCCTTATATTCAAAACGATGCACGAGTATGATACTAATAGTGAACGAGTCTCTTTAGTGTGTGATGCAATACCAAGACAAGGTCTTAGAATTAATCGATCACTCTCAGCTCTTGATCAAATTAACTCAATTTACGAATCCTTTGACAGCTCTCATTGCTTCGCTTAATCTTTTATGACTCCTCGACAAAGACCGGGAGTTCAATGTTCCCTGCGGTAGCGAATTTCAACCAAACTTCAATATGTTATCGACTAGGGTTTTAAAAATCCAGTTGAGTTCAAAGTTTCACAGATCCGTTGATGCACCAGTTTTTCCATCCTGATGCCAATGTGGCCATACTAAAAGAAATTGGACTTTATCTAGAGGAATCATTTGGTAAGGCTATGGAATGCTTATGAACAGGGACAACCAAGTGAACCGGAAGGCAACTGATGGTGCGTAAGGGAATACTTGTTGGATTGGTTTCCGCAAAAGATCTTCACAGTGTTTTCCCTCGAGCGGGCTAGGCGTGAAACTAAAAAGCGTCAACTGGAGTACAATTCGCATGTTCGCCTTTACTTCTGCCTATTTGTACTCGTTATTTTTTTCCCTCAAATAGCTAAATCGAAATACTCGCGCTACAAAAAAATCACAAACCAATTCCTCCTCGAGCCAAATTTCGGACATAGCGCCTTGCATTGGAACTTGCAAAAAGATTGTGTTTCATTTCCACCAGACGAACACAGTTAAACGCCTCAGCTTATCCCTTTCGGGCGTGCTAAGCTCATTTTTGAGGGCACTAAAAAACCCTTGAGCGAGAACGTATTTAAAAACAAGAAACTTTTGGAACTTGCAAAAAAAGTGTTTTGTTTCCATCAGACGGGTTTTCAGCCAGGCTTTCAAAAATCATAGGGCATACCGGGGTTACGTAGAATAAGGTGCTGAAGGCATGGAATATTAACCGAGTAGGTCTGTCAGAGTTCCGGAAATTTGAAATGAAACTAACGAGTAAGTTATTGAAATTATGCCACTACTTGCGGTGAATCTAGAGCCACCAAATTAGGTTTTGACACGCATTTGTCTTTCTCAGCAACAAAGACGAAAAAGCTTCTGAATAGGTTACCAAAGTGGTTGCACAAAAAATTATAAGGTAAATAAAATAAGGCACGTTATTTTCAAATCCGCCGATTCAGTCAAATTAAGAGACAAACGGGATTTCAAGAGGAAAAGGGAATAAAACCCTCGCGTCCAAGGAGTGGCTGTACCTTTTTTTATTAAAAATGGAAATCGTAGCTTATTAAAATTTACTGTCAAAATGTTGTGACAAAATTCACGTTAGAAAATATTATTATTCAAAAACTTCTTTGAATCATCCCGTCTGAAACGCCTCCATATTCGAACGTTGAATAATTCTTTTGTTTTGAAGTTTTTCCCCATCATTAAAAAGCGCACTTAAACTTTTATTAAGTAGCTTACTAAACTTTCTTTCCCACGGCGACCGGCGGCATCGTTAATATCACCTCCAATTATTGACTGAAAAAAAAAACAACTCAAAATTTAACGCACTCACACGGATTAACTTCAAACTTGAGAACACAAAATGCTAAATTAAATTTTCAAAATCCCCAGCGGGGCCAACAGCTTTACAACTCAATTAACTTTTAACTTAACTTTGAATACGAAAAGAAATGCATCCGAGATGACGTGCTCAAGTTTCTGGGTCAGAAAAATGCATCATTTCCGTCGTCAACCGACTCGAACATCACTCACAGCCGAATCAACGGTCTGAAATTGACTATAAATTTTATTGGCAGCTAATAAACGAATGACGACAAAAATTCTCCGAATTTCATTTCGTGTAATTATAAAGTTGTCTCACTCGAGAGCTCTGTGGTGTCCACAACGACGGGATAAATATAAATTTAGTCGAATGCAATCAAAATTTCTTGAATACCTCGGCGGCGTAGAGGGTGCATTGGATGCGTCCAAGTCCTCGATTATTATGATCTGATTCTGAGTCTACTATGTTGGGCATTTGAATTTTCAATACTTGGAACTTGATTTATTTTTAATCATCTTGGTCATAGTTGCAGACAAGCTGATAGACACGCGGAAAGAAAGTTTTTTTTTTAAAGGAAAAAATCAAGGCCCACCTTGTAGTGGAGGAGGAGAATCGGGCTTTGGGTATGGAGTGCTACTCTTAATCTTAATTGGGCGAGTGTGTGGGAATTTACGATGTGAAAAAGACATATCCATTTCAAAGAAGGCGATCTAAGGCACGATCGATCAAAACAGACATAAAAAAGCTTAAGTGGCGGATATAATTCAATGTCAAGCCGGTGTGGGTATTTTGGGATAAGTTTTTCTTTTTTCTTGTTGATCTTTTTCTGCTTGACACCTACAAAGTTTGGAAAATTTATTACGTAAAGATACACTGGCAGGTTTTATCTGGTATTATGTCAAACAAATCAGTTCACAGGTTTGTTTTTTTTTTTTTAAAGGGTAGGTACTTTGAAGATAAGCTGTAGTAGGAGGTCTTTATGGGTGTGTGATCGTCCTTTTCTGATCATAATAAATTTGGTTTACTCCGATCGATGAGAGTCACTGATCATCTTGAAGATCACAATAATGATCTTGTTCACAATTCAAAGAGGGTGAACTTTATTAAATAAGAATATGGACTGCTAGCGTTGACATTAGGCTATTCAAAGCTCACGATCAGTTCTCATTTTAATTCAGTCAGTGGCACCGAAACGCTATCAAAATATCACCACAATCGGTGATGTTATGTTTGGCTCTACTAATGGATTAAAGAAAGGGGAACCATCCCACTTGGGTCTTTATCAATCCATAAAGACCCTCTGTTTCAACCCTTCATCTTCTTAAGGAACATCTCTCGGATAGTTCTTCTATATTTTCTTCTACGGTCATCCTATTGGTCGGACTATTATAGAGAGTGTTTTTTTTAGAGGTATGGTCCTTAAGTTGGCAACACTGTTTCCGCAGATTGTCACTTTTACAGCTGAAAATTAATTCATTAATGTGAAAGAGCTTTGGACTCAACAAGATGGGAAAAATTTGCCTTTCGTTTACTTTCTTTGAGGTATGTGAAGTCACAAGTCTATATCGATAAACCAGAGACGATGGACGAGTTGGAAGTCAGCATTCGCTGTGTTTCTGTATGCCCCTAAAAAACACCCTATTATTTTCCAAGGCGGCATTCGCCCTGTGAATTCATTCATTTGAATCGCAGGCATTAAACCGACTGTTCTCCTTACCTTGAGTCGATTGACTTTAAACTGTCTCCGTTTACTAAGAGTCTTATCGCCTTTGAATCCTGCCCCATAGCCTTAAGATGGTTAAAAATATAAGGTCTGTTAATGGTAGCCAGGTCCATGGATGTGAAGATTTGCCTTCAGCTCTTAAAAAAAGCCTAGACGTGTCGCACCAGTTTTTGGTGTCTATGCTTTTCAAAAGTATGACTTCAAGAATGCAGGAAGACTGGTTTAGGCCAGCGCATCGGAGATGTTTCCTGGCGTAGCTTAAAAATTCATTTTTATTGAGCAATCACATCGCTTGGGGCTTAAAAAATTTGAGAGCCTTAATTTGGAATGCTTAATTTGATCACCTCTCATTTCAATGTTCGACGAGTAAGGAATAAGAATAGACGGCGGTTGACGAGAATACTCCAGAACATCAACGTTACCAGCGTTAGCATAACATGTGGCTATTGCGGCTTGTAACTGAATCAAAATATAACAGTGCATGCTATTTTTGAAGACAAATTTTGCCCCACAAAAAATGCATATCTCAACGAAAATTACTTTACTTTACATCATTTACAAGGTATCGGAACACCTTATAAAAATCATTGTCAAAATAGGTCAGTATTGCCAGTTGATCGACGATATTTTGGTTATACACAGAAAATGCAAAATACACTTTGAAGGAAGGAAAATATTCTTACTTGTATATCGACCACATGACGAATAAAATACTGTGAACTGAGCGAATGCAAATAAATGATATTCAATACCACGTCCACACTGAGTTTTAAAGCAACACAAATTTTTCAGTTCTTCTCCTCATCCTTCTACTCGCTTGTTAGCTAATTTCCATTGTGTTGCATTGCTCCTCTTCATTTCTGCTCGAATATTTTCTTTAGTCTTGATGATAAAAAGATCACAGCAAAACTAATTGTAGACCTCACAAAAGCGCCTTGATGAGGAAGCTTGAAAAGGCTGGATTTCGTGGCTTCACGCACTTATAATAATAATAATAATAATAATAATAATAATAATAATAATAGTAATAATTATTATTATCATAAATTAATTAATAATAAACAATAAATAATTATTTCTATCTTTCTTTATATTCAACATGTTTTGAAATTATTATTCACAGTATTTCCTGGAATTAAAAAAAGGTTAAAATCCTTATTCCAAGTCACGATTCAAGAACAGTTCTTCCTGTAAATTAAATGGCTTCCGGAAACATCAGTAAGGGCATTACTTGTAGCTTAAAATGAACCAAAAAAGGAATACATTCATTGCCATATCAAGCCTTTATAATTGCAGAACGTCATAAATTTTCGAAAGACAGAAACAAACGAAATAAACCCCTCGTGGTGACCTCCCACAGCACCTTGCAAAAAAAAACCTTTAAGCCAACACACCCATGTCCACTATTGCCAAAATTTTAATCGCACAATCATCTCACGTTTGGCAATCATTTCTTATAGGCCCATTATTTACATTAGCACATTATAAATATGACTGACTGTCATTGCATCCATTCGGCCCTCATAAAAAATGCATCCAACCAAAAAACCGATGCCGGCTAAATTAATTTATTTTATTTCTTTTGACCCCCGCGCAAAGGAACACTAAACGATCCGCCCATTTGCATTTCGAAATGACAAGTGGATTCAGATACATTATGGATGGTCATTTAATGGGCGACGAACCATCGCCGAAGTTTAAAGCTTTTCAACTTTTCCGGAAAATAGACCAGATCTATATCGCTAGTCGCACGGAACACGTTCCAAAACAAAAAAAAATGCAAATATCCAAAAATGAACTTTCATTTTGGACCAGTTAGAAGAGATACACAAAACCTGTAAAGATAAACAAGATCGGGCCCTTTGATCGTCGATCGCCGGGAAAAATGTGTGTGACACACAACTGTTTATTCGAACAGCCTTTGGAGCGTTGAAGCTCTTTGACGGCACATTTGACTGACGTCTAAGCGACACTGTCTTAGCTTGCCTACAGGTGCCTTCTGTCATTTCGATCTTGTCTCTCTTTTCAAAGAGTTGTTTTTCCTAAGTGTTTTGTGGCAAACAATAAGAATGTCACATAACATTGACAGCAACAATTACTCACTTTAATTGACGTTATTGAGCGCACAATTAAGTTTGACTATTTTGCGCCAGCAAGTCGCGGTTAATTAAGACTTGGACTCGTTTTGTCCGACATCACTTCTGGCTTCTGGTCTCGAATGAGTGTCCGATCGTTGTTTCAACGCCTACACTTTAACGGCGACATTTCTTTGGAATTCTTGATCAGTGTTTTTAAGAATGGTTCGAGTCTTGTTACCTAGCGGCGCGGCAGTTCCATTTAAGGTTAATTGGTGTGTAAAGTGGACAGAATCGATGAAGGGGAAAATGTTGGAATGATTTATTGAATTTTATAATTATTCGCACATTAACTGGATTCAAGGAATATCTGACAGATGACTGAGTAGGAAGCCTTCGGCCTAAGAAAGGCTTAGCTTTTTAAAAGCATCAAATAAATAAAGGCTTTTTAACCGTGAAAACGTATCGTATGGTAGCTGAGCCATACATAATCGGTGGACCGATGAGCAAAAGCCTTTAAACGGGTTGTTTCTGTTAAGCTATTGCTCTCGGACGCATCTTCACTTTCTCATCTTCTTCATCATTCACCGCTCTGAGTTTTAGCTAAACATGATATACATTGGTGGACACCTCCTCAATCATATACCAGGTGTTCATCCCACTGAGGTGTTCATGCACACCGCTTTAAAGTTCTTGTAATGGAATTGATTTTTGAAATAAACGAATTTGACACATCACATCATTTCAAGGTCTTCGGAGTGAGGTTTCATTGTTTTTGGATTCATTCAGGGCTAACTTTTAGAATTTCAGTTTAACGACTTGCTGGCGGTGGAGGAATATGCATGGTTGGAGCGTTATGGTCAATTCTCTCGATGTGGTCGAATCCCTGTTGTTGAAGGATTTTTGCTTTCCGGACTATGTCCACATCTGTGTACAGCTTGTAGAATTCACGGTTATATGTTTTCCTCCATTTGCCCTCCTCGCAGATACGAATCCGACGAAGGATTTTTCTTTCGAAGGATCCCAATATTTGCTAAGCGGCTATGGTTATCATTCCGCATTCAGCTCCATAAAGCAGGATTGTCAAAGTCAATATTTTGTAGAGCAGTATTTTTGTCGTTCTTGTTACGAGTTTGGATCCTTGTTATTTGAACTAACCGAAGCACAAGCAGTTGCCTGTGATTATTCTTCGTCTCCACTGTGGTTTAGGTTGTGGAGGACATATTAGTTCCGAGTTAGTTAAACTCCTTTAGTACCTCGAAATTGTAGCTGTCAATCGTTGTTTTTGACGAGATGATGTTGGTCGGCATTTGTTCTGTCTTGTCCTCTTCTCCATATTGATTTTAAAATCAACCCGTTTTGCCTGTTCTTCAATCGCCGTGAATACTTCCACTTCAATATAGTTTGCGTATCCCAGAAGCAAGGTAGGCTTCAAAAGGATAGTACGGCGGCCAGGAGTCGAAATGGAAGGTACTAATGTCGACAGTTGCCCGTCGCACTTTTTTTCAGCTTAAACCTTCTTTCCGTGATAAGTAAATTGATTTTTTTTAGAGACGCAACAATACTTATGTAAAATACCTTAGTCCGCTCTGTTTTCTTCATTCACTTCAACACGCATAAATTCAAAACCAATGTGAACCGGTACCTCCAAATAAGCGAAGAGGAAAAGATCGACGACACAACAATATTATCTACACCGAAATTTATATCGTCCAGTAGTGAACTCATGGCGCAGTAATAATCTTGTCATTGATTATCAGAATTAAAATCAAGGTAACTGCCCTGAGTCAAGCCTTTAAGGGCTAGGAGGCGCAGTTGGTAGAGCAGGGTTCGATTCCTAGAGTGATCCAGTTTTTCGAATCTGGTACAGTCACCATTTACAATTAGGATAAAGTTAATAGCAAAGGATCTGAAGAAGATATCGCCGATACTCGAAGTAGGATTTGATCCATGGTATAAAAACCGCTGGAGCATCTTTAGTTTGAAGAGCATGGTTTTGTGAGATGCAGGGTGGCGCACCAAATGTGTGCAAAAAGAAGATCCAATAACTCTTTTTTTAATCAATTTATTTTTTGATGATATTTTTGAAGATGATTGACCATTAATGACCTCCATACTGATCGACGCATATACGATACCGGATAAGAAAATTATTCATTGTCGCCTGAAGGGTTCAAGTCAGGATTGCTTCAATTTTTCTTTTAACAGACTGCTTCATTTCAGTCAAATTCCTTAGTTTTGTTTTGTACACCTATTGCTGGACATAACCCTATAATAAAAAGGTTGGTGCAGTCAGTTCAGGTGACCTTGTGGGCCAGTGGAAAGTGCAGTTTTTGGATACTAATTTGTTTGGGAATTTTTAAATTTTGTTGAAGCTCCACCATAACGACTCTAACAATGTGTGCAGTTGCTGTCTTGCTGGAACCAAATTCTATTGAAACAGATCCTTCTTTGGTGTAGTTCCTAATAAAAAAGAAACACCTTCAATTGAGAGTTACTGTTACAGCCTTTTCTACAAAGAAGTATGACCCCACAATGCACCTTAATGAAAGTATGCATCACAAAGTGACGCGGTCTTGGTGCAGTTCCGTCTCATGGAGTATTTCTGAATTAGAATCACTCAATATACAGGAATTTTGCTTGTTTACGAGTACGTTACGGTTTAGATCAAAATGGGCCTCATAAACAAGCAATTTTTGAAGCTGTTGTCTCCTTCGGCCCAATCAATTTTCGGAAAAAATTCCAGCCGAATAGGCAAATCAAGAGGGTTAAGCTTGCTTATAATTTGAATCTTGTGAGGCAACAGGTTTAGGTCATCATGATTTAATGACGGATACTACAATTTACCGCCGATAAATTTCGATTCGAAATGCTGGATTGACGATGCTACAGCCACGATTTTGTTTTGAACCCGAACAAAGGAACGGCACGGTCTTCGTGTTTCCAGATTCGGGAGCCTGGTTCATCTACTCGGGGGAGTGCCGTCAAACTCTCGCCTAAATTCTCCTTGGACGGAAACGAAGCACTTCAAAGCATGGTACCGCTGCACTATAAAAATCCTTTTTTGCGGTATCCTAAGCTTTCATTTTTATAAACCTATATAGCAAACTAACAAATTGAAATAACAAATAAATCGATTAATAACACAGAAAAAAGCTATAACGTTTTGTTTTTGAAGCACGTTTCGTGCGCCAACCTATATTTTGAAAAAGGGCGTTCAAAAAACTGTAGCAATAACGTGGACTTCGTTGCTTTCTTCTTTGGTGCTATTAGGAGTAGATACAAAGTCTATGAACTTAGTCGTCTACCCTTCAAAACACTATGTTGTGGGAAGTACTGCCCTTCAGTAGGGTGAATATAATCCTATACAAAGTTTTTGAATAACTTGGAAAATCATGAAAATGTAGCAATGTTTTTGGAAACTTTATTTCTTCATCCTTTTTCTGAACCTCGAAAGGAAAAAACGGAACCCTTATAGGATCACTTTGTTGTCCATCTGTCTGTCAAGACCCTTTTTCTCAGAAAGCTGGAATTTACACCAAGTACTGAGGTCTACTGTCCCTTGCAGCTGTGAAAAAACATACGTCTCAGCCAACGGAATCAAAAGATGCAGATTTTTGAAACTCGCAAGGGTATGCTTTTTTGTAGAGGTTTGTACGGAACTCTCGGTGCGCGAGTCCGGCTCGCACTTTTTTTTTAAGATGAGTTTTTCAAAATTGAGTAAATACTACCTTTAAAATGGATACCGATAAAGCAACGTTAAGGACTCTTCAAGGGACAAAGTCTTCAGTACTTTAAGTGAAAGGCGTACTGGGCCGGGGATAAAATCTTGGTTTGAAGAGACTATTCTGACAACCACCACGGAAAAAGTTATATTAATTACTGACTTAGCATTAGCTCAAACTGCGTCTAATGTGCTGGTTCTGGTCGAAGTATCTAAGCTAAAGTCTTATTTTTTGGACACCGTCTTTGACTTATCCTTTTTATTCGAATTAGTTTGATGTACAAAAACGCTCATCACTATTGCATTGCAGCTTAAAAATGGGTTTGTAGCACTTGGTTTGCGGATCGATCATGATGTGCCTGAGAAATTATCTTACAACGTTCAAGCTTTCGATTCCGTTTACAATGCTTACCATATTTTGATAATTTTTAACGTGTCCCTGACTGTTGTTGAAAATTGAGCAACAAATTACGCCACACAGAAATTTTGGATATTATCATGATTTATGATCAGCAAAATCTCAACTTGAACTTTCTCTTCAGAGTTTGAATGTTCAAAAATTTAAGCTGAACCTTGCAGAACGCCCCTCGCCATAAACTTCAAAAAATATAATTTAAAAATTGTATCTACGATAAAATTCCACTGCTTCAGTTCTCCATCAAAAAGACTGACAAATCTTTTTATTAGTTATAAATCTTTTTAACCCTGACTACTGGGGTGACTCCTCCCGGGTTGCCAAAGCAACGCAAGTCGAAACCAAAAAATTCACCGCACGTCCAAAAAGTGTTGATGTTTTTGTTATTATTTTATTTTCTTGTTTTCCAAATCAATAAAATGAAAGAGAAACTCCCTGCGGCGACGGCCGCGTCGGCGTTCAGGTATCCCAAGTGTCCATTGTATGCAAATTGCCAAAAATCCAAACCAAAATGCGCATGCTTGACATTTTTTCTCGAGATTTAACGATTTATTGTCATCGTTCATTGAATTTGACACAAATGTATGCATTAAATGTAATTGTGTCTTCATTTGGAATCCAACGATTGGATGATGACTGGGCTCGAGAAATGATCTTTTTTTTTGCCAAAGTGTGGCTACTTGTTAACCTTTTTAAGGTTATCGTACGCAGATTTATGAGAGCTGTCGTTGGAGGTTGGAGCTAGTGTTTTGATGATTCATAGATTTTCGAATAGATAACGATTTTATTCTCAATTAGTTAGAGTTAATAAAAAAATGTGCTCGAAGCTGAGTGGTCGTAAAACGACGACGAAGAAATCAATTTTAGTTGGCCAACTATTTAATTTATTTAGACTATAAATTTACAGGGTGATTTCGTTGAGGATGGACGTTGTAGGTACAACAGACGAACTAGGTTGAAGTTTCATATTATTGTTATAAGTCGGCCCATGGTCATAAAAGTTTTATAATAACTCGAAAGACTAAGAAAATGTACGTCAACTTACAAAAATTTTGCACAGTTTGGGTTTTAAAACTTCGGAAGGTAAATTAGTTTTGCAAATAAAAATGTTGAAAGAGTGGACAGGCTTAAGTCTGGCGATTCAAACTCACTGAAATGACGATTAATGCGGACAATATTGATATCTCTTTGGCCACTAAAACCAAAAAAAAACTTCTTCTTTTGTGTCAAAATGCAAAAGTTCAATTCCCAACAGATTCCCACTCAACAATACTCAATTAAACTGTGAAAATACCTTAAGCCTAAAAAATCCTTATCAGTGCGGCTTTAAACTGAAAAACTGCAAAATTCCAAAATTGATCTTGATCGATCATTCGGACTTGACCGATCATTCGATCTACGGTTGATCGTGGACAAAAGATAGTCTTGGAAATCAGTATCAGACATTTGACAGCATTTAAAGAACCAGGGTAAGTTTTGTAACCGCTCGATTATGCAGAAACGATCGTTTTAGAAAAATCGATCGCATGTCGATACAAAGTTTTTTTTTTTAAAGAAATATCGTAAATGGGAGAGCTGATTAAAGATACCAGTGGTTGGACTCAAGTGAAATAAAATAAAAAAGACAACATCCTTCGTAGGATCTTTCAAAGACTTGTCCGGCTTGGTGCAATTGGAAATTTTTTGTTCTTACCTTGGACTGCTGAACGTGACGGTTCAGAGTTGTCAATCCTTCGAAAAGTGAAAAAACAAAGCTTAGATTTCTAGGGCTATAAATTCTACCTCTTATCGCCGTCATTTGTGTGCAACCAATGCTGTAGTCCTGGTTCCAAAAAGGCACCAATTATTTGGCAATATTTATAGTTGTGAGCATGAAAACAGAAGCGACCAAAAATAGAACTCAACGAGGAAAACAAAATTATGCAATTCACAATCACATTTGGTCGTCTTTACGTTCATGAAGTTTGGGGGGAAGAGCTGAATTGTGCAGCGATAGATACGGATATCACCGATAGGACATTCAGAGCGCTAACCCGCTCGTTGAGTCTTCTAATCTTCAACAATCTGTGAGCGCAGTAGTGGAAAGGGTCCTTAGCAACTTAGTTTACAGAATTTATCAGCTCGGAATTAGAGCCCAAAAAGTTCACTATGTTGTTGAGTTTCAATTAAGCCGAAACCGATTGTTTAATGAAAATAAAGGCTTAAGATTTTTGTTCCATCAGTGAGGCTTTCGAAAAATGCTCATTGCAAATAAGTGTTTATTAGTAACCTAATGGATTTCTTACGCCTATTTTAAGAGGCGAGAAAGGAGGTACTAGTGCACCTTGGTTTTGCATAATTTAGGCTTGCGCTGACGACAATCTGGAACAGGATATATCTTGTCATAAAGTCATAAAGATTTGAACAATACTCGTGTGAAGAAACTGGGCTCTTCCTATTCAGTTAAACATAACCTTTTTTAGTAGCTCAAAGAATTTGAAGTTACCGAATATTGAATCGAGGCTGCAGAATCTATCTTTTCAATATTGCATATGTTTTATTCTTTCTTGTAGTTTCGAGACTGTCTTGTGGTGTTGATCTCATAGTTCTGCTATTGTAAGAGAGCTAGCTCGTCAGAACAAGAGACATTATTTAAGTCTCTCTGGACCACCTCTGCAGATGAACACATTTCTCTTTCTATCATAAGTCTTCTGACTTTAAAGTTCAGAGAAATGATCATAGACAATATTGTTTCATTAGAAGTTTAAAATTGCTCGATGGTATTGCTTTATGTCAAACTCTAAGGCGGGCTTTTTCAGATATCTTTATAAACGTTTTGAGGAACATTTTCCTCTCTAATGCTCTTCTCGGTTCAAGACTAAGTACTTCAAAAAGAATAATGTTCATAAAAATCCAACGATCTTCCTCTTAGAAGTACGAAAGCCTCCTTTTGCGAAATCTTTCGCGTATAATTTTGAAACGATAAATGAGGCCTCACTCATCCTACTACTTTGGCTTAACTCTTTCACATTTTGGAAACGTTCCTTGTTTAGTGTGAGACAATTTGTATATAGTTAAATTTATTGCTCAACTTCAGGCCCTGTTTTTTACACTCCCATAATCTGTAGATTAACCCACTAAGGTTAATCCAAAGGCTTCAACCTCATTATAAGCTTATCTTTATCTGCCTATCTGGCCACCCTGTATGAAAAAAAAATTTAAGCAAATCATAAAAAATCTGGTCCGGATTTAGTTAATCTGATTTAAAAGATCTCAAAGGTGCGTTAGGTGACTACCTTTGCCATCATCTTCGACTCCATCTTAGGTTACAACGTCTACATCAGATAAGGCTCATTCTTTATCTCATTTTATTAAAGCTTGACGCTATCTCAGTCTGAAGAAACGCAATTAAGATATATTAGAAAAGGGAAATTCCTAAAGCTGTTTGTCAAGTTGCCAAATCGAATGGCTTCATTTAAATAGCAGATGAAGAATCTATCTTCTTCTTGGTCATAAATTAATTTAAAAGCCTCAAACTTTGCCCTCAGAGGCCGTGTCATAAACCAGAACCAAAAAATTTAAAGGGATCTTTTTAATGACTGAAATGCAAATGACATGCGCACTCTCTACAGTCAAGATGACAGTGCGGTCTGATGTGGGTCTGCGTTGCGCGCGTGAAATGTGTCAAAATCTGTTTAAACAAATGACAAGATATGATAAAATAGTTTGCCCTTTGCGAGTGTCATTAGGGTGGTTGCGGCAAGTATCAGGTTTTTTTTTTATCTAGGAACTGACAAGATGGATCGAATTTTGATTAATGAGCATGTGATTTTGTTGGGTGGGCTTCCGAGGCAATTTAAGTAGTCGACGAAGATAACCCTTTTATTCGTCAAACATGACATGGCTTAAAAGGAGTAAATTAATACCCCAATTAATCTAGTTAGTAAAGGCTGTAAGAAGGGTTCTAGTAATCAACGCATTGATACCATGACCTACGAAGTTTTTGAATTTGTTATTCCTCTTCTACAAGGCTTAGATAAGTAAGTTGAAGGCGATTAATGACGTCTTGGAGTTTTTCGATTGCAAACGGACCAAAGGGAAGATGTTATGAGGGTGACTAAAATTGTGAAATAAGATAAGTGATAACTACCTACCGCGCGTTTAGTAAAATATGGCATCCATTACTGTCTGTAATGTTAAAACTCATGAAGAGTTTTTTTCGATTGAGAACCAAGTTAGGAGAACCGATTTTGAGTTATGAGAAATAAGGTTTTGCCAGAAGATGCGAGTATTCATACATGATGTGCATCAAGGTGACAATCTTAGCCCTGTTTTTTTTCAGCTTGCTCGGTTTAACTCTAAAGAAGATACTTAAAAAGATGTGTGTGACGTTTCATCTGGGTTATAATGACGCATGGTGACTGCATTGGCATCGTTGAAGTTGCTTTCATCAATGCTCTTTTTATGCACTGAATTCAGGTGTGATGAAGTCATCAGTTCTAACGATCTTTGTAACTGAAGGTTATTTTTTATGAGTCAAAGGCTCAAGCAATACTATTGCGGGTATCTGCGGTTGAGATTGCTGACTGCTGAGCGAAGATCCTCAGGTGTATTTACGGAGAATATCTTCAAATACTTTCTGAAAACTTAAGCACTAAACGGACCAAACATCCCGGGACTTGGATCACTTCATTCATCCTCTGGAACTAGGATCTAAAAAGATTTGCGAATGGCGTTCTGTTTGGCTGATGACTGAGTACGGGGAAACCTGCTAAGGCGTAAGTTAATGAACTTGTTTGTCTGAAGCGAAGTAGCTCTCTTGTGCTGATTCAACATACGGATATTCGGGGTGATGAAATAACAGAAGCAATTGCCAGAAAATTGCTCAGCGGCTCGTTTTGTTGGCCCCTAATCATCTAAGTGCTGCAGTTCACCTTAACACAAACGTAGAGGAACTTACATATTGCGTCTGTAGCACTTTAAACCTCGGCATGCACTTGAGACGTATCGACACACGAAAACGAAGGACCTTAACCAAGAAGGTAATTCATCTGATTGATCTGAGAATCCAAATACGTCCGGTTTTCGGTTTCCTCAATGAGCACATAGAAACTATCGACTATTGAGGCTCGAGTCGGATTGTCCCGCCTTTACATGAATTACGTTTGGCAGCAAGGTAGGCAACTTTTTCAAAAAGATGAGCCGATCGCGCTACTGACCTCATTCGCGTTTTTCTCATTGCAGTGACTACTGACGGGAGAGATCTCTTCTTGTATTAAAATCGGCACAAATTTTGATTATTGCAGTGCTCATCAAGTTTCCTTTCCCCTGGTCTAATGATCGTGGCTCTTTACAAAATCGCTGTAGCTTCGATTTACAACGGAAAGGATCAATTAAGGCAACGCTGTGTGTGTGTGTGTGTGCAGGATAATAATTGCGATCTAAAGGGAAATGAAATGAACGGAAGTCATTTATACAATCTATTCCCGGCTTCATGAGATTCCAGAGAGCAATGCTCAATGCTCCAGTTTGATTTGCAAATATCTGTCAAGCAAAACTAAAAAACAATGTCCTCATCAACTTGGTTTGATACATGAACTCAGTTGGAGTTACTTTGTGAGTGCCGACACATTTCTGTACAAAGTCAATTTGCTGATGGAATTGCTGTCTATACATAAACAAGAATTAGACAAGCTGTCGTATGTTAAGAAGAAACGTCCGCTAAAAATGGCAAGAACACAATAAATGCTGAAGACGAGTCTTCACCAGACGATCATATTCCTATGTCATTAAAAACTGTGATGGTTTCTTACCAACCATAAAGTTGGGTGTCGAATCGGGAGTTATGTTGAGGTCCAATGTTTTCGTATCGGAAAGGCTTTTGAATGACGAAAAGAGAACTTAATGTCCTGCTCTCTGAAGAGAACAATTGGAGGAAAGCTAGTTACCTGATGCAGTTCTTTTAAAAAACAAGTGACTTACTTTGAATGCAAGTTGATTACGCTAGTTTAGTTATTACATCTGTTGAACCAACATGAATTCTACCGCACAGCCCCGTGGCAGTGGCCGGAAAGGGAAAAGAGAATTTAGCAAAAGGACTGGTTTTGCTTTGGCGGCACTCAACCACGCAAAAAGCTTTCAGAGGCGACTTTATAGATTCCCTCCAAAAACTAAAGCAGCGGAAATAAATGAAGGCTCAACACAGCGGCCTGAAAATGTTCTTACACTTTCTCGGCGTTCATGGCCGCTATCTCTTCGATGACAGTCGAAACTTGCTGTTATGAGTGCCTCCCCAACATGCTAAGCCATATTGTAATTTAGAATGTACTAGTCCATAGTAGACTGTTTCCATGAGCTTACGAGAGCAAAACTGCTTCAAGTGGTACATAGTTCTCGTTGCTTTCAGCAAATATTTCCTTAGTAATGAAGTTTGTGTGTTCCAATTCATATTACTATCAAACTCAAGGCCCAAGTACTTAAAGTTGGCAACGCGTTCAACAGTAAAACATTTTGAAGAGCAACAAAGGTCTTCGGTAAAAGTTTTTAAAAAATTACTTTCATTACACGTGTCTTTACTTAGTAAAAATTTTTTACAACAATGGCTGTGAAAAACTAACTCAGGATACTGTAAATTCACTCCAGATAAATTAAAATATAAGACCTTGGTTTTATCACTGAGGACTAATTTATGCGTTATGAACCAATGTCTAAGGAGTTCTAAGTCATGATTTATGTTGGTAATTAGTTCAAATGCCGAAGAACAAGAATAAGAGCAAGCTATGTCATCCGCAAAACCAGTTTGAGTTCCTTTAAGCTTTATATTAAAAATGCAATTGATAAAGATCAGAAAAAGAACTGGACCAAGTACCGAACCTTGAGGCACACCAATAGGAATATCACGACAGTCGCTAAATTTGTTTGAAATTTTCACCACTTGCTTTCTACCAGTTATAAACGAGGTAAACCACTTCAGCATAAATTTTCTGAATCCCACTCTTTCTAATTTTTCTAATAGAAGCACATGATCCACAGTGTCAAAAGCTTTGGTAATATCAATATATAAAGCAGCTGTAGCTCTTTTGCTATTTAAGCTTTCATAAACAAATGTGGAAAAATTTAAAAGTGCATCTTCTGTAGATTTATGCGATCTGAACCCGTATTGATTAGGGCTAAAGAAATCATTTTTTTCCAGAAATTTTATAACTCTCACTTTAACGGCTTTTTCGAAGATTTTCGAGAATACTGAGAGCAAAGAGATTGGCCTGTAATTGTTTAAGATCTTATTGTCATTTCGCTTAAACACAGGAATGACCTCAGCAATTTTTAAATTTTCAGGAAAAATTCCACAGTAAATGCTTTTATTAAAGATGTGGGCTAGGACATCAACAATATTGTAAGAAATTTTCTTTATAAGAGTATTAGGAAAACCTTTCCGAGTTGTCGAGTTTGAATTATCAAGTGACTTAATTATATTCAATAATTCAAATGAAGTAATTTCCTCAAAATAGAAACTGCGAGCTTCTCGTATTTCATTCTTAGAACAGTTGTTATGTTGATTGGAAGCATAAGTAGTGTTGGAGGTAATGTTAGTGAAGAACTCGTTAAACACATTTGCCATTATTATGGGATCAGTTATATCCTCGCCGTTGTGAGAAATACAAGATGGCGAGTTGGGTCTTATTCTTCTATTAAGTAGTTCATTTACCACTCCCCATTCCCTTTTCAGATTACCTTTAGCTACTTGAAATTTATTCACATAGTAATTTTGCTTACATGCCTTTACTTCATTGTTAATTTCCTTACAGATTTTGCCGTAAAGATTGCAAAGGTGTAAATTATAAGGATTTTTTTTGCATCTCACTCGTAGTTTATTTTTATATAAAATTTTATCCAACAATGTCTTTGTCATCCATGACTTAAGGCGTTTTAATTTACTACTTTTTTTATGTGAACCCTGTAAACTTTGTTGAACATGACTGTTTAGAGAACTCAAGAAAAGATCAAATGCTGTAGATGGGTCATTTTCACTATATGTTTCTGCCCAATTTTCTCTCAACAGGCGGTCATTAAGTATATTAAAGTTTATTGATTGAGAACTTCTGAATGGAACACTCTTCAACGGACTTATTTGAGGAGTCTTATCGCTAGTAAAAAAAAGTCCAGTCATACAGTGGTCAGAAATTCTGTAGTCTGATATTGAACTAGTAAGTGAAAAACTTGAATTTCGTTCAATTCTTCCAAAGATGTGATCAATACACGTCTGAGTGGTATTAGAGACCCTCGTAGGTTCAATGAAACCGGGTTCTAAACCATTAGCTGACAGCATAGACAAATAGCTTAGTGCAATTGGAGACTCACTCAAAACATCCAAATTCAAGTCACCTAAGATAAATAAATTTTTCGCCTTTTCGCAACTCAGTATACTACTTAGTTCCTCAACAAAAAGATCCTTGCTTTTTTCGTGTAATCTATAAAAGCACAAAAAGGAAAACTTATGTAGATTGATTGTACATTTTACTATGACAGCATCGGCACTATCCATATTAATTTCATTGTAAGAAAAATCCAGGCCTTCTCGAATAAAATCTGCAATTCCACCCGCAGCATACCCATTATTGCATTTAGCATGAAAATAGTATCCGGGTATACTGTAAAACTCTTTTTCACAATCATATATCCATATTTCCGAGAGAAAGATGAGATCAGGCTTGTTAACAAAAGAATCCAAATGAGCTATAAGTACATCAAAATTTTTTCTTAAGCTACGAATGTTTTGGTGAATAACGGAAAAGTGATTTTTAACTGTTTCCGAATGAAAAATACTATTAAACATCTCTACATTAAAATTACAGAAGAGAGGGTCAGCCAGAACATCATTGTCTATATCAACATTTATCCTATTATTTACACAGAACATTATTTTATATTACAATTAAAAAGAAAGAGGTAAGTGAAATTAAAATGATTTTAAACTAGATTTTCTAAATCCTCAAATGAGCAAATATTTATTATTTTTTCCCCTTCTGATTTCCTTAGTAGAATACGCCCGTTCTGTATCCACAAATAAGCTAATTGTTTTTCTGCTTTTATTGTTTTAGCTTTATTGAATACAGCCCTATAATAATTTGAGAGACTTTCGTTAATAAAAATCGGCTTCTCTTCTGAATTGTTGTTAAGCAGTCTGGTTGATAATTTTGTTTTTCTCTTTTTACTGAGAATTTTTTTCTTCAATTCCAGAGTTTTGAATTTAATGCGAACAATGCCCAACGATTGTGCCCGTGTAGATGCTGCTTTAGATGGTTGTTGGTGTTTAATTGTTTTGACATAACACGATTTAATGTCATCCGAAGTAATATTTTCTCCCAATCCTTCTGACATTATTTTGACAACTGCTTCTAAGGTGTTTTGGTTGTCAACAACAGGTATACCGACAATATCCACACACTTTTCAAGCCGTTTTTGTTGGAGAATGTTAACTATATTTTGGAGATAGTTTACCTTTTTAGAAAGTGTATTGTTTTCCTCCTGGATAGAAGTAGTCAGCAGCAAAGCGTTTGCAACTACTTTTCTTAGTGCGACGATTTCGTTGTATAGGATGTCAAGAGTGACAGCAGCCGGTGGATTTGTGCTTTCGTCAACATTAAGTGATGGCGAGTTGACGGGTGGGGTGGAATGCCCTTTATCCGCTGGTGCATACGAGTTGCTTTGGTGATCGTTCGCTTTTTGTTGGGTAGGAGGGGGGGAGCGAAGAGACTTACGTCTGTGTTGGTTACAGGATGCACAATGGAATGGAACGTTATTTTTTTTCATAAATGCGTTATTTTTTTTCATCCTACCATTTCCGTCACGATCTGCAGAAGTCACCAAACAAATTTGATCGGCTGCTCTTAATTTTTTCATGGTTGCAGTCTAAATAGGGACGAAGAATTTCAATAATATCAATTTATTTGCATTCGCAGAATTCACAGTATTTTTTTCCTAACTTTTTTTTTCATTGCATCAGTGTTAAGCCTTCAAGGCAATTCAAAGCAATGACTTTATTCAGTGCAAAATAATCGTGACGACCGATTCACAATCGGAAAGTAGTATGCCCAAAGGGAAAAGTTTTCGGTTTAAAAAATAAAAACCAGTTCATATCGCCCCTCTTTGGTATTACAGTAAATTTTTAATGGTCCAGGATTGAGCGTGAATCGTTGAAACTTTCCAAGTTTACCTTGCATTTCATTCCAAGGTCCACTGCAAAATTCGTCAAAACTCTGAACTTCTCATTGACCGTTTTATCTTCGACAACAATTTTTAAACGATTTTAAGTTGAAACTCTCATTTTCGACGAAGTGAAGCAAAACGTTCTAACATTTGTCACACATCAAATTTTGTTACACAGGGCTATGTACTGGCTACTCCTTAGAAATAAGTCATTAATATCCGACTTGGCGTCACCCAAACGGATTCAACTCTATTCTGTTTGACAGTTCATTTTGCACTGTAAAGTTCAGAAGGCACTTGCATTGCACAGAAACCCGTATTAAATACGTTCTCTCATTACAAAACGAAACAAGAGTTCGCACATCCAGAAGTTGCCCTTGAAACATGTATCTGCTACAACGAACTCAAAGCATCACAAATGATTCGTAACGAATGCATCTCTGTCAAGCACTTCCTTATGCAATGCCTCATCTCTCCCACAGAGCGTCGGCCACAACGCAACGTTTCTTTCTGCATCAGTAGGTCAATTGGAATTGGGAAAAATCAGGTCAACGGGTTGTCGAATTTGAATTTTAGATACACACGCGTCTGTATCTTTTGGCCAAAGTGAATCGAAGGAGTTCTCCCAGATGGAAGCAATCAGATGATTTATGGTCAACGGGTTTCGGGTTTTTTCGTCAGCTATGCTCGAATGGTCATAAAACAGCAGGACGCTCGGTAATACACCCAATTTTATGCGATTAATGTCTCAATTTTTTTTACTGAGCCAATTCCAGATTCTG
Source organism: Orthonevra nobilis (assembly GCA_963555765.1). Taxonomy (NCBI): domain Eukaryota; kingdom Metazoa; phylum Arthropoda; class Insecta; order Diptera; family Syrphidae; genus Orthonevra; species Orthonevra nobilis. Next base: position 52,987,781 of record OY743227.1, read on the forward strand.
CGAAATAAGTACCTCTCCGTTATGCTTTGGCTGGTGGTCCCAAATAAATTTGCTTCTCCTTTTGAATCCCCATTTCAAGTTGAATAACCGATTTCGACAGTGGAATGTTTTGCATTCCTCGTGCTCGAAAGGTTGAAGGAACATAAATCCATGTCGCGGCTTCTTTATTTCAATTTCACATTTCATTTTTTTCATGCATGCATGCATGCATGCATGTCTTCCCGACACTTTGCTGAAGAGTCCTGCATAGAATACCAATTGCAGTGGTAGCACCCGACCAAGTTGAAAGTCCATTCGCCGACCATTTATGCTTAATTATCGTGTTCACAATGGTTAATGGTTAAATTGGCGAACTAGACACTGGCGGATGGGGACAAGGCGGAGCAGTGAGCGCGGCCAGGAACGTCCCAAGCGTGGCGTCACGTTCTGCATTTTAAATGAGTACAAACGCCAAAGCCGACAGCAATTATGAGATAGAGAAAGAGTCGTAGGGTTTTGTTTTTCTAGAGCTATTAACACGTCAAATGGGTTAATTAGATGTACTCATTGTGAAGAGTGTGTGCACGGCTTTGGAGTGATCGATTGGCGTTCAACAGTATTGATTACGGGAGGCTTGGACTACTCCGCTGATTGTGAAAGGATGCCGATAAGTTTTCGCTTATTTTGTTTTATTTTGATTTGTTCGATGAATTGATTGAATGACCCTCAAAGAAGATCACTTGTCATTTGCTGTTTGATGAGTAGTCGAAGCCTGCTCGCAGAATGATGAGTCAAGATCTTTAAAATGTTTAGTTTATCCGCGACACTGTCACTTTTTACTTGAAATAGTTTGGTCTTAATGCATCGAAAGCCTTAAGAATATATACATTTTTGCAGTTTTGCCACTCGAATTGAGATGCTGACGTCGAAAACAAGGAATGAAACAATTTCTAGGAGACAACGTCAGAAGAGCTACAAGATGGGGAGATGAGGAGGCTGGAATAAACACGAATACAAGATTTGAAACAGATAACAACAGAGAAGCGTATTGTTCCAATGAAAGCCCGCTTGTTTGTCTGTTTGAAAGCGCTAATTACAAAACCTGCTGCTTGGATCTAATTCCAGGTTTCATAGTTAGGTCAAGTGCCTTTCGAGGAAAGATTATATGTTCGAATTATTGATATCTACAGTATATAAGCTGAGTTATCATGGCTTACGTCCAGTACCATAATATCCTCTCTTTTTCTTTATTTATGGTCCCTTTTATGGAAAAGTCTGTTTTTTGAAACTTAATTGAAAACTTTTTTCTGCGGTTTTGATAAAGACTGTTTTTACAAAATCAAGACCAATGGCCAAGAGTTGTGAAGCTGATGGCTAAGGACGTTTGGTGTCTCCTTTCTTTCTCGAATGATCAATTTATATACTGCAACTGGGGAAATAAATGTGCCCGAATCCTGACCTTGTAGATGGGAGTCTTGACTTAAACTGTTTTGCCATACAAGCAGTGGCGTGGCAGAGATATGCTAAAACTGCTATTATGATAGAGGTAGAAGGTGGTTACTCGCATTTTGCTTTCCGCAATTCCCGAGAAGGATTCTTCCAATGCAAATCGAGAACTGTGATACTTTCTTTATCATCAGCTCATTCAAGGCATTGAGCTTCCGCTTTGATTCCAGCCTTATTAACACCAGCTGTCTACTATAACACAACATAAAAGAAATGGAAGTCCGGAATAAGTCAAAACTGAGTATCCGGAATTCAACCACTTGAGTGGCTTCAAGTAATAAAACAAGTCAAATGTGCCTTTTCCTGAATTTGTGTTGGTATCGAAATTTGATGCTCCACCAAGTAAGACACCGCACTTAACCCAATGCGGTTTACATTGTTATCGTCAGTCATCAGCCAAAACTTTGACGGTACGCAAAACAGCCTATTTCTGTGTCTTTATTAAAAAAAGAACCGCATTTTCAGGCTCACTAGATACATTTAAATCCTTTTGCTCCCTGAATTCAGACAGTGAGCTCCAGTCTTTGGTATCGGTGTTTGAAAGAGCCAAGTTGGTTGGGGTCCTCCTCAACATCTGTGCGCCACTGTAATCTCGGGCGTCCTCTGTTGCGTTTTCCCTCATACTCGCAGTCGAAGGTTCGTTGGGTCGGAGCTGAGCCATCCTAGGTCTTGGATCCGTAGACGCCTGGCTAGAATCATGTCACCGTACAGCCCGTATAACTCGTGGTTGAACATTCTCCTCCAAAGGGAGTTCTCCAACGACCAAGTCCATGCGTCTGCGCCGTAAAGCAGGTCTTGGATGATCATAGTTTTATACAAAGTCAGCTTGGTTTTTCGATAGAGGGCTCTTTTTTTCTACTGCCTCTTGAGCCCAAAGAAACAGAGGCTTACATGAGTAATTCTGCTTTTCATCTCAACTCGGATGCTATTTGCTGACTTTACAGCGGAGTCGAGGAAGACGAAGTCCTTTATTACCTCCAAACCTTACAAAGCTACTGGTGCAGGATGACCATGGAGAATGGTCCCTGCTCTACCCATGTCGGTAAGGAGCTAACAGAGACTCTTAATATCACAAAAGGTTTTATGCAAGGCGATGTGCTGTTATGTGACTTTTCTTACATGGGAAGATCATCGAAATCGCACTGGCCAACACTAGAGAACCGATCTTCCAAAAGTCGTTTCAACTAGTAGCTTACGTGGAAGACATTGACTTGGTTAGGCGAACTCAGCGAGGAGCCGTCAATGAGGCGTTTGCCTTGAAACGGAAGCGGATAAAATGAGACTGGCGGTATAAATATAAAAAAAAATCGAATGCTGTCATCAAAGGAGGGCGCACATCACCGACGACTTGGTCAGAGCGCCACAATAGGCAGGTAATCTAGAGCAAGAGCAATTTTTGTAGTGATCCAGAATCATGTTAAAAATGAACGCAACTCAAAAACTAGCCTGAAGTAGTGGTTTGACAAAGTGAGTGGCCTTGCTGTAGTGATACCTGCATCTGCTGTAAGAATGTTGATGGCCCAATCTGCTAAAATACTTCATAATAGTATTCAAACTAATTCAAAAAAAATACTGTGAACTAAGGGAATGAAAATTAGTCAGTGTCAAACTCTACAACCAAAATTCATCTGAGTTACAAACAAAAACACAGTCTTTTAGGCTCCTTATCCTTAACCTTCTGGTTGTTCTATGCCCTTGATACAAAGCAAGTTATAAATAAATGCTCGTTCTTGTATTTTTTTCTTCCTCATTTCTTTGAAAATCTCAAAAAATATTTATAAAATGATGACTCAATTACATTCGCTTCAACTTCACAACTTAACGTCAACTCCTCAGTGACTTAAAGTGCCGAAATTGTTTTAAACACTTAATAAGCTTAAATTTCGATGACCGACACTTTTCCTCCAAAAGAAGGCGGTTACTTAAGCACTTTACAACTTCCCAAAAATAACACTCTTGCCGACAATCAGAAACGCCAGACTTGTTAAACCAATCATTTACATTATGACGGGACCCTCGGGCAATCTTAATCGTCCCTTTAATTCCACTCAACCTCGAAACGCAGAGAGTAAAACAAAAACGAAACCCGTTCGAATTGCAATCACAAAAAAATAAAATATAAAAAGAAAGTCACTCAACTTGTTTGTCACAATGAATAAAAAATATTCACAAAATATTAACTCACAGAGTCGCCAAACGTAAATGATTTACACAGCCAAGCCCTAAAGACTTCCTGCTTCTGAACACGATTTCCCGAAGCGAGAATCTACAGCCGACATTCGAACTTGAAAAAATCAAAAAAGAAAAACAAAAAATACGATCGGTGTTCGTTCATCTTCCGAACGGACCCAACAAGAAGAACTCCATTTGACGGAGCTCGTAAAATGATGCGCATTTTAGTCGCAATTACGAGCCCAATAACTTGAAATCCTCTCTAGATGGACATTAGATGTCACCGACACTTAAAAAAAAAACGATCTCTTGAATAGAATTTCCAAGTTCGAGGAAAACCCATGAATCAAAACGATCACCGACCATAAAAAAAAAATAACACATGGCAACCCACTCGATGTAGGAAACTGCAATTTCGGATTTACGATCACTCAGACGCTGGCCCGCGGTCGGCCAGTTCGAAATTTAGCGTCTTAGATACGCAAATTATCTAAAGATAATTGCAGTAAACATTTTGAAAAGCAGGACCGGCCGCATGTCCACCACTTGGTCACCAGACTGAATTTATCACGTCCAACCGACACCAGAGAGAAAAAGGGAGGGGTGAACAACCTTTTTTTTTCTCTGTGGCTAAACCAGCAGGAGTTCTGCACACGCAGATACTCGTACTTCACACGTGCTTCTACGAGTCCAAGAAATTCTTTTGTTTGGCTTGAAAGACAAATGAAAAAAGGGATTAAAGCGGAGAGTTTGCCGTGTGACCAATTCAGTGACAGAATTGTCAGACGGCTTGACAGATAGATAGCCAGTAACGTCACTTTGACAGACGCATGAATTTTCAAATTCTTTTCAAAATGCTTATCGCTTATTCGAGTTGAATGGGTTGTAATGGAACAGCAGGGGTGACCATGTGGGTGGCAGCCTGGCTGATTTGTGTTTGCAATTGTTTGGTTTAGGGGCACTCCAAAGCCTTATTGATGATCAACGATTTATCATAATCAAATGCCTGCGTACGAAGGGATCCGAGAGCACAAACAAATTAGGTGGCGCGTAATGAACACTCGTGCTCTGTTGACTGTGACACATAGTTAGAAACTCTGACCTAAAAGCACGAGCTGGTAGTTAAAATTATGGGCACGCGAACGTCTAGCAACCTGCAGCCAGTTTTCCTGACAGCTCCATGGATTTTACGACAATCACTCCGCCACTGAAGCGTGAGTTGTACAATAGCGAGATCGCAACTAAACCGGCCGATTTTGCTTCCATTAAATTTTGTAGGTGTCACAAGTGCACATGAGTTATGTTCGAAAGTAAAGGTTCATAGGAGTCCTACTTTTCCTACTAGATACACGGTTCTTTTTGAGATCTGGTTCACGATCGTGTCAGTTGTTCTACTAATTGGAAATCACCGAAAAGTTGCGTGCTGTTTCAAGAGTTAGCCGATCGCAAAAGAGGGCTACTGCTCCCGGAGATAGTTAAGTTCGAATTTATTAATGATCATCACGAATACGAGTACAACACCGATGTGTTTGCGCCTTGCGAAGATAGCACGCAGTCTCGTAAATCAGATCAAATGACTGTTGCGGCGGGTTTTTTTTCAGTAGGTCGGTTGGACAAAATCAATCCAGTGAGGCTGTTAAAAAGTGATAGTGCTTTTGGGCCGTGCTGACGGTGTGGCCATGGGTTTGAAGTACTAATTTGACATTTGAATGGAGTGTGAATTATTATGACAGTTCTCAACCGATCGGCCGCATCGATCAACCAAGTATCCGTCCAAAAGAAAGTCGTTCCAAGGCAATAAATCGTACGATCACAGCGGCAATTGACATCGCTGTTTCACGTCCCCGGAACTTCTCGTGCAATAAATTGGCTGTTGGTTGCGTGGCTTGGGACATCGTCCGTTTCGAGTTTTAAATTTAAAGTTCCAATAAATTACATCAAAAATTGACTCCTGAAAGAATGCATCATCTGCCAAAATGTGTCAGTTTTGCTCAATAATGAGCCCGTTTAAAGGAAAACTCGTGGTTGAAGATGAGTGATGTGCTCGGGCTCTAGGCCACACTTAGGATGCCACAGCAATGTTTTTGGCTGAGGCTTTTGTGCGATCAGCAACCGTTGGTTTTGTACCTGCGATCGACGATTGTAGATTGAGGATTAAATTTTAAAGAGGAGGCACCCCCGAACAAACCAGTGAATCTATCCGTCCAGATGGTGGCTAAGCTTTTGGTTAAAATCCCAACTCGTACTCGAATGCGCACGTTTAACGAAGACGCACGTTATAAGGTGCTGATATGTACGGATACTTCTCATCGCAGACCCTAGATGAAACTATCCTCGGATAAGTCCGGGAACACTTAAAAGGAATGTACGTGTCATATGGTGCAGGCGTCTTCATTTGTCGTGCGAAAATAGCTCAATTAGTGATCAGACTCGAGGGATAATCTCACAACGTCCGTTAAATGGAAGCCCCCACCAACGAGGGTGGACATTATGAAAACATCCTTTTTGGAGTGGTCGAAAAGTACAGCCAACATTGATCTCGGTGATAATAAGAACAAGGTTCGATTTTTAACAAAACCACAAAGACTATTTCAAGACGGTCTTGCTCTTTTCTTAATTGACGTCTCGTCGTTCTGATTGATGCAAGACACTCTTCAATCAATATAGATGTGCGAATGCTCGTCACGTTTTAGAAGCAGACAAGTTATAAAATCGAGGTAGAAAAGGAGTTTATTAATCTCCGGAAAAATATCAAGTTCAAAAAGGAATCCTTCGGTGAGATCTCACGAAGACTCATCCTAGGCGAAACTCCGAACTTAGGAGACCGAAATCATACGAAAGACTCATCTTACAAATCCATTTACGTGGAGCTGAATGTTTGGCGAAAAGCAACCTAACAGAAGAGATTTTAGGGATTTTCCGTCGGACATAAAGGTCCTGATTGTGAGGAGTAGAATGTTAAACCGCCAATGACGAGAATGTAGTCCGGAAGGAAGAATTCCTTCCACTAAAATGGTTCGGCCAAATTGCACGAACGTTCAACGATGCTCGAGCTAAGGGTGTCTTCGAACCCCAGCCATCATTACAAAGAAAAGGAAGACCGAACCGTCGATTCAAGGAACGAGCAGTCGCGGAAATTAGGAATTGGAAGCTTAGGCTTAGGTCATTGAATAATCCTAACTCATAAGTATGATAGAATTCCTCCTGATAACTAATGAGGTTTTGTGCGTAGACCATCTTTAAAGAACCAGTGCCTTAAGGTACCGTTCTATAATAATTTCTTGGCTTAGAAGTTCTGAAAATATTCAAATAAAATGTCTGTCAGTACAAAATCAAAAAAAAAACGCCTTAAATTGAACTCATGGAGCTAACTAGTGTATGCATTTTTTTTAGCAGTGAAGTCCTTGTTGGCTGCTAGCAGTAATAAACTCGCACCTGCTATGGTCTTTAAACCAGCTGCATCCAGCCATATCTTTTGTAAAAGGGTGTCAATCTATTAAGTTTTATCCTTTCTTGTCCATACCAGCACCTAGTCCACAAATCGAGGACGTTTTACGCCGACAGTACTCCGAGGCAGGACTTGAGGACAATGAGGCTTAATTTTTACTCTTCCTAGGTTTCATAACTTCTTGACTTCTTTTAAAGCAATTAATAATTATTTATTTGTTTACCAAAATTCATTTTTAATTAAAGAATTCCACTTTTTCTTCTTGCAGCAATATTACAACGAACGACTGTTGATGTTGGGCGTATTAAAATCCAAGGAGTAGCCACATGCCTATATCTATGCATGGATCAATGTGGTGCAGTCTATGGTTCGGTAAGTAATGTTTTTTTTTTCACAGGTGATATTTCTTCTTCCATTCTTCCTATCTAACCGTTATCCCAGTCTCTGCAGTTCGACAGAATATATCCTTTTTATACTATAAAAAACTGAACCCAAATTCACAGCATTTTGAACACAAAAAGACACTCGTATTTCGTAAAGATGTCAAAATAACAGACACGAAATTGTACCTAAGGCGCTAACACGGAAAAACAAAAACAAAAGGACATTCCTCCAATTCATTCACATAAATTTAAAAACCAAAAAAAAAAAAGAAGAGGATTCTAACGTTTCGAAACCTCGAGAAAAAAAGGAAACCCCACCGGCGCGGCATCGGTTTTCACTTCATTTTGTAAGAATAAAAAAATAAAAGAGGAATGCTTTAATATTTCTGGTGCTGCTGCACATGCGGTGACGCTGACTGTGAATCCATGGAGAGGTGATAAGTGATTTTGAAAAAAAAAAACAAAAAGGATCTCATTAGAGGAAGATCGGGAACCCTGTGGTGGAAGCGCGCCTTTCTATTTATTTTCTTTTTTTCCTTCAGTTTAATTGTTGATCCTTTTTGGGTTTTTTTTTGTATTTAAGGAACAATTGTTGTGTTAACGTATTAATATATGTGACAGGTTCTTTTATCTTTGTGCAAGCGACGCATAGTTGGTCCTTCATTTGTAAAGGCGCCGCAACTTAGTTGACAAGGATCAGCCTTTAAAAAAAAATCGTTTGTTCAGTGTTGATTTTTATTGATTGAGGTTAACCTAAAGGTTTAGGATTTGGATTTTGGTAAGAGGGTTTGGTAAACAAAATTCGGCGCTTTTCAAATAATGGATCAGGTATTTTTGAATAAAAATCCAGATAGCTCCAAGCAGAAATCTTTCAGTCGGACATTATCTAGTTTACAAAAAAACTGGAAGCCTTTGCAGAAGAGAACCGTTTTTAGAAGATCAATTGAATTTTCATATAAGCACATCCTACGTTATCCAATTTTATCTTATAAGCTTAACTCAATTTCTGAAGCTTATAGCAGTTGATTTCGAACACAGCATGCCGCCCAAATCCAATATTTATGTAGTTTTCGAAATACGTGGACATCTTTTCCATTTTGCTTTCACTTTAAACAACAAGTCCTTCCAGTCGGCTAAGGCCGTTGCTTGCTGCTCTACATTGTTTCCACTAAGTTCTCTAAGATCCCTTTCCTCTGGTGTCTTCCTATGCAAGTGAACTCGTCCTTTACTGCCCCGTCTTTGTGTTTTGAGTTTGGAGAATCTTCAGGCAGCTTTGTGCATCCATCTTGCACAGAGCTAGCAGCATGGAGAATTGAATATCGTACTATTTGCATTCGCTCAATTCGCAGTATTTTATTTGACATCAGTTGTTCTATTAGCGAGTACTTTTTGCTTTCCACGTATCACTGCAAACAAAGACTTTGAAGACACAAAGTTGGCTTGGGTGATTGAGGAGTCTTAATACGAGTTGTCTGTGTCATCAAAAAGGACCGATGCCCTAAATCTTTACGCTGAAAGTACTACCAGTCATTTTACTCTGAGATGCATTGGTATAAGATTTAGAATTGTTTCTGTAACTACTGTCGGTAATGAGTTTCACGTTCCTTTGATTCTAAGGCATACCATTCGCTGCACCTTTATATGGTGTCGTAGGCAACTGTACTAAAATGTCATAGAAGCGAGTGGGTCGTTCTTGTGATATACAAAAAATTGTGCCTCATTATCTTGGCTGGGTTCTTGCTTGGTTTTATCATTCTTAGAGTTAATTTCGGTCAATTTCCGTAAATACCTGTGTCCAAAAAATAAGGTGACATTGTATTTATTTTGAAAATTCTTTATTTATTTTTCCAAATCAATTTCATCCCTTTCAAAGTAATCCCCTCCCGATGCAATGCACTTATGCCAACGGATTTTCCAATCTTTGAAACACTGGTTGTAATCACTTTCCGGGATGGCCTTCAGTTCCGTCTTCGCTGCGGCTTGAATCTCCTCTATCGTTTCAAAACGGTGTCCCAGGAGCGGTCTTTTGGGCTTGTTGAACAGCCAGAAGTCGCACGGCGCCAGATCAGGTGAATACGGTGGTTGCGGAACGATATGGGTTGAGTTTTTGGCGAAATGATCACGAATTACGGGTGCATTATCGTGGTGTAAAAACCAAGAATTGTCTTTCCACAATTCCGGCCTTTTTAGGCGGATAGCGTTACGCAAACGACGCATAACGTTCAAATAATATTCCTTGTTGACTGTTTGGCCGGTTGGAAGGAATTCATAAAGCACAACACCACGATAATCGAAGAAAACCGTCAACATGACCTTGATTTTTGAGCGACTTTGGCGCGGTTTTTTTGGTCTCGGCTCTCCTTTGGCACGATATTCGCTCGATTGATCGGTTGTTTCGGGATCGTAAGCATAGATCCAAGTCTCATCGCCAGTTATAATGCGTTTCATGACATCCTGGTAGTCGAAAAGCATTGTTTCACACACTTCAACGCGACGCCTTTTTTCCAAAAAATTCAATGTTTTCGGTACCAGTCGAGATTTGACGCGCTTGAGGCCCAAAGCATCCTTCAAAATGGTATTGACTGAGCCTTTCGATAAGCCAACTTCATCAGCAAGGTCTCTAATCGTTAATCGATGGTTTTTCAACACCAAATCTTTGATTTGTTGGACGTGAGTTTCATCGGTTGAGGTTGATGGTCGCCCAGAACGCTCTTCGTCTTCGACACGTTCACGGCCGGCTTGGAAATCACTATACCACTTCTAAACATTTTTTTAGACATAGCCTCATCATCAAAGGCTTTCTGCACCATCCTCAACGTATCCGCAGCAGAAAATTGATTCCGCAAACAAAATTTAATGCAAATTCTTTGCTCAATAAATTTCGACATCGCAAAAAACGAAAAACTCACTTTTAGCAGCTCACAAAACGACGCGTATCTCAAACACTATGAATATATTTTGACATGAAATTTCACATAGATGTCACTGACAGTACTACCAACCTAAAAAGAAAGAAAAATTTCCAAATCCTTCGACGCGCGCAGTTTAAATTCATATGTCACCTTATTTTTTGGACACAGTAGTATAAATTCCATAATCTATTTTATTTGAGACTACGTCTATGAAGATCGTTGAGGTCTTCGGTTAGAGAAGACATTTTTCGTTTTTGTATAAAATTTTCTGGTTAGAAAAAATTAAACATGACCGAATATTTTTTTTCCAACACCGACGTCGTTTAATTTGCCAAGAACAATATGCAAACCTTTTCTTTCGAAGACTCTTTCAAAATCCACCGACAGAATAGTGGCATGATCTTGGATTCAAAACCTTCTTTATTAGTTTTCAAAAGCAAAAGCAAAAGCAAAACAGTTTGATATGGAAAGAGGGTTGTGATTATCGCAGATGTTTTCCCAAATTTTTTCCGGGGAATAATTAGGACTTATCTTTGAAGTGAATTGTGGAAAACTTTCGCACTCGTACAGTAGGAAGAGGAGTACAAGAGCCTGCAATTAACCACGAGAATGGTGGTGTACCTCAGGGCTCCCCTTTTTATTCAAGTCTCTTCTTAATTTTCATAAATTATCTCTTTGTTAGTACCCCTAGCTCAACATTTACGTCTGCAAATTCATGTCCCTCATCAGCGGCGGTGGAAATTGAGCGGCATATAGGAGTTGATGCTTAAAGACCATCCTGAACCTGCTCGGCAGATTTCTAAATCGAGTGATAAAACTCTAAGGAGACAAATGCGTTGCTATTAATTTCATTTTTCATAAACAGTGCTCGAGCGAGTAAGCCGGCAGTATAACGTCCCCACATCTATGTCACGGTATCACTCGCTTGTCATGCTCATCGGTCGTAGAGTAAAGCGTAGGTTAATTGCCCGCTCAATTAGAATGCGGCACGCTCTCCAAACTCGGCATTTCAGTCATAGCCTGATCCGTTCCACATTATGTGCAATCATTATAAGGGTACTCATATCCGCTAAGATTATTAGTCGCAGTTATTTAACGGTGTCCTTAAGCTCCAATTTTACGCCTTTTATTTTGGGGATATCTCTTTGTGAAGAGGAGTAAGTCCAAACCTAGCTGATAATAGCGACGAGCGTATTATGAGCCTATTCCCCAAAAAACGTTTAACGCTGCTTCTTGATCTAAATATAAATTAACCTCATTCATTGTAAATGCCACTGTAAAACTTCTAAATCGCCCTAAAAATGTGACACCGTAACGCAGCAAATTAGTCACCCACCTTCGGGAACGCCTTCCCAGATACGAGTATACCACACGACTCGTGCTCGTTTGTATTTTTATGTACATTGTCATCGACAAGGAAACCATAATTTATATTACAGTTCCCGTCCATTACGACCAAGTTAATTGCTGTCTATTTTTAAAGGCTTCCCTCGGTCGCATGACAACACGTTCACGCGTCATTGCGTATGGGAATGAAGTAACCGAACAACCAAAAAAAAAAAAATAGAAATGTCATCTTTGTCAAAATGACAAATGAATAAAGAAATGTCAGAATACTGCTGCTTTCCTTAAAGCGTCAAACTAACGTCACTGCAACGTCAACTCTTTCGTATCAATTTACACTTTCACAAACAAAAACTACGACGCAATCCATTAAATCTTCACGTTAACTATTTCTATTTAAGTTTCACAATCGACGCTAAAAATATCCCAAAAAAAAACGTTCAATCGTTCCATCTGTTTGGATGCGTTCAGCGGAGGAGGAGGGCCAACTTGACGCTGAAAACGGGTGCCGAAGCTGGGAGTGCATTAAGCGGCGGAGGCCAGCGAAGGTGGCGGATATTAATGATTATCTTCCGCAAGAATGGATGCATCGTAAAATGTATCTGCACGTGAGAGAGCTCCAAGAACTCTGGATTTTCATTTTGAAACGACTGACGATTGAATTATGGTACCACAATTGTAAATATACAGTTTCGACGTTCAACGTTGTAATTAGTTAGCATTAATTGAGATGCGTGTGTGCCTTGATTCGAGCGCGGAGCTGGCGTGGATTTTTTAGTATACCATTAGTCGGAGTGTGGGTGTGATGCGATGCCAGGTGCTAACTGTGCAGGTGGAAATGAAATTGATCAGTTAAGCCAAATTCTTTGGGAATTTGAACTAAAGTGCTTCCTTGCTTCTGAAGGAGGTGTAGTTATGATAAATTGTATCAGAATGTGCATTGAAAATAAATGAATTTGGAAAATGTAAAAACGGAATGCAAACTTCACTTCAAACCAGGGGAATATTTTTAGAAAATAACTTCACTTGCTAGCTTTTGCCGACATCAGTCTGTTGTGGACCTAAGCCTTAATCAACAAGTTTCTCTGGCTGCCGCCAATTGCGTGCACTGAGTTGGCTGACGTCTCCTTCCGCTTGTGAGCGTCATCAAATTTGACATCCAGATTTTTTTCGAACCTTTATAGTCCGCGCATTCGGAGCATTCATGATTACTTCAAAAATATCGCTGGTTTAAGGCAGTTCCATAGTTTCACGGATATTTTACTAGAAGTTGTTAAATTGACGACATGAAGCCGAACAAATTTCGGTCGTATAACCACCCTTTTAAGGAGATGTACAAATCTGCACGTTGATCTTAAGACGCCTTGCTTCAAATAAGCGATTTTTCATTAGTGTTAGCTTTAAGACTTGCTAGTTTACTGCGGATTACTGTGGAGAACTTTAGAATCCAATCTGGCAATCTGGCCGGCCAGTTCAAATTGTCAAAACAGAAGATCGTATCGCCGTATCTTTTGACTTCATGGATTTCGAAAACCGCAATCATAAGTGTTCGAAATTAATTTTAACTTGATATATTCAACCGTACGTGATGCGAAGGGTCTGGACTGACAGACAGACGGACAGCGAAGTGATAAAAAAGGGTGCTGTTATTCCTTTTGAGGTACGGCACCCTAAAACAAGGGCCAATCACTTTTTCGGCACAGAAACACAAATTATGCTCTTTTAACATAACCTCTGAACTTCAAATAATTATTGCGGACTGTAGATAACAAATCGTTCTCCTCCTACACCAAGTTTAAGAGAGCATTTATAAGAGTAAGGTAACCCCATTTGACGGTCAGACGGCAGCAATTGGTGATTGGTTTGTACTTTATAGTTTCAGTCCTCTCACCACTCGACGCAAGAAACCCTTACAGATACCAAACTGTGTGCATCATTGTTTCGTGTGTCAGAAGTCCTGCGGCCACACCAGTGACATTTACGATCGAGAAATATGGGCTCAGTAAGTTCTTGTGACTTCTCTAGTGCAAAAAAACAACGGACCGTAAATTGCTCACATTTCCATTATAAATAATTCTACAACTGTCAAAGCTGATGACATTTGAATCCATTTGCAAAAATGATGGCCCTTCCGTATTATAACATTACTTTTCGAATTGAATATTTAATAAAATAAATAAAAAAACACACAATTTCGATCGATAACGCACACGAAGGGTTCCGTACCACCTTAAATAGCCAACTCATTGGCGTAAAACTGAGTTGCGATTTAAAAAAAAAGTTTTTTGTTTGGGAACCCCCTTTTATTTTTATAATATAGGGAAATTTGTAAGAACTTGCGAACAGGCGTACAGCGGAGACTTAGTAATAGGGTTCCGTAGGCACCACTTGGATATGGAACCCTTTAAACTGCAGCGTCATTCTGATATTTGTTAAAACAAGCTTAAAAATGAGGCGTTCAGACGTTACCAAGCAAAAGTCGCACGGAGTAAGGTCGAGATGTATAGTGTCTGTCTCCATACTTGCTGAATAATTTATTTACAAAAATTTACCCTAACATCTTTCATCGATGATGTTTCAATTATTAAGCTGAATGTTTCACGAAAGCACGAGTGTTACATTTTTGACTGATAGTCCAAAGCAACGCGCAGATGACAGCTGACTCGCTTTCAACATGAACAACTTTGTGGCTGTCAAACTCGTTAAGCGTGCACCATTTTTCAGCAGTCATATCAATTACTACGAACAGATGTTGAGAACGTCTCGAGTCATCTCGCTGTCAGTGGTATTGTTGATGTCGTGCGTTTCATTCTGTATACGAGCTCCGCCTTACTCTTTCAGAAACATAACTTGCGCTTGTCAGAAATTCCAAGCATAAGTTTTTCCCAGATCGATTTCCGGCTGGACAAACTTCGATTAACATTCGATGCAGTTCGGCTAGAAATTCCTCTGCCAAAACAAACACCGAACCGTGGGAACACCTAAGAAAAAGCCCCCTGTGAACCTGTTAAATCAAATTCCAGTCTTAAAAAGCGCTGCTGACAGCTCTTGAACCTAGATCAAAACCACAAAAGTCAATAATAAGTTCAAAACCTAATTCGTTTCGATTAGGAATCAATTAGTTTACCTCCTGTGGCGCCCACTTTATGAATTGTTGTTTGATCGCACATTTCTCATCAGCCTATACGCTGATCTACATAACTCAGTGAGTTCTCTTAACTGGTATCGCGAGTCGCCTTAACGTGGGTCTTTTAGCTCCCTTAGCCGAATTAACATTATGTATCTGTCTGTTCGACATTGTTTTCAATTTAACACGCGATCCCTTTGTGGGACCTTTTCTGTTGCCTTATCTGGTGAGGCTGGCTGGACTAAGCGGCACAGGACAACTGAAATAATTAAAATATATTCACCGCAGGGGGACGCGTTTGTTGGTATCTTTTGGGTTCTCAAAATTATGAGACGTGTATTTGAGTGTTTATCATGTCAACACGACTTGTCGGAGTTTTGGTTTCCCCAACCGCAATCATTGGGCTAATGAATGTAACTGACTTGATTATCTGTTATCGTGTTGTTGATAGGAATATGGTGGTCTAATGAATTAGTTAGCTACGATTTGGAAGGGCAAGCCCGTGGGATGAATAGGGAGGTGCATGGTTGAATTTAGGAGGTTTTGAGACCACACCGAATCTGAATGGAACTTGGTTGCAAATGAAGGTTTGTGCTTTGAGATGTGAATTTTGTCCACAAAGATTCTGCATACATTTTTTTTTTCTGGCTGTACCAACATTTAACTGATTTTTGAAATTCTGACAAAACTGAAATCAGTTTTTGAAAAGTTTTTCGATGGATAAACGTTCTTCTTCGACAGGCACAGTGCTCAACTGAAACTAATAGCGGTCTTGTTATCTGAACCTTTTTTGTAGTAAATTAAAAAGGGTATCTGAAAGTTCCTGTAATGGGTCCGATTTTCGGAACTTTAATTTTTGACATAAATTCGTATTACGAGGTCTCAGGAGTTTATTTTTCCACATTGGACACTGGCTTGCGAACCTTTCTGGTAAGTTATTTCCAAAAAAAATCTTATGAGTTCAGACATTTTTTATATTTCTCTTCTTGATCCACGTTGCCACCATTTTTTTGGAAAATTAACGCACACAAGGCTAGAATTAGGGCAGGAAACTTATATGAACCTACTAGCCTACATGGGGTGCTATAGAGGATTCAGTTCCAGTATGAAAACCACCAGCACCAGTTTATTTAAATGTGAAATAATAAGAGCCCTACAATTTGTAGGTGTTTCACAACATTTTGAAACTCATGGTTATGGGTTGCTTATTTAACAAGTTAATTAATATGCAGACGATTGAAGAGCTTCTGTCCTGTTTCCATATCTTTTATATTTGATAAAACGATTTTTGAACTCGAAAAACGATCAGCCGAAGTACTGCTCCAAATGGAAGTTTGATAAGACAAAAAAAAAACACTCCTTAGTCGTAGATTTGATTGCTCAACAATAGAATCTTGAACTTTTACATTGGAAAAAGCTCAACCAAAATGATCCAAACCCCCGACAATTGAGGAATTTTACCACTGTAGTGAAATCATGGTTTAAAAAAATACTGGTAAATTTATTCTTTAACTAAACAATCTTTTGAAATCCGCCTGGTATCAGAAAACTTTAAAATTTCGAAAACAAAAACGGGTGTCATGTGAGCCCCTCGTTCACAGAACTGTTACTCTACCATTTACTAGAAAGAACACTTCCTAGCTCGGAAGGAAGATTGAAATGATGTGCTTTTGAACACTCATTAAAACGGAATTTTTTAAGTTAACTCTTTTCTATATCAAGCAGAAGACAATTTTAGAAAAAGATCCAATACTTTTTATGCAACTTTGGCTGAGTCTTTTTGATTACCGGACACATGCAGTTTCTTTCCTATTCGTAGGTTATCAGTCTGATCGGTAATTACATAAAATCTACTTCATTATTAGTTTGTATGTCGATATTAATTTTCGAAACTACTTATCCGGTTTCAAAAATTCTTTCAACAATATTTATGATGGACTTTCAGGGTGGATTAAGACTTAAAATTATCTCATTTTAATAAAAGGTCTTTTTTAACTTAAGACAATTAAAAAATGGTCAAGCGTATGCGAGTTTTGCTATCGTTCCTTAACGATAAGTCATACTTAAGCTGTAGAACTCAATTCGGTCTTTAAACAGGTCATTATCTACATGTTAAATCCGATACACAATCTGATACGTCAGGGTGTTTTTCAATACATAATGTTTGCTTATCGTCAAAGAAATTTTATTTAGGCAAAGTTGCGTTTTATTCAAATTCATTTAAAATACATCTAGTCATTTTCAAAATACGAATTAGTTATTAAGCCGATACAACAACCACTACAATAACGCCACACATTAATCAGACTACTATCGCTGGTCGACCAATCGGGTGATAGTGCCTTTAACTTGATCCCAATGGCAAATGGTGACTGGACCAGATTCGAAAAACTAGACCACTCTAGGATTCGAACCTGGGACCTATCAATTGAATCAATTGAAAGGCAGGCGCTCTACCAACTTTGCCACCCAGCTGGTAAGCTAAATCTTCTAACAAACTTTCAAAGTTCATATGTCAAAACTTATGTCGAATAAAATCCTGCGAATTAGGTGAAAGCCAATAGGTCGATATCGAAATCCTCCGTCCCATTTCGAGCTCCACCCACGGAAGAAAGTTGAAACCAAATAGAGTTTCTCAAACCACTACAAAATCTTGCATTCTCTTCCTTATTCTCCCGCTCGCTCTGTGCTACATGCAGAGCGAGCCAATGTATAAAATGATTATGATAAATTGGGCGTATATCCCATCCACAAAAAGGGAGGTCCTAACTCGTGCGCCAATTACCGAGGTATATCGCTGCTTAATGTATTCTACAAAATCCTTTCCAGCGTGTTGTGAGAACTTTTTAAATATATAAGCTCCGCACTTATTGGCACGTAGCAGTGCGACTATTGGCCCGGCAAATCGACTCTAGACCAAACTTTTACATTGATACAAATCGCGGAAAAGGCAAGCGGGTTTTAAATCGATACGCGCCATCTTTTCATCGATTTCAAAGTCGCATACGGCAGCATTCATCGCACAGAAGTTTTCAATGGGATGATCGTATTCGGGATCGTGGACAAATTGATCTTGTTGTGTCGGATCACACTAAAAAATTCGCAGTGCACCATGCAGTTAGGTTCAAAGATATCTGAACCGCTTGAAAACTTACCTGGATTTTGGCAAGTGGATGCGCTATCGTGTGACTTCTTCAATCTGTTTCACAGCGATTGACGAGCAGGCGAAGCGAGCTAGGCTGAGGGTTAACGAGGACAAAACAAAGTATATGCTGTCGAGCAGAAACCAATCCATCACCACCATCTGGGACAAAACATTACAATCGGCAGCCAAAATTTCGAGGAGATTGTCTACCTCGGGGAAAATGTGAACTCCACAAACGACACCATAGTGAAGATCCGGTGCAGAATTAGCGGCAACCGTTGCTTCTTCTCGACTTCAACTACTTGGAAACTTTTCACAACGATATCTGCAAAAACTGCATTAATGAATATGAAGATGAGACTATTTATTACTTGCATTGTTATTGCCACGCCTAGCAAAGTTACGCCGAGAAAAGATGTTGAAACTGAAAGCTAAGCAAATGATTCACAAACTAGTTTGGTTAAAGTGAGGGGTTTCAACTTTCTCCGACTGCAGGAATTGAAAATAGTGGGTCCCCGATGGAAATTATAGGAAAACGTATCACCACTCGGCACAATTTTTTTTCTGCGACCTTCAGATGGGCAGTTCATGATGGGGGCCAAATAGAAATGCACCAAAAACTATCTTTTGATTTTTAAAAAAATCTATTAAGAAAACCCTGTTCAATAGAAATTGTTGCCAGCCTTGGCTGACGTGCGAATATTCACCAAACAACTGATCAAATGATTATTGTACTTTGTCTACATTGAATCGGTGATAGGACGATTTGTGCAGCCCCATTTAGTTCAAGTCCGTACCATCGTCATCTTGGAAGGAAAAAAGTGGATGGGCTAGGCTAGTGCGGCTGATGGTCAGACGCTCACAGCTTTAGCGGGTTGCGTTTGTCGGATTAAGGCGCACACTTTCGGCAACAGCTGTTATATTTCCCGTTTAACGCACAAAACGAACACATGCTCGGTCCTCACAAACCTGGGTACACTAAAAGCAGTTCACATTTTTTAGGCTCATAAGAATCATCAGTGTCAAAATGGCCCACGACAAAACCGAATCTTGTAAGTTCTCTTTATTTGTCTGCAGGATCACGGCTCTTCGATCCAAAACAAGGTATATTTTCTCTCGCTACTTAAGCCTTGACGTTTTCGGAATCAAGTTCTACGGGGGCACGCCTATTTGCCAAAAATTTCATACAAAATTCGGTAAAATTAAATCTCTCCGACTTACGAGCACAACTCCTCAATCAGCAAATAAAACAACATTCCGAGCTCCAAAGTAAAACGAGAATGAAATTTTAATTTGTTGCACAGTTGAGAACAAACAGCAAAACGTCCACCAAAAAGCACAAACATTTCCCATTGCATCCCAACAATGTCTTTGATACCTTGCCTGGCTGGTCCACATGCCATATGCCATCTGACAAGCATCTAGCCGAGATGGGAGCCTTCCGATGACGACTGCAAGAGGTATTTCCCGCTCAACGATATTTTTAGTTCAAAGTCTTAGTTCTGCTTAGATTCATCAACGCGCGTGCAACAAGCTGAAAATGCTGTGCGCGACGGCGACGACACAACGACGACTCCTTTCAAAATTAATTAACCACTATGAACTAATTTTGCCTGTCACACGCACAAAATTGGATCCCTTTTGGGGCGGTCGACGGCTGATGATGTTGATTCGGACGAGGAGACGACCGACGGCAACTTGCACTCAAGAGCACCTCTCCAGTCGTCATTCGGAATGCAAATCTAGCCGACTTGTGCCCTAAGATACTTGTCTTTGGGGAGATTAATTAGTCAGGAGCAGCGGTGGGGAATTTATCTGCTGGCCGCGGCCAAAGTCATTGCCGATTCTAATGTCGTTTTATCATTTTGATTGGAATACAATTGGGTAATTAACATTGTTCTGTTGATAGTCAATGTTTGGAATTTTTTTTAATTTTTTTTTTATGGGCCAATGGCACTGGGTTTGCACATCGTGAGGACGCTTTTCCTCAACGCACATGAGTTGTGTTTTTTTTTTTTTTTTTTTGGAGGATGTCGTTTTTGGTTTGTTTTTCTTCATCTGAGTGAAAATTGTTTGGATTTGGTTGAGTTGTCTTGTTATTGTGGCGTCAAATGACATTCTGTATGACACTTGCACAGTCACTGGCGTCTAGACTCTGTGCCTGTATGCCTGATGAATTTATGACGAAGTGATGTTTTTCTACTTTAGGAATCCCTATGAACTGAACATAGACGCAGCGGATGAGATTGTGAAATACAAGTGTCAGAGATGAGGCCTGGTGAAATAGCTTAACGATGAAAACATGTATTTTCCACCATCCTTGACTCAGTCCAATAATATTTGTACATTCAAAAGGAAAACAGCTAACATGTGAGGCCAATTAACGAACACGACTTTCTTTGATGTTTTTCTTTAGTTGTCTAAAAGGAGACGTTTTTTTCGTTGGTGTCTGTAGGTTAACAAAGTCCGTCAGCTGCAGCAAGTTACACTCGGATATTCATTTCGATTTGAAACTAAACTAAGGTGGGAAAGATTGTTGGATTCTTAGTCTTTGGAACGTCCAAACATCTTCTACCATTTGGAATTTTTTTTTTAAAGTTAAAAGCTTAGGTTCATAAAGATCATTACATGGTGAACGGTGGCGGTTATATAGTCTTGGAAGCGACGAAAAGATTCTGTTACTCGACAGTTCAGGATGAACCGGAAGGAAGGACGAAACCTACACTTCAATATAGAGAAGAAGATCGATCCCAAAAGCTCTTCAATACCTTCGGAGGAAAGCGAGAACTGAGAAAAAAAAAGTGATATTTTTCGGATTCCCATTAAGTAACCACTGAACGAAAGGTACCTCCAGTTACTACAGGAACTACAGAAGGCTTGCCCGAAAAGATTTGATCCTATTAAATAACTCATAGAAGGAAACCTCACACAAAATACCATTTAGCCAGCTCTTCTCGACTAAGCTTCACACCGAAAACGTAAGCTGTCGACTTAAAACAGTTTTAAGGTAAAGACCAAGTACGTGCTCCTTGCTTACAACATGCCACATTGAACCTCTATTCTTATCGTCTACAATAATGTTGTCAGGTATTTGGCAAAGAACAGGCACAAGAGACGCGCGTGAATGAATGGCTACCTTTTAGATCCTAGCTTCATTTTCATTTAGATCCGTCTTTCTTTTTTTGCATTTCGGTTGGGGAAGATAAACGTAGCCTTTGGTTTCAGGAAGATGCTTGCTTCTTAACTTATATTCAGATCCCCAGTGAGCAACAAACAAGGGTTGGAATAGGGTAAATTTTTTTTGGGAGTGCATTCACGAAATTTAAGCCAAAGAATTCAAAGTTTTGATTGATGCAATTGAATTCAAAATAGACTGCGAATTAAAAAGATTTAAATAACAATTCTTTTGAAACAAATGAGTTGTGCATTGAAATTTTAAGCAATCATAGAATTCAAATTCAGTTTTTTGGAAATCAATTGAAATCCATTGAATTTGAAGTCATTGGTGAATTCACTTAAAATCGGTCTTAGTCATTGGATTCAACTAAAATTGTTCGAATGCATTAAGATTTTGTGGATTAATTTCATTATCGTATGGCTTCGCAATAATATAATAATATCTTCTCCCACTTTCTATCGGCAAGGTCATGATAGGGACAAGAGGGATCACAACCTCAACACTCTGCTACATTTCCGAGGTTGGAACTTGAAAAGAATGACTATTTAGGCTTTTTATAAATTCTTTTTTAGCATTCAATCTATTTGAATTGGGACCTTTTTCGATACTGCCTTGTTGAATTGTTGCCTGCTATGGTTGTTGAAGTTACTCCGAATATTCAAGAAACCGCGGTTTTCTCACATTGACAGTGTGAGAGATTTGTTGCTGATATTTCAAGTCTTTATAGATAATATTAAAGCATGACCCTCATACTGGAAATACAATACAAAATGAGTTCTGTAGCCGTGGCACGTGGTATGTTTAACAACGATTGTAATATAATATGCATAAACAAAGACTATACATCGTTCGAGGAAGCGAAGTAATTCGTTCGAAAAGAGTTTGAAGAGCAATGGTCCTCGTTCTGAGCCTTGTGGTACCCCAAAGTGGCTGCCTTTTGCATTGCCTGTTATGTTGAACAATTTCAATTTAGCCGTTCTTCTCGTCAAAAAGCTTTTCAGAGTATCGAAGACCTTGTGTAAATAGACAAACTATATGAGTACATGATGATTTTTCTCCTTAAAGTTTCCCTGTGCTTTTTCTCTTTTGGAAACCATACTGATCATCTTTTAGAATTTTTTGCTCTTATGACACACATTCTTTGACCACACGCGGAATGGAAATTAGTCTGTTATATTCATGCTTTACACTGGCCTTGTTGATCGGTCGTATTTAAGATGCATTAAGTAAGATGTAGACTAAACCCTGCCTCAGGCTGAAGTTGATTATTGACAGTATGATTGTGCCAGCGAGGATGCATTCAGTTTTAAGTCAGTAGCTCTTACTTGTCAGCACTTACAATTTTTTCTCCATTTGGACCAGCAAACATGTTTTCAACTTCTAGCTCACTAGTTTCGTCTATAAATGATATATGGACGGATCAATAAACTGATTTGGAATGGACAGTGTTCGATACTTCGTTGATAAGCTGTTCAGTAAATTCATCTGCAAGGTTGTTTCTGTTCATTGTTTGCTGAGAAATTCTTTGAGATACTTTCGAACTTATTTTTTCCTTTCTAGTAGCTCACTTGTAATATTTCAAGTTTTCCTGTGATCATTTTCGACACTTCTTAATTTACAGTAAAAAAGGGATTTCGAAGACCATTCGTGTTACAAAAAATCCATGCACGAGTTTGCTTAAAATCAAGACTAACTTTGCTTTTTATTAAATTTTACCTTTGCAACCGAACTGGAAATTTTTGGCACACTATTTATGGTAATTTATGTGGATTTTATGTGGAAAGAAAGTTATGTTTTTAAGTTTCGCAGACAGGAAAACCGCTTACATCATTCTCAAAATTATACCGAAAGGGAAACCTTATTAAACCTATCTTGAAGCGGTCGGGAAAATTTTTTTCTATTTTTGGTATTTACTCGTACACACTTTGCTTTTTATCGCGAGGAGGCACTCAGATACACACGGATTCTTTCAACTCTACTGATTTCACCTTTGCAACAAACTCCACGAAAATTTAGTGTTTTGCGAAAGCATAATGCCTCCTCACAAAACATTTCTAGAGGCTTTTCGGCTTCAAAAAGACAAAGCAATGGCAAACTCCTTATCATTGTTGGGAGTATCCACAAAGTCATGTCATCGACGACTGTACTCGCGAGGAATCCAGTAAATCAGTCATGCTCTGGCTGAGGAAGTCAAAAAGCCAACAGATGATCTCTTTTCCTGCAATTCTATTGTGTTCCGCACGTCACACGAACGTCATAATGTAACATAATGTATTTTGGCGTTTCTTTTATGATTTCCGATGAGATGAAAGTAATTATCTCCCAAATTCAAATGTGTGCTTTGGCTTCCAATGCTCCTCGTGTGGCCTCTGAATAGTGTTGCTAAACTTATTTGCATTGAGTTCCAGAACAGAAATATTTCCACGCTGTTCAAATTAAAAATTATTCTTTTTTCTCAAAAAAAATATTTTTCTTATTTCTTTAAAGGAAAACAAAGCAACTTTAAGATATTGTCCCTCTTGTATTCCCACACAAACATAAATCAATTTAGTGAAATTCAAACTTAACTCAAAATTCACATTCCTTTCAAAATGTTTTCCGAAACAAAATAATCTTCAAAAACTCAAAGCAAACACGCGCAGTCACATTTTTCTTTTCTCAAATATCTCGCTGCGTTAGAACTTTGAAAAAAGCATAAATCTATTTGGTGATCTACTAAGACCTGTTTCATGTTTCCAAAATATAAAGACACTTGACATTTTACACATTTTTCAAAAATTTTCCGACAACTTGTCAGCACGATATGCAGTTTTGAACTTGCACTGAAAACATGAGAACAGATGGAAAAAATCCAAACTCAGATTAAGTTTCTGAAATAAAATATTGACAACATTGTGCTGAAATGTTAACAACCTTTCGAGGGACTGTCTGAGTGTTTGAAAATTGTCCGTCCAAGCTCCGACTTTGCCAACAAAAGCATGTTAATTGTATAATTGATGTCAGCACTGTGTACATCACCCACTAAAAAGACGACATTAATTTAAGTTACGGCACACGATTAAAATAAAACTATGTTAGACTGGTCTGCTATTAAATAGAGACGGTCTTTCTATTCTTAAATAATGCAACGCCCTCATGAAAACACCACACCACCCATAGGCTGTGAAATTTAGGGCACATTATTTGGCAGCATATTGCAATTGAGTGGTAATTTAAATTTTAGCATGAAAATAAGTGTCGAGTAGGTCTACTGCACTAGTCACACCTAACCTCATTTTATTTTAGGCACGAGTTAAATCTTCCTAATTAAAAATTATTTAGACGCTTGCTAGAGTCCATTATTTGTCAGAGGATTAAGTACATGATAGAAATAAAAAAAAATGGCATTACACGATTTGCACTGAACTGCATGGATGTGTTTTATTTTTAGTTCGCTAGATGACACTTCCTTGTACCTTTGGAGGCTAAATTTAAATGCGTAGCGTGGAGTATCCCTAAACTCTATCATAAATTTAATTAGTTTAACTTCTTGAGGTGCAAAAAAAAAATTCAAAATTGATTGGCAATAATGTTAATAGTAGTATCTTCGAAACATGATTTTTGGACCAAGCTTCAGTTATTTTGATGATTTTTCTGCCAAGACGAAATGCGGCAAAGCATTTTTGCTTATTTTTTTTATTTTTGTGCAAATGGAAAAGTGTGTTGTAAACTCCAGACTTTGCCCTGGGAAAAGGGTGTGGTTTCCAAGCCACTTTTCCCAGAGATGCTTCCATCTCCAAAAAGTCCTCGGCGTTTTTTTTTTCTCCAAAATAATTGTTCACGAAGGTGACTGCCTCCTCATTTGACGAAAAATCTTTGCCCTCCGAGAGCAGTTTTTAGATGAGAAAACAAAACGAAACAGGATTTTCTTTTCCTGCAAATGTGTCCGTTTTTTCGCAATTTCTGGCTTCAGTTTTTGAAGCAATGATGCTTTGTATGCTCCTGAAGAAAATTGATTAAGATAACTCCGTGACTATCCCAAAAAAGCGTCGCCATCCCTTTCCCAGTCGAACAATATGGCTTACGCTTTTTTGGAGCCGGTTCCGGCTTTGCAATCCATTTTTTAACTGTATTTTAGTTTAGGGTATATAATAGTATATCCAAGTTTCATCTTCAGTTATTAATCGGCACCAAAACTTGGATTCATTGCGCGAAACAGAGCCTTGTAAATGTTCATTCGAATAACGCGCGGACAGCTTTCTCATGCCTTAATCTTTATTTAATATGTGACGAGCACGTTCTTTGGACATTTACCTAACATCTCTCTCGCACTTTAACTCGGCTGTCGTCTAGCACAATCTGGTGAACTTTGGCGATATTATCGTCTGTAGTTGCAGTTTTTGAACGTCCCGAACGTCTATCGTCGTCGCGTCTTGTCTTTTCAAAACAAAAGGCAAGACGCCAAAGCATCGCTCCATGCTCATTTTTTCATTCTCACAAAAACTCTCGCATCAATTAACTCAAATGACTCTCAACTAAAAACCGCTCATCTAAAATGGCTGAAACTTTGGTGAGAAATTGTCGAAAGATGGACAACTACATGACCAGTGCTGCTACTTCCACGTTGGGTCGGAAACCTCGCAAGCTCTAACGTTGTCAATTGGCTTTTCTAGAATTTTTTACAGGTCTCAATCAGACTCGCTCCATGCCAGCCACGTCATCGATTTTATTTATTTTATAAAATGCTAAATGCAAGATATCGAGAATGAATTTCTATCCGACCAGCCTCTTACCTGACGAACAAAGAGCAAAGAGTTAAAATAAAGTGATTTACTTTTCAATCGCATAGGATCACCTCAGGGCTCAGTGTTTGGTCCTCTATTGTTTAATTTTCCTTTTGAATAAGAGGTTAAAAAGAAACATTGAGAGGGTTACGTTTGACGTTGACATGGCTTTATCCAGCGGTTGTTTATGACCCTTGGACTTTACTGCAGACATCAATAGGGACTTGCATATACTACGATACCGCTGTCCTTGGAATGGAACTGAAGTTTTTCGATTAAACTTTAAAGACGTACGTCAAATGAATGCTGCAATGATAATTTGAAAATCATAATTGACATCCTCCCTCGTTTTCGAATTGGAGCCGTTTATTCTTCGCTTTGAAACTATGGGATCTACGACAGAGACATCAAGTGTTGATGGTGTTTTATAAAAGATGCGGACAAATTTACGCTAGGTTTAATGCCTTGAACCATTTTACAAAAAGGTTCACTGTCCAAGTTATTCGGGATTGAAATATCAAACCTTACGTTAACAATAATCTACTCGATGCTTTAGTTCTTATAATATTACATATTTCTCTGTGATCACTCGGAGCCAAGCAACTAACTTTAGATTCTATCCTGGCTATTTGTAAAAAAAAATATAACGTCCAATGTATAGACCGATAAACTCAAAAAATTCAGAAGACACTGTTTAGAAAGCTTATCCTCAATGTGAGACTTTATTCAGACCACAAGGTGTTGTAAACCACTCCTCATCGGAAAGCACCTTCCTGCTACTGCCTGATGATAGCAGCGCTAAAACAGCTAATTTTTTAGGCAGATCATGGTGGTCTTAGTGTCTGTCCGAGAAAAATATATCTTGTCATCGTCATTAGCAAAAATGAAAATCTATAGCTTGAATATCCTGAGACCCCTTGAAACTTTGCAAAGGACCCAATTATTTGAGTGTCGGTTTTTGGAGATTCGAAGCTTTAATTCGAAAAGAAGAAAGAGTTTGTAAGGTACTCTGTTGTCTTGACCTATGCGAGCAGCTGTATGGTGCCTAGAGATGATGGTCTTATTACTTGGTGCCAATTTCCAGAAACTAATGGACCTTTTTCTGGTCCGAAAATCGTATTGTCCTGACGTTATACCCACAGACCGTCAAATTCAGTATCCCGCTTATGACTTCTGCACAAGTTGTCAAGATGAATAGGCGGCAAAAACCATAAAGCACCTTCATAGTAATGCCTTAACTTGCAGCTTTGAGTCTTCGGTTCACGGAGAATGGAATGCGTGAAGACTGTCTTGACTCACCCCTGAAAAGACATTCGTCATACTGGCTTACATTAAAAACTCAAAGACTTAACACATTTACTTTCGACAATACCGCAAATATAAAGCCAGTGCCTATTTTGATCACTGTTTACGTCTAATGTCAATTTCAGCCTAGTTATCGCATCGATATATCTATGATAAAAATAACTCATGAAAGCGAAAGTCAAGTCTCGCAAACAATCCAACTGACATCCTTTAGCTTTGAAAACGTCATCCAGTTGTCGTGGTCGTCGTCTTTGTCGCTGATACCTCAATCGAATCTGCCTCCCAATTTACACTTTCCCTCTTTTCGAATTTCACAAAAACAAAATTGTTTTAAATACGCGAGCAAACGACCCGAGTGTCAAAGGCGGAAGAGGAATCACCGTTCCTCTGCGAGTATCTACTCGTACATCACAAACAACTGGGCAACATACACGCCTTGCGTTGCAGCTTAATTCGATAGCCGTGTCTTACCGCGTTCAGGTAGGAATGTAGTCGTTTAAGCAAACAGCAAATGCATTAAAAGTTCCCTACGAGGTGGCGGATCACTCACCGTCACCGTCACCGTCAAGCAATAAACGACAAAATCGAGAGTGAATTTTATTTTTAGTGCAAGAATAAGGCGGAGGAGATGTTTCTATTATTGTCGTCTTGTCGGCGATAATTAAAGCCCATACTTCGGCAATAGATTATATCTTACAACGACGAAGAATTTTCAAAACGCATCGTTGGCGGGCGAGCTCGCCCAGCATTCAGGAGGCACTGTGCGGCGGCTTCACGATTTGGGCGGAGTTGAATTTTGTGTAATTATTTTCTGCCTTAAGTATGCGATATGGTATCGAATTGGATAATCTAAATCGTATACTAATGAGCCAACAGTTGCAGGATGGTCGAGATGTCATTGGTCAAACAGTAGTTAATAAAGCAATGATAAAGGGGTACAGGCGTCCCACGAAACTGCATCAAAATTGTTTAATAAATATCGACATGCCGTTTTTACTTCAAAGCTGGTGTTGCTGCATTTTGGGTGATCCAGGCTTTCTAAGCGACATCTTTTTCATGAAATCACATCAAAAAACTGTCCTTGATGGGGTTCAAAGGATCTTCCCTTTGAATACCACGAAATTACAGAAGAGTCGGTCATGCACCATTGCAATGCTTGACTGCAAAAAATGCATCGGACACTCTTCCTATCAACAATAGTGTAAATCCTTCCTTTCAGCAAAGTGGACTTTTTTTGAGTTCAGAAGAAAGCACAATTTTCCTGCCATTTTAATTAGCCCACAGTGACGTGATGATTGGTGTTGCCATCCCAAGTTGCAGATCACACTTCTCAATAGCTTTACCATTTCTGGACCAGAGAAAGGGCAGCACAGATACTCAATCGTTCTTACCATTCACCATTCAACCGTACATCAAGTGCTCGTTGCAGGGAATTATGATTAAAAGAATAACTGACGCACTTTATTGTCCATCACTCTTCCATCCAGCAGATAGTCCAGGAGAATAATGTAAAGCAAAGGTCTGAGCGCACTCCCCTCATGTACACTTGATTGGGAACTCATTGGTGACTCCTTCCGGGTATCTTTCTCATGCCTTTGTCCTCTCATAGATATGCATAATCATCGGTACGTAAGCGCCACTCGTCTTACGAGTATAGCTCTCGGACTTCTTTTGATTGTTGTATGAATCCTTAAACAAGTCAAGGACTTCCTCGATAATGATATTTATGTCTTAGATTGCATCTGTGGTTTATTTTCTAGCGACAAGTATTTTGTCTTCTATCAGAAAGCTGCATTATTTTCTGTGAACGGCGTGCGCGTAGAGCTTGGAAAATAACACTTTTCACGGTGAATGTCTCTCATATCACTGAGAATAACCGGAGAGCCGTTGTGACCCCTTTGAGGAGCTTCAAGATGAATCATACGCCCGCCCATCTGTGCAGTGCTTATATCCATCGAGTCAGGGTCTTTTTCCCCTGTCATCATTATTTTTCTACTAATCGCAAAAAGCAAAATCACTGTTGATGATTAGTACAGATATTTCCGATAAAATATCGGAGTAAATATTTGATACTTGTTTCGCGATGCTGGTGTCCAATTCAAAACGAAGAATGAATCATCCCACTCTTTGGTTTTTTTCCGAAACCAACAACAAAATTTGAAACTTGGACTTCCGACTGTTCTTTGTTCGTTTCTTCACAAAGAGTGTGTTCGGTGTTATCGTCTTTTTTTTTGTAAAGAATAAAGTTCAAAGTTCTCCGAGTTCTGCAACACGTTTTTACTGCATATCTATCCGACAACATCGAAATCTTTTAATGCGAAATTTTCCTCCACGGTTTATCGTACCACTTCAGATTCATTGAAATGGCAACATGGTGCCATTGCACACGATCACCGCCATACTTCTACCACTTCAGCATTCATCTTATCTTCCCACATCATCTCTCTCTCTCTCTCTCTATCCCTTCCTTATCAAATTTCTTTCTAATTGTTTGTTTGTTTATTTATTTATTTTTTTTTTTTGAAAAAATAACCGAAATAACTTATTCTAGTTGTTTTGTTGCAGAAAGAATTCACCGACGACTGCGTCTTCAATGAGTCCATGGAGCAGCACAACTACAACACATACTCATCCACATATAATTCCAATTCACGTCGCATCTATTATCTAGCACTGAATCGGCACGGTGAACCGCGCAAATTACAAATACCACCCAGCCGATCGTTGGGTAAATTGGCCACCTATACGAAAGCCATCACCGAAACGGTACAACAAGATCGTGTTGAGACGCTGATAGCGAAAAAATTTGGCGCCAATCGTGTTAAGCACGGAATCCGTCAACTCTGTGATACTGGCAAACCGCTCGTCGACCTAACCGACAAAATGTTAAAAGCACGCCCCCAATGCACTGCAACTAATAGCAATAGTAATAGTAATAGCAATAGTAATAAGAATGGCCAATTGAACGTTCCTGCTGCCAATGATAAATCTAGAATTAGCAATAGCAACCTAACAAATACTAGTAGTAGTAGTAGTAGTAGTAGTAGTAGAAGTAGTAGTAGTAGTAGTATTAGTAATAGTAGTAATGGCCATACTAGCAGTAATAGCAATAATAACCACGTAATCAAAAAGAAAAAGAAAAAACGGCGATGTCGGCCAGGTGAAAATGAAGACGAACACGATTGCCGCGCCGGCCCACAAGCGATAAAGAAACGCCCGGGTAACAATAATAACAATAACAACAACAACAATGGCAATGGCAATAATAATAAAGCGCCGACGCCAAATGCAAATCAAAAGCGGCCAAAGAAGGGTGGTAAAAAGCAAAATCAAAATGGCAACGGCGGTGGTGGTCAAAAGCACAACGGTGCCAAACAGAATATTGGCGGCGGCGGTGGCGGCGCTGGTGGCCCAGCAAATGCCGATGGACGCCGAGGCGGCAAAAAACAAAATCAAAATGGACGACAGCAGCAAGGAGCTGGTAATAATAATAACAACAACAACAATAGCAATAAGAAACTTAATGGTAAGCAGACAAAAAACGGCTTGGGTGGAGGCGGACGAACCACCACAAATTCGGCAGTACATCCCATAATAAATACCAAAATGGCGCGAACGCCACGGTCACGATCGATAAAATCAACATCAACAACAACAATTAGAACTACAACAACAACAACGACAACAACATCGACCACAACAACATTGGCAACACTGTTAGCCAATAATAATCAACAATTACTACAGCAGTTATCTGCCGAACTTCAAGATGACGGCGACGATCACGACATCATCGATGACAACTCAGCCGAAGATGAAACGGCCGAAGCTGACGAAGATGACGCTGTCAACGACGACGACACCAGCAGTCATTTGCCATTTATCGGCGAACAGACGCAGCTGGTTGGTGGCGCTGATGACTTCATGTACGACGACGACCTAAATTTGTGAGTCTTTTCCTAAATCAAAATTTTACAACAAAAACAAAAGCAGTAAAATACTAAATCAGAAAAAAATAGATTCTTTTTTTTTTGTGTATGGATATATTTAAATTTTTATTTTAATTTTAATTTTTGTGCATTTTCTTTCGACATTTGTAAAAACAAACGATTTTCTTTTGACGTAACTCAGGTATGACAAGCAAAATTGTAACAAAATGGATATAGAGACAAAAATAGTAAACATTAAAAAATTGAAAAATAACTAAAAAAAAGCATTTACGAGGGTTTTTTTTGTACACTAAAACTTCCACGCAAACACAAAACAAACTAAATTCATTGGAAAAGGCTTTATTTAATTTTCATCGTGCATTAATTTTTTTTTTCTGTTTAATATTATTTAAACAATCTACACTCACAAAATTTTAAATTTTTTTCCCTAACCTATAACTGCATGGGAATTGTCGAAATTTAAAATTAAACCAAATTAATTTTCGTTCGCCTCCACTTTAAAATTTAATTTAATTTTAATTTTTTTTTTAATTTAACAAAAAAAAAACACTAAATTTTAACTCATCTCGTCTCATAAATGTTTAAAGCCTCACAATCATACACAAAGGCACACAGATACACAACATAACTTTCATCATCATTTCGTAGATACTTTTTTAAAATATTTTGTATGTTTTTTAAAATAAATACTCATTAATATATTTTTTCATTTATTCATTTGAATAATAAAATAAAACTCACTGAAGACATATAGTATAGTTGCTTTGGAAGTGTTAAGCCGGTAATGGGACGTCCATCAACTTCAGAAAGCATCTCAGAACATTTCCTTCGAAAAACAGAAAAAGGAGACTTTAAGAACTAATGACTTCGCATCAAAACTGAGTTATTTTTTTGAAAAACATTTCCATTTGGCAGGAGACTTAATATGAACAAATATGAAGATTGTGAGTGATCGTTTTTTGAATCATTTTAAAAGTCTGCTGAATGTAGTTTTCTTGAATCTAAGTTTTGTATCCGAAAAGCTATTTCTTTCTCAAAATAAACCTCCTCCTTTTAATTTTTCTAACAACACTTTTCAAAAGAAGAGTGGATGATGCTTTGTTCATTGCCTTTCCTAGGTACACCATATCCTGTTAAATGATTAAAGGCACATCCTTTAGCCTAGTTTGTATTTCCATCTCCTCCCGGGTTAAAAAATGTTGGAAAAAAATATCGTAAAAACTACAGAATGTCTTAACAATCAAGGATAAAAACCTATTGTTTGTTTGAACCAGCCTTATGCTGATCCTTCCTAGGACAGCAGCTGAGGAAGCAATCGCATCTGTAAAAATTAAGCCCAAATTCATTGATGGCAACATTTGATTAACCTAAGCATCAGCAAACCGAAATCGAGAGGCTTTTCAATGCTTTTTTAGGCCAAGCTGACGAACCTCTAATGCGGACTGGTAACAATAATCCAAAATAATTTCTCGGAGATAATAAAAGACAACATTTCTTTTTTGCCTGTTTTTTAAAACGTGTTAAGACGTTTCCTCTGACAGAATTTATGATATTATCAGGTATTCATTACTTGAACATCGTTCACCTTTCGTTTTCCTAGCAACAATATTTTGTATCAAGCTTTTTAGCTGTCACTATTGCAGTGGTGTTGAATAGACCCCATGAAATCTTTGCATACATTTTATAGCGTCTCCGGGGCTACGACAAAATACCATGACGGTAAACTATCTAAAATCCTAATGAAGTGCCAAAATCCCACCATTTTTACTGAAGGCTACCCTTTTTTTGTTGACACCATTAAAACCACATCTCAACTGATCATTCCAATGCAGACGTCAACTTTCGCTGATCAATCTAATGCATCGTGAATAAGTTTCTGAAGGGCCACATTTAGTTTGATGCGCTGATTTTCAGAACAGGATATAATTAAATATTTAAGACTTTTATTTTACGCCCCACAAACTCAAAAACAAAAGTTGACATTTCCCTGAGAAAATGACTGTCATCGGAAAGTATCTTTGAACATGCGGAGTCGGCAACAAACTTTAAATTTAACCCCGGGCACCAAGAATTTTTTCAGCCATCTCCGAGGTTTCCCTTAAACCAAGTTCATTCCCTAAAATTCTCGCGTTAACTGCTTCAAACTCAACACTTTTGTCCTTGAAGACTGTGCTTGATGTGCCGCGTTTTTTTCCCTAGTCGGATATATTTGCAGATTTTTTTAATTGAATCATGTCCGGACTCAACATCTTCCAGGAGTTCAAACTGCATTTAACGCATGAAAATTTGTACCTTACAAAAATACAAGACGAACGAACGTCCTCTTAATTGCGTACAAGTGACAAGTGACATCTAATTACTGTTTTAATCAAGGCAATGATGAATCGGCTTAAAATCAGGAATTTCTCCAAACTAGACTCTTGGTCTTAGGGTTTTAAAATTTGTCTCCAGCTGAATTTCTTTTTTTTACTCGCTCAAGTGGCAGAAAAGTGAGAACCCTTGGTTCTACCTTTTTTTTGTTTTTTGTCGGCGGCTCGAGAATCTGCACCATGGTTATTTTTGACAACTTTTAAAATCGTGTTTAAGTGTTCTTTTAGGCAGCACGATCACTATCTAGCATTATCCTACAAATTCTTCTTCAGTTGAAAGTGTGACTAAAGTTCTTAAGTTTGAAGCCCTTTACAAGCACGTCACTACAGAGGTCAATTACTATGAAATAAGCGTTGATTTAAGGACCAAACAAAGTCCGTTTATTAACTGTTCAAATATGCCTTCAGACCCATGACGGCTTAAATTTTAATGTCAATTATCTGATCTCCTTCGTGACTGTGTATAAATTAATATTGCACACTTGATCTTTCCATTCACTGACAATAGCGCAACTTTTGCTCAAACCTTCAGAATATGTTTCTCCGCTTTATTTTTTTTTTAATTCCATGTTGAGCAACTTTCCCAGTGACAATCAATTTTGTTTGCCAACTTAAAATACACTTAATGAAAACTAGGTGCCCGGTTGGAAGCTTTGTCACTTATGTCATCTGTCATTTGCACCCGACATAAATTAAACAAATGATGCGACAAACACAAAGCATATTTCCATTTGTTCAGATTTCACAAGCTTAGTGTAAAAATAGCCAATAACTTAGTTGAAAGATTGCGTATCTCCGCTTTTCTTGGGACTTGAATTTTGTTTATTTTTTCTTAACGTTCATGTCAACTGGGAAAAATGAGAAACAACAAATTTTTTTTATTTATTAGCCTTTGATGGTTTTTCGAAAATATTTTGTCAAATTTTTTTTTTTATAAAAGCTCGAAGTCGAAACTTCACAATTGTAGCCATCAGGATGGCATCCACTTAAGTCTGAGAGACAAAAATTTATTGACCAAATTTTAAATATTGTCTAATAGACTCTAGTGTAAGACGCAAGATCTGGTTTGGAATCATCTCAGAAGATCTGATATAATTCGTTTTATGAACTGAAGGAAACCGCAAAGTGAGCAGTGAAAATTTAATCTACCACATATCCAAGGCCTATACCTCGAAAGACCTCATCGTAGGTGTATGTGCCCAAGGGGCACATTGTATAATATTTCATGCCCTTCTAAGTGTGGACGTGCGTTGCCAGAAAACTGCTTGTATCCGACTCGCTTAAACTTTTATTTTAGGGTTCTCCTCAAAATGCTGAATAATTAAGGTTTTGGAAACAACAAATTAGATTTATTTCCAAGAAAAAGGCCATGGTAAGAGTCACTTAAAGTTTTACAAATGCTTTCGTCATCTGAGATAAGTTAAAATCTCTACAGAAATAAGTTCAAATCCCGATGAGTCGTTATCAGTCGTTACCCAGTTGATCAAACAAACTTAAATTTACTTGTATTTCGACAGCAATCCTCACTTGGTTCTTCTGACTGTCAAAACTTACTGCAGTTTATCTGCTTGGAGGACTGTTGCCCCAAATTTCCTTGAATGAATCTGCATTTATAAATTTTCACCAATTCACATTATTGTCCCAAAACTCCATTCGCTGTTTTCCAAAACACCACCATATCTGGGCCGTCTAAAGTCTTAGCAGTAAAGTGCTGAAGTTGGTTTTCAAAATTTACTTTTGTCCGACCATTTTGCCGAACATCTCCCGATCCCTGAACGAGCGGGTCTTTGATGTGAATCCACTTACCTATTTTGTACCATAGTTATGCGTATCAGCAATTGTTTTTTTTTAGCTCCAAACAGGGTCTTTAGCAACTCGGTGGATGGTTTCTGAATGCAAGTTAAATTTTCGAGAAATTGTAGTTCAGCTGCAATATTTTTGGACTATCTTCGTTTGTCCTTATCCACTCCAATGGGCTCCCTATAAAAATATCGTGCTGGAAAATAAGATATGTCGGGCATCAAGAACTCTTCGAAAACTGTTTTTTTTTAAACCTCCAAACAGGGTCTTAAGGAACTCGGTTAATGGTTTCTGAATGCAAGTTAAATTTTCGAGAAATTGTAGTTCAGCTGCAATATTTTTGGACTATCTTCATTTGATCATGTTTCTTATGGAGTCCCTATCACAATTTTCTATAGTGCGAGTCTCCAATTGGCACCCTGTTGACATTTCGTGCTGGAAAGTAAGTTTTCGCGGGCATCAAGGACTCTTTGAAAACTGTTTACTAGATTGTCTCAAGATTCCGTTAATTGTCTTGCTGGGCAATCTATAAGATGCCTTGGCACTGCCCAGGTTCTAAATGCTTTTCTTTCAGTTGGTGGCGTTTTTAGTCTTTCGATCATCGACCAAGTTTATAATTTCCACACTCGAAAAACTTTCGAAAACTTTATCTTAGTTGAAGCAAACACACCAAATGCTTAGAGTATCGCAATTTTTTGAGGTGTAATTTATGCCTTGAAGTAGCTGAAAAAAATAGTTTCATATTAATTTAGGACTGACTCGTTCGAGCCAAACTTATTTTCAGTGCTAATATTTGCCCAATTTCCACAGGGACTATTTATTTTAAAGTTTTGCTCGGTGTCTCAACATTTTTTCACATTTCTATAAATACGCTATAATTTTCTGTTAAGGCCGTTTTCGAAGTTTATAATAAAAAGAATAAGTGAGGTTATATTCTTGAGTCAGCTACCCCGAGAAAGGGCTAAGCTCACTATTCTTCTGTTGGGGTTCGGAATTGACAATCAACTACATTTTCAATTGGCTTACTTACTTGGCCATCGATCCTGAGATGACTTGAGCCTCATCCTCCATGTTTAGACCTTGCTTCTTAGCAATAGGGATTATTTAATCCTTAGAGACTAGATCCTCGTCTTTGTGCAGCTCGTATAGTTGGCGGTTGTACATTGTCCTGCAATCGGCTTACTCAAAAAAAAGATAATATATCCCATAGGGAATTTTTCTTGCTAATCGTCGAACAATCGGCTTCATATTTTTAGAAGAACTCCTTAGATGACTGTTGGCCTTACCAAATTTCAATCCGAAGAAAACGCGACTACATGTCTTCTCAAAAATAAAATCATTGCAAATCAATCGCGAACCATCACTTGTAATTTTTCTTATCAAATTCCATCCTACTCACATTCACACACACACACATAAGAGAGTTTGAACAATAAAAAAATAAAAAATATTTATAAAAAAAAGGAATGAAAAATAACATCAATGCTATTCACACACTACGTATACATATCACATATTCTAGGTTACACAATACAAATCATAATTTATATATAAAAATATAAATAATAATTTCTGTATAATTTCTCTTAACTTTAATTTTACATAAGTAATATTATTTTTTTTTAATTTTAATATTGTAAATATTATTGAATAACTTTTAAGAAACCTCGCTGCCTCTCAGTAAATAATAATAATATTAATAAAACAAAAAAAAAACAACAACAATTTAAAATATTATATGAGAACACTTAAGAATTAACTCTTAAAACATATTTATATTAATTAATTAAACAATATAAATTATATAAAGCAAAAAAATCTATATTCATAAAAAAAAGAAAATTATTAATTTTAACTTTTTAAGAATTTATTTTTATTAAATTTAAAAAAACAAACGAAAGTAAAATTATAAATTATGTTAACAAATACCACCCACATCTAAACGACACTTTTACATACACTCACATCATCCCCCTCCGAACAGCTTAAAAAGGAACTAGCTGATGAACTAGCTTAAAAAGCAACAACAAAAGAAAATAATAAATTGTAATGTTTTACATTTGAGGAAACAAATATAAAATTTATTTCAAGAACAAGCGTCAAAATAGTCATTATTAGAGTATGAATGTATATCCTTAATAAAATGAAGCAAACAAATAAAAAACTAACAGTATGATACCGGATAAGTTAATGGAATAAAAAAGAAGAAAAAACAACAAAAGAAATATACTGAGACGATTTTCATTTATTTTTATTTTAATTTTTTTTTTTAAAAAATAATCAAAAGAAAACAAACGAAATATTTTTTTTCCTGTGAACAAAAAAAATATATAAATATTTAAATATTAAAAATCAATGAAAATACATTATTTAAATTAGTTTTGATTTTAATTTTTTAATTTTTTATATATTTGGTTTGGTAAATGGAATTTTTTGAGTAGAGACCAGCATCGTTATGGAAATTAAAATCTCTAACAGCATGATGGAAAGTTACAGACTTAATAAAATAAAAATAAAATAACATTAGTTTCTTCAAGTAAAAAAAATAAGGAGAAACGAAAATAACAAAATTGATAAAGATGAGTGTACTTCGATTAAGGTAAGTCAACTTAGCTCATTCACGAAAGGATACTGCTTGAAGTACATGTGAATATTCGTCCTCGAGTGCAACTCATCCAATCCAGAAAAGGACGCTTAATTTAACACGCGACATAATGAACCAATCAATGAGCAAAGTCGTTTGAATTTTTTCGCGAAACCGCCTAAGAAGAAGTGGTGTGTTTTTGGCGCTAGGGGAAGATCCCTTTTTCCATGAAGTAAAATGCTTCAACCCAAAATTTTCTTACATTACTATTATATCTGTCAAATGGGTGCATAGTAAAAATGTTATGACGCATAAAGCACAACACCAGCGGCCTTTTTTTCGTTCTTACGTTCTTACGTACCGACTTTGGGAGAATCTTCCTGATTTTTTTGAGCTCGTTTAAGGCCATATTTGAATGCCAGCAGTGTCTTAAAGATCCATTTCCAAAATAGCCATATTCTTCGCAAATGTATCAAAAAAGCTGGTTCATGTTGAGACTTTTCTCTTTTAAAATAAGGAACAATAGCGGTCCAAGAGCACTCTCTTGTGGTATTTCGTGACTTTCGCGCTTCTCGGTGCGACAGAAGTGCAAATACGTAAAGAACTTATTGAGATGGAATTGTCGTCGTTCCTCATGACAAATTTCGACTGAAAATATACCCTTGTGTCGTCTGAAAGCATTGACGGTCTGCAGATAATATCTGATATACTGTTTGGACCTCTTCGAAGGGATTGTCTTTAACCCTTTGACTAAAATATACAACAGAGACAATCGTGCAATGGTTAATTGAGTATCGGTGTCGCAAGCGCCTAAATGCCTTCTAGCAGGTCTGTTTTTTTGACAAATATCAAAACAAATTCATAATTTACAAAGGTTGTACCCTCTTCTGATAGAGTAAAACTTTGTGCATTTATTGCAAGAGCATGTTTAGTCGTAACTTCACCTTAAAGACTATTGAGGATACTGTCAAAAATACTGAAGCAAAATATGTTTGCCTAAAATGTTGTCAATGGGTTAAATTTCATGCTTAAAAATAATTGTAATTTTTCAAAGCCCGATAATAGTACTTTTTAAAAGCCCGACACCTAATAAATAATGCTGAGCTCATTTTTGAAAGATAGCCTATTTCAAAGATAGCCTTCAACATTTTTCAAATCTCCTGAAACCCAAAATTGAATTGCAATTGACGCCCTCGTGTGTGTCATCTTATTATAGCAGCTTTAATCTAAGTAAAAAAAACTGCAACTCAAAAAACCAAGCAATTGCTGATGGAAAGCATTCATAAGTTATATTCTACCTCATCTATGCAATTAGCCTCCACACGAAATTTCACTTTTAACGCAAAGACACTAAGTTTTTTTAACACTTGAAAAGAGGCGCCGTTTCAAACACGCTAATTGACCACAAAACAGGCAATTATCTCTTCGACAAAAGATGTCTTAAAAGCTGACTATCTTCAATCAATTCTGAAGAAAACGAAAACAATGAAATATTCACAAAACTCTTTCTTTACGCAACAACAATGAAGCTTTATTTTGACGCCTGCATCACTTACAAAAAAAAAAACAAACAATACAACAAGCAATAAAATTTATATGGATGCATTTGAGTGCTTGAACCTTTGTAAAAACCCGACTCGAATGAGTATTTTAAGGCCCACTTGTACAGAAAGAATATTTTCAAATTCGTTTTGTTTTCTAAATTTTTTGCAGCATTTGTAAATCTATGTAAACCTTAATTTTTTATTTGTATAAAAACCTTTTGCATGTCGACTTTACTTTACTTTCTTGCATGTTTTCCTGTTCTTCTTGAGTGCATGCTCAGCAAACGTAGATTGATCAATAATTTAATATTTACTTTTATTTATTTGTCACTTTGGATTGGTTTCATTAACAACAACAAAAAAATTCAAAATTTAAATTTAAAATAAAAGTAATATTAAAAAAAAATACAGAATTGATCAAATCTTCTTTCCCCTGATTTTCTTTTTAGCTTAAACCTTGGCCTCTGGAAGATATTCCTTGTATTATGGATAACAAAATGGTTCCTCTAACTCGGATGCATTCAATAAATTCAGTTTATGAATTCCATTCGATTCCTGATTGTACAAATGCCTACAAATAACGTATTTTTTCTTTTGGCTGAAAAAAAAATTATTAAAAAAATACAACAACCAGCGAACCTAAAGCTACTCAAGTGGTACCTTAAAAATTTACCAAAAAAAAAATAAATAGTACATCAAGACCAAACACTTTTTATTCTGCTTTGTTAAAAAAGAAAATTAAAAATAATAATATATTCTTAAAAAAAATGTACTAAAAAACAAACATTTTTAATGCATGCAAAGACCTTTGACCTATCCGATCATTTAAATAAATTTATTTGTATTATTAAAATTAATTAATATTTCTCCTATCGTAAATAGTATTTAATTTATTTTTTTTTTTTTTAGTTAGGACTATTTAATTTTTAATAAGAAAATTAATCGAAAACAAATAAAAAAAACAAAAACAATTTAAGACTGAAACTCATTCTGTAAAATTTTTTTTTATTTCCTCGAATTCGCTATCTTTTTTTTAGGGAATGGTTCAGGTTCATTGCGTGGATTTTTGCATCTATCTGCTTATCCGGAAACACATCCTTCATTTGGGGGTGGATATATCCAAACAAAACTCTATCCCTCTTGACACACTTTCGAGTATAGTTTTTTTTTGTTTAACCTAGCTTCTGTTTAGAGCTCATTGATCTTCGGGTGACTAATTGCTTTCTACATCATGCTGTTAGAGATCTTTGACACAAAGAATCGTGTGTCAACATTTTCTTTTTTTAGTTAACCGCACTGTAGATCATTTCCTTGGAATGAAATTGACTAAAGTGTGTTTTTCTATAGAAAATGTTTGACCCAATTCAACGGAGGGAAGGCTGTTCACAGAACTCACAGCAAGTACTGTCGAGAGATTTTTAAATTTTTTTTTCCAGGGAACAAATATAGCATTGGCGATCCAGAGATGGGAAGACAAGTGTACTTTTGAGAGGCACACCGGAAATTGTATTGCTTGCAAGATGTTCGCTTATCTAAGTATGCGCGTTAAATGAAAGACATACAAGGAAACTTGTGATCTTATTGAAAGATCTACAAAGAATATGGTAAGCTTAAGGTTGAAAATGGTTCTTTAAACGATTAACTTTGAAAAACGTCTGCGGTATGAGTGGAAAGACGAACAAAATCTTGAGAGAATATTTTATCCATACAAATTGGCGCGAAATGTATCTCCGTGTCGGATAACTTTTGCAAATAGCGTCAAATCCCAGCTTCGTTTCGATATTTGTGATTTTAACGGACGCTAAATAAACGTTAGTGAGGTGCAGAACATTGCACTCACCAAGATAGGTGTTCTTAGTGGAATTCCGCCGTAATTATCCAGGCAGTCCTTCGCCTACTGGTCAAACCCGAAGGCGTTAAGGGACTCTTCTTGAAAAGACTGCAATCGCACGTTACAGAAGATGCCTCGTAGTATTCGTTTCGATGAGAATATGGCTGCGGTGGCTAAAGATATCGCGTATGAGCTGTTACCTGCAACCAGACGTCATATCACACAAGTAGCCGCTTCTACAAGAGTTGAAGATGTTCCTTTCCAAATCGCTGATCCTCAATCGTGTTTGAATCACTCGCATATTCTCGTGCACGTCATCGACGCAGTAAACGTTTGTTGGTCGTAAGTTCTCATTAACGTCCAGGCCCATTTCGGCCTGAACAATAAACGTTAACAATAAAATTTTGCATTTCTGTGGCACAAAGAATGCACGTTTCATTTGGGAAGAGCCATAAATGCATTCGAAGGCCAACAAATTATGACTGCATAGGTTATAGTAGGTTTAACCATCATCGGCTTGGCATACACGAACTCTAGGGGAGCTATTTTTGAAGATTTTTTGCTTAACTCTAATCTTATAATTTTAAATGACGGATCGCCAACAGACTTTTCCACACACGTTACCTTTACACATATCGACATAACTTGCTTCTCACCCGAACTTCATCCACGAATTTCTTTGAAAATTATTGAAGACCTTCACAAAAGTGACCACTTTCCAATCACTTCAGAAATTGCGATATGTCCAGTTTAAGGCAGATACACCTCCTATCCTCAGATTTTTAACAGATTTAGCCAACTGGGAAACTTTTCAAGATAAGTAAAGCTTGGAGATTTTTTAAGAAACATCCCACTAATGTCAACCTAATAGCCTGCAAAAAATGTAACGCTTTATTCCGGAGAGAAGTTAAACTAATCAAATTTAAAACATTACAAGACTTCACATCCTCAATTAATCCAAATTCCTCCCCCGCCACAATTTGGCATAAAATCCGATGCCTAACTGGTAACACGGGTCCACGTTCGATAAAATTCATAGAAACACCAACAGGCCCAACTTCGTGCCCCTAAGAGATCAGTAATTTTTTCGCCCGTTCTTTGTCCAATATGTCAAAAGATGGCAATTTTTCCGACTTGTTCTGCAACGAAAAAAATAACAGTCTTCAGAATACTTCCCTTCTAGTTGGACGAAATCTATCAGCGTAGCACATTGAAGTTGAAATAACTGAAATAGAACTAAATGCCTGCCTGGTTAAATTAAAGGGGCAAACTACAAGCAGAGACCGTATTTCCTACCATATGCTTCAGAACCTGCCCCCTTCAACAAAATCAATGCTTTGCAGATTATATAATATCATTCTTGATACTGGCGTAGTTCCACAAAGTTGGAAATCAGCTACCATCATTCCCATACCTAAGCCTAACAAACCCATAAACAGTGTTGGTGGATACCGCCCAATTTCACTAATTCTCTGTTTGTCTAAGGTTTTAGAAAAAATTGTGGTGAAAGGCCTTCTCTGGTTCATCGATTCAAACAAACGAATTTGTTCAAAACAAGTCGCTTTCAAGTCAAATCGGGGTTGTGCTGATGCCCTGCTTCACATAGACTATAACATTGAAAATTGAAATCCGTTTAATTTTAATTGGATATGTGAAATCTTTTCTCTCTAATAGTAAAATTTCTGTAAAAGTATACAATTTCTTTTCTTTAACATTTCCACTAGATAACTTCATTCCCCAAGGATCCCCTTTGTCGGCGGTCCATTTCATATAGGATTGCATAAGATAAATGTAAGACACTGCATGTTTGTCGTAAGCTTTCTTGCCCACAAATAAACATAAATGTAAAAAATGTAAACATACAAAATGTTACTAATTTGAAAATCTTAGGTCTAATATTAAACAATAAATAGAACTGAAAACATCATTACATAGATCTTAAGAATAGCCTAGCTGGGAGAGCCGAACATTGTTTATTACTTAGCTGGTAAAACATTAAATGTGCATATAAATACCATTTGTAACATCACCAGAGCTTTAGTTTTAAGTAAAATTGACTATGGAATATTCATATATGTCAAATGTCCTAAAACAACAATAAACATATTAAAATCAAATTACCATCATGCCGCCAGAAGGAGCATCAATGCGTATCGTACGCCCAGGATTAAAAAATATTTTGGCAGAATCTGGACTTCCTACTTTAGAAGAACGTCAAGCAGAAAGTTTTATAAAGCTTCTCGCTAAATTCAGCTTCTATTACAACTCCATAATCGACAATGATATCTCATCAACTATCAGATCAAAAACAGTGAAGCGAATCCCATCAGCCATAGCCCGAACAATAAGCATCGCAAAAGAAATGGGGCTTCCCATCAAACAAATAAAACACTACTTTTTATCTTATCCACTATGGTGTATAAAACCATCCTCATTTGAACTCACTCTGGCCAAATATAACAGTCACTTTTCCTCGAAACTATGACCGAACTTAAATCCACAGGTTGGAAGATTATTTTCACATACGATTCCAAATCAATGCACACAACCTCCTTCGCTGTTACTTCTGAAATTGGGTCGGTGTTTAAAGCCGGAATTTTGCCAGAAAACGCATTTATCTTCACTGCAGAAGCATACGCCTTACTCGAAGCAGCAAAAATATAAACAAAACTTCGTGGTAATGTCATCATATGCACCGACAGTCTTTCTGCTTTGAATGCCGCTCTCAATCCAAACCACAACACTGACCTTATTATCCAGATTAGAGATATTCTTGCCAAATATACCCGCAAAATAAAAATAATGTGGATTCCAGGCCACTCGTCGGGTATACAAGCGAACGAGTTTGCTGACATCGCCACAAAGTCGTGCAATAATGCGCCTGTTTTCAACTTCAATATATTTTCGAAGGTCGATTTACAAAAACAAATATCGCGAATGCTTGAAAAATGCCGACTAAACTCTCCTCCCCGGTATACCTAACATCTACCTCTAAGGTCATGAACACCAATTTCGTCCGGCTTCGCTTGGGACACACTATCCAAATGCATCAACACATTTTAAAGAAAAACCTGCCACCAAAATGCCCAGTAAGCAACAACATCATTGATATCTCACACATTCTCGGACAAATACCGTGTCATATTTCCGGATCATTCAACACCATCTTGCCCGATAATCAATCAGTCTATATTTTACTTAATGCCATAAACAACGAAAGCATAAATAGAGTCAACAACTTCCTCCATAGTTCGAATTTAATTAATGATTAATAAATAATAAACTAATAAATAATAAATAATAATGATAATAATCATAATGATATTATTATCATCGTTTTTTCGAAAACAGAGTTTTCTAACCAAAAAGACAACCCGATCCAAGAAAGAGGTCTATACTAATCATCATCTTTAAAAAAGCCTTATTTTCAAGAAAAAACTAGTAAAGATGTATTCCATTCAAAAATACAAACCGATTCCTAGAATCATAATCCAATACAGCACACGTTAACCTGTAGCGTAATAGCTCCGGAACCAATTAGAAAAAGAAAACCAAG
Organism: Orthonevra nobilis; assembly: GCA_963555765.1. Classification (NCBI taxonomy): domain Eukaryota; kingdom Metazoa; phylum Arthropoda; class Insecta; order Diptera; family Syrphidae; genus Orthonevra; species Orthonevra nobilis. Next base: position 53,032,677 of record OY743227.1, read on the forward strand.
CGCTTGTCAAAAAGATTAAAAATAAGGAACAACGAGAGGAAAAAAAAAAATTCAGAAAAATAAATAGAGTAATAAAGCTATCAAGTTCCAAAAAACACCACGATCAGAACCCATTCAGAACTGAATTTGTGCAGCCAGTGATTGAGTTGTTGCTATCACCAGAGGTGTACTCATCTTCATCTATGGAAACGTCTGCTCGCTGTTGATAGCGTTTCGCTCGCAAACAAACGTCATCATGATATTCTGTGATGATGAAATCCAAATCACTTGGCTGGGAAACTCTGAAGGCTTCTTGTTTTGAGTCACGTAGGCCATAGCTAGGGAATCACGCGAATTTCGTTCTGTACACTGGTTAGCTTGCTCTAGCTAGACCCATGTGCAATGCTTTGCCACGTGCGTGAATCCATGCGGAACCTATTGACTCGAATGGAATGAGTGCAGTTCAGCTGCTATTACACGTATGATACATATTCAGCGAAGAAGGGGGTTCGAGAACTCGGCACACGTCTGGTCTAGACTTTGTATTCAAATATTGAGGGGTCAGTGATGCGACACTTTGGACTTGAACTCTCTGCTGTCACGTACGACCATACAAATCAGATGTTGTTTCAATTCATACAGGACAGCAGCAGATATGAAAATAATTTTTTCAAAAACAGTTTGAATTTGGGGCATGGATCATGTGATGCTGACATATAGTGCAGCGTTGGAAAATTTGCCGCATGATTTTTAAATAAACGTCTATTCTAGACCAATGCCTTGCGTCTGGCATTGAAAATAGATCGACTTGGCATGATCTTGGGGGTCTACTGGACGTGATTGAGAGGTGATATTTGCGTTCGTATAGATCACAGACATCAAATGCAATACACCTTTGGATGGTTTCCAATCAAAAACTTTTAATATATTTATCAATTTACAAGAGAAAAAAATTTGGGCCACCTCAGGTTGCTTTCAAAAAACGGCTTCAACGAAAAACTCTTCAATATTTTTTGATTACTTATGGAATATTCGAGTATGATAATCGCATGAAATTTACTATCTCATATTATTATTTTTAGATTTAAATATACATGCAATAAAATACAATTTAGGTTTTACCTGCGAATCCTTCGCTTTTCTGCAGGAGTTTGAGTTTCTGATTAAAGTTTTGTAAGTTTTAAGGCATAGTTTATCGCATTACAAGAAACTTTAAGGCCCAGTTTGTCAGTGCTAAGTTAACTCTGAGTTAATTTTACCCATGGTTAAATCCGAGTTAGCCCCAGAAACTTGTTTTTCAGTAAAGAGTTAACCCCGAGTTAACCCCGATTTAACCCCGAGTTAACCCTGAGGTAACCCCGAGTTTACCCCGAGTTTACCCCGAGTTAACTCAGCTAATTTGGTGAGTTACCTCCGGATTAAATGAACAGATGTTTTTTGACAGGTACTGGAAAAGCAAGCCAAGAGATTGATTTCATTCCTTTTTGTGTGCACATTTTGCCAAAGAAAAAAGGAAATGGATATATTTGCTCTGAATTTGGACTCCATGTGCAACATATGAATTTGGGTTGTGTTGTAAAGCCTTTGCCATAAAACTTGCAAATACATTTCCTTTAAGCTGAATGATTACTTATATCAGTCCATAAAAAAACTTCCTGGAAAACAAAGCGGACATGATCTGTTTTTTATTGAATAGCAGGTCAATAATTGCGGGTTCATTAAGTACTTTTTATTACTATGGAAATTGCATGAACGTTAAAAGTTACGAATGATTTAATTCGTTTTTATTTTATTCCTGAATTCTCCTGTTTAGAATATCGATATTTTTTTAACAACTTTATCGATAACATGGAGTTAAACTTACCCTTGCACTGAAAAACTGCTACATAGGTTAACGCGGGTTTAATTCTATTCCGGAGTTAGCTAACATTGAGTTAACTCAGAATTGACTCAGTACTGAAAAACCGGGCCTAAGGAAATTAAAATTTTGATTTTTGATGAATTTTTGAAGCAAAAGGTTTAGCAAAACAGGACAAGAAAGTAACAATCTATCGGAAATCAATTCGTGACTCAAGTGAATCAATTTTTTTCCGCTTAGTTGCAAAACCCGTCTATATGAAAAATTATACAAACTACTTCGATTTATTGAAACCCGCTTAAGTAAAGTCCGCTTTAATGAAAATAAATAAAATGTTAAGCGTTTTTCAATACGAGCGCTACAAAAGTTTTTTTTTTCAATAAAACAAAAACGGTTTTGGATATCAATGAAATTCTTTATTCCTGTGAAAGTACGTTCGATGCCATTATGTATGGAACTCGATTTCTTTTGCATGGCCACCACGGGCACGCTTCCAGAAGTCCAGACGTTGAACCCAATTTTCGACGGTTTACAAGCATAAATCGGCCGATACTGCTGCAATTTCACGTTCGATATTCGTACGAAGTTCATCAATCGTCGCTGGCTTGTTGGCATAGACCATAGACTTGACGAGCCCCACAGTCAAATCGCACGACCTAGGCGGCCAAGCGACTGGACCATTTCGTGAGATAACACGTTCTCCAAACTTGGTTTCCAATTGGCTTGTGGTGCCGTCCTGTTGGGGCCAAAAATATTCGGTTATCATTGAACCATTCACAGTAACGTGCTGGTCTTGATCATCACGGAAGAAGTACGGCCCAATGACGCCGCCGGCCCATAAACCACACCAAACCGTAATTTTTTCGGAATGCAATGATAACTCATGGAGTACGTGTGGATTGCTGCCTGACCAATACCGAACATTTTGTTTATTGGCGGAGCCATTCAGCCAGAAATGAGCCTCATCGCTGAAGATGATTTTTCGATGAAAATCCGAATCATTTTCAAGTTGTTGCTCAGCCCAATTCATGAACATACGACGCTTCTGGTGGTCAAGCGGCTTCAGTTCTTGCGTCAATTTAATTTTGTTAGGATGTAGGCCAAGATCTTTTCGAAAAATTCGCCACAACGACGTCACATAGATGGCCAACGCTCGAGAACGACGTGTGAGAGACACATTTGAGCTTTGAAGCAATTGAAGCCTCAGCGGCAGCAATATTCTCGACACTACGGGCACTTCTTTGTCTCACTGTACTGTGCTGTCCATCAGTGGACCCGTGTTGATGGACAAAGCGAAATCTTTTGCTATTATGCTGGACGTCGATTTTGAGCCAACAAACGGCTAACTTTTTTTTTTATATATCTGCCCCTGCCCAAGTGACGAACATTGCGGTGTGAAGGGAAAAACCTTTTGTATCTTGGGAAGTTTGTTCAGACTAACAGACATTCGATCCTTCTGATGAAAGTCAGAATGTCTTTAGCATTGGAATGTCTAATGTCCAATGGGGATCATATCTCTTTGAGGACGATGCGCCTTCTTAACCAAATTAGAACTGGACGTTCACAAAGAATGTGTACAGCCGTTTCGTCGTCTTCCAAACAGCGTCGGCATTCGGTGGTTGTACTGAGCCTTAGTTTGGTTAGATGTGAACTCAAGTGGCAATGGCCTAATGTTCTCCTTGTTGAGATTAAGGATTTCTCTGTTAGAGAAGGAATTGATTAGAAATTTAGAATGTCTTGAGTCCCGGTATATTTCTCCAGTGGGCTATGCGTAGCTTGTTTTCCCACTTATTGGTCAGACCTCTGGCCGTAGTCCAGCTTATGCCACAGAAAGGTTTCGGACCGAACTATGTTACGTCGGGCCAGGGATTTTAAGGCGTCGTAGCAGCTTTTGACACATTTTGATTCCAAAAGATTGAATGACAGTGCCTTGAGCGCTGCTTGGCTGTCTGAGTATGTAAGGATTCTGGCCCGTTTTTGGCCTTTTGGAAGGTTTCTGCCTCAAAGAAACGCCCAAAATAGGTGGCCTTCATACTATCTGGGATCGAGCAGAACATGTCTTTATCCGTGTTGAAATTGATTATTCTCAAGTGTCCCGTTTCTTCACATGGTTTGTATTTCATTGCCAGTTGCATTTTTAGGGCAATTCTGGTGGTTATTTTTCTAATGAAAATGTCAAGAGGAGATAGCCCAATGACGGCTTCCATAGCTGCCGTAAGGCAGGTGCCCATAGCACCGGTGATGCCCAAACAAGCTACCCGTTGGACTTTTTAGAAATTGTTACTTCTAACGTTCTCTAACGCTCTTTGTTGATCTGAAACACAAATTCAAAGCATAATATAAATTTTAGACCCTTTGGTCATGGAATAATCGATGGGTTTTTCATTTAGTACAAATTTCGAAAAATGGCGGCAATTAAAAAAAATTTAATTTTCTAGTTTTTTTTTTCGCATAAAAAGATAAATGATAAATGCAAAAATGTATCAATCGAAAAAACGATCCGTCATTCCGTGAAGACATATTTTCTTAGTATGCTGTGAAAATTTCAAGTCGATATGATAATTAAAGCAGTCAGGAGAATGTCAGCCACTTTTAAAAGCGTGCTTTCGAGAAAAACGCGTTTTAAGTTTTGTAATGTGTTCACAAAAGTGTGTTCATTATGACCGCTAATCGGCAATGCCTGGTACACAGAGGCATCCATGCTCTTCTTTTGGCTGCTAACATCTCCCGCTGCTCAATCCGGACCTTTTTTTGCTGCCTCTTCACGGGCTCGATCCTTGCTTTTGTCAGAGTTCGCTGACAGCGTCAATTTCAAACGCGTTTAAAAAATCGTAAACGTTCGAAATCAGGGAAATGCTTCGTCAGATTTATTTCTTTATACATGTAGGTTAAAAATCCGTAATAAAAGAAAAATTTCACGGACAAATTTTATCACTATAAATGAATTAAAGCATGAAATGAAAAAAGGATAAGCTTTGCAGTAAAGGGTTAAGACTTTCCTACAAGAGAGGAACCGCTTAACAAAAATAAAGACTCGAATTTTTTCAAAAACAATCAAAACAGCCTTCATAAAATCTACTCAAAGCAAAGTTAAAAAAGTTGAACCTTGATCAGAGTACAAGGAGTACATCTTGTTTGGGGACATTTCAAGGAAGGTCGTAACGGCAGGTTTTTCCCCCACCGATAAAACGCTCGCTGTTAACTCAAGGTACTCACTTCATCATATATAAATAAAGCTCTTTGGAATATTTTGTGACAAGCATGCGATTGGAAAAGTTTGCTGTTTCTTATGGAATTGTGGTCTCATGTTGAGCTAGGTAAGTTCAGAGGAAACGCGAAGAATATTATGACGGTGGTGCGAAAATGTTTGCGATCGTTGCTTGAGTTGTAGCGTGTGGCGATTTAGACGATGATTGGCAGTTCTAATGCCATTAAGATTATTAAGAAGGCAAACATTGAGATAGTGGCAGTGGAAGATTTTTTTCATTGCTAATCGCGGCTCGTGAACTCAGTGGAAGATTCGGATTTTTGATATTTTTATCTGAATTTCATAATCTAATCGAGTGGCGTTGGTATCGGTGAAGAGGGCAGGAAGTTGTGTCTTTTGGAACAGGTTATTACCGTGCGAGGTGACGTTGACATGGTAAAGATACTTTCAGATAAAAATTGATGGACAACTAATTGAAAGTAAATCAATTTTATTAAAACATTTAGACAGTTTTTTAAGGGTTCCGTACCGCTGTAAAAAGAAGGCTTTACTGCTTTTTTGTTTAAAATTGATTTGCAATGTAAAAAGACACGATTTTTTATGGAAGTCTCTGAAGTACATATTCTGTACAAAGGAGCAAACCTATGACTGACCGATCGACGAATGGAGGGATGGACGGATGGACCGATGGACGGATGGACGGATGGACGGATGGACAGATCAGGCTTAAGACCAAAGCATAATTGCACGACTGCCTTAATGAAGGTTAGTGATGATATTCGACTCGCGTTGGATAGGGATTTTACGATGATCGTACACTTTCTGGATTTCTTAAAAGCATTTGACTCTGTAAATCATACTATCCGTATTGAAAAACTGAAAACGCCGTTTGCTTTTGAAATATCCGCCTGCAACTTAATGTCCTCCTACCTTCGAGGTCGGTCACAAGCAGTTTACTCTGGACAAAAATGTTCATCACTCCTCCCTCAGAGGTGTCCCACAAGGCTCCGTGTTAAACCCCCTATTGTTCTCGCTCTTCATCAATGATATTTTCAAAATAGTAAGAAAATGCAACTTCCAAAATTACGTAGACGACGTCGAAATTTATAATCAGTTTTCTAAAGCAGACACTCTTTCTGGGATTTGCGAGTTGAACGAATTTTTACATTGGCTCAAAAGGATCACCTACTCTTGGATCCAAATAAAAGCAAAGCTCTGATTGTGAGTCGTAGCGACATTGGTGACGTAAGTAAATAATTAATTAGCAAATCAATATAATTTAATAGAAGGATCATTCGCCACTAGTCACTTTAGTACTAAAGAATGATGCCTATTTATTCATTACAAAAATGTTATATTCTTGGATATTCTTGGTTCTGAAAATTTTTGTATAACACATTTTTGTAAAAACTGAATAAAAAAAAAAAAAAGTGCTTTTTCCCCTTTGTTCATCAATAAAACCCTAGGAGTCTATTTTAACCAACATTTGAATTCCACATATACATATGACGCCCTCCGCGGCTTACCGATCTTACCGATCAAAGTGAAATTGCTGCTTATCAAATCTCTTGTGCTTCCTATTATTTTGTTTGGCTGTGAGCTGTTTTCAGATCTGGAATATGAATCGGAAAGAAAACTTAATGTTGTGTATAACAGCTGCACTCGTTTTATCTTAAACAAAATTCGGCGTGACCACATTTCTGATTTCCGATTACGATTAGTTATTTATAAATTAGTTTCTTAGTTTATTCATGCATATATTTATTTATTTATTTATTTATTTTTTATCTATTTATCTTTTTATTTATAAATTTTTATTTATTGATTTACTTAAGTTTTTATGTACATATCTATTCACAGATTGGTATTATTATGTAATCATTAACCAGGGGATGAGCAATCTTTAATGTGATAAGGAAAACTCTATGTTCCCGAAATGTCCGGGGTCAGGTGATCCTGAATTCCCTTATTCTCTCAACCCTGTTGTTTAAATACACAGTTTGTTTTCAACTTATTTATTCTTATTGTTGTATATACATATATTATATTGTTTTTGTTTTTTTTTTCTCTTTTGTTTTAATTAAGAAGGTTTTTCTTGTAGCTTTTCCTTCAAAATAAATATGATTTTATGATAATAATATTTGATTGTAAATAGTAACATTTTTTAGAAGTATGGTACTGTGTTCCACATCAAAGACGACTGCAAAGAATCCCAACTAGGTCTAAGTACATCCTTACTATACGGCAATTCTTCATTGATGCAATTTGTGTCTGTAACCGACTTCCACTAAACATAAAACGAGCAAATGGAAATTCTTTTAAAAAGCTCCTCTTCGAAAATTTCGAAAAAATAAATTGATGTCTTCAGCTATCCCCTGTGATAAAATATACATTCTATAAAATTATTTCTCATTTTCTTTTTTATTTTCTTTTCAATTTCCCTCTTTCTTCCTCTTTTGTTTTGATATTTTCTAAGCTTACTTTTTTTCGCTTAACAAACTGTGTTAAAAATAAATGTGCACCCTAAAAGCTTCAGCTTATAAATATGTACAGAATTGAATAATGATACAAAATACAAAGATACAAATTTACATTCAATCATTCGATCATTCGGAGCTCACAGGCTGGTAAAAAGCATGAAGGCTTAATAGAAGTAGGTTTTCGAAGAAAGAAACTGTTTAATCAGCGGCTTTCCTGAAATTCTACTCAAACAGTGACTAAAATAAGGTTAGAAGGCAGAATATCAGCCAGCATTAAAATGGTCAGAAGGATAATCAAAAATTGATAGTATCAAGCGTTGAACAATTTAGCACAAACCTATTCTGAAGCAAAAACATACGAACTTTTTCGCTTCGGGTAGTTAATGGAAACGCGGTGTTTTTTGTTTCCAAAAAAGGTCAATCTTGACGATCCAGATGGGTACAACTTTTGCTTCCACGATTTAATAGACGACGAACTTATTTTGACATCACAGCCGTTCATCGAATATCATGGTGTGGTGAGCTGTCACCATTCGATTTTTTTTCTCCAAATATTTACTTGAGCGTTACTTAAGATGAGGAATACTCTTGGACATCTGCATCCTACTTTTTCACAAGACGACAAGTTTGAGCGTTTTTATCATGAAAGGATTTTACCAGCGGAAAGAAAAGGCATTTGGGACGCTTGACCATTTGAAACAACTCTTTAACAACACTCTGTTGAAGAAAATAGGTGAACATAGCTCTAAACCTGATACCATTGACGCTATCAGTGTCTACTTCGTGTTTTCAAAAGAAATAAGGTCCAATGATGCCCCACGCCATAAACCGCACCAAACAGTCCATCTTTGTGGATGCAAAAATTTTGTTCGAAGAGACCCAAAAATGGCCAGAATCCTAATCTCCGGCCAACATTTCTAGCGCCCATATAGCGACCTCATGGCATTAACTGTGGATGTCCGTCTTCACTTGTTGCTTCGGGACTGTTAATATAGATCTAGACCCAAATAAAGCAGCAAAAGAAGCCGGATTGACACTCTGCCGACGCTCCATTCTTTTGCGACGAATTGCCTACACTCTAAGGCCATGTTGACGACAGCTACCGTTCGACGCACGTTCGGCAAGGTTGAAACGATTGTAACTTTGACATCTGCTGAAACAGAAGAAATAGAAAAAATTCATTGTTATCTGGTCACCCATTATAAAATTTAACACTGGACTCACTTGGCTCAGTTGAGCCTTCCACTCGTAGTCCATTAGTTACGCTGCGGGAGTTGATAGCTGAACGAATAGCAGTCAAATGGACTTATTGATGCCTTAAAGATCACTTTTGTGTGGATGCATCCGCATTTCGCTTTTGGTGATGTCAGTATTGGGCCAACTTTCGATCCTTGCACGTTGCTGGCTTCTATTCAAGCCTTAAATAAGAGCATTGAACAAAGTAAAGTTTTGATATCCCAACAAAAAATGTCAAGATATCGAGAATGAATTTAGAGAACGCCGAGACCTGAAGGTCATGTAAATTAAATGACGCACTGTTACGCTAGGAACAGAGGCCCGATCCTTTAAAAATTTGCCAATCTTCTTTCATATTCAGACGACATTGACATAATAAGAGTGAAGCAGTACGTATGAAAGCAACAATCATCGATGTGTTAAACCGAGAATAAAAACACATGATTTACTGTGAAGTCTTCAAAAGTTCAAACCCAGGATGTATCATCTCAATTTTTCTCCTGAATTTCAGTCAACTTCGCATGAAAAACAATGTAAGGGAAAGCTCAACACAAAGCTGAAGGTTCCGGGTTAAATGACTCAGACGCTGTCGACATGTTCATATTTTCTGTGCACGTTGTGATTATTTCAACACTTATAACTTTTGTGTATTCAAAATAATTATGGATTACGTTCAATGTTTCTGGCAAAGAACCAAAGATTCTTCAAGTCATGAGACACACTCGTACAATGTATGATTTTCAAAATGCCAAACTTTCGAAATATTGTTTTCGACAAGTTTTGTTCGAATGTCTCATTCAAATTTTCAGCAGCTTATTAAATGTATTTTTAGTCAAAATTATAATTTTAGTTATTTTTGCAGCACCCCCCAAGTGTCTTCAATGTGCGATTCATATTCATACATTTTGAAATTAAATTTGATTTATAATTTTGAATATTATTTATTATACCCCATAATTTTAATTATTATTTCAAATTCCACTTCGTTAATTCATTTTTTCATACACCTTCGAAGGTTTCTGTCCCGTTTTCAAGAGGAGCTACATATTTCTTTTGACACCTAAATGGTTTTTGAATTGTTTGCATAGAATGGATCGTTCAAAATAAGCATTTCGCAGCAACTTCGTCCAAATGACGATAACAAGATTATTGGAAACAGTGCTCCAAAGATAACTTAGTGTAATAATAGCCCGGTCAAATCCAGAGCCCCGATTTCTGCCCATAAAAAATCAGTACGACGTTACTCTTATAACCTCACCATACAGTTACACGGGCTCATAAGCTTTTGTATGATTACGTGTGTGGATTCTCCGAGCACCAAATAAAAAAACAAAATTGTCACTTGTGCTGACATGAAGTCCAATTTCCGAGTCAATTGAACCTGGTAAGCAATGATCCAGAATTTCTGTTCTTATGTCAAGTTATCAATCAGCAAACTAGCCTCAAAATTGTTCATCAAAAACTTGCGTCAACCCGCTGCAGATGCACATTTTCGGCAGCACAGCATCCACTTTGGAAGTAACTCTGCACAAGTGTAAATCGATGCATTTTTAACCGCGAAGATGTCCAACAATATCATGAAATATAAAAGGCCGTCTGAAATTGGCGCAGTCGGGGAGATTTGCTTTTTGACAGAACGGGTAAATGATGCTGGAGTTCCATTAATCGGACATACCTTTATTCAACCATACTTTTGGTGATGCATCTGACTAGGCCATCTGCCGCACCTTTAAAATCCGTATTCGCACACTGGCGGCAAGAAAGTGATGCTCTTCGGAATATCTGGACATTGAATTTGCTTGATTACGTTGAGGCCGATAGTATGATCATTGCTCTAAGGTCTTGTAGAAGCTCTTTGAAGCTTTTTCTTCTTTTAGAGAATGCGTACATATGGCTCACGCTAGCGAGCTCAGCTGAAACGCATATCAATGGCCGTGTTCAGAATTCTAGGACTAGCTAGTCAACCAGTTCTGATTGGTCAAGACCATGTGAATTTGACGCCAAAGCTAGTTGAAATATGGTCAGGAAGTGGACTTGATTTGCAGTTAAAAATATTTGTTTGCTTTTTGCAGTTGATTGACGAAACGTCAAAAGTCAGCTGTTAATTTTGAAATCGTTTATTAATCGGTAAATTTTTTATGAAATATTAAACTGATAATTTATTATTTAAGAATTAATAAATAACCAAGAATCAGAATTTCAGAATCAGAAGTTGAAATGGGATCACAAGGCAGTACTTTTGAACTGTCCAAAAAGCAAGCCCCACTCATCATGAAGTGGACACGAAATTCCTCTAGCAAATACGCAGGAATAACTTTATGAAAGTAGCAAAATAAACGATGGGCTCGGCATCATTTTTACAACGAGTAACGAAACTTGACCTACTGATGTTAAAATAAGTTCACTTTCTTGACACACTTCTTACGTGTCGCTAATTTCAATCGTTTAATTCAAAATACACAATTAAAACTAATTAATTACAATATAAGTACAAATTGAAAGTTATACACAATTAACAAAACAAACTTATTCCAAGTAAAAATTGAAACTAAATTTCCAAAAATAATATGTTTGACATATGAAACTGCCAACTGCATTTGCATTCAGTTTTCTCGTTCAATATTCTAGGTTTTGACTGAAATTTTTGTTTCTAGAATTCCGTACAAGGCCAGTATCAAAAGTTCGATTGCGTGCTTAAGGCTCAAATTAGTTTCATATCCAAAAGTGTAATATTTTGCTTCTCTGAGCAGACACCATGATCACCTTTTTTTATCGCCTCGTGTTCGTTCCATCGCCCTACTTACCTCTCTCTAGCGGTATAAGGCTTTCTCCGAGTTGTTTGGTTACTTGAGGCCTTTTATGGGGGCATTCTTGTCTAGAAATTTAAAAAAAGTCAATTGTTTTTTTACATTTTCAAAGTTTAACTATTCAAGAATATATCTACAAGAGGATTTTTCAAAATTCATATTATTTTCGGAGATATAGGAATTTTGCTGACTCGGCATCCAAACTGGTTCGGCCGGAACTAATCGAACAAAAGTCAGTAGGGATTCTTCGTCTACCTGAATCCATATTATAAAGTCAATTTACCAGAGTTTATCATTAGAGGAATTATTGACTCGGTGTTAAGGTTCAAAAAACTCAAAATAATAATGAGTCTCTAAACTCTTTGATTTCGACTTTCGATCCAAAACAAATTCATTTCCGACCTAAGATGATTGAGATAGCGATATTTATTGCTCTTTGTATTTTTAACGAAGGCTTCATTCCTATTTTAAAAATGATGGAGCTTACGGGAATGAAATTGGACCCGGAAGCTCATTCATTTGGTATGAAACGAGACAACGTCCGGATTGACCGCTCCGAGATACGAGCATCCAACGCATCAAAGGAGGACAGAAACGCACGATATGAATAGAGAAACGCGGAAAATATTTTTTTCGAAGTCAAGGAAGATCCGATGTCTGAAGCAGGAACGGCAGATTGAATAAATGTAAGTCTATAATATCACTTTTACTTTAAAAGTGTTTTTCTCGAAACTGTCTTTTTAAACCAATAGCCACGATTTCTCAGGTTCTACTGGAACGATTTACCCGATTTTTTAGAGTCTTTTTTATCGTTTGTCTATGTCTGGAACTATCCCTATTTTTTTATTTTTTCAGGCAGTCGACATTTTCTGAAAAAAAAATCTTTCCAACTTTTCCGTAGTTCCAGACATTTCTGGGAGGGCTGAAATCGTGGGTATGGTTACGCGCTAATTTTTTGAGACCCCCACTTCATCAACTGCTAAATTTTCAACTTTTTTTTTCATTTTTTGTTTTGTTTTCTGTATTCTTGTTATGTTAATAAATAACTAATAAAAAATCGATATGAAAAATATTAATTGCCTTCATTAGATGAAATTCATGCCTCTAGACTAGACTACCCCCTTAAGATTCCTAACATTTTAGATTCGAGGTTGTCCCTTTTACGCTTGGGTGGGACGCCAATAATGTTGTCCGTAGCTTGCTGCCATGCTTTCATGTTTTTATTATCTTTGAGTAAATAGCGTCCACAAAAACTGCCCATGTCTTCAAATGTTCGTTGCAGTTTCGCTGTAATCTACAGAGGCCCACAACAGTCCGTATTACGCAAAGACCCAGCTTTTAACGGGGCAGTTTGTCAATCATCTTGCCGCACCTAAAATTCGGTCACATCCCCGGACCTGCTGCGCCAATTGTTCAAACACTAAAAACATTTGCAAATTTCGACTTAATTATAGACTGAAGATTCTCCGTCAGTGTAGACCATGCATAAGACGACTTTAGTGAAAGGGTTGAAGATGTTCGCTTACAAGGTGTAAACAGTCCAACGATTACTGCCTGCAGACCGTCAATCGCATCTTAACTATCCCGAACAAAAATTGCGCTTCTGCGGCACTAGTGTCTATTCACGAAGTGACTTTACAACCGCTGGAAGTGACAAGGTGTCATCATGCCTTATTTTTTGGAGGACGCCTTGGATAACATTGTTCAATGAGTTTTTAATTCATCAAATTGATAAAATTTACTTAAAGGATATTCGCGACCCGGACTACGATCAATATTTTGATTGATGCATTTCCTTGTTCCTTAATGTCTTGCTCTGCTTATTGCACATGCTGGCAAGTTTGCCCAATTTTACAACTCCAGACTTCTTTTTTTGGGGTTTTCCTTAAGTCAAAGGCCAACCAGAAACAAATCGATAAGGAAAGAAGGATGGTTGCTCTTCACATCACAGGAGATCTCCGTTCTACATCGAACACGGCCCTTATCAGTATCCTAAATTGGCTTCCCTCTGACATCTTAGTCAGACAACATGCAAAGCATTTATCGGTATGGCTCAATGAACAGAACTGACTTTGGTCGCTCCACAACTTCGAGACCTGCATCCCAAGCCGGGAGGAGTTTTGGAATCCAATACTGTCGGGGCATCAGTATTGGATTCCAAACTGGCACCGTAATAAAGATGTCCCTGAATGCCCGCTATCTTGGGAAACTATTCCATGAGCGGATGAAATTCAACGGACACGTCAAATCCATCCTGAAGAGAGCCAATTTTGCCTTCCACCAGATTTATCCACTGATGTGGAAACAAAACGGGCTCAACCAACGGACCAAGCTACTACTGTATAAGCAGCTCATCAGACCCGTAATTACATAAGGGTTTCCGGTACGGTTCACCGCATCAAAAACATATGTGCTGAAGCTGGAAGCATTCGAAAGGAAGATACTCAGGATATGCAGCGGACTGCACTTGGACAGAGTCACCACGAAGCACGTTAAGAACAACGAGCTCTATGCGGCTGCCCGAATAACACCGCACAGCATATACATGCCGCGGATGATCAAGAAATTTCTCAAGGCAACAAGGACCCACGACAATAACAACATCAGCAACATGGCCAACGAAGAAACACTAAGAGAACAAAGATACCTTAATACAATGGCGATATTGCAAGAGGCCCTCTTCCCTTTTGACGTCGAAGGACCAGCAGCATTCTACCATGAAGTAGACTCAACCCACCACCGTGGACGAGGCCGCAAAATACCAATCAACACACCAACATCACCCGGATTTGAACACCCGAGATTCAACCAAAAGCAATTTTTTATTAGAAAAAAAGCTAAGCACATCTACTAGGTGCCAGGACTGTGTGAAATAGCTGTCGCTCAAAAAAAGAGAGGAAAACCGTCTCTCATGTCCTCTCCGAATACATAGTCCTAGCAAAATTGAAGTATTGGAATCTGGGTTCCCACTTTTTCACATCTTAAAAAAATAATTGTTAAAGCAAACCCAAAAGACCTTGTCAGGTTTAACAGAGAAAAAACTGGTTCTCCCCCTCCGCAATATTGGCAGAAACATAGGAAATCCACGCCCCCATCATGGCCAAAACACTGTCTTAAGTGTGCCTTATGGCAGCCCCCAAGGACTGCAATTCACTCGAACCTGAACCTTACGTATAATGGCATATAACAAACATCAAGCTCTGTTCGAACTTTTCTCGTGGATGGTGATGCAGTCGGTTGTAAAGGCTCATCATATTGAATTTCCATCACTAACAACGAAGCTCATCGAATTTGCAGCAACTCCTCAACGTAAACCTTGTTTTTTGAATACGTCACTTGTCCCTCGCATTGGAAAAACAACCTTTTTTAACGACCCTTGTAGATGTCAATGCAACAAACTTTACCGCATTCCATGAAATGTTTCCTCAACGAAATAATAACACTTGCCATGGTCTTTATAACACTACCCCAGCTTATAATTATTTATAAATCCGTTCACACCATTCTGACCAATTCAGAATTCGAAAAAGAAAAAGAAAAAAAAAACTTAATTAGCTCTCGTCATTCGATAATAAAGACCACCATAAAAGGTTGCGTTGAAGGCCTATGCCGTTTTTCATTCCCCATATCCCAATCCCCAACAAGCAACCCAAAAGTATCTAATATCCGACAACGTATCGTACTGCGATAAGTTTATGTGTCGTCATTAAGATACAATGAAATTAAAATAAACATCTCGATGAGTCCGGTAGTGACCATACGTTTTCCTTAAGCACAACCCTAAAAAGAACAGGCCCGCATCTTAAAACTGAAGAATGAAATTCTTAATCCATATAATAGGCCCTTCTCCCATAAACGACCATAAAACGATACAACAAATCATTAAAATGTCTCTATTACATATTTCGAATGTCGTAACGCATTATTTACATAAATTTGAAAGATCATAAAAGCGGGCAGACACTGCACAGAGCAGTCGGTACCGGTCCGCAACTCAAGGGGAACTCAAATTGTCAAGACCATTGACCAGCGGTGACTGGACCAGGGAGGCCGAAAGTGTTTTCCCAGCGTCTAAATGCACCAAATCTAAGTATGCTTGCCAAAGCTTAGCAATTCGTCAGAATCACTTCGAATGCAAGTTTTTGGCTTAATGAAAAACTTTTCTGTTTCACGCCGTCAGCCGGCAATGGCGTTGACCGAAAGGCAGTCTCTCGAGGCTATCAAGTTGCATTCGAGTCTTTGGCCTATCGATCGATCGATCGATCAGCCGGCCGGCAACATGTTTCACAGCTGATTGGCCCTTATCGGGGCTTGCATAAGTTTGCATAACCGCTGAGATCGAGCAAAGTGACAATGCCATGTGAGCATTTTGCTGTGCGGCCTGCGTCAGTTTTGCTCAAGGTCTACGTGACTTGGAGCAGGTAAGCTGACAATTTGCTCCATTTCCACATACGTTTTTTTTTTTGTTGTCTGTTTTTTGTTTTCGCATGAAAATGTCAAGCTAGGAAGCTCTGATTTCAACTACGTACGGCAGACGACTGTGAGTTGTGCTCTATGGTTCACATGACCGTCGCACGTCAATTGACAGCAACAGCAAAGTGTGCGCGACGAAATTGGCGTAGGCGAAAAAGCTTCTTCTGTTTTTTGTTGTGTTCATATTTTAATGATTAAACAGCGAGGGGCTTGTGTTAAATTTGGTGACGTAACGAGAAGTGATAAGCTTGCGTTTGGATTTTTCAAATTTTTTCGTTGGTGTGCGAATTCTTTCCAATAGTGTGATGTATGGTTTGTGGGCAAATATTTTTTCCACAACAAAAACATAAAGAAGAATCAAAGTACTTTGACCAACACTTTTGAAATTAACGGTGTAAAGCGGATATTTTTCAAACTACTGTAAAACGTGGGACTTGTGTTTCAAAAACAATATTATTTTGGGAAAACGCGAGAGCGAAACGTTACTTCAACATGGTCACTTCAAGGCGGATAATTTCTTGCTCGAGTTCGACTTTTATTCGAATGACTTGAGTAATTTAAATCCGACTCATACTCGAGTAAGATTTCTTTTTATTCGAGTGCATTTGTACTTGTAGTCATTTTAAGGACGTTGAAATGAGTGAGAAGAAATCGTAAGTTTGGGCATTTTTCAATGAAAAAGACTGGGATGTAAAAATTTATTGTAAGTTTTGTAAAAAAAAAAATTTGAAAACTTTGGAAACACATCAATATACATAGTAGGACGGGGATAATAGGGGTCCTATAGAGCGACACTTAAGTTCTTCGAGAAAAGGGCTTTACACAATTGCTTTCTTGACCAGAGGTATTCTTGGTTTTATCTCAGCGCTGCTGTTATTATCTGATTTTGCGGGGTATGCCTTTGATGAAAACGTTGGTTACGTTCTGACCCAGGTGACGGCAAGGGCATATATTTCTTTTTGCCCTCGTATACCTCCAAACCCAACTTTGAGTATTGTCTGAACACTTATTGACGCACTGTGTGCAAAATAATAGCAGCACATCTTTCAATAATCGAAATTCCTAAATATATATAGTTTTTTAATATAGTACGCAACCGCCATCTACATGTCAACTTACACAACTATTTGAGGAACTTATTTATTACCTTCATGTGTGCACATTAGATTTATTTCAAATACAGATAAGATGAGCAGAGGAAAACATTGTGGCCCGGAGCAACGAGCTCTCATATTAAAACTTTTGTCGGAGGGCAAATCTATAGGCAAGCTCAATTAAAATGATCGCCAATGCAAAGAAGTGGCGAAATAAACCCGAAAAAACGGGCCGAAAGCGTAAGTTGGACACCAGAACTGTGCGAAAGATTAAACGGATCATTGATCTAAATCCTTTTATAACATCTACAAAAATTAAACAAGATCTTGAACTTGATGTTAACAACTCTACCATTAGAAGATGTGTTAAGGATGTTGGTTTGCCAGGAAAAAGCCCAAGAAGAAAGCCACTACTGCAACCAAGACATGTTGAAAGCCGACTCAAATTTGCAATGGATAGTGCTATTCGGTTGAAGTGGTCGCCGACAATATGTAAAAAGGCCACCAAATACAGCTTATGACCCAAAGTTCACACTCAAAACGGTTAAGCATGGAGGAGGCAAAATTATGATTTGGGGCTGCTTTTCGTTTTATGGTCTCGGCCCAATACATCGCATAAACGGTAAAATGGATGCAAACGCTTATGTTAAAATTTTAGATATGGTTATGTTGCCTTATGCTGATGAGGACATGCCACTGAAATTGGTATTCATGCAAGACAATGATCCCAAACACACCAGCAGGTGCGCAAAAAACTGGTTTGGTTTGAACAACGTCAATGTTATGGACTGGCCAGCTCAAGGTCCGGACCTCAACCCACTCGAAAACTTATGGGGAGATGTGAAGAAAGCGGTATTTAATAAAAAGCCCACAAATGAAGACGAACTTTGGCGTGTGGTGAAAAATGCATGGGATTCAATACCCATTGAAAGGTGTCAAACTTTAGTTGACTCTATGCTACGCCGATGTAGAGCAGTTGTAGCCAATAAATGATTCTCTACAAAATATTAACAATTAAAAAAAATACATATCGGCTTTTTTTTCCACGTTTTTATAACTTTTCGTATAAAAATACTAACCGCTGCTATTATTTTGCACAGTTAATAATTTAGTTTTTCAATAATATTTTCTTTGCTTTCTTGAAATATAATTAACAAATTGTGTATTCTATTAAAAATTGATTTTCCTTATTTAGTATGATTATTCAAATGATTTTATATTCAAAGTTTATTGTATCGGTTTTGGGTGCTGCTGTTTTTTTGCACACAGCTGTATATCAGTATCTTCGGCGTACCCGAGTTGTTGAAGCGAGTTATAATGTAAAAGAAATCGCATGACAGTGGTTGTTTAAGGCGTCGATTGACGTCCACAAGAAGGGAAATAATGACAAAATCTCAAATTATCGGGTTCTTTTTCGATCGTCACAGTCCAACCCCCTTTATTGCTACCTCAGGGGCTCCTCAAGGAAGCCACTTAGGTCCTATTATCTTCATACTTACCATAAACGTTGTTGAATAGTTAATGGTTAACTCTGGTCTCTCCATCTATGCCGATGATATGAGACACATTTCATTCCTTACAGGACGAATCAACCTGCAAACTGATTTGAATAGTTTTTATATTCTAGAGCTGAATGCCGCTAAATGTAAGGCTACGTAAACTAGATCTCTAGACTTCCACTTCACCAAATCTTCTTTAAAAAGTCTTGTTAAAAGATTTGTTATTTTTTAAGTTTTGTATCTTAGTTTTAAGTGATTAGCTTGGGCAATAACGACACCAACTGGGTCGATGAAATCTTTGCCGACCTTGATGCAGCAACTTGTGTTCTCCATCGTCATACTTTATTAATTATAAATATTAAAATGTTAATAACTTGCATTTTCTTAAATCTTATTGTATTTATTGTCCATGTAAATGTATTTTTATGAAATATGTCGGAATGAAGTACCATATGCTACTTTTAATGACATTTAAGGTCCAATTTTGTTGATTATAATAAAAACAAGTATCGAAAGAAGTTCAGGGAAATAAAATTACAAATGGGAATCAAGGATTATCATAGTCGCACATGATCCGTCTAGCCTCTTTTGAGTGGATACTTTTGTCTTTTGTCCGGAAAAACTGTAAGTACCGATACTTATTTTATATACCTTCTAAATATAAAAATATTTAAAAGAACAAAGGAATACATCATAAGTGAAAAATCCATCAAAAAGGCTAGAACCAAAAAAGAGGCTTCTTCCAAGACACGAAGTGTGAAAAATTTTATTTCCATTCGCTTAATTTTGTTAGAAGAAAATTACACAAGGATAACAAAGCGTTGTGAAGTTTTGCTGATCCTGTGGAAGATGAAAAGAAGGTGAAGGAGATCGACGAGCATTATGATAAGGTTAGAGAAATGTACATTGTTACCGCCGATTTTACTCACTCCGCGACAACTTACGGGAGGTTGCTCGGCCAACTGCAGAGGCTGACCGTGGGTGAAGATGCTTAATTTGGGCGCCACGCGATTGCTCTCCCTTAGGTTAACTCACAACTAGAATCGCGAAATAGATGTGAGCCTCGCGAATAATATCCTCGACTTCCTCAAACTCCAAGGAAACAAAATAACACAATGCTTATCAGATATTCTTAATTCCTAAGCTTAACAAGTCACAATTCATTTGTCTTAAAGACTACACTTACACCAAGAGAAGATAGGAAAAACAAAAAAAAAAAAAATAAAAATCCGCGACCGATGGACTCCAACCTGCACACACGACCGTGCTAACGACTCAACCCGCGCGACCAAGACCGACTTCATATTCGGATATTTCCAGGCCACATCTGAATGACTATACATTTATTTGAATACCTCTGATTCTATTTTATTTCGCTACCCTTATTTATGGGTATCTTTCAGGATCAACCTCGCTTGTTGTTAGTCCTCGATGCGATCAAAGGTGCTCGACGTTGCTTGGTGTTTCGCGTTCGGCAAGTCGCTTCTGCGGACCCGGGGCTCCAGACACTGGTGTTCAATGAGGCGTGTTTTAAGCTCAGGGGGGAAAACCTCCAACCACAAGGGAATAGAGAGGATGTCAAGTACAGATCAGGATAGAGAGTGGGTCAGGTACAGATGAGGAAAGAGATGAGGAGATCTTACCAGTGGACCTCTGGGACAAACAAAAAAAAAAAAATTAAAACTTGCCTTTGACTTATTAAATTACTTGATCGTTACGACTGGGTTGCTATGCTGTTCTCAACCAAATGTCCCTTGAAGCTAAGCCGAACGTCCTAATCTTCCGATTATCTATTTTTTTTTCTCTCCCTATATACTAGACTTATGGCCTAATCGCCGTCGCACGGTTCTTATGTGGTCTCACTCAGGGTTCTACTTGGCTCTCGCTGCACAAGCAGGATCCCCCCCAACGCCCTCTGCAGTCCCAACATTCAGGATATCCCTTCCTAAGTTCTCTTCACACTCCCTCCACCAAAGGAATGGCTTTTTTGTCAAACCCGGCATTCATAAAAATAGCCGAGCCCTGGCCAAGCTGATTACTTAAGGGGGTTGCTCCAACAACGCATAAGTACCTAGTGGAGAAGTAAAAAAAGAACCTATTGAAGGGAAATTTAAAACGAAAACCTTTTCCACATAACACCCATAATAACATACAGTACAAAACGGAACTGATGGACAAATTGGAAAAGGAGGATGTGGACCAGAAACCAACCGTCAGTGGAACTACACGTTCAGAATTCCGGTTGCAGAACATTGCGTTACCAACATTCGCCGGGAGCTATGAGAATCCGAGGTCATTTTACAAAACTTTTTTTTCGCTAGTTCACAACAATGCATAGTTGACTGAGATCGAGAAATTTCACTACCTCAAATCTTGGCTGGAGCAGAAGTATTCTACTTCAACATTTACCCATTGAAGATTTGAATTATGAGATGGCGTGGACAATTTTAACATCAAGCTGTGATCGTATCATAAACCCGTATTGGTTAATGCGGAATTCAAGGTTTTCTTTGGTCAGGCAGTCTTGCATAATGAAAGTTAAAAGGTTTCCTAGATATTTCCACCGAGCTTCGACACTCTCTTAAGAACTAAGGACTCCAAGTGGAGCACTGCGATTCAATAATGATTTACATTTTGTTGCAAAAGGTTCCAAGTTCAACGCAGCAATTATGGGAAGAGAAACTGGGTTCAAGCAAGAAGTTACCGACATTCTCCGACTTTTCTTATTTCCTGGAAACCAGATTCCGGGCACCGGAGGTTGTGGAGCAGCAGAAGCCGCAGTCATCAGGTAAGAATTCCACATTAAACGCAGCGTTTCACGTAAAAAAAAAGCAAAAATTGCAACTTAGTTGTAACGTGTGCAACTAAACATGACATAACTACAGGTCTTGCAGTTGGACTCAGAGAACCAAAGCCATGGACCTCAAAACCATATGAACAGAGCTATGCCCTAGAATCAATACCCAGGGAATTAGCACCAAATAAGACAGACTATACACTAACTCATTATGATTTTGAAAAACACGTTGATGTCGTCCTTCCGACTAAAGAGGACTGCGATAGTGGACACATCAATTTCATCTCGGATGTGAGAATCTACACAGACAGGTATCTTTTCAAAAGATCTTTAATATCATTATAGCCTTGAGACTGCCCACTGACGCCAGTATTTTTCAGGCAAAAATCTTCACAATAAAGGAAGAGTGTCATCTAATCACACCAATCGAACCAACAAGCTCGATACAAACAATAGTTATTCTCGTTGATAGCCAAGCAGCCATTAAAGCTATGGTATTCGAACACCATATCCTCGAAAATAGTTTAAGACTGCCGCGAACAGCTTGCTAATATATAAGAAAGATTCTAGGTAACCATTATTTGAGTTCCCGGGCACAGTCACATTCTAGGTAATGAAAGAGCTGATGAACTAATCAAGCAAGGTTCCGCACTCGACAGCTCGCAAGCCGCGGAGGTGCATATACCATTGGGACTAGTCAAAACTTAAATCGATACACATTTCCGAAAATTGTTGACTTTAGGTGGTCGCAACTCGACACTTGTGCAAAATCAAGGCAAACACGAACTGATGATCTTCTCAGTCGGTCCCTCATTGACATCGCGATAATAATAGCGCTCATCATAGGGCCGACAGGAGACCATGCAAAAAGAATTAACATTCCATACAACACAAACTGTTGCAGCTGTTAAGACACTTCAGAAAAGGAGACACTAACTCATCTTCTTTGCAACTGCACAGCGCTAGCTAGTGTCAGCTAAACAGCGGACACTAGGCAACCCGTTTCTTGAGTCCCTCGCTGAAATATCCAATAAAACCATAAAGCAACAAATTAACATTCTTCATGCAACACGATGGTTGTAAGAAAAGTGTAATGACTTACGTAATTATACAAAAACAAGTTGTTCGACACCACATACTGCTGTCTTGAAGGTCCTGGTCCTTTTTTTGTTCCAGACACAGCTAATATACTTTCGCAGGTTATTTGTATCCCTATAAAACTTGATCAGAACTTGTCGGCCTGTTTTCATCGTTTTCACCAAGTCCAAAGATAAACATACCCTGGGCCTTACAAACAACCAAATTTACTATACAGCTGAAATAAAATCTGCACACTTTCTGAAATGTGTGTACCAATAAAAATTTTAATAATCAGCTTAATCGCTAGTATGGAGCTAAATTTTAATGTACGGAAAGCCATGTCTAGGTCTTATTAGTTTGACATTAAAGAACTGGGTGATGCCAATCTACTAATACTATAGTAAGAAAAAATACTAAAAGAGATAAACGCTTCTGTAAGAATCTACATGTTTCGACTTTCGACCTGCATGTCTTTCAATCCCATGAATATATGGCCAGGCTCTAAAATCATAAGCGACGTGACCACGAATCGGCTAAGACGTACGAGTATACTTACGCGTTTTTGATATTGATAAAGAATTAAATAAAATGTTAATTATCATTTGTTCAAGTTTAAATTGGTAAGTTAAGTAAGGACTCGATTGAATTTTATATTCAAACCAAATTTTTTTTTACAGTACTATGGAAAAAGAAATAACTAAGCGATCGCGCTCCAGCAATTGGACAAAGGATATGAAAGATTTACTTATGAGTATAGTACAGCCAATTATAGAAACCGTCGACAGCAAAATTAGTAGCATGCAAATGATAAAAAAAAATTGGACTCCTGGGAAAATAGACGCATTGATTTGGAAGCCAATGGATTTAAATTTACAACAAAACAAATTCGTGACCAGTGGAATCGAATGAAGATTCAAGCGCGCAGAACGGTCAGCGTATATAAAAAAAAGTCAGGTGGAACTCCGCCAAAAGAGCCCAACGAAACAGACCTCGCTGGTGCTGAAAAAGCGGATATTGATTTTGCTGTCGATTGAACGAGATTTGACTCAGATGCAATAATTACCAATCACGATTATATGAAGTAATACAATACAAACTACTATTAAATCAGAGAAAACTAATCGCCAAACATTTAACCTTCCTTAAAGGCATCACAAATGAAACCATCCATAGAACCTTCCTGTTCTAATGCTCCACCAAGAAAGCCACATTCATATACACAAAGCAAACGCAAGCAGTTTTTCCTACAGCGGTCACGTCAGAAGAGTTAATCAAGAAACGTTTAGAAGAAGTAGAGTATGAGTTTTCAAAGTCTTAAATTATTCTCGACTTAAAAGAACAAATTCAACGTACAAACCTAGAAAAGGAGGAAAAGGAAATACAGCTACTTGATATCCAAATGATGAAAGCATAACAGTGACCAAAAATATGTAAACAAATGTATAAAATGTATAAAAATATAATTAAATTACTTTTTTTTAAGTTTTTATTGTATTATTTAAGGAAAAGTGTTTACTTTTAAACAGTGCTCCATATGAGCTTCCATACTGATCCTTTCATCGGTTGCTATTTCAACGTCGTCTTCGTTATCGTCTTGTTGGTCGGATGTAATTGCAGTCACATCACTTAGAAAACCTGTAATAAGACATTAATAAATACTTATGCGTATTTTTCTGCATATTGGCAACACCTACCATTTGAGCGCTCCAAAATGGTTTGGACTTACCGACATTACTTTGGTATGCGCCTTTTGCAAATCACCTTATTGCTACCAAAACAAAGATATCTGTCCGTTTCCTCATCAGACAATTTTTCCCTCAGAATAAATTCAAATGCGAAATCAAAACGTCAAACAAATATCCTGACGGAAATTGTAGTAGATTATTTTAAAGTATGCAGCCAAGTAAAAGTTGACTTTTAAAACATTGTTGGTACACTTTAAACTCAAGTGTGCATTAACAATTTAGCTGACACCTTTTTTTTTAGTCACGGCTAATGATTCCTTGTTGGTAAGGCCCAGTGTGTTTTTTTTATGTACAAAGTTCCACACTTAGTCTTAGATCCTGACTGACTCTGGACGTCTGTTAAAAAAGCACGAATGGTTCTTTAATTCTCGTTTGACTTAATTTTTTGGTCAGGACCTCACTTACGTAAAAAAAAGTTTTCCCTTTCAGAAGCCTTTTCAAAAATCTATTGATCTTTACACAACTTTTTACAAAACATCGATTCCCTCCAATAGGGTGCTATTAACAAAGTATCTGCATATCAAAAGTCGCCCAGTTTGTTTTGCTGTTCACGTCAAGTTCTAAGTCGTCACTCAAAGTGGGCCGTGGGTGGGTGTTTATAGTTAAAGAATTTTTTTCGAACTGAAAAATAAAAGCTTTGGCGTTGGCTCCACCGTACTTGGCCCAGTCTTATGACAGAAATAAAACCTCGTTCAGTGTCACACCTGATGTGGAATGGAAAGCGATCAGCCACACACGATAGCAAGCCCGGTCTACCTGCAATGATCGTGAGAACATTTTTTCTCCAATATTTCGGTTCTTTATTGTTTTCCGGTAGCCCGGGACCGTAACAGATATGTCAGCCCAGCAAAAGGTGTCACTGGAAGCACAAAGAAATTAGGAGCCAGGTAGTGGTGTGCTCTAGAAGAGCCGGCTTACTCATGAGAATATCGATCTTGAGAGGCGGCGATCGGCCAATTAACAAATGGTGTTAGTTGGTGCTAATTATAGAGAACCAATTTGTTTGTCGAGCATAGTTTTGTTTTTTTAGAGAAATGTGGCGGCAACAGGAGTGCTTGGCTTGGCGCAGCAGCAAGAGAGTTCAACAACCTCGAATGGGAGTCGAAACACGCGCAATTACGCGAGTTGTCTACGTTTCACTCCTCGGCGGTAATTGGTTCCTTATCGTATAGCGCGAATAAGTTTTTGCGATTTATTTTTTTTTGTCATAAATTTGTTTTTTGCGAATTTAAATGTCGACGGAATGTATTGGGCTTAAGCTTTGAGGTGCCGCTGGGAAGTGGAACAGGATTATTGTTATTTTGCAGATACAGAATTATTTTTTCTTTTATTTGAGCTTTCGATGCGAAGGTATGTTGGTGGTCCTAAGAGAGATGACCCTCGATAAAAGGTGGCAAAGAGTTGTCGAAAGATTTGTTAATGAAAATGATGATAAATATCTTTGCTTATGATTTTTTTGGAATGAGAAAAAAAATATTTAAAAAAAGTCCCAGTTGAACTTGTTAGATCAAGAGGTCTGAAGCACCAATGAGTGGCAAGATGATAAATCCTAGCCTTATATAAGCAGAAATTATCCGAAAAGAGTAAGGCATTTAAGGATTTCAAGGACTTTTTAAACATATTTCAAATCTACCTGTCATCAATAGGTGTCTCGAAGAAGTAGTGGTGAGGCGACTTATCTTCTGAATTGTATGTAAAAAAAGGGATGAGCTGTTCAGAAGATGGAAAAATGGTAGACTGAGCAAGACCTATGAACAGTGATCAAATGTGTCTGAATAATCTCGCTAGCGAATGTGCAAGAAATTTTAGCGAACAAATTGTAAACATCATGCACCATTGCGACTCGATTACATCCATTCACGCAAATAGAACATTAGACAGATCAGTTTTTTTTCATAAAACAAATGTCTCTGAAATGTTAAGAATAATTGGTTCGATCGACGAAAATAAGTCGCCTGGTATTGATGGAATTCGTGCGTTGGATATTAAAACACATGCTCAATCATCCACTCAATCATCCACGAAGGTCAATACGGTTTCCAGAAAGGGAAAAGCACAGGCAAACTATTAGGGGAGTTTGCAAATCATGTTTATGAAAACCTTAACAAAAGTTACCACGTTTTGGTTCTATTTATGGACTTTAGTAAGGCCTTCGACATGCTCAATCATCCAAAGCTAATAGCTGCCCTGGAACGCATCGGATTAATGGCTGATTGGCTTAAGAAATACCTACACAACAGACTTTTCTGTGTCAAGATCAACGGGACCTATAGCCAAAAAGAACAAATAAAATACGGAGTCGCGCAAGGATCGAAACTGCGCCCACTTCTATTTATATTATACGTCAATGATCTTCTTCGCATTTTCAACAGAGCCAAACTATTTGCTTATGCCGACGATACAGCGATAGTGGTATGTCACAGATCCTTGCAAACAGCAACAACAATACTTCAGGAGGAGTTCGACACTGCAGTAAAATGGTGTCATGATCATGGTTTAATGATCAACGCATCCAAAACGAAAATGATGCACATAAGAAACCCACAGTTCAAGGCTACCGAACAACAAATATTCTTTAAGAATGATCTCTACCGCACATCTACTAGCTCTCCTATAGATATAGTAGGAAGCTACAAATATCTAGGAGTCATAATTGATAGTAACTTTCTATGGGATGCGCACATTGATGAGTTACGTACGAGCCTTAAAAGAGCACTATACGCGCTAACACATTTGCAGTACCATGCTCCAATATCTGTGCTAAGGCAAGTGTACTTTGCGTTGGTTGAATCCAAGATTAGATATGGAATACTTGCATGGGGCAATGCATCAGTAAGACATAAAAAAAAAAACTTAAAAAACTACAAAATGCAGCTCTAAAAAAATAAACACTAATACTCACCGAAATATTCCTGAGCAGGGAAGGTTTAATGTACTTCAAGTGGAAGACATCTTTAAGATGACGCTAATCTTTAAGATGACTACTAATGTTAGAAACGCAACATTCTGCACAAAAGCACCTAAGGCTTCGCGGATATGTATAATCAATGTTGATTTTTTTAATGAAATTTAATGAAATAAATAAAAAATAAATAATAAATTGCTTAAAATAATTCAAATGAATCAATATAGTTTGCGAACCATGTAAATATGCTGGTTGTATTCATTGACCAAAACTTTTAATAGCCTTAACTACGCGAAGATGGAAGAAGCGCCATCCAAAGCTGCAATAATACTTGCGTAATATAACTTTTATATTCAAGCTTAATCAAATTTACAGTGAAAGTAAAACTGAATAATAATGGAGTACCTCAAGGAGCAATACTGCGACTATTGCTGTTTATAATTTACTTGAATGAGTTTCTATGCCGATTTAAGCTAAGCCCTTTCGCAAATGATATTGCTCTAGTTATACGTCAGCGTAATCCAAAAACGCGATCATCTAAACAGAGCCCTTTTCGCATTGTTATATCTCGGACACCAGTCTACAAAATTCATCAATTATCTATAGCTTAAGTCAAAAAAGAATTCAAAGAAGAATTCTCGAACGTAGTAGAGGGTACAATTTGTACTCATTAATTGAGCTAGACACCTCATCATTGCTTTTCGCCCGTCGAGATACTTCAAGTCCAAATTTTTACTTTGCCATGTATAAACATTAAATAACCTTTTATTGAAAATCTGCCGAGTACAATTTAACAATTTCGAAGGGAATTTGAGGGAACAAAAAAAATAAAATACTTTTCGCTATGAAAAGAAGAAGAAGAATGATTCAAGAAAATGACCTCGATTCAGATGATAATGTGGCCGCTTCAAACTTTCATCTTAACTCACTAAGCTGATCGCGCTCGGAAACGAAGCGGGGTATCTGTGGGAACCAAAACTATATGAAATGTTGTGAACGATTTCAAAAACAGCACAAAAACATATCCTCGAATAAAATGGGAAGCTTGGCAGATTCAGCAAAAGCTGCTGGATTAATATTTACATTGAAACTGAACATAGAGTCTGTTGGCGTGGCATTTTCGCAAGATAGGCAAGATCGTAAGACACTGTGAGACGAGCTCACTGGTTCAATTGCAAATGAAACTCGCAATCATATTCCAAGCCTTCCATAATATGAACCTGCGCAGAAATAAGTGCACGCGGACTTATAATTGTCACGAATGTATCAGCTATATTCTGAAAACGTGGAGGAACAGTTTTTATTGCTACATATTAAAACAAACTTAAGACCCTGAAGAATATGCAACTAAAATTATTAAGTAGATGTGTGCAAACTGAATTGAAAAAGGAGTCGGAAAACCAAGACGATTCTAATCTTGCATGCGAATCTACAAAGAATGTATAATCGCGTAGGCAAAAGTAAAAGTTTTAACATTTGATTTACAACAATGTCTGCCCGCACCCTTTTTAAGGACGAACGTTTTATTCTATAAAAGACAGTTATGGAAATTAAATCAAACTATTCAAGATGGGATAACGAACCAACCTTATTATTACATGTGGCATGAAGGTGATGCTAGCCATGGTGGCAATGAAATTACTTCTTGCATTTTTGTACACCTCACCTTGTCTGTCTTGTCTGTCTTGTCTGTCTTGTCTGTCTTGTCTGTCTTGTCTGTCTTGTCTGTCTTGTCTGTCTTGTCTGTCTTGTCTGTCTTGTCTGTCTTGTCTGTCTTGTCTGTCTTGTCTGTCTTGTCTGTCTTGTCTGTCTTGTCTGTCTTGTCTGTCTTGTCTGTCTTGTCTGTCTTGTCTGTCTTGTCTGTCTTGTCTGTCTTGTCTGTCTTGTCTGTCTTGTCTGTCTTGTCTGTCTTGTCTGTCTTGTCTGTCTTGTCTGTCTTGTCTGTCTTGTCTGTCTTGTCTGTCTTGTCTGTCTTGTCTGTCTTGTCTGTCTTGTCTGTCTTGTCTGTCTTGTCTGTCTTGTCTGTCTTGTCTGTCTTGTCTGTCTTGTCTGTCTTGTCTGTCTTGTCTGTCTTGTCTGTCTTGTCTGTCTTGTCTGTCTTGTCTGTCTTGTCTGTCTTGTCTGTCTTGTCTGTCTTGTCTGTCTTGTCTGTCTTGTCTGTCTTGTCTGTCTTGTCTGTCTTGTCTGTCTTGTCTGTCTTGTCTGTCTTGTCTGTCTTGTCTGTCTTGTCTGTCTTGTCTGTCTTGTCTGTCTTGTCTGTCTTGTCTGTCTTGTCTGTCTTGTCTGTCTTGTCTGTCTTGTCTGTCTTGTCTGTCTTGTCTGTCTTGTCTGTCTTGTCTGTCTTGTCTGTCTTGTCTGTCTTGTCTGTCTTGTCTGTCTTGTCTGTCTTGTCTGTCTTGTCTGTCTTGTCTGTCTTGTCTGTCTTGTCTGTCTTGTCTGTCTTGTCTGTCTTGTCTGTCTTGTCTGTCTTGTCTGTCTTGTCTGTCTTGTCTGTCTTGTCTATTTGTCCAAACCCAAACCCAAACTTCGACAGTTCCTCATTTTTTCGGTTCTATAATGGTTCAATTGATATGATGGCGTTCAAACCAATTATTGAAACATCATTATTCAGACACAAAGCATTCAAGCTGCTTGACACTTCCGACAGCGATTTTTTGATTGAAATGTGGTAAATCGAAGTCCATGCCGACATTCCGCATCAAAAAGAAGCAATCCGAACTAGTCTTCCCGGCCGACAATCGGTCGTTCAACGTGATGATTCCCCGCCTAAGGTGCTGAAGTGATCACCGCATGCAGCGCAAGAAGATCACAAAAGCCACAAACACTACCATAGTGATCGTTGCCATCGCTATCATCATCATAACCGTTGTCGTCGTCATCGTGGTCGTTGTCATCGTCAACGGCTTTGACATATCAGAAGACACCCGCAGTTCGGTAACCCGATAAGATCGATACTAGTGGGGATAAGTTGATGTTCATGACAACATCCGAATGCACAAGACCGTTAGAGACATACAGTGGTGGAAAACTAATTAGAAACAAATATTTTTCCTACGAAAATGTGTGCCATTATAATCTTAAATACATTTTTATTACAACACAGTTTGTGTATACCTACACTATTACTCCAACTATTGATTTTTCATAACAAACGCAAAGAAATAAACCGTTAATAGAAAGAAATTTAAACAAATTAAGAATAAAGTATGTTTTTGTGTGGAATTATAATTAGAAACAAAATTCTTTGGATGTCTGAAAACGTATAAAAAAGCGAAAAAGAAAATCAAAACCAAATCAAATTTTGTTTTTTTTACTAGTATTTGGTGGGGTATCCTTTATTTTCGAAAACAGCGGAACAGCGTTTCGGTAAACTGGCTACCAAATCCTGGCATCTTTTCAAAGGGATGCTCTTCCAAACTTCTTCAATATTTTTGAAGAGTTCGGCAGAGTTACTCGACTTTCTTTTGTCCCAAACCTCTCTCCACATCAGCCCACAGGTTCTCAATAGGATTGAGGTCGGGACTTTGCGCTGGCCACTTTAAAACATCAATTTGCTGCTCCTCAAACCAACATTTCACTAACCGTGAAGTGTGCTTAGGATCGTTATCCTGCTGGAAAATGTAGAATACTGGTAAATGGTCATCAGCATATGGCTCCATTATATGTTCCAGTATATCCTTGTATACATGCTGATCCATGCGCCCATTTATTCTCACAATGGGACCAACACCATACCAGGAAAACGCTCCCCAAACCATGACATTTCTACCACCATGTTTGATCGTTTTATGGTGTACTTGGAATCGAGTTCTTTGCTCATTGGCCGCCTCACATATTTTTTGCCATCGGATCCAAACATATTAAACTTTGACTCATCACTCCAGAAGATTCTTTTCCAAAATGAGAGAGGTTTTCGTGCATGGTCTTTAGCAAATTCCAAACGACGTTTTAAATTTTTTTTTGAAACGTTTGGTTTTTTCCGAGCAATGCACCCCAGCAAGCCTGCTTCCAGAAGTCGGTTCCTCACGGTCCTAGGTGTAATTTGCGCACTTAGTTGGGACGAAACAGCAGAGTGAATATCCTTGCTGGTGAAAAAAGGATTTCTCTTACTCTGCCGGCAAATAAGCCTGTCCTCTTTGGCGGTTGTTTTTCTTGCCCGTTGTTTTCTTTTGGGATTTTCTATGCTGCCTGTTTCAATGTACACTTTGATTGCACCGTAGACCATCTTTTTGGAGCACAGCAGATCCTTTGCAAGGGCATCCATTGAGGCGTTTTCCTGGCAGTATTTCTGCACGATGAGCTTCCTCATCTCTGGTGTGCAACTCTTATTTTTTCCCATTTTTAATCTAAATAATGAAGTTGAGATATACTTATTAAGAGGAAAATGTGAAGCTGCAAAGATTTACCGAAAATTGTACAAATATTTCAAAATCTGATCACTGTTTCTAATTATTTTTCCAGTTAATTTCAGCTTTAACTCTGAATGACACCACTATGCTTGCGAATTGTTTCTTATGTGATCACATTTCGGTGATCGATGCAAGAGAAATAAATAGCACAATGACAGCTGCATCTAAAACGGTATTTTACCGTTGCAGACATTTTGCACCGAAAGTTGAAAACAAAGAAAAGAAAATAATCGGCATATATTTTTGCCATTGTTTCTAATTAGTTTTCCACCACTGTATACGGAACGAAAGTGTAACGCCAGCCATACCGACTGGAGGAGCTCTTCGATTAGGATTTAACAATCTGTGGCCAGCCGATTGGCAATGTATCTATGACTGTGCCCTATGCGGTATGAAGTGGAGCCATGCATTTTGTCGCGCACATATGGAATGGTAACAGGGATCGGTATCGGTATTCAATGGAAGCCTCCCAAGTGTCACCATCGATTTTCCTAATTTTTCTCTTGCTGATTTGGCGACATGTGGCACTAGAAGCCGCCCTGCGTCAGATCAATACCGGTGGAAATTCCCCAAATATATGTAAAATAATCCGTTTAATTGATAATTAAGAGCGTGTCAATTCGGGAGCTGTAGGTTGCCTTTTGACGGAGATCATTGCACGCGGCAATCGATTTCATGCGACGCTGCAGCAATTTGTTGCCACACTCACAACAAGGTTGCACATATTGGCGTCTCGCGTCTAACCACAGGTTCAACTATCGAATGCGATCGGATACAAGATTTCAACGATTAAATAGACTTGTCGCCTTCTTGGCGTCAGATTAAACAGCTCTTGTGGTTCACAAGAGTTTTGGCTCTAGACATGCTTTGACAGTTGGGCAGGTATAATGGCTGGTTGCACTGGTTTTGATAAGATGACAGGATCTTGATTGAAGTTGTCAAGATTTGTTTGTACGGACAGTTGAAAGTTGCGAACTTCCCAAATTTTTTGTTGAAATATATTTACGCCAACGAAAAATAAATGCACAGGTGATGGTTTTCAGATTGAGCAAATCTTTTGGATAAGAAGAGGCATCAACAACTTCAGTCAACTAGATCCAAAGCCAGGTGTCTCCAATTGCGTACACTAAGCTTACCGAAGGTAAGGTCTTCAATTACAACGCTGTAACTCCTGTGTGGATTCGAGGATGCCCTTCACCGGAGCTACTTGAGTCGTTATACATGAGCGGCCTTGAGACCTCTTACGGCTGCTGAATAAAAACTTATACAAGATCGTTTGTGGGGCAGGATTCTTGAAGGTTAAGATGAATGCGAACAGGTTAGAAAGCAACAGGAGATCAGTAGCATCCTCGCTGCTAAGTTACAGGGACAAAGATGAACCTTAGGCCCTTAACGACTAATTGCAAATAAAATTTGGTGAATTGTGAGTTGATCGATATGTAAGGAGAGTTATTGAGGGCGGCTTAAGAGATATTGAAATCAAGGGCACTATTAGCGGAGCGCAGAAGTTCATAGTAAACGTAAGAGTGAGGAAGGTCTAAGGTTCCGCAGATTGGTGTAAAGAAAAACTTTTTGTAGAAAAAAAGCGGAATCATTTTTTCCAGCTAGCAATTGATGTATGAAAAAGTTAATCGGCAGGATCACACCGTTAAACAAGGGTTTGTAAAATGATCAATTTGAGCCGATTTTCGTTAGGCCGCAAAAAGCCTGGTGAGCCTGCGTTGGACTGTTTCGGTTCATAGTGAGTTGGCACCATAATAAGGCGACTCTCTCAATGTGCAATCGAAAATTGAGGTCTCTATCGCAAATGTCATGAAGACCGCACATCGAATCGACAAGTGGTTCAAGACATCCGTCGGAGAAATAAGTACGAGAAGGTTGTGGTAGATTGAGGCAAGACACAGTGGTGGATATCATCCAAACATATCATCCAGGCATACAAATTTTTATATAGTCGATTTATATTATTTTGATATGTAAAGGTGGAAAGCCCTTGACAACTTGTCAAATTTTTTTTAATAAAACGCAAACGATTTGAGATATTTCAAAAACTTTATTATCGGCTTGAAGTAAAATCAAAACATATATGTATGGAACTCGACTTCGTTCATTTGCGTCGATTCGTTGGACCCAATTCTCGATGACTCGGCCGATGATTTCGGGCGGAAACTGCCGCTTTTTTGCGTTCAATGTTGGCTCTGAGCTCTTCGAACGTAATCGGCTTGTTGGCATAAACTAATAACTTAACGTAGCCCCAAAGAAAATTTTTAAGAGGCGTTTAATCGAACGAACGAGGCGGCCAATCGACTGGCCCATTTCTTGAGATAACACGCTCATCAAACTTTTTCATTTCCATCCTGTTGAAACCACATGTCGCCCAAGTCCATGTCTTCCAATTCAGGCAAAAAATAATCGGTAATCATGGCGCGATAACGTTGGCCGTTCACAGTAACGTGACGATCGTTATCGTCGACGAAAAAATATGGCCCAATAACGCCGCCGGCATGCAAACTGCAGCAAACCGTTATTTTTTTAGATGAAGTGGTGAAGCAAATGTGAATTTTCAACCCACTAAGAATGCATATTTTGCTAATTGGTGAACCCGATTGGTGAAGCCGAAACTGAGCTTCGTCCCTGAAGATGAATTTGCGATGAAATTCATCATCTTGGCGCATTTTCTCCAGAGTCCAATGGGAGAATGGTCTATCGGCTTCAATTCTTCAGTCAGCTTGATATTGTTTGGCTGAAAACCAAGATCCTTACGCAAAATATGCCTTTATGTGATCTGAGCGATGCCCAATTTTTGAGAACGCCGTGGAATGGCCTGATTTGGATCGTTTGCTACGTTCGTCTCACTGATACGGCAACATCACACAACAAATATGTTGACTCAAATTTTTGCCCTTAACTCGTTATTGCCTATGTGCTAGAACGAGAATTACGAACGAAAATCGGAGTTAACGCTCCTAAAGTTGCGGTCACCAACTCCGAATTTCGGTAGAAAATTCTTAAAATTTGCAGACGTTGCTCGTTCGTGTACTTTACTTTGATGTAAATTTTGAGTTTACTGAATAAATTGACAATGACAGTTCGATAATTAGTGAAAGGGTGCGTTTACAAATTAAATTTAAAGTTGTCAAGTCCCCTTTTGGAAAACTCAATACATTCGAGTTGTAGACGATGAGGTTGATATCAGTGATTGTTAAAATGTTAAGCATTGGATCAACAAAGCGACACCTGACGTGACTTGAAATAGATCGGATCTGCAGGATATACAATGGTCGACGTTTTGCTGATTTTCTAACTTATATGATAAAGCTCACAGGAATGCTAAATTTAGGAATAATTATTATGCGGGATATTATCCTCTATTATATTATTTTTAAGTGAAAACTTCTTAAAAGCGATGGGTGGATTATATGAAAGGATTGTTCCTTCATTGATCTTCAGTTTGACAGAATAGCATCGTTGTCGAATTTTCTTATTCTCTCCGAGACGTGGATGAATGATGAAAACATTGTAGACATTGTCCGCGGAGTTACTATCCACCACAATTCGAATGACGGACCCCGTGTTGTTACTCAAGTAATTGAACTCAATAAACAACAACTGGAATTACTATCAATTCACCTTTCTAAAGTGCATGACAAACCAAACTAGATAATAGTATTTCAGTATTAATTGTAGCTTACTATATTTCTCCCAACCAATCAATAAATACAAATATTACTGAATTCTTTCACGAAAATTTAATTAAGTACACACGAAAAGTATCACGAATTATTAGATTACGATGAAATTCCGAAGATACTAAGTAGGGATTTTAATAAAAAATTTGCATCGGATACAGCGATTCCGTTGATTGTATTTTTCGACGCCAAATTTAGTTTGAATATGTGCAATAGTAGCACAGTATTTCAAAGATATATTGACCATATTAAGACCAAAGTATTTATTTCATACTTTAGTTATCATAAGCCTCTTCTATCATTTATCGAAAATGTATGCTCTGAGTTTGAAAAAAATATGTAATATACTATATACGAATAAAATGTAAGATAATTATGTAACTTATTATCACTATGATTAATACCAAAACCTACAATTATCCTCTTCCCGAAATTTTACATTAGTTTTTTTTTTATTTTTGTGATTTTTTAACTTCCCATCAGGATGTTCCGATTTTCGAAATTCAAAATTTGTACATTTCTCCACGTTTCACGGTCCCAGTAGTCGGATTCCATTGTTTTTAGAAAGACGTCTGTGTGTGTGTGTGTACGTACGTTTGTGCGGATTCTTTCGTACAGCCTAACTCGAGAACAAATCAAGCTATCGAAGCCAAATTGGTTTCATTCGAAGCGTGTGTGCATAAGGATCACCTGAAAAGCTTTTGGTTGAATTTTATGACGAAAAAACTGTCAAAAAAAGGTACAATTTCATTTCTTCAATTAAAATCAATTTAGTTTTCCAATAAAAAAAGTTCAAAATTAATTAAATTTATAGTTTACAGCTACCTTATTAGATAAAAAAATATGCATAAATATATACACTGCCGTTCATAAGTTTCCGGCCAAATGCATATACAATTATTTTTTGTTCAATTTCAATGCCAAAAGTTTCGTCAATATTATGTTTATTTAGCCAATTGACTTAACTAAGCAAGTTACTAACTATAGAGACTGCCAAAAAACAAAAAACAGCCACTAAAACAGTATTTAGTTGAGGCCATTTCATACATTGATGTGCCCCTTTCTCTATTTCCTGATCCAAATTGCCACGGAAGTTCGCTTTTCGCTTTTTTAATCGTTATATATTAGCAAAAAGAAGCTTACATGAGGCAATTGAATTCAAAGAAAAAGCGTCAAGAGAAAGCTAAATGACAAAGTTAAATCACATGGCTAAAACTGCATTCCTCGTATATCAAAAAGAGTTGCAAGGAAGATCATAACATCCAAAAATTTAGTTTGTTTACCACTATTGTGGTTTATTATCATGAACCCAATCCTAGAGGTCTTTCCAGAAAATGATACAGAGATAAAAAATCTCTCGAAATCGGCCTTTGAAACAACTATCAAAATCTGCAAAGAAAACTGGGCCAGAAGAAAAAGATCCTAGGCTGAGCAGTTCCCAGCTCGGAAAGAAGAGGCGGTCGAAATCTCTGGACTGAGACTGAGACTATTCAAAGCAATGGTAAATACCTTCCAAAGGAAAGCAATATAACAAATTTGATTGATTAGTAATAATTTAGAAAATACATGAAGTTGAGATAAGCGGCCTTTCACAATGTTTATATCGAATCAATTTAAATTCTGCAAACAAAAAAAAAGCAAAGCCTGGCTACAAAATTCCAGTTAACACGACGCACACGAGCCACGATATAGGAGCATGACCTGCATAAGCTAACTCATCAAATTTGGTTTGTTCAGGTGCAAGCATGTTCTCACGGTTGTTTTCGAGCGCATCAGGTTGCCTCTTCGCTGCACCGGATACACGTGCCTTGCCAAACGATCGACTCAGCGAAATGGATATGAAGACGACGGTTGCCAGCGATAAGCTAAATAGAATTAAGTTCAGTTTTATACTCAAGCCAGAAGCGGTCGGTTTAAATCAACAAGTGTTAGAAAATAAAGACTAAGTAAACCTATAATCGGTGTGTTTCAATTTAAACGAACTGTTGGGCCAACCTTTTCGGTTGGCGTTCGTATTTTTTTGATGTCCTCCTAAAGGACATCGATAACTGGCGCCCGAGCAGGGACAGGCTCACAATACCTTATCCTTTCTTCCTAGCAATTGTTACGCTAGGCATGAGATTGAACGTTCCAAAGAACAAAAACGCTGTACCCATGGGAACACAGTGGTTGTTCAAGTCTCGAGGTAACTTCCGTCGTACCCATGAGAACACTTCGGAGATTGCAGAGGATTAATTGATAAAGGTGGTGAAGTGAATCGTGCCACGAGTAGGTCACCTACAATTATTAACGTTGGTGACCAAAAGGGATAAACACGATCCTTCCTGAGCCTGTTCCAGTAAAGAAAAAAAGAACAAAACATCTAATAGTTTTAATTTTCTTCTACAGAAAAACCAAGAACAAGAAACAAAAAGTGACTGAATAAAGTGACAAATGCCTTTGTGAGTGAATTTTTAAATTTACGACCAAATTGTGAAAACTAATTAAAAAAGGAAAAAAAGAATATTTAGTGTACGGGGATATTGTGAATGATCTCAAAAAAATAAAAATCAGAAAAAGAAAGCAAAATTTATAAAAATATACAAATTGTGATTTGAAAAAAGGGGTTAAAAAAAGTGTAAAGATATTGCTTTCGTGTGAGCAATCCTACAATAAGAAAATAAAATCACTGCGTGCATACCGTCGCAATTTAAATTTTTTTTATTTTGAATAAAATAAATTAATTTTCCGAAATATGGAAGATATTTCAAAGGCGTTGACGGAGTTAACCGGTGCCGTCAACCGCATAATAGAAGAATTGAAAAGTGTCGAGAGTCGTATCGGCAAGCTTGAGGCCGCGAGTGTAACTACGGTAGCCGACGGTGCTAATGCGAGCTGTGCGACTGCTCCTCCGTTAATGGGTCCGCGTACGGAGGCTGATCTTAAAGAAATTAGCCGATTGCCGGACAGCGTTAAAGAGCTGCAGGTTTTCGACGGTAATCCAACGAAATATATTTCTTGGGTACACACGGTCGAAGCAATATTAGAGGACTTCAAGATAGTCAGAGGTAAGCCGATTTATCGGGCAATATTACAGCACATTAGACAAAAAATTCGTGGCAATGCGGACACCGCATTGATATCGTATAATATATTTGATGACGACTGGGGGGCTATTAAAAGGTGTCTCTCCTTACACTACGCGGATAAGAGAGACATCAGGACATTGGAGCATCAGCTCAACCAATTGTCGCAGAGGGGGTCTAAATTGGACGAATTTTATGCGGTGGTAAATCACCAATTTTCTTTGATAATTAATAAAATAAAGACAGAAAGCTATACGCAGGAAACGGTGAACGCGCTTGTTGAAACCTACCGCAATCGCGCACTTGACGTTTTTATCCGTGGTCTGAATGGAGACTTATCCCGCATGCTAATTATACAAAAGCCCAAGACGCTACCGGAAGCCTACACGGCTTGCTTGGAAATTCAGAACCTTAATTACCGTAGTCATACGATCCATAACGTCAATGTATCCAATACAGTGACTGCACCCATTAATCAGACCTTCAATCCTAAGGCTAGTCCCGAAACTAGGCCGTCTCTTCCGCCAAGGAAATTCCGGCCGCCTATTCAAGGCCAGTATACTCAAAATAATAGTGAGGCTGCCCATCAAAATAATATTCCTAAGCCCCCAGAAAGAATGGATGTTGATCGCTCCGTACAGTCGCGTCACGTTAATTATATGAATCGGCCGCAGGGCAATAACCCTTTTAAAAGGACAGCGAGGTCGGATGGCTATCGCCACCCATATCCGAAGCAGCAACGACTCTACCATACGGAGGTTGTAAGTGACGACTACACTGAGGAAGAATATAACCAACTGGTTGAAAATAACATCGAAGATACAGTAAATTTTATGACGGAGGCCTCTCCAGCGTTCCATATATAGAATATGTGACGCGGGAGGGCACCAGGCTCACTTTTCTAGTAGACACTGGTGCCAACAAAAACTTTATCAATCCTTCAATCGCTCAGACAGCTACACGCTTAGACAAACCATTCGCTGTGCATTGCGCAGCCGGGAACGTAGTAGTAAATCAAAAGGTCTCCGGAAAATTCTTTAAAAACGCTGGTAACGATTCTACACTAACGTTTTATGTTCTGCCAGGTTTATCTTCTTTCGACGGGATCATTGGTGACGATTCTCTTAAGGAATTGGAGGCAGTGATAGACCGCAAAGAAAATACAATTACCCTCAAACCAGGTATCGTCATTCCTCTGAAAGCAAAAGTGTCTGGTCAGGTAAATATTACTCTCAGCGATTCGCTTCCTGAACATGTTAGAATTGCTCTCAGAGAAATGATAGATAGATATGCGCCAATTTTCGGGCCCATTGATACAAGAGAAATAATAAAGACGGCGGTCAAGGCAGAAATAAGAACAAACACAGACGAACCTATATACGCAAAAAGCTATCCTTACCCAGCGAATATGAGGGATGTCGTCGATAAAGAAATAGAAAATCTGCTTAAAGAAGGAATTATCCGTCCTTCAAAAAGTCCCTATAATTCTCCACTGTGGGTTGTGGACAAGAAACCAAAACCATCTGGTGAGAAACAATATAGAGTCGTCATAGACTATAAGCGCCTTAACAGTGTTACCATTTCTGATACATATCCCATTCCGGATATTAATTCCACCCTAGCAAGTCTCGGTCACGCAAAGTATTTTACTACTTTAGTTCTGACTTCAGGATTCCACCAAATCCCTATGAGATCCTCTGACGTACCAAAAACAGCGTTTTCAACTATGAATGGGAAGTTTGAATTCGTAAGATTGCCATTCGGACTAAAGAACGCCCCGGCAATCTTTCAGAGGATGATTGACGACGTTCTTAAGGAATTCATTGGTAAGATTTGCTACGTCTATATAGACGACATAATTGTCTTCGGCCGTAGCGAGGAAGACCACCTTAGGAATGTCGACACAATTTTTAAAAGACTCTTAGAAGTGAACTTGAAAGTCAACTTGGAGAAGACTCATTTTATGAAGTCCGAGGTAGAGTTTCTGGGCTATATTATATCTTCAGAGGGCATACAGGCCGATCCAAAAAAGGTATTGGCAATCCAAAAAATAGCACCCCCTGAAACATTAAAGGACCTCAAGAGCTTCCTAGGACTTACCTCCTATTATAGAAAGTTCATACGCGACTATGCGAAAGTTGCGAAGCCACTGACTGCGCTGACTCGAGGAGTGAACGCGCAGATCAGAGCGAATGAGTCTAAACGTGTCAAGATTGAATTAAACGAAAAAGCCCTGCGCGCTTTCACTGACCTTAAAACACTACTTACGTCATCTGAAATTCTGGCCTTCCCCGATTTCGAAAGAGCATTTAATCTTACTACTGACGCATCCAACTTCGCGATAGGTGCGGTTCTGTCACAGGGTGAATGGGGCAAAGATCGCCCGATCGCCTATATTTCTAGATCACTGAACAGAACTGAAGAAAACTATGCGACCAACGAGAAGGAGATGTTGGCCATAGTATGGGCGCTCGATAATCTTCGCTCATATTTGTACGGAGCTCGGAAGATTCGTATATACACGGACCACCAGCCTTTGACTTTTGCTTTGGGGAACCAAAACCACAATGCCAAACTAAAGCGCTGGAAGTCCCGAATAGAAGAGTATAATTGCGAACTTATCTACAAACCTGGGAAATCTAACCTAGTCGCAGACGCACTCTCCAGGCTCAAAACTGAAGTTAACCACTTGACCGACTCGGAACCTGCCGAGACGGTTTCAAACGTGGAAAAAGCCGAAGATGAATCTACCGAGACAGCTAGCGAAATTTGCCATAGCGATTCTGTCACTGTTGACGCAAACGAAACAGCAAAAAGTGAGTCAACTGAATCTGCCAGCGAAGTTCAATCATCGGGTCATACAGCTCATAGTGCCGAACAAGATGGCACGGATCTAATCCCACATGTAGAAGCCCCTCTAAATGTATTTCGAAATCAAATAGTTGTCAAGATAGGGAAAGGTCTCGAAGCCTTTGAAGAACCTCATCCCGGCTATTTTCGCCACTACTTTGCTCTTGTTGAACCGAATAAGGAGAATTTGGTAGAACTGTTAAAAAAGAATCTTAACCCCAATGTCGTGAATGGGATTAAGATACCCGAGTGCTGTCTAGGGTTATTGCAACAGGCCTACTTGGAAAATTTTACTGCTTATAAGATCAGAATCACCCAAAGAGTTGTCGAAGATGTAAAAAACCCAGACCGAGTATTCGAGTTGATTATGAAAGAGCATAGGAGGGCTCACCGAAACCCTCGTGAGAATAAGCAACAGCTCCTAGAAACCTACTACTTCCCCCGAATGTACAGTCTTGTGAGAAATTATACCAAAACTTGCGAGATATGTAACGCAAATAAATATGACAGACACCCAATCCATCCTGAGTTTCAACCAACCCCAATTCCGTCATACCCTTGTGAAATCCTTCATTTAGACATAATCGAAGTTCAAAATGAAAAATTTATTAGCTGTATAGACAAATTTTCAAAATTTGGGAAACTTTTCCACATTAAAAACAGGTCTGTTCTTCATCTCCGAGAAAAACTTATTAAAATCCTGCACTATTTTACTGCTCCGAAGATTTTAGTCACCGATAACGAGTGCAGTTTCTTGAGCCCAATCATAATCAACTATATAAAGCTATTAGGTATCAAACTTTATCGTACGCCGGTGCGCCGCTCTGAGGTAAACGGTCAGGTGGAACGATTTCATTCAACGATATTAGAAATCTTCCGATGCCTCAAAGCGGAACACAAGGATCTAAGATTGAAGGAACTTTTAGGAATAGCAGTCGACAGATACAACAATACAATACACTCGGTCACAAAGCGAAAGCCGAACGACATCTTTTTCGACCGATCACAAAGATTCAATTTTCAAAATTTAATTGACTTCCGCGCCAAGGTCAATAAAGAACTAAAGGGCGAAATTTTAAGAAAACAGAAAGAAAGCAATGTCTATAGAAATAAAAAGAGAACAACCCCCAAAAAATACCAAAAAGGAGATATAATTTTTACAGCTTCCAAGGGCATAAAAGCCAAAAGCAAGCCTCTTTTCCGTAAGGAAACGGTGGCCAAGAATAATAAAGTCACTGTCATTACTTCGGATGGCAGAAAAGTACACAAGACTCATATAAAAAACTTGTAAAAAAAATACATTTATTAATATTTGAAAATTTTAGGAAGAAGATGTTATGTTGCGTTTGCCTAAATTTGTAAATTTGAAAGAAAAATATATTTTTAGTCATATTTTAAAACCTTTTTGACAATGTACTTCTAATAATACTTGAAATAATATGTTAAATTAGTCATTATGTATATAACTACCGCTTTTAAACACTTGTTCAATAAAAAATGTTAATGCTATATTACTTGAATCAGAACTAACCTTTACAGACTAGCTTACCTTATTATCCTGGCAACAGCTGAGGGAATGCAGATCTTCAGATACAACGCACCACTGATTTCTATTAAGGAGGGCAAGGCCTGGATAATCAACGGCAACTTCAACCTCATTCATAAGATCAACTTGGAAAAATTTGAACAGCAACTGACGGGCCTCTCTGACGCCATCGAAAAGAATATCAAGGATCGAGACAAGAAGCAACTAATCAATTTCCATCTAACTCAAATAACTGACCGTATTGGTTCACTGAAAGGCAAGTCGCAGAGAAAACCGAGATCTATTGACTGGATAGGCTCCGCATGGAAATGGGTCGCAGGGAATCCAGATGCAGCAGACTGGGATAAGATCTTGGGAAGCCAACAGGATATAATTGAGAATAATAATCACCAGTATAAAGTCAACGAAAAGCTCTTCGGCGCAATTGAGGATATTACTTCAAAAATCAACTGGGTCGTCGACCGGTCAAACAATGAGATAAGAGTGGCCGATATACAAAAGCTGGAGCAAGACACTCTTAGTCAAGTCTTGACTATCAAAGGAGAGATCAACGAAATAGTGAGAGCATGTCAGATGGCAAAAGGTGGCATCATCAACACGAACCTACTAAATCACGACGAAATCAATCTTTTAGTCAACGAACTTGAATTCCTTCCCTACGGAAACGAAATCGAAGCCATTGAGTTTGCTACGCCCTCAGTATATACGAATGGATCAATGCTGCTATACACCCTATCCATTCCGAAGGTAAGAGAAGAGGACTACAATCTGCTCTTAGTAAGACCATCGATCATCAACGAAAAGCAGATCAGTATCGAATTCGACAAAGTTCTGATCAACCGAAAATCGACCTACGGAGTACTGAAGAATTGCCTCACAATTAGCAATTCTACCATCTGTAATGAAGAGGCTTTGGAAAAGATTTCGGAGGACCACTGCATTTCCAGATTATTAAGGGGAGGCCATGCAAGTTGCACATATCGTACTAACACCCACGAAATAATTGAACTCATTGAGAAAGACACCATCTTCCTTACCAACTTTAACGGCGAGCTTACCT
Organism: Orthonevra nobilis; assembly: GCA_963555765.1. Lineage (NCBI taxonomy): Eukaryota > Metazoa > Arthropoda > Insecta > Diptera > Syrphidae > Orthonevra > Orthonevra nobilis. Next base: position 53,076,457 of record OY743227.1, read on the forward strand.
CAGGAAATTCCACGCAGTTATTAGAAGGAACGTTCATAGTACAAATGAACAATGAAACGATTCGACTGAAAAATAGGACATTTACGAGTTCCCACACAACAACGCTTCAAGCTCTGCCACCAGCCTTGTCGAACATTACTAGCAAGGGAGACAAAGTGGATCTCCAGTTTGTCCACAACTTAAGTCTCCAGAACATCGAACGCCTTGGTAGCTTAGCAAGAAGGATGCAGATATCGACACTGTCGGATGGAATTATCATCATGATATTCATTACCCTATCTTACATCATATGGAGGAAAATTAGCGGAAGGCTAAATCTCCCTATCATTAAATTATCCAACGAATCATCTGTTGGGGACCAAACTTAACGGAACCCAATTAATAAACGCTGACGTCATAGATCTGCGGGACGCAGATTCTTAAAAGGGGAAGAGTTAACACGACGCACACGAGCCACGATATAGGAGCATGACCTGCATAAGCTAACTCATCAAATTTGGTTTATTCAGGTGCAAGCATGTTCTCACGGTTGTTTTCGAGCGCATCAGGTTGCCTCTTCGCTGCACCGGATACACGCGCCTTGCCAAACGATCGACTCAGCGAAATGGATATGAAGACGACGGTTGCCAGCGATAAGCTAAATAGAATTAAGTTCAGTTTTATACTCAAGCCAGAAGCGGTCGGTTTAAATCAACAAGTGTTAGAAAATAAAGACTAAGTAAACCTATAATCGGTGTGTTTCAATTTAAACGAACTGTTGGGCCAACCTTTTCGGTTGGCGTTCGTATTTTTTTGATGTCCTCCTAAAGGACATCGATAACTTTCCCTTTGCTCATTTCAAAACAACTTTTTAAAATTATTTTTCCTATAATACCATTAATAATAGTAATAGTCCTTAAAATTGCATATATTATCTTTTTCGTCAATAACCTGATAGGTCCGTATCAATGTGGTTTTGTGGATCTTGGAAAAAAACCCACGGGCTCCAAGTCGGTACGCACCACCTTGTCATCAATTTCAAGGTTAGTTTTGGTTTCTGTTTCGTCCACAGAGACGAGATATATGAAGCCATTTCTAGGTTTGGCATCCCTGCCAAGCTCGTCCTTTTGTGAAGGATGGCGATGGAGGTCACCGCACAAATTGAGGTCGGCAAAGACGTCACTGACCCACTTGATGTCAAACAACATTTTAGACAAGTTGATGCAAGGTGGGACAATAGTGCAAAAGAACCTTGTCAACACCAGAGGGCAAAAAGAAGCATATGCTGCCATCAAGAAAAACCAAATCCGACGTCTGGGTCAGAACGTTACTAAAGACAGCTATAACCTTGAGGTAGTTAGGGCTTTGTCTATCTTGGCTCCGCTGTAAAAACAGATAAAAACACCAGCGCTGAGATCAAACGAAGAATACCTCTAAATAAGAAAGCTAAGCTTTCTTTCGGAGAACTGAAGTGTCGCTCTATAAGACCCATATCATCCCCGTCCTACTGTATGGTGCAGAAGCATGGGCACTTTCAAAAGCGGATGAAGGCCCCTTAGTCGTTTCGAGAGAAAAGTGTGATCTCTTGTTTCATCTATATTGACGGCCTACCCGCACCCAAACCAATTTTTTTAAATATTATTTACCATCAAAAGTCTGCAATTTACTTGTAATTTGAAATTGAATTGTTGCTAGATGAGTTCAAAAATTCGATAAGAGAAATAAAAATCCATAAAACCGACACGTGATTACCTCGCAACACATGGTACGAGTTTTTCAGCAAGAAATCCACGATTTGATGTACGCATTTGCATATATCCCCAGGCGTAATTAAAACCTCCCAGCACGAACTAACGCTTACGCACAAACAGTCTGTGGTCCCCGTGGTGTACTTAGCAACATTTCATGAGTAATCATCGCCCATAATTCCGACTAAAATATCGACAAATAGCTTAGATACAATGTATGAGTATCTCACCCACTTTGAGTTGTTTTTTTTTTTGCTCTATGTATTTTTCAGTTCATTTTTTGCGCTCGCACAATTGCCGCTTAGCGTGCTGCGGGGTCAAGGAACTTTTTGAAAATAAATGCTTGGATAAGCCAAATAGAGATACATTACTTCCGTGGATAACACTAGTAACACATCCCACTCGAGTCACTTTATTGGCAATTGACATCAACAACAGAGTGCGACTGTTTTTGAAATTGGTGTTTCCATTGAAATAAATAGGCAAAGATCAAAGGCATCCGTAGATAGACCGAATTTAAAAGACTCTGTCTATTAAGTAGTTTCATTCGCATCTATTGTTCGCCTAAGGTTTTTTTTTTTAAATCCGCAGTTGAACGAAATAGAAGCGTGATGTGATCCAGATGTTATTATGTTGTGCATGATATGATGCGACAAGGGCACAAATGTTCCTGAGTCTCATTGTCAGATAAGCATACAACTAAAGCGGAATGAATACTGAAGAATAAGCAAATGCGGCAGCTGAAAATTTTGCAAAAAAAATCATCTTGTTTCTCAGCAATTAGGAGATGTTTCTACGAATTCAATCGTAGAGGATACCATGCAAACTCGAGTAACGATTTTTTTACAGAAGAGGATATATATTTTTTCCTGTACAGTTTACCTATCCGTGAAGCCCGTAGTACACAACATGTAAATTGTTGCATATACATGCGAGCCTGACGTCGTTCTGACGTCAAAATCTGTCACAATACTTGCATGGAGTTTGCATGTCGTGTACTACCCATATTTGTGACATTCGCATATAGTCACGCATGTACATGTGAGTCTATGCTACGCCTTTATCGCATGCAAACATGTGACTTAATCGCATGCAGCATGTGATTTGGGACAACATGCTCAATGCCATGGAAACGCCACATGCGAGTGCACGAACTCGCATGTATTTCACATGAGTAGAATGTTTCAAGCATTAGGACGTGGGCGCAATGGATTTATTTTGTTAATAGGACTACCGGTTGAAAATGTCGCTATTGCAAACAACTTCATTCTATTACTCTGAGGTGAATTTTGACAATGACAGCTGTCACATCAGAAACTTCATGTCATTGTCTAATTATTTCAGTCTAGGTTATTGGTGAAGCATTGAATTGGAAGCACTGCTCGATCAAGATCCGTCACAAACGCAAGAAGAACTAGCAAAATCACTTGGCGTAGCTCAGCAAACCATTTCCGATCGTTTGAAAGCAATGGGAATGATCCCGAAGGTAGGACATTGGGTGCCGTATGAATTGAAGCCACGAGACGTCGAATGCCGATTTTGCATGTCCGAAATGCTGCTTGAACGTCACTGGTGATGAAAAATGGGTACATTACGATAATCCAACACCTCGGGCAACGTATGGATACCCCGGACATGCCTCAACATCGACGGCCGTTCAGAATATTCATGGCCTGAAGGTTATGCTGTGCATTTGGTGAGACCAGAAGGGTGTTGTGTATTATGAGCTGCTAAAACCGAATGAAACAATCAAATGCATTTGAGCCGAGCACTGAAGGAAAAACGGCCGGAAACGATCGCCAGACACGATAAAGCTATTTTGCAACATGACAATGCTCGGCCACATGTTGTAAATGTCGTCAAAACTTACCTTGAAACGCTCAAATGCGATGTCCTACCCCACCCGCCGTATAGTCCAGACCTTGCGCCATTCGATTACTATCTCTTCCGATCGATGCAACATGGCCTGGCTGACGAACACTTCCGTCATTTCGATGATGTCAAAAAATGGATCGATTCGTGGATTGCGGCCAAATTAGTCGAATTTTTCAGAACAGGTATCCATGAATTGCCAGAAAAATGGGAAAAATGTGTGGCTCGCGATGGGCAATACTTTGAATATTGAATTTTTATCTATTTTTCCTCAATAAAGCAGTGAATGAAAAACGAAATTTTTTACCCGGTAGTCCATTAAAAAAAGGATAAAACAATTAAAACGTTTTTGTTTTTACATTTAATGCGAAGAACGATGCTTTTAATGATAGATAAGCAAAATTTTATATTCAAATTTTCACGATTGACACCAGTTTCAGTTGAAATCTTTATCTGACGGCTTTCAAATGTGTGTCATAAATACTAGAGTTAATTTTTCTCTCCACACGTGGGATCTAAGACGTACGAATTCTGGGCAAACGTTACCTATTATTCCGAGCACGAAGTTTTCTATGTGAATTTTTCATAGAACAACAAACAATTTTGGGCCATGATCCACACAACATTTATTTTACAAACATATAAAATCTGCTTCACGTGTTATCTCCCGAAATGGTCCAGTCGCTTGGCCGCCTCGGTCGTGCGATTTGACGCCGTTAGACTATTTCCTGTGGGGCTACGTCAAGTCTATGGTCTATGCCAACAAGCCAGCGACAATTGATGAACTTCGTACGTACGAATACCGAACGCGAAATTGCGCCAGTATCGGCCGATTTCTGCTTGAAAACCGTCGAAAATTGGGTTCAGCGTCTGGATTTCTGCAAGCGTGCCCGTGGTGACGAAGAAGTCTTATTATACAAGCGAGTCTTTGTACAGATGGACTTTCCTAGTCTGCTACTCGTGAACATTAGGTCTTAGACTAAGATGTTTTTATTTATCGTCCAAAAATATTTACAATCAGGACTTAAAATTAGACTTATAACTAAGGTAAAATTTTGTCGGCTCAACAATAAGGTCCCGAATTATTTCATATGGTATTTATACAAAATATTTTTTGTTTTACAAAAACGTATTATAGTGGCGACTTAATCTTTGAGGTGACTCTATGCAATTTTCCAAACATTTTGAAAATTTTTCTTGAAGAATTTTTTTTTTTAAATTTATAATTCTAAAACTAATTACAGGGTCCTACCCTCTGAAATATCGTCTGTCTGCTTTTTCGTAGAACGAAGTCTCGTAGCAATTTACGATGTCCTCGAATCTCTCGTCGATGATCGCTCGTGGGCTGAGGTACCTCAGCGCTGGCGCTGGCTGATGTTCCTGATGTCTCGGTTTGGATGGTTCTTTAGTTTGTCCAGTATCCTTCTATAAATATGTGTATGTCGTATGTATAAATCGATTGGCGTCGTGCAAGCATCTTCAAACAGCTTCGTGTTGCTGAAATATTTCAGCGTGTCCGGTATTCGTCAGAGTCCTGTACAGGACCGAAGTATCCTTCTTTCCATGAGTCTGATTTTCTTCATGGTTGTTGGTGACACCGTGAACCATATTGGGCAGCCATAGGTTATTACTGGTCTTATGAGCTGCTTGTAGACCAGTAGTTTGGTTTTCTTGCTTAACCCGTTTCTCTTCCTCAGCAGCGGGTTAACAAGATGTAGGGCAAAGTTGGCCTTTTTCTTGACATTGTTTTCATGGGCGTTAAATCTGAGCCGCTCGCTGAAGTTGATTCCCTGGTATTTTGTGGTGTCTTGTGGCACAATTTGTGTGTTGTCCGGGAGGATTAATTTGATGTTGCGACAACGTGCTGCAAATTGTCGTCTTCCTCTGGTTGCCGTCGTTGGTGTCCTGAAACAAATGAGTTCTGTTTTATTGCTGCTGACTTTGAGTCCCCACTTTGAGTAGTAATCAAAGAGCTTCCTAATGTGGTCTTGGATCCTTCGCTCTGCTATGGTTGGTGAAAGTGATGCTTCGTATGTGATGTAGTCGTCCGTATATAATAAGGTTTTTATTTGAGGGTCATTCTCTGGCTGATCTGCCGTATAGATGTTGAACAGCGCTGGTGCTGTTCTTCCTCCTTGCTGGACACCCCCTCTTCATGGATGAAGAAGCATCAAAGACCTGAACAAAAAAGAACCTATTTGTTAGTGAACTTAGGGTTATTCTCACCAAATGTCTGGGAAATTCCAGACACTGTCGAATGCCTTCTCAATGTCCAACAAACAGCAACCACTGCCTCCTTTTTGTTAAGTCCCGCGGTGATGTCATGGTGAAGTTTAAGCAGTGGATGAATTGTTGAGTGCTTTTCCCTGAATCCATATTGTTGGTCCGGTATTATCTGCTTTAAGTGGCAAACTTTATTTATTTGTTTCAGCAGTACCGACTCTAGGCCCTTTCCTACACAGCAGAGCAGTGATATTGGCCGATATCCTTCTGTGCACGTTCTGTTCATCTTCTTTGGAACTGGAACAACTTTACCTATTTTCCACGAGGTGGGAAAAATGGAAACAGTAGGATCATAACGTTCGCCAACTTTTTTAATAAAAAGTTGGAGATGCGATCAGGATCAGCTGATTTTTTTGAGTTTACACTCAAAAGCAGCTCCTCTACTTGTCCTGCATTGGTGGCTACTTGTGAACAAATTTGGGGTGCGCCAAAAGTAGGAAAAAAATTCAGGATCCCGGCGTTAAAAAAAAAATTCTGAACCTCTGAGGAAGTGGAAAACAGTGTGGAACTGTTGTCAAAAACCAGTAGAATTAGGATCTTCAAGGGAGCAGAAGACTGATTTGGTTAAAAAAGGTGTAGTTCAGTTTATTCTGCTTCATCGCAGAAAGGAAGTTCTGTTCTACTGTCCTTTCATCCCAGTCGACCAGGCAGTATAGGAACCAACAAGAAGTTTTGGGAAGGATTTTTTCTGCTCCTTTGTTTTTGCCTGGAATTGGTTTTTGTCGGATATCCAAGAAGGCGCCTTAATGGTGAAGTTAATATTTGGCCCAGGATAGACAAACTCGTTTACAATATTAAACCTTTCGATTGTGACGTTTTGTCCAAGATGGTTCGATGGATCGATTTCTTGTCGCCTGCATTTATTTGGGACAAGTCTTCTTATTGATCGTGAAACCTTCAGTGGCGATGCGTTGGATTCGGCCGGTAATGTCAATATTGTCAGGTCATCTCAGCAGCCGGTCGGACTTAAAAAAAGTATTGGCCATAGCTGGTTCTTAATTTTTTTTAGGCCCGAACCAAATTCAGTATCGGCTGAAGCTTGGTTTTCTTCAATCCCCATCTTTTGGTGGTTTTCGTTTAACCACTGCTGGCAATAATGCTTCTTTGGTTCACCTAGAATTCCCTGCGGATCGGTGAAAAGATGTCCTTCACATTCAAGGAGAGACTATGTGCCCGTTTTGTAGTCTGCAGCAAGGCTTTTGTGTAAAAATCACGTGTTATATTTCTGTTCTTAAGCCCTCGAGATGGGATATTGTACCTTTTCTCTTTTCTTTTTTGTCTCATCTCAACTCTTACTTTTTTTTTGCTGCTTGAGTTTTTTATTGTCGCGTTTTCTAGCGCCTCATCGTCAACATGTGTAGTCTCCGACTGTCTCCGATGCTGATGCATCAAACCTAGAACTTTTCTCGTGCTTATAAAAAGTGGCCCGAGTCGACAGTAGTTCTACCTTTGCATTTGAAAAGAAGTTTTACTTACTATAGTATATTGAAGTCCCCAAGTTCAGGACAGGCTCCGTCCGTCCTCTTCTATTTAGTCTTCAGCTTCGATGATGGGAGTACGTGCTTATATGAAACCGACACTGTAGAATATTCCCTTAATTTAGAAAACAGTCAGGCTATCTCCTATCGACTTGAAATGGATGACCTTCATTCTAAGCCGTCTTCCCTCGACGAATGCGCTCAGCGCATAAGGAAAGTTTCGAATTTGAGCGCTCTTTTAATTTCTGAATCAAACTCGATTGTCGTTGACCTTTTTCACACCATGTTCTCTTTGTTTTTGGGGTCCGCGGAAGGTTTTACTTGATGCGGGTGTTTACCCAACGCTCAACCGCCACCTGGACTGAATTTCCAAGGGCCGGGTTTATAAGTTGCCTCCACCTAGTCGTAAGCAATCAAAACTTAACCCTGTATGAACTCCGTTTACGATTGGGGACGAAGATCACCCGCGAAGACTTTAAAATTTTCTAAACAAAATGATCAGACCGTTTTATTTTTCTTTTACTATGCTCGGTTTGCTTTTACAATTGAAAAAAGAAAACGGAAACATAGAACGCAACACAAAAACGTGCTCGGTAGTCAATCAACCGCGATATTAATTACACTTCGTTTTTCCCAATGACGCTAAGTTTATTTTTATGGATTTGCTTTCGTCAATGTGTGGTTTGGTGGAACCCTAATCCGCAAAAGTGGTCAATTAGGTTTCTTATTTGTCAAATCCGTTTGACTAAATCATGGCAATCTACGTCAAAAAAAACAGCAGTCGTTAGAATTATTTCGAATTACACTCGTTCCAAACAAAATGAGTGGCGTTTCCCCTTTTTGTGGCTTATCCAACCGCATCCATTCACCAAAAGCGTACGTGCCAGGTTCAAAAAAGAACAGCGCCCACTACGTGCGATTTCTCATATAATTCATCAGAATCTATCAACCGCGACAAATTGTCACTTAAAGATCTGAAGAGCTGCTGATCATCGCTGTGCTTGCTTTTTTTTTATTCGTATTTTGACACATTAGCGGCTTTCCATGTGATCTGTGGTGACAAGACGTTACTTGGCCACTTTATTTGCAAATAATGAGTGTCGATTAATCAAACAAAATTCCAGGCTACCATGACGATCGCCAAGCTGGAAGGTGTTGTGTGCTAATTTCTTGAGGTTTCTCATCTGATCTGTCACCGCATTTCAGTGAAAGTGATCTAGTTGCGACTGTGATGTTTGGTGTTTTTTTTTTGTGGACGGGCAAGACGCCAGATCAGCCACAGATTCGGGTGACAAAATGATGTTTTGTTTGGTTTCGGAGATGGACGACGCCTTTGATCACCTTGGGGGAAAAGGGTGGCGCAATTGATTGAGGTGTTGAAAGGTTCAGCGATGCGCGGTTAATGAAGTATTTTCTTTAGGCCTATGCCGTGTGTTTAGTTAAGAGACAAGCCGATGAGAGAAATGCGGGAAAAGTCAGAGCATTGCAATCGATGAGTTCGAATGAGGAATGTGATCAGTGAGCCAAAAGAGATCGTTTCATGTGGAGTAGATGACTTATGATCGATAGGAATGAAGACAAATGCCAATCTGGAGGTGTTTTTTTTTTAAATTAAACATGGTGTTTAAGGAGTTTTTAAAAAAATGGGAACCGGACAAGTTTTTAGTGATCGTGTTTGGTCTGCAATTCCGCAGGTACAAATTAAGTGTTCTATATTTGAGGGAAGGCGCAAAGGCAGTTTCTTGTAGATTTCATCGGCTGAAATAAACGTCTAAGAAGCCAGCAAGTAATCCTCACAACAAGTACACATCGAAAACGAAATCAAATCGGGAAGATCTGATGAGCCTTGCGTAGTAAATAAATAGATAGATCTGTCTTCGATGAGGGGTTGCGTTGATTTTATGTTTGAGAACACCTTCCTTCCACATCCAACATAGTGCAATAATAACGACATCAGGCAATGATAATGCCAAGTATCCAATCGCCGAATGGTGACGATCGATCATTTGAATACGATTTGGAAGCTTTGAGATGTCATGGGTTTTGAATAGATCCTGCAATATCGTTAGTTCTTCTTATTTTCCGTGGTAATTCCCTTGATTTGTGCACCCCATTCTCCTGTGGATCTTCCTGTAATTGATTCTTGCATTCGAATGATTCCATACGGTTAAGTTCTTCAGCGACACTAGACTGATCTTCCATCGGCAATGGCGCCAATCGATGTATCAGTAGGGGATTACTTTAAAGGGGATGAAATTGATTTGGAAGAATAAATAAAGAATTTTCAAAATAAATACAATGTCACCTTATTTTGTTTATATATAAACATAAAAACTTAACCTAATCGACTTAACTACCGTAAGTCAGCCACCAGTGCGAGAAACGTTCGCTTCGAAGTCGGCCAACTTTACCTCAAGGGCTACGAAGGAATTGAGGATGGAGTTTCTTCCATTTAATTCTTAAGCCACCAAAAATGTCGGTGCTGGCGTTCGGCTTCTTTTATATCGCGATAAGAAACCGCCCTACTAAACCTCACACGCTCCGTGGAACTAATTGCAACGTCTCGCTCATAGTTAAGCCGCTTATCCACAGCTTTTCGGGCAATGTGGAAGATTAGCGGTACCGCTAATCTATCCGAATGAAACCTACCGTATCTATATAGAGAAAAGCCTCGGGCGGGATAAAACCGTTAAGACGCACCTGCTCGTAAAACCTGTCATTGAAATAGTAGGCACCGCGGATCAGATTGTTGACAGAATTCATTGCTCTTGCAACGTGATTTCGTGTCAGCTTTATAAGAAAATTGTCTACTCTAATTACGTTCGCTCTATTGTATAGAACCTCGTTGGGATAGAATTTTTTGTATTCAGACTCTGGAGTTCTGTATAAACCTAGGCAAGCCCTGAGACATCGCCTCTCAAACAACCGAATCTTTTCCATTACGCTAGCTCCCACGTTGAACCCGACGGGGCATCCATAGACGAGCATAGGCCGGATGAGGGCCATGTAGCAGATTACTTTTACCCTGGCATCGAGTTGCTGGCTATAAAACAGTTTTTTTGCTTGGGCAAAAGCACCCTTGGCTCTGGTTAGAGCAGCATCTACATTTTTGTTGAAATATAGAAACTGGTCTAACCAAATACCGAGGTATCGTACTACACTTCGACTCGCCAGTGGCTGTTCGTGCGGTCCCACAATTGACAGCTTTCGCCAATTCTTTATAGTATCCCTAGAGGCCCCAGACAACGGCGTCCTAAACAAAATACTTTCGCATTTTTGGAAGTTGATCTTCAACTTCCAGTCCTCGCAATAACGTTGAATCTCATCGAAGTCACGCTGCAAGAGATTTCTAATGACTTCTATTTTCGAACCTGATCTGTACGCAATCAAATCGTCTGCGTACGCTATGGCATGGGGAAGGGATCTTACAAGGTCACTGGTGACTATGTTGAAGAGGATCGGCGATATGACAGCCCCCTGTTCCAGTCCATTTTTTATCCAGATCCAATTCCTAAACGGAACAAAGACACATCCAATCCGGCAAATCTCCGGTTAATAAGTCTGCTTCCGAACATCAGTAAGGTATTCGAAAATGTGATCAATAGATCCCTTAACGAGTGCGTTGAGGACAAAAATATTAGTCCAGAAAACCAATTCGGTTTTAGAGCGGGCATGATTGCATACATGCCGCGTCCAAACTGGTATCGGATATCCAATGGAACAAAGGTAAGAAACAATGCACGGGTGCCTTGTTGATTGACTTGGAGAAGGCCTTTGACACTGTATGGCTGCAGGGGCTCTTTTTCAAGCTTGACCAGCTCGGCATAAGCAAACCGCTGCTGTACATAATCTTAGATATGCTCACCAGCAGACAGTTTATTGTGAAAAATGGCAGTGTGACGTCTGCTGGGACTTTTGAAATTAACAACGGTCTACAACAGGGTGTAGTTATTTCGCCGATATTATTTACGATCTTCACAAGTGATCTTATAGGATCTCTCCGTAACTCAATAGCGTACACAGACGACTCGATCGCGTACAGGTCAAGTCCGAAGATCGAGGTCATCGTAAGTCTTTTGCAACATGACTTCGAAAAGATTCAGAGATATTGCGATGATTGGAAGTTGAAAATCAATTTTCAAAAGTGCGGGACCATTCTGTTCAGGACTCCGTTGTCTGGGGCTTCTGGAAATACTAAAAAGAAGTGGCGAATGTTCTCTATCGTTGATTAAAACGGTTGTCAGATACATTGGTATCTGGCTGGATCAGTACTTTATTTTAACAAACATGTAGATACTGCTCTAGCCCGAGCCAAATCGGTTTTGGCCTTGACAAAGAGACTGTTTCACAGCAGTCAACTCAATACCAAGGTAAAGGTGATCTGCTACAAGGCTCTCAATCGGCTTGTCCTTGCTTATGGATGTCCCGTTTGGTTCAACGTCGGAACAAGCTTAATGGAAAAGATTCGGGTTTTCGAGAGACGATGCCTTAGTGCTTTTTCTTCATCTACAATATATAGAGCTCCAGAGTCTGATTACAAAAAGTTTTATAGTAATGAAGTCCTGTACAGCGAGGCCAACCTGATCAGAGGGGATAACTTTCTGATAAAACTTATTCGAAGTTACATTGCAAGAGCAATGATTTCGACCAATAACTTGATCTCCGGGGCTTTTTACCCCCTGGCCTTATTCCCCTTGAAGCGTTTTTCTATCTCGATGAAAAAAGGTCTGTACCAGGATAGATTAGCGGTGCCGTTAATCTTCCACGTTGGTTGAAAAGTTGTGGACGGGCGAGTCAACGACAAACAAGACGTCGTAAGTGGCTCACCAGGAACTCTTCGGTTCATTAGGGCGGTATCAGACCGCGACAGAGCGGATGTCAAAAGGCAACATAGATGCTTTTGGTGGTTGGATGAAGCTTAGAACTCTGTCGTGCCCTTCAGACAAATTTGATAGCATGTCCTGTCAGCCTTGGCCGGCTGGCATTTTTAAAAGTAGTTAAAGTAGACTAGTTTTTAGGTTATTTCAAATTAGATTAAGTTTTTTAGGTTTTAGTTTAGTTATTTAGTCTAGTTTTATTGAATTGCATTTATTTCGTTAATAAGTTACAATGTGTTATCGCACAATTTACACAATAAGATATACAGAGATTTGATATTTATTAAATCTTTCTACTGGAAATTAGTTTAACATATTTTTAAATAAAATTTAAGTCTCAGAGTAGAGAAACAAAAGACATATATTGAGGAAAATAACGAAAAAAAAAACCTCAAATTTAAAGACCAAAAAAAAAAAAAAGTGTATTTATACTTGTACATCCATGTGTACATAAAATAGTATCTATGTTTATGAGCATATATACTTTCGTATTTACACGCATTTACAGAGGTATTGCACAGCTGAATAAAATAGCTTAATTATTCTTATATTCAGTCTTTTATCTCACAAATTGCCGGTGCACATTAATTGTTATATGCAAATAGATTCTTGAACAATAAATAAATAAATAAATAAATAGAAAAGTAATTCAAATAAATATATAAATAGATGAATATATAAATAAAACAAAATATAGAAATAAATATAAAAATAAATAAATAAATAAATATATAAAAAATAAATAAATATATTAATAATAAATAAATAAATAAATAAATAAATAAATAAATAAATAAATAAATAAATAAATAAATAGATAAATAAATAAATAGATAAATAAATAAAAATATATAAATAAATATAAAAATACATTCATTTATACATACATACATATATAAATAAATAAATAAATGAATAAATTCACATGGAAGATGAAAAAATATATAGAGAAAAAAAAAACAAAAAGAAAACTAAATTAATATTGCTTTATAAGGTGGACCTCAAACAGTATTTAATTGGTTTATTAGGGGATTATCCGGAATTTCGCATCTGACCTTAAATAAATCGTTTAGTTTGCCGATTCTTGAGGAGATCAATTCAACATTAGCTTTTGCATGTACGTCTAATGTGGAGTGATGCCAGGGGAGATTAAGCATCATTTTCAGTATTTTATTTTGTGACGTTTGTAACTTTTTAATGTGACAAGTTGCACAATCACCCCATATCTGACATCCGTACAACAGAATAGCTTGGAAGATTGTTTTGTGGATAATCACTTTGTTTTCAAGGGAAAGTATTGACTTCCTATTTATAAAAGGGTATAACATTTTTATCACAACATTTATTTTGTGAAGCGTTTGCGTAATATGCTCTTTAAACGTTAATTTTGAGTCAAGGTGTATGCCCAAATACTTAACGGAACGTTTCCAAGTTATTGAATGTCCACTTATTAACAACTGGTTAGCCGGAATATAACAGGACTTTCTTTTTCGCGTAAAAAAGATAGCTTGTATTTTTTCGGCATTTAATTTGATTTTCCACTTTGTGTAGTAGTTTTGAAGTATTTCAAACGCATTTTTTAAGTTCGTCTCAATGTCGAGACTGAACTCATGCGATGAAATAATTGCCGTGTCATCAGCATATATTGCTGCTTCACATCGTGGGAGGATGGGGAAATCAGATGTGTACAGATTATACAACACTGGTCCAAGAACAGATCCTTGGGGTACACCTGCATAAAAATGTATTATATCTGATGCACTACCATTTACGTACACTTTAAAACGACGATTAGACACAAAACTTTGGATAATTTTACAAAGAAACGGTGGGAAATTTAACATTAACATTTTATAAACGAGACCCTTATGCCACACAGAATCAAAAGCCTTTTCAATATCGAGTAATATCATACCGGTGGATCTACCATGTGCTCGGTTATTTTTCACTATATTGCGGATTCTCAAGACCTGATGTGGAGTCCCGTGGCCTTGCCTAAAACCAAATTGTTCATCAGGATATATTTTCTGATCATCAATTATGCTAACAATTTTATTTTTGAGAACCTTTTCGTAGATTTTGCTTATATTGCTTAACAAACTTATAGGTCTATAGCTCTGTGGATTTTCAGGAGGTTTCCCCGCTTTTGGGATTGGCACAACCTTAGCCTGTTTCCATGCTTCTGGAAAATATTGTGTCTTAAGACAAGCATTAATTATAAGTGTTAGAAATTTGATCCCCTCTTTTGGTAACTTCTTTAGATATACATTTTTGATATTATCCATGCCGCCGGTTTTTTTAATCTTCAGTTTATCTACAATGAAGTTAATGTCTCCTTCCGAAACAAATTCTGCTAGCGGAGTTTCAGGTGTACTCACATATAAAGCCTGTATAGCGTTCTCTACAAGAGTAATAGTATTTAAATCCCCTAGGTGTTGAGAAACTTCATGATTTTTAGCGAAATTCGATGCTAGTACGTTCGCTTTTTCATCATCTGTAAAAAATGACTCGGTCTCAGTCTTAAGATAAGGTATTCTCCTGTTTTTATTTTTAAGGATTTTCATTACATTCCAGAAGGGCTTTGAAGCTTTGTCTAGAGTGCTTAATTTGTTATTCCATTCTTCATTTCGAAAAGCTTGAATGTTTTTACTTATTTCTTTATTTATTTGAGACATTTGAAACTGGGATATACGTTGGCGATATCTTTGCCAGTTTCGCCTGTGCATGTTTCTAGCTCTAATAAGTTCTATGATATGTGCTGGTAATTTAACACGTCTAAACTTTTGAATAATTTTTGGAATACAGTTATTGGCTGAGGTCGTTATAATTTCTGAAAATTTGTCTATAACTAAGTCAACATCTTCTTTGCTCGAGATTTGTTCAATATTTCTCGTAATATTTCTAAGATTTCTTTTTACTTCTACTCGAAACCTTGCCCAATTTGTATTTTTTAAGTCCTCAATATATTGCACTTTTTCCACTCCCGACCGACGGATGTTGCACAGAACTGGGTAATGGTCAGAGCTGAGCTCATTTACGGAAATCGGCTGAGAAATAAGACCTGACACATTTGTTACAAATAAATCGATAACAGACGGACTACCACGGGAACTAGCTGGAACATATGTAGGACAAGGTGGGAACATAACAGACACTGGCAATGTAACAGAAAGATTGGACAGTACATTTCCCCACGAATTGGCTCTTATACAACCCCAGTCTCTGTGTCTGCAGTTTAAGTCACCACCCATTAAAAACGCACAATTCATACTAAATAATTGTCTAAGATCATTTTTAAACCTTTGTTTTTTTTCATCTGCCGAAAAGTCTCCTATAACCCTCCCTGGAAAATATATACAAAATATTTTCACTTTTCTTTGATCTCTCAGTGTTATTTCTACACCTATGTTTTCCACATAATTAGTTCGTACACAAGGTAAAAGTTCATGTTGTAATGATCTCCTTATTAAAATCGCTACACCCCCGCCTCTTCTATCTTTTCTATCGACACGATAGCACTTGTAGGCCGACGTTGAGATCTTTATTTCGGAACTAAGCCATGTTTCTGTTACTAACGCAATATCAATTTTGTTTTTATTTAAAAAGTTTATAAATTCAACATGTTTTCCCCGAATGCCTCTTGCATTCCATGTTATAATACTTATATTGCTCGTATTTAAATCACTTAACATTATTGTACAAAAACTTAATCGCTAATTGTGCGACAACATTGAATTGATCTACTTTATTTTTACATGTACTTAACTTAGTTATCATCTCCATTGTAAGCGCATTCAATTCGTCGATGGAGAACAAATCTTCACCAGAGTATGAATTGTTGTTGCTTGTAGATGCTTCTACAGCTGAAGTGCACTCCCAAGCTTTCGGGCGACAGATGCTGGTAGTTTTCGATGGTTCATGCATATGATTTTTAGCGGTACGTACTGGCAGAGCTGGAAATTCTTTCATGGACTGCAGCGGAATATTGTTGTTGTTGTTTTTATAGTTAGGGTTCGAAGGGCGATTAACTTTTTTTAATGTCTTTTGTCTCATCTCAATGTATTGATTTCGACTGATACATTCACTGTCTGTTGACTTGTGACTTCCCTTGCAGTTGGCGCATTTGTGCATGTCTAAATTAGTGCAATCAACTGTCTTGTGATGACCCGCGCAAATTGCACAATATGTTTTTATACGACAATTTTTTTCGCCGTGGCCGAACATTTGGCAGTTGCGACATTGTGTCAATCTGTTCTTCTCTTTTCGTTGATAGCTCCAGTTTATTTGTGTGTGAAAAATTGTGCGAACATTTTTTTTTAGTTCACTAAATTTTATAGTACCCCTTTCAAGGGAAACAATATAAAATGTTTCTGTGTAATGTTGATATTTTTTTGTTATTATTTTCACTTCGGTGCACTTGAGTCCAAGCCTAATAAGTTCGCATTTTAATTTGCTCGTGTCGTACACATCTAAGCCAAACAAAACAACTTTGAAAGCTTTATCACTTTTCAAATCGTAGGTGAAATATTGACAATTTTCGGATTTCAGTTGGTTAAGGACCGAATTATATGATTGCATGCTTTCGCACATAATTTTTATTCCGATTGATATTTTTTTTATCGAATAATCAGATACATTGAGACTTTTCATTAAGTCATGCACATAATCACTTTGTTTCTGCAATAGTTTTATTGGAGGAATGATTAATTTAGGGATTTTCTTTGGCAACACATGGTCGTCCATATCTTCACTTTCGACGTCACTGTCAGGTAAACATTGCAAAGGGCTCCAATAATTGGAGTCCTTTTTAGTAAGAACCATTTTGGGAACGGATTTAGGTTTTTTATCCGAGGACAATAGGTTGTCCTCGGTATTTGGGGATCTCGCACGTTTATGAATTTTGATGGATTAGATCAAATCACTTTTCGATATAGTACGGTACACAGATCGATGCTTATAGCATAAAAGCTCCGGCCGAACTGAAGTCTAGTTTTAAAGACATAAAAAATAAGATTTCCAATCTATAAAATAAACAGTCGTCGAAGGACAAATTTAAAATTGTCAGGATTAGCTTAGAGTGCCCACAGTGGTCCTCTGTAAGTAAGTTTATATAGAGTCAAGTTAATTAAGCTAGATTTTAGCATTTTTTTCTAGCATGTAGGGCAATTAAATTAATAAAAAGGCATTGAATTGAATTGAATTGAAAGCAAATAACACCTAACCCTGTTTCGACGTTTTCATGACAGCCTCAAGTCCATTTAGGAGCACTTATATGGCTGTTGATTGCTCTAAGCTTGTTGAGAAACTACTGCAAATACTAAAACCGTCAAAAAAGCTCTGTTAAATACAAAAAGCTTTCGA
Organism: Orthonevra nobilis; assembly: GCA_963555765.1. Lineage (NCBI taxonomy): Eukaryota > Metazoa > Arthropoda > Insecta > Diptera > Syrphidae > Orthonevra > Orthonevra nobilis. The sequence goes on from OY743227.1 coordinate 53,094,055, forward strand.
TTTAAGTCATGCGCAGTCATTTGCATATTTTTTGCAAATCAAGCTAAAAATTAGCCTTCAGGTGTGTTCTTATTTTGGTTACCAAAAGTCATCTGGCTCAATGGTCTAGGGGTATGATTCTCGCTTTGGGTGCGAGAGGTCGCGGGTTCAAATCCCGGTTGAGCCCGTAAATTTTTTTTTTTGTGCCCTTAACAAAGTCTTATTTTCTTAACGCAACCAATCAATGTCAAATCATTTGAAATCTCTTAATTCATCCATCAATCATTAGCAGAGATCTAATAGATGTGCCCCGTGCCTTGCCAAGATCTGCGCTAGAACTTGAAAGCAAGTGCTATCGTAGTCTAGCCGGGTAATTAGCAACTGGACCAGCAGAAGCATACAGCAACGTCCACCAAAAGGTCACTGCGTAGACAAAGTCCGCACATCTCCAAGCGAACACTGTCAAGATCGATTAACTTCGTCTCTTCGCGCCCATTACAGACGAAGGGCACGCATCCCAATTCGATGTGAAGATGGTCGATCGCAAGAACTGCTGACCACAGACCGAGCAACAGCACAGCAGTCAGCATACAAATCAAAAGATTTTAATTAATCATGATCATTGGACAGCAGCTCCCTAGAGCAGAGTAAATTTACTCTCATTATGGGTTCTTCCGCATGCCAGAACTTTGGCAGTTCTCAATTATTCTAGAACTAATAACTCCCGGTTGCGCAGGCATTCGGATTTGAAACACGACACCAACATCGGCCGGCAGACGCAACAGATACCCGACCAGTAACAAACACAGACTGGTCCATGTCCAATTCCATTGAGTCGATGCTGGATGTTTTGTGTTCCATTGATTGTGAGGCGTGGAGTGTGGGTGCTCCTCTGTGGGCTTCGCGGGCTCTTGTCTAATTTGAAACCATTTAATCGGTATTGAATGCGACGCTGGATATTTATTAGGACGTCCGTGTGTGCCAAATGGGAACACAAATCTTCTCGTATGTAAATTGGAGGCAACAGCCGGGGATTTAGGACGTATGAACGAACGTGTTGTCGTGTAATACTAGTACGTAAGTAGGGAAACGGGCGTGTGCCCTGATTTTCGTTGCCACACCACGCCGCCGCTGGTCCTAATGAGAAAACGAATGTTTTGTGTTTGCTCGTTAAACTGCGTGTTCGTTAATTGTTTAGGGGATGGCGCAAGTACTGGGGATTAAATCCTCGAAGGATATAACAGGAAGTTTGTCGTTCTGATGACATGGTACCTACTCGTATGCGCTCATGTACTGCAGCGGGAATCATTGTTGACATTTGTTGACTTTATTTGGAACAAGTGTCGCAATTTGTGTGTGTGTGGGGGAGTTTCTATTGAATTCAAATGATGAGACTGAACAACTGTTCCAAGGATGTAAATTTGTATGATTGCAAAGTCAAACACTGAACACTCTTCTCTTCCATCTAGCATGGTTGGTGGGGAGAAAACATTTTGCATTTTACTAGACCGAAGTTTCTGTTACAATTGAGAACTAAAATCAACGATCGTTTGAAATTTTTGTTTGAAGATACTAAGCCAAAAAAAGTCCTGTCACGGTCGCCATATATTAATCGTTTGCAATAGAAAGAATTTAAAGACGCATTTTTGATGATTGAATGGTTTATTCGAATTCAAATTAAAATAATATCTTAAAGCTAAAGAAGGAACACCCCAGGGAGGCGTTATCTCACCTCTTCTCTGGCTTATTGTCATGAATAAAATACTCTTACAGTTGGATAGGGAGAAGATTGAAGTAAAAGCAAATCACTGGTGATTCTTGTGTCTGGAAAATTTCTTACCGATCATGCAACGTGCTTTGAAAAAAGTTGACACCAGGGCTACAAGTTCGGGCCTAAGTATTAACCCTGGCAAAACGGTGATAATTTTTACCAAGAAAAACTTAAACCTCCCAACCTTAAACCTCCCCCGACTAAACGGTCAACAACTGTCTCTATCACACAGCGCAAACTACCTAGGAGTCTATTTAGATCCTAAATTCACCTGGAAGATCAACCTTAGTCAACAACTCAAGAAAGCATTTATAGCTTTCTTTACCTGTAACAAAACCATTGGTAAAAAGTGGGCCCAAAAACCTAAAATGGTTCAATGGATGTATTCTGCCTTAGTACGTCAAATCCTTACTTTTGGATCATTAGCTTTTTGGCCGGCTCTTAAGATAAAAAAACAAAATTGCGAAACTCAAAAAAGTACAAAGAATGACATGCGTAGGGACTAAAGGGACCCTTAGGACAACTCCTTCGGATGCTGTGACAGTCGTGCTCCATCTGTTGCCTATAGACCTCCACATACATAACATAACATAGTGCAGTTAGAATCAGAGAATCAAAGCTATGGACCATCAAAACCATATATACATAGCTGAATCAATACCGAGGGAATCAGCACAAAATCAGACAGACTAAACATCAACTTATTATGATTTTGAAAAACATGTTGACATCGTTCATCCGTAAAAAGAGGACTGCGATAATGAACAGATTGATTTCATCTCGGATGTGAGAATCTATACAGACAGGTATCTTTTCAGAAGATCTGATTATAATTAAAGCCTTGACGCTGTCGAATGTCAAAAGTATTTTTCAGGCAGAAATCTTCGCCACGAAGGAATCGTGTCATCTAATCAGATCAATCGAACCAACACACGCTGTCGCAGCTATAACGACACTTCTGAAAAGGAGACACTATGAATGGGTGTTTTTTTCTATGTTTTTTAAATACTAAGCTACAAACTTATCTTATACATAAAATCTTAATCTAACTTAAAACAACATAGAAACTACTTACACTACCTTAAACATATGTAAGCCAGCCAAGGCTAACAGGACATGCTTTTTAATTTGGTTTAAGGGCACTGAAGTTGAATAATACAAAAACGACAGAGTTCTACCCTTCGTCCAGCAACCAATAGTGTCGATGTTGCCTTACGACATCAGCTCTGTCGCGGTCTGATACCGCCCTACTGAACCGAAGATTCCCCGGTGAGCTACTTGCGACGTCTTTGTCGAAGTTGACTCGCCCGTCCACAGCTTTTCGGCATACGTAGAAGATTATCGGTACCGCTTATCTATCCTGAACCAGACTCTTTCTATCGAGATAAAGAAATGCTTCAGGGGGAATAAGGTCGAAGTCATTGCTATTGCAATGTGACTTCGAATAAGTTTTATCAGGAAGTTATCCACTCTGATCAAGTTGGCCCCGTTGTACAGGACTTCATTACTATAAAACTTTTTGTACTCAGACTCTGGAGCTCTATATATTTTAGATGGAGACAAGCCCAAAGACATCGTGTGTCGAAAACCCGCCTCTTTTCCATTAAGCTTGTTCCGACGTTGAACCAAACGGGACATCCATAAGCAAGAACAGGCCGAATTAGGGCCATGTAGCAGATCACCTTTACCTTGGCATCGAGTTGACTGCTGTGAAACAGTCTCTTTGTCAAGGCAAAAATGTAGAAATTGTAGCAGTTGTGCAATAGGACACGATTTTCCAAAATATGCTTCGGGCGACTGCTGACATTAACCTTTACTGTTGTTCACGTATGAGCTGCTGTTTGGACAAAATGTAAGAAAATCTTGTTTTAAACTTATTTTAAATTTATTTCAGGTCGAGTATAAATAAAATTAACCCCGCTCGAAAAGAAATTTTAGCAAATTTACTGAATCGTCATCCTGAGCTAGCAAAAAACGCCCTTACACATGCTCGCAGAGAAAACAAACATCCATAAGATTATGGAACGAGTTGGCCCAGAAACTAAATTCAAAGGGGCCACAAATTAAGGACTCTCAATCAATTGAAGGAATATGAGTTGTTTTTAAGATTTTTGATATTTTTATTTTCACAGATATTTTCTGGTCAAAAATATTAAATAAAAAATTAGATGACATTTAACAAATCGTACGAGAGGAAACCCGAATTGGGCCCCTATGAAGAAAAGCATTTAAGTCAACTGGATATACAAATTCAAAGAGCATGTGATTTAGACGTAGTATGGACAAATTTGCAGCTAATTGCAATGGAGCAAGAACAGCGTAACGAACTACCATCAAAATCGACCACCAGCCCATTGACCCGAGACACACGTTCAGCATTCTGGCAGTCCAAGAAGAAAAAGTTACACGCACACGTAGGGTTCCGCACCACCGTAAAAAGACCAAACATCATTTCGTAAGCTCCGCTGTGGCTTGAGCGGGAGAAATTTGTCTGCATCGAATTTTTTGGTCTTGAAAATATGACGTGATATTAGAAGCAAAAGAAATGGTGTTTGACAGACTTCCTTGCGTGTCGAAGAAAACGATGCAAAATTCCCTTAAAAGCCGTTTAAATTTCCTCGAAGGAAGATGTTACCCTTCGCTTTCATTCTTTATATAATTTTTCAGCGCAAAATTGAATTGTGATTTTAAAAAATTCGTTCTTTGTAATTCTTAATATAATATTCATTCTAAGAACATTTCAAGTGTCTTTCTACCTATTGAGGTTGAGAAGATACAGCCCTGTATGGCAGACAGTGTTGGTACACTTTGGGTACCGAACCCTAAAAATGTAACGAGACAAGGATATTAAAGTGTCTGTAGTTCGCAGTGATTCGGATTGTGTTGGAAGACTTCGATGAAGCTTGAAGCTTGCTCTAGAATCTTACAAAATACAGCTCGTAAACTCTACTGAAGCCGAATCTATATTCCAAGACTCGAAAATACACCAGTTGAACCTGGTTGACAGGCGGTTCCAATAAGAGGTGCAACATGTTACAAAAAAGTGACCAGGTGCAAGTTGGCCATGCACACAAAGTGCGCCGAACCACCGTACAATAAACAACATATTTTTAGTTGCATTTTTTAAATTAATTCTAAATTTCTTATAGCAAACTTTTTTGCGTAAAATTCAGTTGCGATTTTCAAAACACGGTGTTGTTTTACACTACAGATGATGCAACACTGTGAAAAGCGAACGGACGAATTGACGATCAGCGGAGCCTTTGTAATAGGATTCCGTTTGCACCTTTTGGGGTACGGTGAATAGGCCAGCTCGATGGTGTTAAACTTACGCCCTTGCACTATTTTTTAAGGGGATACTTCGAATATCATAATTCGTCCATTCCGACAAGCTTGCGTCAACGGCAGCCTTGGAAGTCAAAATCACTTGTGATATAAGCAAGAAACCAGCCAATATGCCTTAAAAAGTGAAAAATGGCCTCTCAATATGGACATATGAAAACGTAGGCGTGTCAACATTTACAAGATTATTTAAACATTAAAAAACGTGCTAAAAACACTCTTATGAATGCTGCAAACCAGGCTCCCAGTTTCTCCGTCTTCCGAACCGATTTCCACACTGCTCGAGTCGGAGAAAGAACCAACGAAACGCATATGACATCTTTCACAGCATTCATCAAATCCGCAATTCTAAAAAAATGATCCGGTTACTTCGCAAGACATTCGAAAGAATGCAAAATGCTGTCCTTTTTGGATCCAGAACCTCCGAATTATTTGAGACTTGTATCAGAACTCATCTAACTCGGAACAAAGAACAACTCCAAGAATAAAGGTGCTGAAGATAAGAGCGACCATTTAGAATAAATCGGAATAGAAGATATCTCCCCTCTTGTATCCACGCATAGCCCTTAATCGGTGTATAATCCAGAAGATCTCTCTTCAATCCAACTAATCCACAGCGATCTTTAAAATAAGAATCACTCAAATTCCATCAACCAGATCCCATTAGATGCATCAGACACCACGTCAGGCCCCATTGAAAGTGATCGGAAAAAAGAAGTTTTCGTCGACAAGCATGAGATTGCTCCAAGCAGATGTTCCTGAGTACAGGCAACAATTCCACCCTCACTTGCGCATCATTGGCACGATCGTTGGCACCTTCACAGTCTCATCTAATGGTGTGCATCGACCTTTGCATCTGTTTGTCAAGTGCCGCCACATTTCGAAACTGCTCCATCATTTTTGAGGCGCCTGACTACACGCGTATGTTTGACGTTCGCCCACAAATGCGCCGGACTTTCAACTCGTTCTTGAGTTACATGCAGACACTTCGGCCCTTTTAAAGACAATACTCCACCTCGAAGAATACATTTCACTTGCTTAGCGAGTATAGGTTTACGGATGCTTGACGGAGCGATACAAAAGACTGAATCAACCCATTGGCAAAAGGTGATCAATTTCTGGGAATGCAACCAGGAAAGGCTGTCTGCCGATGCTGGTGCTGGAGCTGACCAACTGACCATCTGGGTGGCTGGAGAATGTTTATTTGCTTAGTCAATGTGGTGCATTTTTGGAGAACTTCACACCTTGGTGGGAATTTAATGAGCAGGTTAATTACGCGGTAGATTGCCGAAGTTTTAATGAACACACATGCTGTGCGCATTGAGATGTAATGACCGCATTCAGAGCTGTTGTTGCAATTAATTGCAAATTCTCGGGAATAGATGGGGCAGTGAACTGGCATTAGTAGACAGGACATGTAGCTGCATCCATGTGGAATTTGAGATGAGTTCGAGAAAGCTGGGGTGCTTGTCAGATGCAACAAATGTAGTGCGAATAATTTGTCGCGAGTTGTTTACACCAGGATTCAGTACGCTGGTGTAGATGCGCTGACTCTCTGCTGTTTTTATATTCATTGTTGACTGAAAAAAAAAATAAGTTTTATATACAAGGTGGTTTTTGTTATAAAAAAAACATACTTCATGTCTGGAGTGTTGTCACAGCAAGTTGGTGTTCAGATCAAACAGGACGACATAGACTCTTGTTATGTCAGAAAAATCAGAAAGTAAACAAACAAGGTAGTGCTGGACATTTAGCTGAGGCCCATAATAAATATTCTTTTTATTTAACTGGTCCGTAATTTAACAAAGAAGAGGATTACGATTACCATTTTCCAAAAAATAAACAAAAAAAAAAACGAATGTTAAAATTTATATTAAAAAATAAGTCGGATACTTGATTATGCTTGATTAAAATCCCCTAATTGTCGATGGGTTTCGAACACCCAATGCAGCTATACAAAAGCCCAATGCAGCTATAAGAGCCTTATGCTTGTTGTGTCTACAAGAGGGAGTTTCAAATGAAAGGAAATAATTCGATTCTTTCAACATGTAGCTGTCGCCGGTAAAGTGTTCGTCGGTGTCCATCATTATAATGCTTGAAATTTTTCGGCACATTAGTTTTCCGCTGTAAGCCATCTTTCACTTCTTTTTGGACCTTCTTCGGGTCAACACCACTCATGAAACAGAATTAGTTCTTTACCATCAATTTTTTATTTGATTAATATTAAGTTTAGGAATTGAGGTAAATAAAATATTGAATTATTCAACCCACAAAAATATTAGTGCTTAAATTAATTTACTCTCGCCAGAGATCAAAAAATGCTTCCAGAATGAAAAATCCTTATTTTGATAATGTATGCCGAAATTATGTCATTTTATTCTGTGCAGTTTGCTGGTATACGGATACTATACTATATATATATCATAATTTCGTCTATGAATACAAACAGCCCCATACCAGAAGCTGCCATATAACCCAATAATTTTTTGGGTCCGACTCGGAGCATGCTTTTGTCCAGGTTAGAACACGTCCATCCAAACGTTCTCCCAAACGACTTTGGTTTGCTAAATGCTTTGGAAATGAAAGGTTTCATTCTACACACCCAAGCCTTGTACCCCTCATTCCTAAGAACTCTCGGGACTATTCGAGGGTGAATTTCTGTCCCAGACCTAACTTTTATTTCTGAGGCAATTTTTGAGGATAATGTTTAAGTGTCCTTTTTATCATTCAAATAATCTTCCCTTTGTCTCTTGACAAAGTTTACCCGGCCGACCAATTCTGGGTTCATTTTTAAAATCCGATGAATTTTTAAAACGTTTAAAAACAGTTAAACAACTTCTTTTAATTATGTCACAAATTTTTTTCACTGGTTCACATTTCACTAAAGCACATTTATTATTCTACTCATACGTATTGCGACCGATTCGACAGATAGGACGACAAAAAGCGACGCAACGAGCTACCGAATAAAAACTTACTTTTCAATTTGTATACGATGAATAAGACAATCAAAGGCTTTGGAAAGATCTAAAAAACTATAAAAGCTTCAATATTATTATCCAAACCAGCACGTGTATCCTTAAACACTTTCAGCATACTCCTGATGACGGAAACTCCTTCATATTTGGTGACGATGATTTTGATTGTGGAAGAATTTTAAAATTTATGGCTTCTTAAGATCGCCCGCAAAGCTGAAGCTCTAATATTATTATACTTAGCAACAATAGATGGGAAAATTTTGAATTAAATAACAAATACCAAAACTAAAAACTATTACCCAGTGTGGGAGAAAAAACAGAAAAGCTTCAGGAGTCAAAATGATGCAACTGTTAAAAATCAATATGGAAATCCACCATGGTTATGGTCTACGGCAGGAGGACGAGAGCAATGATGATGAAAAAACGTAAAGTGCAAGAAGAGTTTCGCCAACAGCTCGATAAAATTATAGAAACACCAAAACACGGATTCGGTAACACTTAAGACAGAAATACATCCGGCGAAAACAAGGCACTGGTGCCTTGTTGATTGACTTGTTAATGGGCTCTTCTTAAAGTTAGACCAGCTCGGCATAAGCAAACCGCTGCTGTACATAATCTTAGACATGCTCACCAGCAGATAATTTATTGTGAAAAGTTGCAGTGTGACGTCTGCTGGGACTTTTGAAACTAAGAACGGTCTACAACAAGGTGTAGTTCTTTCGCCGATTTATTTACGATTTTCACAAGTGATCTTATAGGATCTCTCCGTAACTCAATAGCGTACACAGACGACTCGATCGCGTACAGGTGAAGTCCGAAGATCGAAGTCATTGTAAGTCTTTTGCAACATGACTTCGAAAAGATTCAGAGATATTGCGATGATTGGAAGTTGAAGATCAATTTTCAAAAGTGCGAGACCATTCTGTTCAGGACTCCGTTGCCTAAGGCCTCTAGAAATACTAAAAAGAAGTGGCGAATGTTCTCTATCGTTGGACAAAACGGGCAGCCACTGGCGAATCGAAGTGTTGTCAGATACCTTGGGATCTGGCTTAATAAGTATCTATTTTTTAACAAACATATAGACACTGGTCTGGCCAGAGCCAAAGCGGCCTTTGCCTTGACAAAGAGACTGTTTCACAGCAGCCAACTGGATGCCAACTGGATGCCAACTTGATCAGAGTGGATAACTTCCTGATAAAACTTATTCGAAGTCACATTGCATGCAATGTCTTCGAACAACAACTTGATCTCCAGGGCTTTTTATCCCATGCCCTTATTCCCCCTGAAGCATTTCTCTATCTCGATAGAAAGACTCTGGTTCAGGATAGATTAGCGGTACCGATAATCTTCCACGTATGCCGAAAAGCTGTGGACGGACGAGTCAACTACGACAAAGACGTCGCAAGTTACTCAGCGGGGACTCTTCGGTTCAGTAGGGCGGTATCAGACCGCGACAGAGTGGATGTCTAAAAAAATTTACATCTGGAAAAACAAAGTTTTGTCGAATAGTCCAATAGCCGCATCTCACGTTAGGTCCTGGAACGAGCTTGAGCATAATTTCCTAGAATGAATTAATATTCTCTAGAGTTATGATTTAAGCAATGAAAAAAAATAAGCTTGGAGCGCTTGTGCGTTGTAGTTATATAAAATGTAGGCGGTTTAAGCTCAATGTCAAATCTCACTAAATATGTACAGTTGAAAATTCGAACAACGTTGTTTGCGGCCAACGTTCAGGACAGCGTCTTTTCGGTCCGCAAGTATATAGTTAATCTCGGTGCAGCGATGTGAGAAGAACAATACTTAACAATATTTTGATAGGTCAAAATTGGAGCGTTTTTCCGAACTTGTGATTTAATTTAAGTGCCAAAACAGCTAGTATAAATTCAAGTTATCGTGTGTGAGCGTACCCTGGATGTTGACAGAAGTCAACCCTTAAATTCTCACTCATTGCAACCACCCAAAATTTCAAACAATTTTGTCGGTTCCATGTCGTTCAACACAACCGAAGGATGCCCTTTCTTTACCATCATCATAAAAACAAGCGAAACATTGCAAACATTTATAATCCACTATTGTCGAAACAATTTTGTGTAAAACGCAATTTTTTCATGCCAAATCTTTTTTGGTGGATAAGCAAAGCTTAATAAATTACTTTTAAATAAACATTTTACTTTTTAATACACCTTTTTGAGTTCGAAATATTTTCTATAAAATGCAATTAAATGCCTCTTGTCGTAAAAGCAACGTCCGAACAAAACGTATTCGCTCGACCATTTTTTCATCGACTGAAAGTCCATTCTTGAAAGATTGTCTCCTGCATTTATTTACCAACTTTTTTGTAATATTAGAGTAGATTCCGCCCAACAAATCACTCAATTTGATTTGAATTTTTAAGCACAAGAAAAAAACACGGATGGAGATGCGGGGCATCGATCCCCGTACCTCTCACATGCTAAGCGAGCGCTCTACCATCTGAGCTACATCCCCTTATCACCTGAGTTTACCAAATCAAACCATACACAGTGGCGATTCATAAAAAGCTTTACAGGTTACCTTCCAACATGACCAATGCTTCAAGAGGTACGAAAAGCTTTGAATCAAAATTTTGTGATTAAGTTTTTTTCCAGAAACGAAAAGTAGCCAAAACTTGAAAGCTCAGTCGGCTATTGGCTTTCACTTTTGCAACGGACTTTGAAGTTTAGATCGTACGTTTGACGTTGGCCTGACGTAAAATTTCAAGTAGACCTTTTGAAATGGTGAATGTTGGACATGGACGCACGTTGATGTCGTCCGAACGCACTGAGGCGAATTCGTCAATGGTTGGATTTTGTAAGATTCCACAAAAACCTCACGCAACTTTAGTTTTTTCTGAACAAATTAAACTAAGCTTTGTTTATTTATTTTATTGAATACATTCTGAAGATGTGACTAAGTTTGCCCTTATTTGTTTTTAAAATATTTGTGAGTTAATCTTTCTAAGGGCAAACACAGAAAAACAAACCATGTGCCCACGATTCAGAGTCGGGTAAAGCTTGTTGACCGCAATTGTAAGGGTCATTCGTTAAAGTAGATCCTAAACGATGGCGAAAAGACTCTCAAAGAGCCCTCATAAGATGCTGCGATAATTTTAATCCCTTAAAAGTAGTTGACACTAGACTAACTATTTAGATAATCCTTACAAGTGTTTTGTGTGCCTGTTACTGATTGTAACGATATTCAAAAATTGTCAATTGCTCGTGATATGTGGAAAGGTCATCATTAAGGGCATCTACCTCTGTTAACTAGGCTTCGTGCTCTTACTTAGGAAACATAAAGAATAATGTACTAAGCCCATATTCGAGGCTTGATTTTGTATACAAAAAAATCGACGACCTTAATTAGATAGTGGCCCAAAACCATTTACCCGATGTTGTAATAATATATCTTTAAAATTGCAGATACTTTTGGAATATTTACTTGGACGATTGCGCCTTTTCTCGAACACTTTTTGAATAAAATGTCGATCAAGTCATTGTTAAACAATATGAACATTTTTTTACCGCATTTAAAATAACTTGGACGAGAACTCCATCGATAAATGTACACTGTGTTGTTGGATATAGTTTTCGAAAAATTCCACAATTTTTGGCTTAATCTTTTAGATCTGTGACTTCAAAAGAACCCTGAAAGAAAGAAGACTGGAGCGGTTATCGGCGATCGGGCGATCTAGCTCTGAAGTGCAAGTCATCAAAACGAAACGTTTGGCGTAAGAGTCAACAGTCGCACAAGCTACTTTTGGAAATCTGATTGATTATCATGGTTCTGTAATGTATTGTTGATCAGTGTTAGAAGCCATTCTATCAATAGCGTGCCAGAAAAAATAAGACCTTGTATCACCTCCGTCATAAAAGGCGCACTATGCAGTGACTACGGGAGGATTTATTGGCTTTTTGACGTAAACGACCAGATGGAAATGAGACTCGTCGTTCATCATGAATTTCGACTTAAAATTTTCCACCGCATCATTTACGATTCGAGAGAGCTTGAAAATTATTTAGACGCAATTGATGGTGTGCAGATAGTAAGTAAAGGATTTTTTAAGTAATAAGTTAAATGTTTTCACTTAAATGCGCTGCAGAGGCGAATGGCGTGCCACTCTTAAAGCGGTCTGTAAGAAATTTGAAAAGACATTTTTTGTCTTGCCAAATCGTATCATATTTTTTTCATCTCACTCAACTTTCTTTAAGAGTATGTTAATGTATTATAGCAATTAAAAAAAATAAATATTTCTTAAACTGTACATATTTCGTTTTAACATAATCTAAATGTTTGGTTTAAATCTTTAAATATTAGTCTCTGCTATAAGTTCATGTGGTAGTTCCTTGAATATTTTGTATTCATTGTAAAAAATTGGGTTTTACACTTTTGGTGTTAACAATAGAAGACGTAAATCACATCTACTTTTAACATCATAACAGTGCACACATAATAATGATTAACACACAGGAATATTAAAACATTAAACATATTTACAATTGGTGTTAGCCAATGACATTTTGAGATATTGCTTTTGAAACTTTTGTAGTCCCTCAAGCATAGTTATATTCCCTAATTATATAATTGTTGAGCAGTATTCAAAATGTGGCTTAGTTATCATTTTATACACATAAATTCCATTCAGCATTGACATTCTTTTTCTTATACTACAAAAGAAACTTATTTTTTTGAACCTATAGCTTTTTTGAAATGTATTCAATGTGCTTCGAAAAATTTAGATTGGCATCAATTATAATCTCTAAGTATTTAATTACTTTTTCTCGTCATTTATTAAACTATTTTTATGAGAATCGCCATTTATACACCTACTTACATTTTGTTTTCTTAATATTCAAACTTAACTTTTTCATTACAAACCACTCATACAACTCTTCCAAATCCGTATTTACTTTGTCTATGAACTCATCCAACTTACAACACAACAAATAAAATACAATAGGTCGTCATCAGCAAAAAATTGAAGACCCGCAAATAGAACGACAATTGACATTTCATCAACATAAATTATAAATAGCAATGTTCCTAACACAGATACCTGCGGTACGCCAATTTTTTTTTTCTGTTCCCCTAATACCATATTGATGGAGCTTATGAAGAAGAATATCCCCTATCTAAAATTTCAAATGCTCTCCTGAGATCAATGCATGCAGCAGCAATTTATTATAAGGTTTAGAAGAGATTCGCAGATATGTCTGCTTGTGAACCCTGATTTGCACTCCGCAAAAAGTCCATTGCTTTCCACGTTTTTCTGCAGTTGCAATTGTACTACCTTCTTCAGAATTTAAGCCTTCGCCACGAAAATTAATAAATATCGTACAGATCAGGTGCTAATCGAGCTCATTGTAAGCCTCTTGCAATGTCACTTAGATGAGAATAAGCGTCATTGCGAGGATAGAAGTTAAACCTACAACCGCTTGCATTCCAGATGAAGAATACACGTAAAAAATTCACGTAGCTCTGCAATCTCTGATCGCGGAAGACTTATTACTGCTTTCGTAGTCAGTAAGTGAATTTCGGCGCAGTTCTCCTATTCGTTAAAGGCCAACTGGTAAAACTTTAAGACGTTTAGACAATCGCCTCGAATCGACTGAAACAGCATGAAATGGAAGAGGCATCGGAACGCGTCATAGTGCTCGTCCTGATGGGAATATCACAGCTGTGGTTGATGATATCACGGATAAGGCGTTGGTCTCTGCATGTGTCCTTTCGTAGAAGAGGCAGTCCATGGGTTTCTGCCTGCAGACCGTCAATTACATCTCAACTACGTTCATGCTCTCCTGAAGCCTCAATGATGAGTTGCTCAATTTCTGTCAACATTCATGATCAGCGACAAGTTTCATTTCCATCCAGTCAAAGTCACAGCATGGTATACGTTTAACGTAGCAGCTGTCATCGGACCAATTATTTCAACGACAATGTGGTCATTGCTGAGATGGAAGGAACCTTGATTAACAAATTCTTATTGCCTGAAATCGACGAATTTGGGCTGCAGGAGAACAGGCCGGATTAAGTAGAAATAAAAGGAACATTTTATGTGATGCGTTTCCGGGAAGCCTTATACCTATTTTTAACGATGTTTTCTGACTAGTATTATCGCCCGATTTGCATCTGCTCATAAATCAGGCCTGTACTCATACAAACCTTCGAGCTCGAAATTATTATCAAAACAATTAAAAAGATTTAATATGGCTACAAACAAAAGCGGCGTCCGTTTGACAAAGTTCAAGTCTTTATAAACAAAAAAACTTTGTCAAGCACTGTTCAAAATTTTCGCTAAAAATTAAACCATAATTTCAATAGCTTACAGGTTTAAAATCAAGCACCATTTCTTTTGTTTTCATAACAAAGAAACGTGACTGATGGCCAGACTTCCGGAACTTACCATGATCTCTTGTAATCCGCCAGATGTCGTACAAAATAATCCTGCATTCCGCGGATGTTTTCCTGATCATGATTTTATTTATAGCAACCTTCATCCGCGTCATGCTTTAAACAAAACGTCTTCGAATGGATTCTTTGTTCAACGATCCGGAAAATGTTTTTTGAACAAAATACTTTGATTGCTCCGAATTTTATGTCTTCAGATTAATTAAGCACATGAAGATGCTATAAAATGTCATTGGAATCTGACGATCTTGAATGTACAAATTTAACATTTAAAAAATTCCTGCTCACAGAATGAACTTATTATTTGATCAATAATCAATTGGATGAAGCTTAAGAAGGGTGGTGAGTACGCCTCTCATTTCCACTCGGACAACTTAAGGTTTTTTTCTCAATCCCACCAATCGGTCATTTTTACCAACAAAAATGAGGAGAATAGTTCGAACAGAGTGCACTGTTGGGGGATTCAGTAAGTAATTTTTTTAATTTTGAACAAACTTTGGTGAACGTAGCTCGCTACTTTAAACAGGCTTAGAATTGAAGACTTTAGAGAATTGATTGCTTCTGCCTTTGCATGGCCATTTGACCCTTGGATATAAGGGTCTGGTTACCAAAAATAGACTCGCACCATATTTACCATGTTGTTGGATAATTTAGCAATTCGCCACATCGTGTAACAGACTTCAGGCCATCTTCTCACGAAGATCGATATTGAGCCCTATTCTTAACCTCTCTTCTATATATTAAAGTTCAGAGTAGAATTTATCCAATAGTCACATCCAATTTGCTTAAAAGTCTGGAGGCCAGATGGTAGCCTGATTTCGCGAGGTTGCTGTTCGTGTTTCCAGGATAACCCAGTTCCTCATCATAGACAGAACTAGTTGTAATACAAACTACGTTGTTTCTGACTCGCGTTTCGAATTACTAGCTACAGAAACTTCTCAATCATTTCATGTAGATTGTTCCACAGGTTTTGCCCCCTCTCAATTTTGATCAAGATGAAATCGAAATTCTATTGCGCTTCAAAATCTAAATATTAGAATTAAAATTATACTATTGATTACTTTCCGAAACTTTAATCGTACAGTGCGTTCGAAAAATGTTGGTCAAAATTCGAAATTTCAAATTTTGTCAAATTTGATGAAATAACTGCATATTTTTAAAGATGACTGATAAATCGATTAAAAAAATACGTGGTTGCAATGTTTTTTAATTTCTTATTGCTTCTTAGAAAAATTCTCTATTTCCTCTTGCTCTTATTACAGCTGCAAATCGGCGAGACCTAATGACTAAAATGGGTTTTTCCATGCGGATGCAGGTATGGGGTTCCAGGTCCTGATAGGTAATTATTTTTTAGGTTTTCAATTGACTCTGGAGGCCGATATTCTCAATTGGATTTAAGTCTGGACGATAGGGAGGCCACCTTAATACATCGACATTATTTTCTTCGAAGTACTTTTCAACCGAAGAAATACAAAAAAAAATGCGAATATTATTTTAAGTCATAAAAGTTCTAGTATAACAATTGTCCTCTTGAAAAGTTAATCTGCATGTGTCACCAAAAAGCTCCAGCGCAAACGGCTCAAATTCATTTTCCAAAAAACGTAGTTTAACTTTTAGAGTGACTTCCGATTCTAGGAAGACCATTATAACTTTTTCATCTCCAGAGAAACATCATCCAACCATGTCACCTTCACTTTTGATGGGCATCAGGCTTTCCTTTGGTTCTCTTTGCGGAAGAATTCTCTCATAACATTGTTCCACATGTTTTGAGTCCAATAAAGATGCTCCTGATCCCATAACAGTCGTTTTATTTTTCTGACTCTTATTAGAAAATCCGGCTTCAGTACCTCGAATTCAGCTTTCAAGAGTCTTTTCTTTACTGCGCTTGGCGAAATAATTTTTCTTGTAGCTCGACACAGATCGTTTTTAAGATCCACCGTAGTCTTAAACCGTTTTCGACGGCTTTGGAGCTCAAAAAAACGAACTTCCATTGGAGTTGTCTTTTTTGGTCACTTTGAGCCTTTCTTTCTGTTGGTAGTCCTGGTCTCACGATATTTTTTAATTTCCATGTCACAGTTTGATGAGCAAATTTTAATCCTTTAGAAATTTTGCCTGTTGTCAAATTGAGACGTGACAGACAAAATAATAGCTCTGCACTCCGAAATGATTTCTTTAAATAAAAAACTTAGGTTAGTTTCAGTCTTAAATATTTAAACTCATGACTTAAACTAAGGTTAAATTTTGTCGGCTCAAAAATAAGGGCCCGACATATTTCTTTCGATTATTATACAACATACTTTTTTTACAAACAATTTCAACACTGCGACTTAAAAGAGGCAGATTATGTGAATCTTTATAAATTTTTCAAACATTTTGAATTTGTTTTTTGAAAAGTTAAAATTTTAAAACTTATTTTAGGGTCTTAACCTATGTAATACCGGCTGTCTGCTTTTTCGTTGAACGAAGTCTCGTATCAATTTACGATGTCTATGAATCTTTTGTCAATGATCGCAGGCTCTCAAGTCTGTTGGTTGATAATCCTGATCTCTTAATTTGGATGGTCTTTTAGTTGGTCGAGTATTCTCCCGAAAGCTGTAGCATGAACATATCGATTGGCGTCATGAAAGCATCTTCGTATCCGTATCCTGCGTATCCACCAGAGTCCTGTACATGACCGAAGTATCCCGCATTCCATGAGTACGATTTTTTTCATGGTCGTTGGTGACATGAGGAACCATATTGGGCAGCCATAAGTTCTTACTGGTCTCATGAGCTGCTTGTAGGCCTCTTTCACGACGTTGTTGGTATGGGCATTAAATTTGAACCGCTTGCTTAAGTTGAATCCCAGGTATTTTGAGCTGTCTTATTGTCTTGAATTATTTGTATTGATGATCTGGCAGCGGGTTTCAAATTATCACACTCTGGTTGCCATGGTTGGTATCCTGAAGCATTTGAGTTCTTTATTGCGTCCCCACTTTAAGTAGTAATCAAATAACTTCCTAACGTGATGCTGAATCCTTCGCAATGCTATGGTTCCGGAAAGCAATGCTGCGTATGTAATGGAATCATCCGCATATAACAATGTATTTGTTTTCGTATCGTTCTCTGGTTCTATTCTTCCTCCTTGCCAGACACCCCCTCTTAGGGATTTCATGGATGAAGAAGCGTCGAAAACCTGAACAGAAAAGAGCCTATTTTTAAGTGAATTGAAAATTATTCAGCAGCTTGTAGATGAGGCCGTTCATCCAGACACTGTCAAATGCCTTCTCAAGATTTAACAAACTTCATCATATACAAAAAGGTATAATGATATAAACATGATCACTTGTTTTTATTTCAGGCAAAGTGTCTACCTATAATAACCTTTATTTTGGGTACTATGACATTAGTGTCCCCATTTTTGACAATAGAACTTTTCTTGAAATCAATTTATTATTATAACATAAGTGTCTAGCTTGTGACACAATTCTGAT
Organism: Orthonevra nobilis; assembly: GCA_963555765.1. NCBI lineage: Eukaryota > Metazoa > Arthropoda > Insecta > Diptera > Syrphidae > Orthonevra > Orthonevra nobilis. Next base: position 53,112,021 of record OY743227.1, read on the forward strand.
TGCGTTTTCAACGTTAAACAATTTCCATGCACCTGCCTGCCTCCCATGCAAAACATACCTCTTGTTAACGTCTAGACAAACTTGTTGAACTGACAAGTCAAGCATTCAGTTGTACGGCGCCGCCGACTGTTGTCACAAATCACCGGTTCGACGGCATGCAATTGATTCTAATTAATCTGGTATCTATTATAATAAAAAACGATATACAACTTAATGATATTAATTAACAGGGAATAATATTTACGCTCAATATAATTAATTGCTTAGTATGTAATGAGCTTATTAATTTATTATCATAATCACTGGTTTTGCATCTGATAAATGATTTACAATACTTCGGCGCCCGTGTTTATGTAAAAGAAAAACAGAGTGCTTGGAATGGTAGCTGAATGCAATTTGTTTGAAATGTCATTAGGAAAATTATTTTTCAGAATTACGTGATCGATCAAACTATTGCGGTTCACTGATCAGCCTACCGAAGATCTTCCAAAGGGAAACCTTGATTTACATCATTTGTATATTCTCCGCTTGAAGTTTCTTCAAGATAAACTGGTGGTTGTGTCCCTTGTTGTAGTTGAGTCGGCTTTCACAGATTTTAAGGAAGCGGCGAAGTTCGTTTTAAGTCGAGTTGCACCTTTTAGATCTCCATTGTAGCTGCTCAAAAAATATGCTCACGTCAAATAAAAAATAGATTTAACTGAGATCCAGGAAATACGCCGGAAAGGTTCGAAAACACTGAAGAGGAAACAAGGCGACTTATATTATAGCTGTCACATAAAGTTGGGCGTGCTCGTCATGGGAAAACATCTGAAAACGAAGCTCATCGATTTGAAGCCGATAAAAAGAAGTATCGAGACAAAATTCAACAATGTCAGTATGATGCTTGCTTATGCCGCCAATGACGAACCTAAGATTTCCGTGGAGAAGAAAAATTCTACGAATTGTTGGACAGGATCTTAAAATCGTATTTAGGTAAAGGTGAAGAAACGACATTAGATAATAGCTTCAATCTCACAAACTTTGCTGCAGGTAGTCTTTCAATTGGCGCAAAACACTTGTCAAACATTCTGAAGGTACTTACATCCCGAGGGGCTAATGTCGCCTCTAAACACTTTTAAGAAAGTTGCCGAAATTTGACATCTCAGCCCACCGGATATAGTCAGAGTCTACAGAGGCAATCTTAGTTTTTCAAACGCGCAGTTTGATTCAGGGAACAGCCGAAACTACCTAAGGCTTCCAATATATGAAAGTCCGAAGATATGTTTGACATGATGACGAATTTATGTAGGAGATGAAGTCACAGATAAGAGGCTTAAGAATATGCTGCAAAGCTACTAACTAATGAGTTAGACGAGGGTGAAAAGTTCCTGTGAAATTACCCATGGAAGAGTCAGGAAATAGAAGTCACTATGACGGCCCAAAAAGTTCCATTATGATTCCCCATCAGAAACTTTGTGCTTATTTGAGCCTGTGTATTCTGTGCCCCGTGAACCGAATTTGTCTCGACCGTGGGTTTGGCCAAGGAGATGTTTAATGGTCTCCATTACGTCTATTTCGCAATATCCCGTCAGGATGCGACAATTTTTCTTGGGGCTTCACATGACCGCAACCCACGATCTTTACCGCAACCACGATCTGTTCCGCTTTTTGCCATCCAGCTCCATTGAAGTCAAGGTTTTGCTCTCCACCTGCTAAAGGGCGATTTTCCGGTGTTTCGCGTGTACTCCCCCTTGCCACGCGGATGTTGGTCCTGAGGTGCCGAGCCGAGGAATAGAGAATGGACAACCGACCTTCCAAAGTTTTTTGCTGGTGCCACTGTGCTCCAAGTTGTCTGTTGAGAGTGCGGTTCATCTTAACTGCTTGTGCTGACTTGTTTCCTTCGATTTTACTGGAGATGCCAGATGCTTGATCACGGATCAATGTGTTTGGATTAATCATAGATCGTCTGGCTGACTCTCACTTTTTGCATTCACCGGAAGATGAAGGTGCGACAACAAAGCTGCAGTCCTGCATAGCGTTATCTGTTCCGCCCGTCGTGGCAGCGATTGCATAGATTGTGACGTTCATTCGACTTTCGACGTTACGCTTTTGAACATAAAGGTTATCTTGGAACCTGGACTTCATCTTTTTTAGAAATCGAGTGGAGGCAATGTAGTTCTTCCACCTAATTGATAACTCGGAGACAGAAGAGGGCTTTAGAGTGGCGTCCATATCATTATCACCCAGCAGCTCTTCCTCTGTGTCTGTGCCCATGGCGCAGGGTATGGAATCCTCATCTATGCTAATAATCCAAAGGCACCGTGCGAGGGGAGAGCAGACCGCGTCTTGTCAGTGTAACTTTATTAGCCCTATTTTCCTTTATTTGTACGAAGGAAGGTACCTAATATTGTACGTGGAGTACTGATACCTGAATTGCTAAATGTTTCGTAATCGTTGTTGACATTTTCAACCTTTAGTCTTCAACTACGACTGGCGAATTCTCTCCTTGCGGAACCAAGCCCAGCTGGCAGCCGATGTGTCTGCACAAATTTTTTAATTGCATCTCCCCACCCGAAGGTATTTTCACGTTGTCGCTCATTTCATAGTTTGTTTGGGTTGCCTTAGTTTTCGAGCCCGCAAGTGGATTCCCAGAAGACCTAAATAAGCCCCCACCACAACGGCTAGGTGCCAACCTCCGAGTCTTGAATATGTTGACGGTATATTACGTGGAACTTTGCGGGTACTGCTTGATCCTGAAATTAGTGGTTCGGTCTTCGTTGTTTTTTCTGAATCTTCTGGCTGTAATAAAATAACCCTCTTAGCTTGCCAAGTCATTGTCAGCGATTGATTTTCGCCTGCTGAATAGAATCTGAAGCCTGAACCCTTCTCGCCGTTGTACAAACTCTCAGCCGTTTCTGACAAGATGAGTTTTTTTTGTGGAGCATGAATCAGACAGACCGAAGGAGCATCGATTGCCTGTGATGTCCCGAGATAGACAAACACCATCTGCCCTTCAAAATAACATGACATTCATCTCTTCGTCGGAAATTCGGAGCTTCATTGTCCCACCTGCAAAGTATTTTTCTTGTTTCCGAGCGTTGCGTAAATCCCAGATTTGCACTAATAGCGCGAATATTTTGTCATTCAGCTTTTGGAATATGGGCAAAATCCACAAGTTTTTTTAAAATCAAAAATTCTTTAGCATCGTTGGAACCTACTGCCGACTCAGTACGACCTCAGAAGCTTTATTGTGGCGCTTATATGGTAAGCCATATTTTACTTAACGAGTTTAAACATTCAACTTCATACTCAACGACAACGACAGACTCATGCTTTGAAATTCTTATGCACCCAGCACCAGCATTTAACCGAGAGGCCTGTTATTTTTCTAAGGCCAAATCGGCCAGCTCGACAATTGAACAATGCGAGAATAATGACCCCTAAAAACAAGATCATAAACTCACCAAAAATACCGAACAAGATGAAGCTGTTACCTTCATGTTGAATTCCTAGCTCGACACTGACGGTGCACTTAATATTTTTGAAGTCCGTCGTTTTATCCTACTTCCAAACTAGACGTAGCCTTATTATCAAAAACTTGACGATCAATCATCACGTAGAGCAGATCAAAGTGTGACACTAGCACTTTGACAACATTTCCTTTGACTTGTCACAAGTGATGTGTCATCGAATGAACTATTCAAATATCGTAAAAACAAAATTCAACAATAAATGTGTCAGTTGAACGTCAGATTTTCGTTTTAGCGTGAGTCGTAAATGATTTTATTGCTTTGGCACTTCGTCCCAGTAAATTTTACGATGTGATGTCGCATTATTCGATTACAAATTGTGGATAAATCGCTATCCTCGAGATGGATTATGGGGCTTAATTGATGACCTTTTCACTTGTCCCCGTCGTGGTCATTTGAAAGCAACAAGTTGGCTGTTTTTCGAGATGTTTACTTTTATGATCACTCTTAAAACTTTTTGCAACATGGTTAGTGCCAAATCCATAAATAATTATAGATACTTAGGGCTGTGATAAAATAACACCACTTCCCACTGGAGTCCTGGAAATCAAAAAAAAAATTATATTTCCCCAATAATCTGCCCCAAGTACGAGTTCGAGTATCTTTGCCGCACGATCTTCCGTGAAATGTTCCCAGTTAGCGAGTTCCCACTGGCATGGCCAAACCATCCGCCACTAAACGTCAACAAATATGCACAGCACACCCAACAAATAAAAAGCGGTCGGTCCGCTCGTAAAGCATTAAATTTACGATATTATGACATCGTCTGCATACACAGTCGCACTTGGCCGATCGTGACATTCTGTTGCTGTCGCTGTCGTTGTCGTTGTCGCAGCGCTGAGGTCTCGAATCAATTCCATTTCAATTTCGCTTCTAATTAAAGGAGCTCGCGGGCAGCAACAGTCCCTCGCAATCCGGAGACCATTAAATCGATCAATTGTCGGACTAAATTAATGCGAATCTCGGGCATAGCGTTCGACAGGCGAAACAACGACCACGGGAACGACTGTAGAATCGCGCGCCGCCACTGCCTTCTAATAGGCAACGTGCAATTTTTCAAAGTGCCTGAACAAGGATCGAGACGTCATTCTAAACATGAATCCTCCTCTTAGCAAGTGTTATTGCCCCAGAGACAAATGCTAAGGCGAGAGAGCGAGGACACGCCAGTACCAGTCACCAGTCAGCACACCATCAATTCGAGCGGCGTGGCGGCATTGGACATTGAAATCGTGTTAGAGACGATTCGGTTAATTAATGACGAGAACCGCAGGCAAATAGGCGAAATGTTGTTCGCAGCACACCATGAGAAACCTGTCACATCTGCCAAACATTTCATAAACCCGCGCTCAAGATGGGTGAGGCTGCCTTGGAAGGGCCTGTCCTAAACACGATGATCGCGTCTGCGTGTGCAATGTGGATCTGAGGTGACATCTTGTCGTCGCAGGTCCATGTCCAATGTGAGTGAATGTTAATTAGATTAGAATTTGCATATCAATTTTATTTCATTGACCGCTTTGCCAAAAGCGGGGTTATTGTGCCTTGGAAGATAAATGTTAGATGCTTAATGCAAGCTCTTTTTGTAGGGTATCTTGCTGATTGTACAGGTTTGAAACGCGCATGTTTTGAAATGTTTTGAGGAGGTCCTTCTCTTCTCTTCCATGAAGACAGACTTTGAGTTTACCCTCTGACCAGCTTTTGGTGTGGGAATATGCGCTCAAAGAAGTTGCCCAAGGGAGCAACAGGTGAGCTCACATCAGAAGGTCAAGCATCAGGTCAGCGTCAAAGTGATCAAATGCGAGTCGGATACGACACAAAGAGTTCGTATAGTATTTTCCTTGCATGGCTGTTCTTCGATTTACTTCCGAGTTAATTCTTGAGTACCTCAAGGCAGCCACCTTTTATATAAATAAAAATTACAAACCGTATATCTGTAGTGCTGACAAGACTTTACTAAAACGGCTAGCGATCATGAAAGGATCAAAGCATAAGACAGAGCTACCATCTAGTCTGATGATCCTGAGCAATCTGTTTCCAGTTGGTCAGACCAAGCTTCCTGGTACCAGAGCTTCGGTCATCCCGTTCTTCTTGAGCCTGGTCGCTTAGATAAGAAGACACTTTTGTTTCGATCAATATTATCCATTCTTTTAGTGTGGCCAAGCCAGTGTAGTTGATGGATTTTCTCCTTCCGGACTGTATCCATATCTTTGTAGAGTTCGTTGTTATGACTTCCTTCTGCTGATAATTTTTCTTTCCAAGAATCCCATATTTGGCCAGCTGTTTTGCTTATCGTCCAGCACCTGGCTCTATAAAGCAGGACTGAGTTAAGAACCTAGATGATTTGACAGATCGAAGTGTAGGTTTATTCACCGACGGATCTTCATTTTGTTGTCGGTTGTGGAGGATATACAAATTTCGAGGAAGTTGAACTCCTTTACTAACACTAAATCGTAGCTGTCAATCGACCCCTAAAACCTCCATCCTGTAATGACCAAATCGGACAAGTAAAGTGGAAAGACAAACAACCCTCTGCTTGTGTATCGTTTATTGACTGAGAAAAAAAATGTATGTCCGCTGAGACATTTATACTCTCCTAAGACATGCTAATTACAGTACATTGAACGTTATTAAAATCTTTGGAGACATTTCGGATGAATCATACGATCAGATGGCCATATATGTTGCAGTTCAAAAAGAGAACAGATACAGTCTCGCAAGGAAGTATGCAACCAAAAGATTTAAATTAATTTTTTTCTGCTACAATTCGGCCATCCTGATAGTATAATCGACCCGATTACAAACCTCTTTTAGTAAATTCAAATTCAACTCAAAAATAATTAGTGAAAATATTTCTTGGAAACATAATATAAAAAAATTATAAATTCAAAATATAAATATGTAGGTAAATTTCTTTAAAATACAATAGGAAAATAATTATAACAATTTTCTTCAAACTATACAAAAACAAAAATAAAATTCATGGGAGAAATTGTTTTGGAATGCCGGGCTTGAAACGCTAAAATAGAGTTGTCAAACGTTATCTTCATTATCAGCTAAATCATCCAAACGACCTTCCACCACACCATCATCATGCTCAGCACCAACTCGTACAACATTATACGGTCTCATATTGTCCGGGGACCAAATACCCTTGTATGGAAGACGTGTTACCTGTAAACCTTCAATATCGCCAACCACATAACGATCATTAGGTAAAACTTTCTTTATTTCGTATGGGCCTCGATATTTAGCGTGAAGTTTCTTGTTGACACCTTGAATGTTTACGATGTTCTTAATCAAAACATATTCACCTTGCTTATAAGACCTTGGACGTTTGTGGTGTTTATCATAAAAGCTCTTGTTCCTTAACTGACTTTTCCCTATATTTTCACTTGCCTTCTGCCTAATCTCATTAATACAGGTGATATTCTTCCTTACAGTATCTTGCAGATACTCGCGCACACGATCGCAGAACTCACCCTTTTGACTCCTTCCAAATAAGAGGACACTAGGTGAAAAACCTGTACTTCTATTTTGGGTGTTGTTAATCGCAAATTCGACTTTGGTCAAATATCGATCCCAATCCATGGTTGTGTTTGCTTCGCATTCTTTTGCCATCATCGGGACTATAATCCGATTAATGCGTTCAATTTGGCCATTGGACTGCGGCGAATGAGTAGCTATTTTAATGTGTTTCACATTATGCTCCTCCAAAAAGTCTGCAAATTCTTTGGATGTGAAGCAACTTCCACGATCTGAAACGAGACGATTCGGTCTGGAGTAGCTCTCAAAAAATGCCTTCAAACAAGCAATGGCTTCTTTGCTCTGGGTTGTTTTAACTGGATAAAGTTTTATAAACTTGGTAAAGCCATCAATCACGAGAAATACGTGTCGTCTTTTCAAATGGGAATTAGGTAAAAGACCGAGATGATCGACATGTAGTGTGTCAAACGGAACTTCACCTTTTGGAATGGAGTGTAACGTACCTTCTTTTTTCCCTGACTGAGGTGAAAAATAAATACACTTAAGACACGACTTTATATACTCTTTTATTTTTGCTTTCATGTTGGGAAACCAGTAGCTTGTTGAAATGTATTCGAAACATTTATCGGCTCCCAAATGACACATAGACTCGTGATGTGTTCGAATTATTTGCTCTTCCATCTGAGATGGAACGAAGAAAAGAACCTTATCTTTATACTTCCTATATATCAAGCCGTCGATCATTTCATAAAGCGAACTCTCTGTCTTCTCTAACTCAGAAGCTATCGCTATGATCTTGGGATCTTGCCTTTGTGTAGCAGCAAGTGCGAATTCAAATGACTCGTCGTTAACAAAGAGTATGTTGAAAGAACGACTTAACGCATCAACGTGAGCCATACGTCTCCCCTCTCTGTGTTCGACTACATACTCAAAGCTTTGGAGCTCTAAGGCCCAACGAGAGATGCGAGGATTCAAAGTTTTCTTTCTTAAGGTCATGGTCAAAGCTTGACAATCAGTTATGATCTTAAATGGTATACCAATCAAGTAAATTCTAAATCTTCGCAATGCATAAATTATCGAAAGTGTTTCGAGTTCATAACTGTGGTATTTGGATTCAGATGACGTTGCCCGTTTAGAAAAGAAGAATACGGGGTGAAACTTTTGATCCAACTGCTTCTGCATTAAAACAGCACCGAACCCAACACTACTTGCATCACAATGCAATTCTGTTTGCAAACTAGGGCTATAGATCGATAAGACAGGTGAAGCAATAAGTTTATTCTTCAAAGTTTCAAAAGTTTGCATTTCTTGAACGCCAAATACAAAGGGTGCATCCTTTCTTAGCAAATCATATAGTGGTTTCGCTATTTTTGCAAAATTTTTAATAAATTTTCTAAAGTAGGAGCAAAGCTATCACTATCACCCAACGAATGTTCTTCCGCAAAATTCGCACTTGTGTCATTACATCGGCCTCCGCTTCTGCTACTTTCTTCTTCCCGCATAATCTTCACAAGCTCGTTTTCTGCCAACCCTTGAACTGCCTCTTGAGCACGAAATTTCAACTCAGCTTTTGTGCCCGTTGTCTGGAGTTTCAAGAATCGCAACATGTTTTTCAATCGGTACACTGTCGCCGATTCTAAAAATTCAGTCCATTCGTCAGACATACTCGTTTAGCCACTGCACTTATCAGAAAAAAAAAGTTTGCCCAAGATCGCGAAAACTTTACTTTTTGGTAAACAAGAGGTACAGTCGACACGTTGATTACTTAATCCCACTTCTGAATTGTAATGACCAAATCGGACAAGTAAAGTGGAAAGACAAACAACCCTCTGCTTGTGTATCGTTTATTGACTGAGAAAGAAAATGTATGTCCGCTGAGACATTTATACTCTCCTAAGACATGCTAATTACAGTACATTGAACGTTATTAAAATCTTTGGAGACATTTCGGATGAATCATACGATCAGATGGCCATATATGTTGCAGTTCAAAAAGAGAACAGATACAGTCTCGCAAGGAAGTATGCAACCAAAAGATTTAAATTAATTTTTTTCTGCTACAATCCTTACTTAGACTTGAGAAAAGACAGTTGTAGCTTTGTTTCTGCTTTATATAGCTTTTTTTTGTAAATAAATAAATAAAACCTGCGTCATAAACAGCCGTATCATTTGACTGCTTTAGAAGCTCTGGCCGCTTAAACAACAAAAACCTTTAAAACGCGACAACTTAAAGCGAACTCAGTCGAAAGTTTTTGATATAAATTTTTAATTACAGCTTGATGCCAACCCAAGTTCCTGAGCAATGGGATCTTGAAAACGAAGTGATTCGATAAAGGTTGGTTTCACATTTTGAAGTACGGAACCTTAAAAACAAAAGCGAGTAAAAATTGACGAAGGCAGAGACAGAAAGACTGCTGAATGGAGAATGGCGCTCAATATCAAAGGGACAGATCTGACCCGTTTTAAGTTTGTTGTATCGGATTTGGGTATATTTGTAGGAAATTTGGACTGAGCTTTAGTCGGGTTGACTGTTTTATACTGGTGTTTGTAATGTCCCCAATCGAGTACCTGTTGTTTGCAGCATTCCTGTTTTGTGTGTCTCATTAAATCGAGGCTAGTGAAGGTATTTGAAGTGAAAGTGGGAGCTTTTAGAGCTGCGTTTGCAGCCGCATCTGCGAACTCATTGCCCTTTATACCCACATGGCCTGGCGTCCAGATGAGCTTTACCTTATGTCTTGCTTTGTTAAGTATATCACGAATTCTGGCTGTGGTGATTGTGTCATTCCGTGGATTCGCGATGGTTGGTGTCGGTCCCAAAATATTTGGTTATTTCAAATCGTTATCAACAAATAGAAAGTCATTTATCAAAATCCGTTGTTTTCCAAAATTATGCCTCTAAGCAATGGTACCCCTCAGGGATCTCCCTTATCGGTCGTATGTTTTGTAATATCTTAGGTCTTATAATCAACAATAGATACGATGGGAAACCCCACTATAGTAGTCTTAATAAATCATTAGCAGCAAGGCTCAATATCCTAAAGTATCTATCATCAGAAAAATCGAATGCCCATGTTAATTCACTTTGCTATATAACAAAGATGTAAGATTTAAGTAAACTTGACTACGCTTTGGCTATCTATGGTTTCTGTTCACCAACATACCACCAAGCAGCGAGAAAAAGCTTAGGCTCCTTTCCAACCACACCAATTAAAAATATACTCGCGGAGGCCGGTCTCCCATCAATAGACGAGCGATACTCTGAGATTATTACCAAACCCAACGTCAAGCTTTGCTTTCCAACGGGTTCGGTAATAGACAAGGATAAAATTAAAGCCCGCAAACATAAACGAAACCGACGACTTCCTTCGGCAATACACAACATCCTAGACTCCTTTAACAGGTTAAGTTTACCTTTCACGAGAGTAACCAAATTTACACCAACTCAACTACCTTGGTCAATCCATAAAGACTCAGTAGTTCTCAACCTACAAGAGCTGAGGAAGGACGCGACAAGCAACGATGTTTATAGAGCAAGATTCCTTGAAATTTCAAGTGACCTCAAGTTCAAAGGCTGGAAATATAATCAGGAAAGTTCTACCATCATACAGGGAATCCTCCCAAACATTGCCTCCATATATAGGCCGGAAGCTGCACCAATACTCAAGGCAGCTAAGAGAAGTTCTCAAGCTGCAGGTAAATGGGCTATCTGCTCTGACAGTATATCAGTATTGCAAAGCATCGCGAAGAAAACCTTGTCTCAGATTTGCAGGGCAATTGTGGTATTCAAGAGAAGCCCAACTACTTCCGATGAAGTGTAAACGCTATTGATGAAGTTGGTGTTGCCATAAAAAGGCTAAAAAAATCAATGCTGCGGTTTCAGATTTCTTATGAACTTGAACTGTGCAATTTAAGCTTCATTCGAAAATGTGTCTCTTTTGTCCTAAGACAACAACAGACGCATAAAGTATCATTGAACAACATCGGTGTTTTTCGGGTCTAGTGAAGCAAGTGACAAGCTGATTAGTTTGATCCAAGCAGAGCGACGCCTCGTTGGAGAGGCATAGGTTCAACGAACTAGGTACTAGCTCGATGGACAAGAGTCATCCTGCCAATTTTTATTCATCGAGCCAAATGTTGGACGATAATGAAGACACCAGAACAGATTGAAGGGACTTTCGAAAGTAAAATTTACGGTCGGAGAGAGAGTAGCAGAGAATTAAGCGGTACAAAAATGTAGATCTTGTGCTTTAAGCAAAAAAGTGTCTCTGGATCGCAGCCATGAGCTAACGAAAAATGGAAGATTGAAATTTGCATTCAAAGGTTTTGTAAAGGATGAAAATATGCCTTGGGTCAGACTCCAATTCTCTTAGGATTAAGCACTTTAATTATGCACTGAAATGATGATGCTTCTAGGGAAGTTCGAAGTTTGGCATAAAGTGAAAGTAAAGCCCACGCCATTTGTGTGAAAATGTGTTACGTGCTCACAAGTGGCGTCCGAAGGCCTCGAGTCTTACAAAAGAGGTGTCGCAACAAGGATTGTGGTTTGTGGGAAGTCGAAATAGGAAAGGAGAATAAGGCATCGCATTCGATATCCGACGCGGGTTGACGAACTCTGACATTTAAACTTTCCATTTCAGTGTTTCTTAATATCTAAATAACCAACGTTTTAAGGCCCGTCAATACAAAACAGAAATCGATGGGAAATAAAAAGACTCCATACAATTTTGTCAATATTCTTTCCCGAAGGAGCGTGGATTAAAAATCACTCCGAATACAATTCATTCGATCTTGTTTGCTTTATGTTATAGTTCCTCGAATATATATTCACAAATGACGCTGAGAACCAAGTACTCGCCGGAAGTGTAAATTAATAACCAGAAATAGAGAAATCACACCTTGGGCGCCTACATATCACCATTCCATGGATCATGGATTGACTCGTGCAATCAGCCAGAACAGGTCTCCTCATAACCACCACTCTTCGATGGTCATCTGCATTCAACCGGCTTACCATTGAGCTCATCGTCGTCCCTAAACAGTCAGCACGCATGATGATCTACGCCATTAGTCACTAAAGACTTCGTTTATGGTCAATGTCAAGCAATGCTTTACCTACTTTAGCACTGATGTCGTTTTATTCAGCCCAAAACGTGCGAATCGGAGTTTCCCAGGCGGGAATTCATGGCAGTACGGTCACGTAGCTGCTATTTACAACCGCATTCGAGGCAAGCTCGAAGGAAACAGTGTGCAATTACCAGAGTGTCATTATTGCAGCTCCTCTTGCGTTGTTTTGATCCATATGAGTGGAGTGAGTTGAATCTATGACGGTCGCTTCCAGTTGTTGGAAAAAATTTACAATTCGTTGCAAATTGTTTATTAGGTGTTGTTTAACGGTCTTTAAATGTGATGAGACTGGCGCAACAAATTGGTCTTGAAATGTGCTTTTAGCTTAACACGATTGCGTGGTGCTAAATGAGTTTGAACTGATTGCCTTAGATGTTGGCTAGTTAAATGGTTACTAAACAAACTTAAATCAATCATTATAATGAATTTAAAATTTAACTTTTTACTAATCAGGGAACGAATCATATTTGGTTTGTCACCAGTGTGACCACAGTGGCGATAGAGAGCATATATTGTTTTCTATAAAAGGGGAATATTTTTTCTCAAAAAGAATATTAAGTTAAAAATTTATTCTCCATTTATAAAAGTTGAATTCTTTACCTTAGTTCATTTTTGTACTGCGTTATTGTAAAATTTAAAAAGCCGCTCTGACAGCACATAATGGACTTATTTTTCTGAAAGAAGAGGGTGTAAAACATGAGAATGGTCACCGCAGACCGCAGACTTTAATATAATAGAGGATGTGTGCGCCTATATAAAGCGAAACAGAAGTCTATATTTGAGAAGATCACGGAAAGAGTCCATCGCTGAGGTGGGAAGCCTGTGGAAGGAAGGTTCTCTTCAAACTCTCCAAAATTTGCTTAGGTCAATGCCAGGCCGATTGCAGACGGTCATCAATGGCAACAGAAATTTTATTTTCTATTAAATTATGCTGTAGCTTTCGTTTATTTTTCTTAGCAGACCAATTTTTATTAACGATAAAATTTGCCAAATAGTTTTTTCCTATACAATTTTTTAAAAATAATTATATTTTAAGAAAAATAAGATTAACTATTATTAGGTTTATTTAGGTTCAGTATTTTTATTTAAGTAAAAAAAAATAGAGTTGATTGCCACTTCAACAAGCAAAAAAGTAATGTTGTATTCATCTATTTTATGTTTTTTGAAAGCTCATGGTTATACCATTACACTGCGCAACAGCATTTCCGATGATTGGGTTATCTTATATGATATAAGTCCAATTTGAAAAATGTGATTGAAATTTCTGTATCAGTTTTTGTTAAAAATATATGACATATGTTTTTTTTTTATAATAAAACACTTTATATTTTGAGATGCTTTTAATTTATTTAATTTTAAGTGGAAAAAAACTTTCGTTTTTTCGAGTTTTTTGCTGAAGCTGAAGGCAGAAGGCAGCTATTCTGAATGCTCCAACAATAGTCAGCCATCATGTGAGCGTTCCAGTAGCCTTGATAGTGTTCCTCCATCGCACGAAGGTCCTGGTGGAATCGCTCGCCCTGTTCTTAACTTAGATCCCCAAGATTGCCGGGAAAATAGTCTAAGTGGTTGTTCAGAAAGTGTAACTTGATGCTCATCCGGCTTTTGAAAGTTACTCATTAGTTCTTTCGCGTATTGAGAAAAGCCCGAATGTTTCTTATTTCCCAACAAAAATGTTTACCAGCCAAACAAACACATTCCATGCCTTATACAATTTGAGTCTCTTATTAATGACCTTATTTGTGGTCCGTCAAAATTTCCCGCTTTTATCTTTTCTGCACTCAGTTTTGGAAACTTTTTTGATAGCAAAAGACCTTTTACAAATTGTTTTTCAGGCCTAGTTTGATATGTAACGGAGGCAAAATTATACGATCCCTTGATACTAAAGATGGGTTTATCATGTTTTGTTCTCGTGGAACCAGCGCTTCCCGAGGAGGCCAATCTTTATAATCCAATGTTGATTTTTAGCACTACTATTCCACAACCAAAGAAAACAGGGGTACTTTAAATTTTAGTTTCTTTTGTTACTAATTTTCTTTCTTTTAGCCTAGAAGCCAACAGTTCTGAAGCAGACTTTGACAGTCGCAAGTCTCTGATAAGTTCGATTAAATTGGTTGAATAGTTTTGGTGCATTCAAGTCACATTCAAAGTCACTATCACTATTGTCAATTTTCGCCTCAAAATGCATAGCTTCTTCCTGAGATGGACCGGCTTAAGGTTCAGATGATATTTTAGAGCTCAAAAAACTTCTATTTGCCGACCATATGGAAGGCTATTCCCATTTGGCTCGATTTTTTCGGTAAATACCAGCTATGTGGTTCTGTGGTGCTTCCCGAGTTCTTTCCAGATCATAGCAGTTTCGTACCTAAATCTATTCCTTTTTCTATTTGTCCGCAAACGTAGAAACTCAACACACGTTTTGCATAACTTTTGTGGAAGCCAAAGGCTTGTTTTTCATTTCTAAAGTAATTTTTGTAATTTACGAACGTAGTCACATTCAAACAGTATTTTTCAAACATAACAAACGTGACAGAAAAGATTCGCGCTTATGAAAAGCAATGTCTCAGGGCTTATATCCGTTTATATAGAACTTCAGAGTCCCAATACAAAAAATTATTTTGCAATGGAGCAATGGAATTCTTTCCTTTGCAATCGAGCCAACCAGATCAGAGTGTAAAATTTCCTTAATAAGCTTATCCGAAGACACATTGCCAGGGCAATGAGCTTGACCAACAACCTTATCTCCGGGCCTTTTTTCTCCAACGATTTGCACCACGAGAGTGTTCGCCTTTATGGCCTTGTCCCTCCGGAGGCCTTCTTCAACTTCGACTTTAAAGATTTGGTACAGAACAGAATAGCGATGCCGCTTATTTTCCACTTTGCCCGTTCATGTGTGAAAGGACTTAGATATAAAATAAAAAAATTGGTTTGGGTGCGAGTAGGCCTGCCCATACCATGAACTTCCCATTTCAAGATAAAAAAGAAATAGGTGCTATTTTATTTGCCTACACCATGAAATTCAATTCGGATTATGAAAACATCATTCATTCCCTAAACAAATGCATTGCAAACAAAAAGATAAGATACATATATTTTTAGCTGCCTGTGAGGAAAACCATATTTAATATTTAAAATACAAATTGCGTATTTAACATTGACAGATTAACATATTTCAATTTGGAAATACTTTTTTTCTGACTGAGTTACATTTCTAATAAAAGAAAATTAGATTTTTAGTTTTACTGCAGAAATAACTTTATATACTTTTAAATAATTTTTACCGTTTTTTTTTTCAATGATAGTTGGTTGGACTTTTTTTAATCATTTAATTACTAACTTGAGGTGGCGTTACAGTCCGCGTGGCATGGTATTTTATCATTTTGGCTAAGTCGATGTCGCTGTACAACTCCTAGCATACAGTACGTTGTTGAATCTTCTCCTACACTCACAGTCAATGCAGATGGGACAAAATATTACACTTTTCTCTCGGAACAACCTAAGGGGCCTTCATCCGCTTTTGAAAGTGTACATGCTTCTGCACTTTATATTAGGGCGGGGATGATATGGGTCTTATAGAGCAATGCTTCAGTTTTTCGAGAGAGGGCTTAGCTTTCTTAACCAGAGGTATTCTCCATTTGATCTCAGCGCTGGTGTTATTATCTGTTTTTACAGCGGAGCCAAGATAGATAAAGTTATAGCTGTCTAAGGTAACAAGACAGCTTTACCTCAAAGTTATAGCTGTCTATGGTAACGTTCTGACCCAGACGTCGGATTTGGTTTTTCTTGATGGCAGCATATGCATCTTTTTGCCCTGTTTTGTTGACAAGGTTCTTTTGCACTATTGTCCAAAGTATGATGTTGAAGAAATCGCAAGACAGTGTATCACCTTATCTAAAACGTTGTTTGACATCAAGTGGGTCGGCAGTACGCACCACCTTTTCATCAATTTTAAGGTTAGTTTTGGTGTCTGTTTCGTCCACAGAGACGAGATTTATGAAGTCATGTCTAGATTTGGCATCCCTGCCAAGCTCGTACTTTTGTGCAGGATGGCGATTTAGGTCACCGCCATCCTGCACAAATTGATGTCGGCAAAGACATCACCGACCCACTTGATGTCTTGCGATTTCTTCAACATCACTCTTAAGACAATAGTGCAAGAACCTTGTCAACGCCAGAAGGCAAAAAGAGGCATATGCTACCATCAAGAAAAACCAAATCCGACGTCTGGGTCAGAACGTTACCATAGACAGCTATAACTTTGAGGTAAAGCTGTCTTGTTACCTTAGACAGCTATAACTTTATCTATCTTGGCTCCGCTGTAAAAACAGATAATAACACCAAATGAAGAATACCTCTGGTTAAGAAAGGTAAGGAAGAGCTGAAGCATCGCTCTATAAGACCCATATCATCCCCGCCCTTCTATATGGTGCAGAAGCATGTACACTTTCAAAACCGGATGGAGGCCCTTAGGTTGTTCCGATGGAAAAGTGTAATCTTTTGTCCCATCAGCATTGACTGTGAGTGGAGGACAAGATTCAACAACGAACTGTATGCTAGGAGTTGTACAGCGACATCGACTTAGCCAAAAGGATAAAATACTGTAACGCCACCTCAACTTAGTAATTAAATGATTTATGACAAAAAAAGTCCAACCAACTATCAAATTATTTTAAATTATATAAATTATAAATTATATTAAGTTATTTCTGCAGTAAAACTAAAAATCTAATTTTCTTCTTTTTTAGTAGAATTGTAACTCAGTCATAAAAAAAGTATTTCCAAATTGAAATATGTTAATCTGTCAATGTTAAATAAGCAATTTGTACTTAAAATATTCAATATGGTTTTCCTGATTTTTTTGTTTGCAATGCATTTGGTTAGGGAATGAATGATGTTTTTATAATCCGAATTGAATTTTATGGTGTAGGCAAATAAAATAGCACCTATTTCTTTTGTATCTTGAGATGGGAAGTTCATGGTATGGGCAGGCCTACTCGCACCCAAACCAATTTTTTTGTTTTACTTTTCGTCAATAAGTTTATTTATTTATCATACTACATAAAGTAATTAAAATTGTAAAATGCTTTAATATGAATCATGAACTGTACTACCTTTAAGGCCCAGTTTTTCAGTGCTCAGTAAACTCTTAGTTAACTCTGAGTTAACTCAGTGTTAGCTAACTCCGGAAAAAAATTAATCCCGAGTTTACCCATGGAGCAGTTTTTCAGTGCAGGGTTAAGTTCGAGTTCATGTTATCGATTAAGTTGTCAACAAACTATTAATATCTGTCTATTATGACAGATCAATTGTTATTTGACAAAACAGGAGAATTCAAAAATAAAATAAATACAAATTAATTCATTCATAACTTTTAATGTTCATACAATTTCTATAATAATAAAATGCACTAAATTAACCCGCAAATGTTGACCTGCTATTCATTGAAAAACAGATCATGTCTGCTTTGTTTGAAGACCTTTTCCAGGAAGTTTTGTTTTATGAAAAAAGGAAAAAAGAGGAAGAGGTGTACAAATTGCAAGATATTGCATTTTTATTGGAAAATGTGGAAAAAAGACGAAATTGAGTGCAAAAAACCGACCGAACGAATACCGAAGAAAAGACATACGCCTGGGCTGAAATTGCCGGTGAAGTTAATTCAAAATACGGAACCAGCATATCGGTCGAAAATCTTCGGACGAAGTATATAACCCTTAAGAAAACTGCCAAAATTAATTTCGCAGAAGAAAAAAAGAACTTATTCTGCACAGGAGGAAGTCCGAAGGCAGCATCCAAAGTCACAGCAATTGACGATGCTGTATTAAAGGTGCGCCAGTTGTTTCCCTAACGAACGAATTTACAGAAAAAGAGAAAGGTATTTATTTTTATTCACTATGCTCCAAAGATGCTGAAAAAGCCACCACACCTGGCTCCAAAACCAAGACGACGAAAGACATCAAAAGACTCGAAGTTAACTCGGGGTTAACTCTTTACTGAAAAACACGTTTGACTCGGGCTTAATCCCGAGTAAAATTAGCTCAGAGTTAACTCAGCATTAAAAAATTGGGCCCAAGACACATGAGATTTCAAAATCAGTCTTTTGAAATTTTGAAATTGATACACTCGATCTATATGATTTAAATTTAATTTGACACGCGTCCTTAATTGACTGCGCTTCTTGATTGATTTGTGTGAAATTGAAATTGCAATTTGAAACGATTGCAATTTGACTCCACCTTCAGTTTCAGCGCCACTTGGCATCAGTCACATTGTAGGCCGATGCAATTAAAACGACATTTTCTAACATTGCCGTAGACGTCACAGCTTCTGACCGGCAAGCTGCTGGTCGTCATCATCTGCGGATATTTTTGTGACATTTGCAAATCAACGCTATTAAAAAGGCAGTAATTTATTTTTCTGACTGATTGATGACAGCCGATTTGACAAGCACAATCTTGGAGACATTCGGTCCTGCGTCATCATCGCACTTCCTGACCAGCAACTAAACGAAAGACACTCGTAATATTACAAGTGATACAGCAAACAACTTCCGTGTATGCAAAATTTGATGTCACTAGTCACTCTAAAGAAAACATCACTGTCACTTGAAGCACAACCATCAGCTGGACAAAGTTCCCACTCAATTCAGGAGTTAGCAGCGCGCACATCACCATCACTCACTCGCCCTGCCAGCTCCAAGTGAAGAAACAGGGTCAGAATCAAGTTGTTGGCCATTGCTTGGATTTGGTTTAGTCTGGTCAGAGCGCTGCTGCCGCCGCCGCCGGCACGGTGTACTTTAAATATAGCAACTGGAATTGCGTTGATTCACAAAAGGAGGGCCAAAGAGCACACCGACGAACGAGGACGTCATCTCGTCTTTTTAACTCTGTGAATCAAGTAAAAGAGTGCACTACAAATTTTACGACGAGCGCAGGCCAGGCACTCTGTCGTCTCCTTGCTCGTCGTTAATGATTACTTTATTATGGCGGAGGACTTAAATGGATCGCTTGAATAATTGAAATGTCAATCGGCATTTGATAGACGATATTGCCATCTACCGTTGACTGAACCTACATATGTCGCCGCGTCACGTCTGCGGCTCGGATCGGATCGGATCTTCTTCTTCTCTGCCCGTATCCTGAAGATGAAGATGTTTATGACTTCAGGGAGGAGAGTCAGTCAGGTTAATTGAGAGATTCATGTGTCTTGGGTGATGAAGATGTAATCCCCCAGCGCCAGAGTGCGTTGAAGTCTTCATTTGTGCCCTGATGTGTCGTCTTTTCATTGAAGTGTATAGTACTCGGGAGAACATATGTTTGCATGTATAATTCTTGGACAACTTAAGTACCGCTAGATAGTTGAAGATTTGCATGCCGACAGACATCATAAAGAAAAGGCAGGACGAATTAGATATTAATTTAACCGACTGACATCGCCGCCACGGTTGCGGCAGCCGCAGAACTGGGTGGAATTGAAGATTAAGCTGTTGACATATTGTTGACAATTAATTGTGA
This sequence comes from Orthonevra nobilis, assembly GCA_963555765.1. NCBI lineage: Eukaryota > Metazoa > Arthropoda > Insecta > Diptera > Syrphidae > Orthonevra > Orthonevra nobilis. The sequence goes on from OY743227.1 coordinate 53,131,642, forward strand.
GGATGTGTTAGGGTACATGAATTGAGGAGACAGTTCTCTTTTTAGTTTAAATGCAGTCTGTCTTTGGTTTTACATCAAGGGACATCTTTAAACAATGCTTTAAAAAATTAAATTCCCTAATTTATTCTTTTTAAAAACAACGACCATAAAAATCTAGACACTCCATAGAAACTCCCTCTGACAACCCTTCCCCCTTTTTTCCCTTTAACCCCCCACTTCACCATAATCTTTTCCAAACAAGAAATGGAGGAGCACAATAAAACAACCATCCAACCAAGGTTCACAACCACTCGATCGAGTACGTTTCACGAAAAAAAAACTACTTGCAACCTTCCTAACGCACAAATACAGATAAACTGTATAGGAATCGATTGAAAAGTCATCCGTAAAATATCTAGGCGTACATCTCGATATGAGACTGACATTCAAGGAGCATATGTCGCAAGCTCTTGATAAGATCATCGCAGAGCAAACTGCTCAAAATGTTGCTAGATCTTCCCTGGCACCACGCTATCTCTGATCACCATAAAAAAGGGAACGTTGAATTGATAACCCACAGAAACCAAAAGTTAAGGAAACGTTTTGGACTCGCTCTTATTTTGGTAAACCAAATACCTTTTCAGGTTCGAAAATTCTACCGACGGATAAAACAATTATCTCAGGGAAGTTGCCCTAAAATCGAAGCCTGCAAAGCTCGAAATGGAACTTCATATTAGAATTTCACTCAATGCTGAGGACATGGAGGAACCATTTGTGCCGACTATATTGAGGCAACGAAGAATCAAAATTCGATGAAGACGACGCAGGCCAACAATGTGTAGATAGCAATAACATATTTCAACATTGTCTATAACACCCTTCCCTCCATATTGTGTGAACGTTTGAAACCTGATAGGTCCATAGACTAAACATTAACATATCGTCCTTTTCATCAATTTAGAGGTTGGTTTCGGTTTCTGTTTCGTCTACACAGACGAGATGTATGGAGCCTGGAGTCTAGGTTTGGCTTCCCATCGAAGCTCGTCCTTTTGTGCAGGATGACGATGGAGAACTCAAGCTGCTCCATTGAGGTCGGCAAAGGCGTCACCGACCGAAGATGTTGATATAATGAGGGATCGTAGCTTGATGTCCACAGTGCGTTTCTGAGTGTTTAGACAAAACTCAAAGATGAGTTTGGCGGTTAACGAAACCCAAATCCGACGTTTAGGTCAGAACGTTAACAAAGACAGCTGTAACTTTGAGCTAATTTGGGACTTGGTAGGCAGCAAACACAGATAATAACACTAACGCTGACATCAAACGAAGAATACCTGTGACCAAGAGAGCAATTATGTAAAGCCCTTTCTTGGAGGACTTAAGTGTCGCTCTGTAAGACAAAAACATGGACACTTTCAAAATCGGATGAAATTAATTTTTGATTGCAACGCAGTTGTCCTGCTACAGGGACGATTAGGAAGGGAGAGCAGTAGTTCTGACTTCCTCCGACCGTCCCAGGAAAGGTTTAACATGGATAAAACTTAGATACTATCACTTAGGTTGAATATTTGTAAGATTTTGAAAACGTTTGTATGCTTTGTTCGGAAGGATTTAAAAGGAGATTTTTTTAAGTTATTATGAAATGGTTTGTTGCCAATTTCGTTGATTTTCGAACAGTCTGTAGTTAAATGATTGATGGAAAGCTGGAGGTTTGTCCAATTCTCAACCTGATGAAGCATATATTCATGGTTGCAGTTGTCGAAGTTGGAAAGCTAGGAGGACTTCAGTTTTGATAGATGGAGGAGTAGTGATGGTGGTATTGAGACCCATCCAATATCATTTGGTTTTGCAGGTATGAGTTTGTGAAATTCAAGATATCTCTTTTGGTGGAATGATATTGTGAGATTACACCTGGCTGCAGTTGTTTGAGATTATTTTAGCTTCTCGATCTGCATGTTCATTGCCCTTGACACCGATGTGACCTGATACCCAGAGAATCTTAAGTAGATGTCCAAGTTTGATGACGTTGTCTCTGATTTTGCCAATGAAAGTCGACCGGTTGTTTACCTTTTGCGAAGGCTGCTAAAGTTGAAAGACTGTACATGCATGTCACAGTGTTTTTCTTAGAAACCACAATAAAATTTGAAATTTTTCGAAAAAAAATTGTTCGCTTAAAAGGTGCTCTAGGGCCTTAAAAATAATATTCCAAATGATGGAATTCGGCGAAAGTGTCCGAGTCACCAAATTTTTCACTCTGCGGTAAAGCCTCTCCGGTATGCTCATATATTTTCATATGGTTTCTCAGTCCTTAAAATTTTAAATGCGTTTTTCTCGAAACCACACTTTTTTAGCTCGCCGAAGACATAACTCGACCAAATCTTTACCAATCGACTTGAAATTTTGATATTAACTTCGAAATATCTTTCTCCAAGGAGCTTATAAGGCTTAATTCTTTTTATCGACGATTTTATGGCATTTATTTTTTGTTAAAAGTTTAACTTTATTTTCAAACACCTACGTAGCTGTTGTTATATGAAAACTAAAAAAATTTGGTGTGATCTTCCAGGTCCAAAATTAAAAATGCCTTGGGGCATATGCTGCGCAGCCGCCATTTTTAAATATTTTTTATTAAAAAATTACATTTTGTACTTTTTTAGTACTGCTATAAAACCTTCTTTACAGATTTTCGATTGATACTTTTGTTCAGTCAAAATTAATTCCCGAAAATATGCCCATTTTTTTGTGTGCTACTATGATTTCCTCCCTTAAAAGCAATTTGCGGGGCTTTCAAAACTGCTAAGTCTTCGGCAGAAATACTGAGAAATATAACGGTAGTTTTTCTGCGGAAACGAGATTGTTGTTAGAATCAACGATTGCCACCCCAGTGCAGTGAATAATATCCAATATTTCTTCAACATATTTCTTAATATAAAACATAGTATATCAAATCTCTGGATGTAGAAAGTGCGGTTGCAGACCACTTGTATATTTTGTAAGCCGTATAAAATTGTAAACCAAAAAATTAAAGTGTTAATCTTCATTGCTTGTTTGAAAAAGACGCAATTGAATTCAAAGGACTTCCAAATAAATTCAGTGATTTCAAAAGGACTTCAATGACTTCAAAAAGATTTCACTCATTCGTTTAATTCGAAAGTAATGGTGATTTCAAATTTCGAATTCGAAGGATGCAATTAAATTCTATGATGATGAAAGTCAATACGAAAAAGTTGTTCCTATGATTTCAATGACTGTAATTGGAAATGATGGCATTCTATTTCAAATCCATCACTTTAAGTAAAGCTTTTGATAAGCTCTCCAACCGCATCTTATTTTTAAAGTAAAACAAAATAGGCTTAAGGACAGAGCTTTTAATTTGACTTGAGTCATATTTTACAAATAGATAAGTCTGTCAATGGTTGTTACTCGAGCTATTTTACAATAAATTCGGGATGCACTGGAAAGCTACCTACGAATATGGCAAAACGAATGCTTAAGTCCGTTTGAAAAGGTAAAGGTACCTTGATTATTATTGAATAAAAATACATTATGAAGAGCATTCTGGCTTGTACTTATGCAATGGCATAGAATGCTCATTGATGCCTATAGGACGATTGCATATGCTGTAGTGATATCGAGTTTTACGTCGCTTTTTTAGAGAAGAAGAGCAAAGATAGCATGATGATCGTGTGGAGGCTACCTCAGTATATGGCTGTGGCAGAGCTGCAACTGATGTCGATGGGCGGGAATCCGGTACCTGAAAATAACGAAATATATATAAATATATGATTTGTATATTTCATGTAAATTTCGAACATTCTTACAATGCCATTGAAAAGATTCATTGCTTGCTTGATGTGGACAAACCTACGAATCAATGGATTCGTCGCCCGATTCGTCATGTGTGGCATTACCAGTTGGCGCGCCAATTCCATGACAAATAACAGACGTTTGTCGCTGTGTTTTGCTTGATTCAACTCGTCATTTAAAATGAATGCGGCTAAACCGGCGACATCAAGCATGTTGTAAAACATTGCCAACGACCACCGATTCGTAGAACGCTTAGAAGAATATTCAGTCAACATCTGATCCATTGTGTCCACGCCAGCTTCGAATTGATTATAGTCCAATTTCTGATTTGGCTTTGATGCTTTCGATAGATCGATGTCCCGACGGTAGTGAACGGTGGACAACATCACTACAGTTTCTTTGGGTTTGCCAGATATCAACACAAAGCAAAAAATGGCACTATTGAGTGCATGTTTTGTGTTCAGCAATTGAGGAGGGATGAAGGTCTTGTTTTTTCTCACGGTGCCAACAAACGCCAACTTTCGATACATCAACATCTCTTCTGCCAAATTATATGATTCAAAGAAGTTTTCAGCGTAAACTGTTCTGCCGCTGGCCATATATGATACTTCTCCATCAATTTCATTACAACCCGCTCGCCTTGGTTCTTCTATCGTTGGCCACCTGGTGGTTGATACGAAATCGCAAAATCCACCAAATCTTTATTCCGTATTTAGCGGGCTTATTCGGACTATATTGAGTAAACCTAATTCGTCCGCGATACGGAAATAACTGCTCATCGACAGTCACTTGGCAGCCAGGGGTGTATTCTTTTTCTACGTTAGCCATCTACGGCCGCAGATTTGCTTTGTAGAAGCCCCTCAGCACCAGTGTTACCGTTATCGAAGCGGATGAATATGGTCAAGTGCTTGAACCGGTTGAAGGAGTTGAAGGACATGCAGCTTTGTAGATGGGCATATTGTAACTGGCTCACAATTCTTTTGCTGGCTGCGAATTGTCATAGAACACACCAGCAAACAGCAATATCCCAAAGAAAGCATACATTTCGTCCTCGTTGGTCATCGTCCAAACTCGCAGTTCCTTAGTCGAAAGGCTTCTAAGGCTTTTCGATTAGTTTCGCGCACGATAATGTTAACGATTTCGGGAGACAACAAAAGATTTGAAAATGGCTCGGTGATGCGGCAATGTTCCTCGTAATGACCCTTTACTGGTAATCGAATTCCGGCCCCATAATTTGCCCAATTTAATTGCAAAGTCGTTCTCGTTCTTTCGGATTCAAATTTCGAACATTTTGTTTACGAACCATATTTGTTATTATTTCAACATCACCGCCTTCTCGCTCGATTTTACTGGAAACGGAAAAAAAAACAAAAAACTGACACACGAGCCCAACACTTATCAAAAGTACAAGCAATATATCTCCCAAAATTGACCATTATTACCAACCTGCAATTTTGCCGATAGAAAACTAAATAACACTTTCAATTCAACGCAATTGAATATCAAATCACCGGCCAATTTACGATCGATATTCCACTATGAATCCTTCGCATTGACTTTGGGTCTACTCAGACCCATGTGTGCATGATTCACGAAAGTCGTTTGAAACGAATTTTTTTCACAGAAAGTATATCGAAAACGTATAGTTAACCTTTCCATTGTGTTTATCTCAGCTTATTCGAGGAAGTCATGAACTGCTGCTACTCAGAAATTCCAAGAAAAAAGCTTAGGCACATTTAAAAACCGAATTGGTCTGGCCAGACCCATACGCTCATCGGAGGGTTAAGGAAACTTAGTCTTAGTCTGGAAGACATGGGAGGTTTTCTTTTGAGTTAGAATCTCACACTATTATGAGCACGCGCGGTCGGTCCTCAAAGTGCCGAAAAAGTTTTGAACTTCCCACGGAAAAAAAAAAACAGAAATAATTCGGGAGTGCTACAAGGGAGCATTTTGTGTATAAAATATTTGCTTCTATTTAAAATAGCTCACAATGTTTTATTTATGCTGAAGATGTTGATGCGTTTTATTTGTACTGTAGTAGTAATTGTTAGCTTTAAAATGTCAACAAGTGCAATGGAATTAATTTAATACGAAAAAGTTCACAAAAAGTGTACCTATTTTGCTATTATTCTTGTTTCAAAGGTTGTGCTTGATTAGAAAATTGAGTTTTAACAGCACATGAACATGATTTCTAATAAAGCGAACTCAATGCTTGGCTGTATCAAAGGAGAGTCTAAACAATTAAGTTAAGCAATTGTTCATAAAATTTGTCCGTCCAATCCTCGAATATGCTTTCGTGGTAAAGTGTAGTCTCCTAACTATAAATGTCCTACTAACACAATTGAAAGAGCTCAAAAAAGAGTTTTGAGATTTGCCTTAAGAGGACTGGGATGACAACACTCGTATAACCCCCCACCTTGTAAATTGTATCTATTTTGCTCTTTCATGAGCAAACTTTTTGATGGCGACATTGACTCTGTGTACCTCTTGTCTCGTCTCAATTTCAACGCGTTTAGTGCAATACTAGAATCTTGGATAGAAAACCAACTCACGATGCTCCCCCGACCACTGTAGCGTTGAGACTAACTAACCCAATTTCTCTACAATTGAAATGGTACTGCCGTCTCCTCGGACGGCTTATGAGGTATTCGCATTGCTACTGATAACTTCAAGTACCTTCGATATGCAATCAAATTGAACTACTCCTTGTATATCAACAAAGGGCCATATTTGAGTGAAAAATGGTTTCAATAGAAGCTTTAGTTTTTTCTTATTTGTCCAGGAGAAAAACACTTTTAAGTGCTTGTAATATAACTTCCAGCTGCATGACTTTGTTGGTCAACTTTCAACACTCTTATTGAACTAAACTAAACAACTGCCTATGAATCTTTACACAAGACTTCGTCCTCATCAAGCATATGCTCGTTCATCCTTCTTCAACGGAAGCCCATACTCAAATATCCAACACCCAAGCGTGACCCAATTATCATCAATTGAATGAAATGCAAAATCAATTACCACCTCAAAGCCCAAGTAGTGGACAAAGACAGGCGCACGATATTGCAACGACTGACGCCGAAGCAACGACGACACTCCCCGCAGTGCTTATCGCTAGATCGATCTCAAGCGGGTTCACATGCTCGCTGTGTGACGAATGAATCGCGATAACGCCAAAACACAATCGAAGACTCATAAACGAGCAATTAATTCGCCGAGTTTATCTAAATAGCAGTCCGCTGTGTAAATGCATTTGCTATGTTCGACAATGTTTAGTTGGTATAAATCATTTCTCCGCAAATCTCCGCCTGACAGGAGGCCCGGCCGTGACGAGTTGGCACCAATCACCAAACCACAAAACCACCAACCAGCAACTCGAGCTCTGTCCAGCTGAGCTGATTGATTTACACACCGGTTTAGTTGGTGCTACAACTTCCATTACCAATATTTATCCGCATAATGATATTATTAAATCTTACCGGACCAAATGAAATACCAAACGACTGGCGGACTGGCGCGGCGGTTGGGACAAACTGTCACCGGTTGGTGCCATGGAAAGTGGTGGCACTGCCACCGTATCGTATCGCGTCAGAGTTGTCCTTGTGCCGAGTGGGACCGTGTTTATTATTTATCGCCTGGGCTAAAATGTGGACGTGCTTTTTCAATGTGGACCCACAGTGCTGCAAGTGCAGGATGAATTTGCATTGTTATCGGCTTGTCTCGGATGCCAATGGTGTGGGTGATTTGCGGTTTCCTCAGGCGCAAGCGCGCCTGTCAAAGCTCGCGCATTGACACTGACGCAAACAAGTAAAAGTCACAATAGATACATAAATTATACAAATTGCAATTCTTTTCTTCTTATTCAAATTTAAGGTCATCTGAGATCATCTGGGTTGTAATATAATTCACCCTCTGGGTAATTGGACATAAATTACAATGGACTCGGCGAGTGTTTAATGTCAGAGCTAAGGCTAAGTAATTTTATCGGAATCCCATTAATAATGTTTTTGTGTCAAAGTTTGACATATTGCTGCAAATTTCTGCTCTGCATGGGAATAAATAAATTACTGAAGGCAAGCAAAGGCGTTTGAGGTCCAAATTCTATTTTATTTATTCTATTGGGAGTAAAAGCTTAACTTTATTTCAACCTACCTTTTCTAATTCACATAAAGTCAATATGCAAAGTTCTTTTAGCTTAGGTTGAACCCTTAGTTTATGACCCACTCTGAGCAGCATGGAAGCTTTATCACGGCAGTTGTACTCTTCAAATCGATGTCAAATGTTTAACCAAAACCAAAGTTGTAATAATAACCAAAAAATACCGGGCAAGTTCGAGTCGGACTCGTGCACCAAGGGCTCCGTAAAAGCCTGTACGTATCACGACCAACTTTAAAAAAACAGAAACATTGCTTCATGCCAAATTTCAAGATTGTAGGTCGACTGCATGTACCTTTTAGGTTTTTGATTCATTTGCGAGTGTCGAGAATTTGCGGCATAAACGGTTGAATCTTTTGATTGCGTTGCCTTAGAAGTTTGGTTTGATTTTCACAGCTCCAAGGGACAGAAGACTCAAGTACTGGATATAAATTCCAATTTGTTACTTCCACGCATTCCTGAGAAAAGGGTCTTCACAGACAGACGGACGGACGGACAAAAAGTGATCCTAAAGGGGTTCCGTTTTTCTTCTTTTCGAGGCGCGGAATCCTAAAAAAGACCACTTCTACAGAAATTTTGACGACTGGAATGAACAACCTGAAGCCGCATGAATCATTTACCTTTCGTCATGATCGAAAACAATGCCACAAGCTGCAATCGAGAACCCCATATTGGGAGATAAGTCCTCTTCATGTCTCTTGTCATCATCACCTGTTCATTGATTCTCAAACTGTGCACAACAGAGTTCTTCACCGAATCTGTGAAGCAGCTGAGCTAGCTTGCGGATGCCTCGTCCAGCTCAGCTCGTCCTCTAGTATTATCAGATAAACTGCCTTAACACAACAGTCAAAGAACCCGGATGCTGCTTGAAGATGTCCTCACGGGGCACTTTCATTTTCGTGAAAACAGAGTCCAGAAAATAAAAATTGTACAGGATATCAACCTCTGTAGTAGTTCCTGTTGGCTTTCGTGCAGAACGAGGTCCAATCCATGACCTCTTGAAAGTGTTCATCGATGATTGTCCGATTTCTTGTCTGCTGATGATCCTGATCTCTTCGTTAGGTTCGTTAATTGGCGTGATGGACACGTATTTCAGCATGTTGAAATTCCTCCTCCAGAGTCCAGTGCACGATCTGAGGATTTTCCTTTCCAGTATCTGAATTTTCTTCATTGATGTTGGCGGCACCTTAAACCATATATTTTGGTGCTTTTATGTAATCCACTCCTCTCTTTTAGAAGTGGGTGCACAAGATGAAGAGCGAAATTTTTCTTTTTGAATAGCCTTTTCAGCGTGTTGCCAAAACTAGAACCACTCGCTGAAGGTGATCCCCAGGTATTTCGTGTTGAGTTGTGGAGCAATCTCTTTTCCATCTGGCAGCATTGTCCTTGTTTCATGGCATCTCGTCGGGAAAGCTTTCCAACTCCTTGTTGCTGTGGTCGGTGGTCGGAAGCAAATGAGCACTGTCTTGCTACTGTTGATCCTCAGTCCCCATTTCATGTAGTAGTCCCATAACTTCGCTATGTGTTATTGTGCCCTTGCGACTGCTATTTCCGCGGCTAATGACGTAGCGTATGTGATGGAGTCATCTGCGTGGCGGAGTGTCTCGGTCCGCTGCCAGGATGTTGAAAACGATGGGTGAGATCTTTCCTCCTTGTTAAACTCTTCCAAGAAGTCTTCTTAATGCTGACAATTGAGCCTGCATCTGGACGAAAAAGAATCCTTCTGTTAATGGATTAAAAATGATTTTTACCAGATGCTGCAGAAATCCCATTGTGTTCATTTTCTAGATGAGGCCCTTAATCCAGACGCTGTCAAAGGCCTTTTCTATGTCCAGAAGGCATGCCACTAAGATTTCCTTCTTGTTGAGAGTTTGGGTGACATCATGATGCAGCTTTAACAGTGGATGGATGTCTGTGTACTATGTCTGGTGTACTATGGATGGTCATGATCGGCATATTCGGTTTGACCCTCAACTAAACTGCCATATGATCTGAGTCACTTAAGTGGGCTTCGCACGCGAAATTCCGGAACTCTGGAAGTAGATTAATGAAATTAGAGGGGTTACCAAGAAAAAGCCAAGCGACGAGGGAGTCCTCGGGAACATCTTTTGCAGTTGCATTGTTACTACCCGTGATTATACTACTGTGTCCAAAAAATAAGGTGACATTGTATTTATTTTGAAAATTCTTTATTTATTCTTCCAAACAAATTTCATCCCCTTCAAAGTAATCCCCTCCCGATGCAATGCACTTATGCCAACGGATTTTCCAATCTTTGAAACACTGGTTGTAGTCACTTTCCGGGATGGCCTTCAGTTCCGTCTTCGCTGCGGCTTGAATTTCCTCTATCGTATCAAAACGGTGTTCCCAGAGCGGTCTTTTGAGCTTGTTGAACAGCCAGAAGTCGCACAGCGCCAGATCAGGTGGTTGCGGAACGATTACGGTTGAGTTTTTGGCGAAATGATCACGAATTACGAGTGCGGTATGGGATGGTGCATTATCGTGGTGTAAAAACCAAAATTGTCTTTCCACAATTCCGGCCTTTTAAGGCGGATAGCGTTACGCAAACGACGGATAACGTTCAAATAATATTCCTTGTTGACTGTTTGGCCGGTTGGAAGGAATTCATAAAGCACAACACCACGATAATCGAAGAAAACAGTCAACATGACCTTGATTTTTGAGCGACTTTGGCGCGGTTTTTTTGGTCTCGGCTCTCCTTTGGCACGATATTCGCTCGATTGATCGGTTGTTTCGGGGTCGTAAGTCTCATCGCCAGTTATAATGCATTTCATGACATCCTGGTAGTCGGAAAGCATTGTTTCACACACTTCAACGCGACGCCTTTTTCTCCAAAAAATTCAATGTTTTCGGTATCAGTCGAGATTTGACGCGCTTGAGGCCCCAAGCATCCTTCAAAATGGTATTAACTGAGCCTTTCTATAAGCCAACTTCATCAGCAAGGTCTCTAATCGTTAATCGATGGTGGTTCAACACCAAATCTTTGATTTGTTGGACGTGAGCTTCATCGGTTGAGGTTGATTGTCGCCCAGAACGCTCTTCGTCTTCGACACGTTCACGGCCGGCTTGGAAATCACTATACCACTTGTAAAAATTTTTTTTCATCAAAGGCTTTCTGCACCATCCTCAACGTATCCGCAGCAGAAAATTGATTCCGCAAATAAAATTTAATGCAAATTCTTTACTCAATAAATTTCGACATCGTAAAAAACGAAAAACTCACTTTTAGCAGCTCACAAAACGACGCGTATCTCAAACACTATGAATATATTTTGACATGAAATTTCACATAGATGTCACTGACAGTACTACCAACCTAAAAAGAAAGAAAAAATTTCCAAATCCTTCGACGCGCGCAGTTTAAATTCATATGTCACCTTATTTTTTGGACACAGTAGTATATGGGCGTTTTCATCCAGCAATTCGACAATAACGCTTCCTTGAGGTGAGCCAGGAAAAAACCTTACATCAATAAAATTAATAGACAGGGACGTGGAGTTCTGGAAACAATTTATTTTCACTGACGAGTCTAAATTTTGTTGTGTTTGGCAATGATGAAAGATGAAAAATATGGAGAAAGCCAATTATTTTTCATGTTTTGTCTAAAAACATACTCAATAAAGTTTTGTGAAATACGGCCTTTAGAAAAACTTACTGGCTCTCTCATTATTTTGATTTTTTTTTTGCTGGTTCAGATACTGTACATAAGACTTGCCTTGGCTTAAGCCTCTTAAATTTTATTTCAATTCGTTTGAAACTTTCTTTGGTAATAAAATACAAATAAGTCTCAGGCATTCTTCGCATTCTTCGGTCGTGCGCTTTCCCTTAAAATGCAAATGAATGTCAAAGCCTATTACGACTCAACTTAAACAAGTTGCGGCGGTAAATGCGCACAAACAAATTTTATCTGACGCACTCCCCATTAGACAATGACACTTTGCTCGATCAGTTGCCTTATCTATCGGCGACTTAATAATGTGCAACTTTACTGCAAACTAATGCAACTGTTTGATAATATTTTATCTTCCCGCCCATTTCGCGCTGCAACACGTGCACATGTCAAAGTCATGGTCTGGTGCCGCAATAAAGTATATTAAATCTGTTCTCTCGCATTCAGCAATCAATATAAACAAAGCGTGATTTTTTTTTTATTTTTCTTTTCTATTTATTGTCAGTTGAACAATTTAATTGGTGCAGCAATCGACACCCATCAAAACGCCAAACGCAAGTCCAATCAATGTGACATGATAAGAGTCTGGTTGCGCACAATTCTAGCGCCTCTTTTTCCGGTTCGTAGCTGACGATCATTGTTTCGAATTGAAACAAAGTAAGTGTCTGATGTGATGCAATCAATTCAAAAAAAGAGTCTCAAAACGCTAATAAGACGACCGAGGCAACAAATTTTCCTCGCCGAGATCAGGACCCGCATTGAACCTTTGCGCTGCGCTATTTGATTGCTGCAATGATCTTGGCGTCCCGTTCTGAATTCTGAAAAGAACTGGAAAAATCTTTTTAGTTTAATAAATGTAATCGGCTTAGAACGTCTAATGCTGCGGGTATTAGACCAATTTGTTCCACTTTCCTCCACAACTTTGGATAGGAAGTTTCTCTTGCAGCATGGAAGAGGACGTGCGTCCGTCGCGTCGATGGTGTAAAGACAGTCATCGTTAGGGCATGGTTAATCCCCAATTAGTGTCACCGACAGCTAAGCAAATCACTTCATCTTAATGGCGCTCTCAGCCAGCGCGCGAATGGCTATAAAGTGAGTGAAATATTGTATCTAGCATCGATTTGGAGATCAGGAAGTGAATGCTCTTCCTTGGAGGCTATCAATGGACTTATGAATCGTTTTATTGAATATCTTGAAGGTCTAATCAATTCAACTGTCATACCATAGGCCAAACGATTGGTTATTGAGATAGTGGAAAGTTCTGGATTTGCTTTCCCTTTACAATCCATGTAAATCTTGTCTTGCTTACTGGGGTAAAAAAACAAAATTGCACACTTAAGGCAGATCCTTATCGAAGAATACAAAGCAGTAGGAAGGCATTCTGCTGTCTTCATCTGTTAGGCTTTCAATTCTATAAAAATCACAGAAAGGAGCCAACGTTTTATGAGTGCGAAGAAATCTAAGTTCCAAAGGGGTTAGGCCGTCTCTGGGTTTACTTTACATACGATTAACAAATTCACAGAACCTAAGAATCAAATATTCGCGGTATATAATGGAACTACTCATCAGGAAGTTTTTGTAATCGGTCCGATTTTCGAAAATCAAAATTTTTACATTTCATCACGTTTCGAGGTCCAGTAGTCGGATTCCATTGTTTCTAGAACAAATCAAGCTATCTATTCCATCTTAGTTTCGTTCGCGTATGTGCATAAAGAAGAGCTGAAAAGCTTTTGGTGACATTTGACAGGGTGGTTTAAATTTAATGACTAAAAAACTGTCAAAAAAAGGGACAATTTCACTTCTTCAATTAAAATCAATCTAGTTTTCCAGTAAAATAAGTTCAAAGTAAATAAAATTTATAGTTTTCAACTACCTTATCAGATAAAAATATAGGTAAAAAATATATACACTGCCGTGCATAAGTTTGCTGACAAATTCATTAAAATTTTTTTTGTTTGTTCAATTTTAATTCCAAAAATTTCATCAATATAATGTTATGTATCAACAATTTACGAAAGTAAGTTAGTTCTGAACTATAAAGACAACTTTAAAAACTTAAACAGTATAAGGTTGAGCCTACTATATTTCATATTTTTATGTTCCGCTTTCTCGCTTTCTCTATTTCTTGATCCACGTTTCCACGGCAGCGCTTGGAAAATTATTTCAGAAATTTGAGTCCTTTTTCATTTTTCATTTTTCAAGGAAGATCATAACATCCGAAGATTTAATTTTTTTACCACTATTGTCTTTTCTTTTCATGAACGAAAATCTAGAGGTCTTTCAAGAAAATGACATAGCGATAAACAATCTCTCGAAATCGGCTTGGAAACAACTATCAAAATCTCCAAAGGAAACTGGACTGAATGTAATTCTCTTGGAGCCAACTTTTTACCAGAAAGAAAGAGTTCCGATGCTGAGAATTTCCCCAGCTCGTGGAAATCTCTCGAGTGAAACTATGTATTTTTTGAACTAAAACGATATAAAGATAATCACGCATTAATATTACGAGCACAACAAGTGCATCGTACAAGGTCGTAGAAATAATTTCTAAAAGGCGTTGGACAAGGCGTCTGGTCACGAATTTAATTTTTTCTCATTTCAAAACAACTTTCTAAACTTTTTTTTACAAGAATTGTAATAATTGACGTTGCAGTGTTAGCTCTGCACAATTTTAACTTACTTCTGGTTGTCTGTCCCTAAAAAGTTTCAAGCACTTTATTGGTGCAGTTGAAAAATAACTTCAACAACAAATTCAACTTTCAATGTAAAAGTTGTCGTTATTTAACTCCAAATTTGACACATCTTATCTTAACGTAGAGTTCTATGCTCTTAGAGCATATGTGCCTACAGTAACTGGCTTAGAATTTGTGTCGTTGGTTCGAAAATTCTACCGACAGAAAAAAAACAATTATCTCATGGTTACAGAACCCAACTAAAGCCTGCAAAATTAAAAATGGAAAAAATCATAGAAGAATTGCAGTAATATTAATGCTGAGGACATGAAAGAACCACTTGTGCAGACTGTATTATGGAAAAGAAGAATTAAATTGCGCTGTCAGGCAGCTTGAACCATTCGATGAAGACCAACAGCGTCTACCCGACCTACTCGAAGTAAAGATATCAATATCTAAGCTTGGGTCTAATAAAACCACTTTACTTTGCGAACATTTCAAAGTGGTGGCGATGACACAAGAAAGGATGACAGATGAATGGAATCTCAGTATTGCTTGCCCAATTATGACGAAGGTGAATAGAGGCATCAATCTTTTTAACATTGCCTATAACACCTTTCCCGCCGTATTATGCGAACGTTTGAACCCGTTCGTCAGCAACCTTATAGGTCCATATCAATGTGGCTTTCGACCAAAAGTCGAAAGGACAACCAAATCCGACATATGGGTCAGAACTTTGAGGTAGTTCGGTACTTTGTTTGCCTAGGCTACGTTGCAAATACAGATAAAAACTCTAACGCTGACATCAAACGAAGAATATCTGTGGCTATGAAAGCAATTATGTAACGCCCTTTTTCGAATAACTTAAGCGTCGCTCTAAAGGACCTCTATCATCCCGTTCTACTATAATTCAATTCAATTCAAAATGCATTTTAATTTTTCAATTCATAACCTTACATGCTAGACAAAAACGCTTAAAGCTAGCTGAATTAACTTAACTATGTATATACTAACTTACTGGCTCTGTGCGGGCGCTCTAAGCTAAACTTAACTTAAAATATGTCTTTCGACTTAATACTATTTATTAGATTTAAAATTATTCTAACTTATAAGAAAACTAAGAAAAAATTTTACATTTATCTTATTTATTATTTATTTAATCTTAACCTAACGTAATAATATTAAAACTAACTATTATAATACAATTATCCTAAGCAACTAACACTACCTTAAATATACATATGTAAGCCGGCCACGGCTAACAGTACATGCTATTTTTCTTGCCTTAAGGGCACTCAGGATTAAGAGTATACAACGGACGGAGATCATTCTCCATCCAGCCACCAAAAGTGTTTGTATTGCCTTCCGACATCCGCTCTATCGCGGTCTGATACCGCCCTACGAAACCTGAGGGTCTCCGGTGAGCTACTTGCGACGTCTTGGTCGTAAATGACTCGCCCGTCCACAGCTTTTCGGCATACGTGGAAGATTATCGGTACCGCCAATCCATCCTGAACCAGACCCTTTCTATCGAGGTAGAGAAATGCTTCAGGGGGAATAAAGCCGTTAAGGCGCACTGTCTCATGGTGCATGTCATTGGGGTAAAAAACCCCGGAGATCAAGTTGTTGGTCGAAGTCATTGCCCCGTTCTACTACTATAGGGTGTAGAAGCATGGACACTTTCAAAAGCGGATGAAGATGACGAAAGTACCTAAGTTTCGAGAGAAAAGTGTAAACAAATAAAATTAAATTCGCATATCTTTTTTCAAATGATTCAAAGCTGAAGAAAATATTTATATTATATTATCAGCTAGGTTCCATAAATCGAGTAAATTTTCTTGCAGTGTTCTGAATTTCAACCGATTTCATAACTTCGAATGTTTTTTCGAAATCAATTGAGTGAAATTGAAAAAACAGCTGACAACTCTCATTTGGCCATTGTGCAGTATTTTGTTTGTTGTAAAAATAGCTTAGGACTCAAAACTTACTGATTATAATAAACCTTATTTTTGATATATTATACATTTAACAATGAGTTCTTTAATGATTGCTGAGGTGTTAATAACTTCCAGCAATAAAAATGCTGAAGAAAAAATCAAGAGACGGAGGCTTGGAGATATTTCTAATCCCTTGGAAATTGCTGACGCTGCGCGTATGTTTTAAAAACTTAGAGCTATAAATCTTTTAATTTTAATTTTAGTGATTGAATATAGGTTCATTGCGAACTACCGTCTTAATAGAAGTGCCTTCCTAATGGTATTGCAAGTTCTTGAGCCACACCTCAAAAAGACTTCTATTCCTGCAGCTTGCCGTAGCTTTACGTTTCCATTCTGAAGGATGCTTCCAAAAATCAGTTGGGAAGGATTCGGATGTTGCCTTGAGTCGAAGTACCGTGTCAAAAATTTTGACGCAAGAATTATGCAGCCAAATTAAGTTCCAACGCTTTTCTACAACAGAAAAGGATATTTTTCAGTGAATGCAATGATTGTATTTTTTTTTTTTATTTGTCAAGTGTAGCATGTTTAATACGTTTTCTTCTAATAGATATATGACTAAAACTTAGTTATAAGACGACGCTCGTCGCCCAGGTTAAAGTCATGATACCCTAATCTGGAGCATGAGCGAAGCTCGGAACTATTTCCAAGGAAAGTATGAAACTTGTAACCATTCATCATGGCTTTTAGACGATGCTGGGTATGCATTAGAGCCTTTACCATTGACGCCCTTTAGGAATACAGAAGCGGGATCCTTCGATCACATATTTGTTGTTGAAAGAACATTCGGCGTTTTGAACAGCCGTTTCAGATGCTTGTCCCGATCACCTAAATACCAGCCAGAAAAAGTAGTGCAAATAGTAAATGTTTGTTGGGCATTGCACAACATTTGAGGTACTACAAGATTGAAGATGTATACGATAAAACACGACTCCAATCAAATAGTACGCGAAGTTATGGAAAGGGATAAAGATTTCAACGAAGCTAGCCAAATAAGAGACCAAATTGCTTATAGAATACAGCTTAGACATTAATTAATTTAAATTTTTTGAACTTGACCCGTTTTGACCTTAAAACACCAGAAAAAGAAGCAATGATATCGAAATAGAAATTTACAAAAGGTTACAGAAAAGATATTGATAGTCTTTATTTATTTCATCATACTCAGAATCAGTTCAGTAAAGACTTAATAACTAATAAAAAATAAATAAAAAAGGAAAACAAATTATTTCAATATCACTTTTGAGTTTTTAAAAGCGAAACTAACAAAAAATATTAAGAATAACATGTCTTTTGTCCTTCACATTTCAATTTTTTGAAATATCGAACTTCATTTGCTTCAATTCTTTCGTTTCTTTTTTTTTTAACTGAATTTCTACATGACGAAATTTGTCCATCATGACATTGTGCATCTGTTTTTCCTAATTTTTTGCTTCCAAAATTTTGTGAATCCTATCCACAGATTTTTGCAATTTCCTCATGGGTTGATCGATATCTTGTGCTACACGAGTGTTTTTATTTGATGCCATCTAAATACCATCCATGGTGTCAGCGACTTCTTTTATTAATAGGTTCTGTTCAACCATTAAGTCCTTTAAACTGTCGTTCGCTGAGGTTTGTCGTCTTCTTTTTCTATCCTTGGACTTTTGAGGCTCGCTGACTTCTGTTATAAGCTCCTTGAAAGTTGCTCGACGAATTATCATTTTCTTCATTTCCGTCTTCTTGCAAATCGAAATCGAGCGTACCTGGAATTCCTTTGACGATGGTGTGGGTTCCACATAATTTGGCCATGGCATCATCCGTAATCGATATCACAAAATTGATGAATGATCCAACCCCGGTAGCTGTATTTTCGGCCTTGTTGTGTACTAGCTTTTTTCTGACGGTAACTTTCCAATCGGTCCAAACACCTTCGGACAATAATAGATTTAAAGAGTGGCTTAATTTTTGTCAATAATTATGAGCATTTACCTTCTTCTTCTGGGTGGACCGAGGCTGTTGAGGTCATTTTTGAGCTCGTTCCACAGAGCTTCCGCGACAACTCGATCCCTTTTCATGAAGAAAGAAATACAGCCTCCTGTGCCGTATTTTTATGCTTGCCCCTGTAAATTTATCAAATTGAACAAAAAAATCTTCCAGCACTCTCATTCAAAATTTGAAATCGATAACAATAAAAGTGGAACGTAGAACACCGAATTTCATTTCGAGTGAAATTAAAATGTCTAGGAAATGAATGATGTTTTCATAACAAAGAAGGAATGGAATGGTGGCGACAATTAAAATTGCACCTACATTCATCCAAACAAATTTTTGAATAAATCAATTTCATAACAAAACTATTGTAGCTAAACAGAAAGTTTACTTACACCACGCTCAACGATGACTGTGTTTTGGACTGTCGCTTACAGTGCTTGTTTTATAAGAAGAACTGATAGAATTATACAATTTGATCGAAATTAAATCCACATCAATTATGTGGTTCATATTTATTTATAGAACTTGTTCTTATCCTTCCCTTTCAGAATCAATCCAAGTGAAATGTTAAACATAAGCACGTAACTAGTTTCCGTAGTGTAGTGGTTATCACGTGTGCTTCACACGCACAAGGTCCCCGGTTCGAACCCGGGCGGGAACAATCTTAACTGGTTTTTTTTTCTTTTTTTTATATTGCACTGCTGAATTGAGTTTTGTGAGCATAAAGATTTTATATTGTAATGTTGCACGGAAGCATCCAGAAGATTCCTTAAAAAGCGCCAAAATATGCAGTCAGTTTTTATTGCCATGCCAAGAAGGGTTCTTTGTAACTGGTGCTTTGATTGTAAGCTTGGACCAGTAACAACACCAACAATACAGCACAGACACCCGAAGACCTTTTTTCTCTCTAGCAAATGATGTCGTCGCCGATGAAGGTCCTTTCTAAGGAATATCTCCTGGTCATTTTCGGTTCACTGAGAAGTAAGAAATCAGTGTTCTTAAACACCTTCCTCTAGACTCGGTAAACATTTACACTACCCTGTTTTACAATTTGCTGAAAAATGCACAATATCCAGCTCACTGGTAGACAACGGTGGTACAACCAATTCCTAAACGGAACAAAGACACATCCAATCCGGCAAATCTCCGGTCGAAAAGTCTTCCTTCCGAACATCAGTTGAGTATTTGAAAAAGTGATCAATTAGCCATTACCGAGTGGGTTGAGGACAAAAATATTATTCCGGATAACCAATTCGGTTTCAGAGCGGGACATGATTGCATACATGCCGCGTCTAAACTGGTAACGGATATCCAATTGAACAAAGGTAAGAAACAATGCACGGGTACTTTGCTGATTGACTTGGAAAAGGCCTTTGACACTGTATGGCTGCAGGGGCTCTTTTTCAAGCTTGACCAGCTCGGAATAAGCAAACCGCTGCTGTACATAACCTTAGATATGCTCACCAGACGACAGTTTTTTGTGAAAAATGGCAGTGTGACGTCTGATTGGACTTTTGAAACTAGAACGGTCTACAACAGGGTGTAGTTATTTCGCCAATTTTATTTACGATCTTCACAAGTGATTTTGTAGGATCTCTCCGCCACTACATAGCGTACACAGATGACTTGATCGCGTACAGGTCTAGTCCGACGATCGAGGTCATCGTAAGTCTTTTGCAACGTGGCTTCGAAAATATATGCGACGATTAGAAGTTGAAGATCAATTTCCAAAAGTGCGAACCCATTCTGTTCAGGACTCCGTTGTCTGGGGCCTCTAGAAATGCTAGAAAGAAGTGGCGAATGTTCTCTATCATTGGACAAAATGGGCAGCCACTGGCGAATCGAAGTGTTGGGATCTGGCTAGATCAGTATCTTTTTTTTAACAAACATATAGATACTTCTCTAGTCCGAGTCAAAGCGGCCTTTGCCTTGCCAAAGAGACTGTTTCACAGCAGTCATCTCGATGCCAAGGTGAAGAGGACCTGCTATAAGGCCCTTATTTGGCGTGCCCTTGTTCAACGTGCGAACAAGCTTGATGGAAAAGATTCGGGTTTTCGAGAGACGATATCTTCGGGCTTGTCTCCACTTATATAGAAATCCAGAGTTTAAGTACAAAAAAATTAGGTCCTCTACAACGGGGCCAACCTAATCAGCGTGGATAATTTTTTGATAAAACTTTTACGAAGTCATATTTAAAGAGCAATGACTTCGAACAAAAACTTGATCTCCGGGGCTTTATACCCAGATGATATTCACCATGAGACAGAGCAGTCCCTTGAAGCATTTCTCTACCTCGATAGAAAGAGCCTGGTTCAGGATAGATGAATGGTACCGATGATCTTCCACGTATGCCGAAAAGCTGTGGACGGGCGAGTCAACTACGATCAAGACGTCGCAACTAGCTCACCGGAGACTCTTCGGTAAGTAGGGCGGTGTCTGACCGCGATTGAGCTAATGTCGAAAGACGATATCAACACTATTGGTGGCTGGACGGAGATTGAACTCTGTCGTGTGTTAAATTTTAGTCTTGAGTGCCCTTAATGCAAAAGTATAGCATGTCCTTTTAACCTTGGTCGGCTTACGTATATTTAGGTGATTGTAAGTTTTGGTTTTTGTACTATGGTGGTTAGTTTTAGTATAATTTTAAGTTAACTAAAGTTTTCATGTTTTGGAATAGTTTTTTTTAGTTTACTCTAAGTAAAAATTAATAAAAAGTCCATTTACTTAGTTTTTGTTTTTCAACAATAAAATTTTTCTTATTTTCGTAATAAGTGAATCTAATTTAAATATAATGTAAAGTATTGTTAGGTTTAGCTTAGAGCGCCCGTATAGGGCCAGTAAGTTCGTACATAATTAATTTAGTTAATTAAGCTAGCCTTAAGCGTTTTTGTCTTGCATGGAAGGAAAATAAAATGAATAAATTAAAATGCGTTTAAAAAAAAAGGCAGTCGCGTCACCTATTTATTTGAATTTGCATACTTTGCTATGTGGGTAATGAGATGCCTCAGGTGAGCTCTCTTGGCCCCTTCTGATATGTTCTCTGTCCGTTCGAATACAAAAAAAATGACATTCAAAAATATTATTTTAGAAGCCTTGTCGGCAACTGCCGATAGAAAGCCATAAACAAATCAGAGCCAATGATCTTCGTTCCTGATTCATGGTCCGGAGTCTATGATTAACCAATCAGTTGTAAGTTTACCACTGCCCTGGCTTAGAGTTAATAATTTATGGTACAGCAGGCGTAAATTAACATGCGTACTCTCTTCATTAACAATAATCCTAACCTCAAACACACATTTTGCCGTCCCATGCGTTTATTTTCTACTGCCTACGGGCTATTTTATTAGTACTTTCGCAGGCCTTTGGCATTTTTCATCACAATAAATTGCAATAGATAGTTCCCTTTAACGGTACTCCACACCATATTTCACACTTTCCCCCAAGCACTCGAAGCGAAATACACAACACTTTGACTTCCTTGCACATCTGGAGAACATACATGGAACTTGTTCCGTCCAAGGTAAACACAATCAACGAACCACATCTGATTGAGCTACTTCCGCACCGCTTTGATATCGCATCACAATCCCAATTTTCGAAAAGGAGCCAAAACATTACACTCTCTCCAGAATCGTAATTTCCTGATTACAAGAATAGCAACGGAATCCCCGCCTTGAACGAGAGGCAAACAATTAATTACAATTTTTTTTTCTTGTTTTGTTTTTACATTCGAACGATAAAAGAGGACAAAGCAGAAGGGGACCAAGAGAGCTCGCCTGAGGCACCTCATTACCCACTTAGCAAAGTACGCAAATACTTAAGCACTTCGTCGGTTCGGGCAACAGAACAATTGCGTGACCGTTTACGCATGGCGAAACCATGGAACTGGTAGTTCCAAGTAATTTGGGAATCGGATGTGTACACACTCGAACCGCCCTTGTGTGCCTTCTGGATTCGGCTATTGAGAGCTCTAATGATATGTTCCGTGCGCGCAATCTTCAAGTCGAAGACGTGCGTGTGGTACAATGTTGGTGGCGTTTAATTTGTTATTTTGTTTCATTTTGAAATTGCAGGTGCGCTGAGTATGAATTAAAAAATTAACAAAAGGGAAAGTTGGACCTCCATCTGCTCAGTCTCTTGAATCATTATCAGACCACCCAGTAGGACAAGGGTGCTTAGTCACTAATCCTCTTGGTTGTTTTTTTTTTAGGATCCACTCGAGATGAGGCTAATTGATGAAAGTAATTCGAGTTTCGTAGCACCGGCGAACGTCTAATCCTAAATTCAGACAGACAGCTTCTGGTTTTTCGAGAAAGGATCAAATTTCACCACTCACACACAATCATCCTTTTTGCTGTGCCAGAGACCCAGATTTTCTTCAAAAAAAAAAGGGGAAAAAAAACTAACCTAATTGGCTCCGAGAGGCTCCGCGCATGCAGGATGCTGGTTGCCTTGCATCCATTTACGTTCGATGATATATCGTCGCGTTTACGCGAATGTGTTGCGTCATAATTCATTTGGGCACGAGTGAAGCTGGAATGGAGCCCGCCAGCGGATGTTTGGTGTCAGTCGCTGGTATCTCTTGATTGATCCAGAGCTCCGATAGGGTTAGTCTTTGGCTCTTGGGTCGCCCCGTCTATCGGTGCATAGAATCCGTATCAGATGAAAAGTACTCCCAAAGGATTTGCTTTTAAGTTCAAAGCCTTGTTAGTCATTTTCATGTCCTGCGGCATAAATTACTGCGGGGATAATAATGCTTGGTTGATCGGTCGGATCTTTGGTGCGATGATGAGGTAAGCGTGTCTGCGCATTCATAATTGCCCGGGAAAGGGGTGCTGGTATTTCGTGATGGATGCACGACAACATAGTAAATTAAACACGCGCAGCGTCCGAACAAGGGTTACGTTTCCAAATTAAGTTGTTTCTGTGTTTTTTTAATTACCGCGGCGAAAGTGGCAGGAAATTTATGACTGATCCTTGCGTGTCGAGCCCGAAATTAATTGGATTTTTTTCGTTGTTTTTTTTTTGGAAAGTTATTAGAGCGTGGTGACTGAGAGTTGGTAATGGCTTCATTAGAAAATTGGTGCGTCAATTGAGGTGATTGTGATTAATCAATTTGACAGATGACACAGTTTTCAGATAATTGGATCCGTCCACTAATATTTTAGTCAAAGCAAATTGTAGATGACATTTCCATATTCGACAAACCCGGAGAAACGTATGTTGAAATCTTTGCTGAGTAAAACAATTTACACCAGCTAATGAATGAGCAAACATGAATTTCGGAGAATGCCTGTCACAAAGCCAACGCATTGGACTTGTTCCTAACTTCTGATCTTGAAAACTTTTGCATTGATGTATTGGCGCCTTTAGGTTCGTCGGACCACTGTGTCATATCAGCCAACTTATTTTTTTCAAACCACCCAGCTAAGGAAAATTCTCCTAAAAGACTCATTTGGCCTTAATAACTTTTTTAGGAGTTTAAACTAGTCCTAGTCACTATGTCTCCTCAGTAGTGACGTGGACAAAAAGAGCTCAGCTCTCTCAACCTGGGGCTGCCCACGGACTTTTTTTTTGTTTTTTTTTTATTCCCGTCTATCTTAAAACTAATATACAATTTATTTCAGGAGATAGCGGAAAATAATAGTAATCAATCCGTAACTAAAAAGTTAGTGTGGAATGACCCAGCGATTTAATTACCAGCAAAAAAATTATTTGATTTTTACAAGATTATTTTTACTTGGTATTCACTAAATAATATTCATATTAAAATGCAAAAAAAAAAAAAATTGGTTTGGGTGCGAGTAGACCTGCCCGTACCATGACCTTCCCATCTCATGATAAAAAAAAAATCATTAAGGTGCTATTTAATTTGCTCCCAACATCAACTTTAAGATACTCACTTTTTTAGCTCCCCGTAAGTTTATATTTGTTTTCGCATCTTTGAATCATATAAAATACGATTTGCGTCTAAAGTATAGATTAAAGGTATACTTATTATGTACATGCTAACACAGTAAGAAATACTTATAAATCTGTGAAAGATTAGCGATGTAAAGAATACGTTGGTTAAATTGAATTAAAACATATCAGACTAATAAATTAAAAATATAAATATAAATATTTTAACTAAATTAAAACAAATTCATGATGAAATATAAGGTATGAGATTATAATAATTGAGTTGAATCATTAGCAAATTTATCTAGTTCAGTTAAAATCCTATAACATTTATTACTTGAAATGGGGATAAGAAAGGGAATGGTAAGCTGCCATGAAGGTAAAGTTGAGTATTCAACATTAATTTTAATTC
This sequence comes from Orthonevra nobilis, assembly GCA_963555765.1. NCBI lineage: Eukaryota > Metazoa > Arthropoda > Insecta > Diptera > Syrphidae > Orthonevra > Orthonevra nobilis. The sequence continues at coordinate 53,156,221 of OY743227.1, forward strand.
AACATTTCGGTAATTACTTACTTACGAAAGTATTCTTTTAAGTGATCAGGACAACAATTTGGAAATAATCGTTTTTGATTTAGTAACATTTATCTAATGTTGTGCACAAGATTGAAAAGTTTGATAGATAAACATATTTCAATTTGGAAATACCTTTTTTTCTGATTGAGTTACTTCTCTATGATACTAAAGGAAAATTAGATTTTTAGTTTGACTGCAGAAATAATTTAATTTTTATCGTTTTTTTTAACATGTTAGCTGGTTGGACTTTGTCATTAATCATTTAATTATTAACTTGAGGTGGCGTTACAGTCCACGTAGGATTGGCATTGTATCCTTTTGGCTAAGTCAATTGGTTGTTGAATCTTCTCCTCCCCTCACCGTCAATGCAGATGGGACAAAAGATCACACTTTTCTTTCGAAACAACGGGGCCTTCATCCGCTTTTGAAAGTATCCATGCTTCTACACCATATAGTAGGACGGGGATGATATTGGTCTCATAGAGCGACACTTCAGTTTTTCGAAAGAGGGCTTAGCTTTAATAGTCAGAGGTATTCTTCGTTTGATCTCAGCGCTGATGTTATTATCTGTATTTATAGCAGAGCCAAGATAGACAAAGCTCCAACTACCTCAAAGTTATAGCTGTTTGTGGTAACGTTCTGATCAGGGTTTGGTCTTTCTTTATTTCTGCATATGCCTCTTTTTGCCTTCTGGCATTGACAAGGTTCTTTTGCACTATTGTCCCAAGTATGATGTTGAAGAAATCGCATGACAGTGCATCACCTTGTCTAAAAAGTTGTTTGACATCAATTGGGTCGGTGATGTCTTTGCCGACCTCAATTTGTGCAGGATGGCGGTGACCTCCATCGCCATCCTGCACAAAAGAACGAGCTTGGCAGGGATGCCAAACCTAGAAATGTCTTCATACATCTCGTCTCTGTGGACGAAACAGAAAATAAAACCAACCTTGAAATTGATGAAAAGGCGGTGCGTAGCGACTTGGCGCTCCTGGGTTTTTTCCAAGATCTGCCGTTATGTTAATATTTGGTTTATGGTGGACTTTTCTGGTCGAAAACCACATTTATGCGGACCTATAAGGATGTTGACGAACTGCTTCAGACGTTCACATCATACGGCGAAAAAGATGTTAAAGGCAATTTTGAGGAGATTGACACCTCTTTAATTGGCTTCCTTCCTTCAGGATTGGGCAACCAATACTGAGATTCCATTTATCTCGCATGCTTTCTTCTGACCATGCGTTGAAGATGAGTTGGTGCATACTCCCAACTAAGTCATCGCCGCCGCTTTTAGAAGTTCTATCTTGCTATCTGTACTTCGTCTAGGTCAGGTAAATGGCATTATTGGTTCTTCCATGTCCTCAGCATTGACTGCAATTTCACTATGATATTTCCATTTCGAATTTTGAAGGCTTCGGTTTGTAGTGTGTAACCTTGAGATAATTGTTTTTGCTGGCTGGCTGTCCATGGCTTGCATTAAACGACTCAATGAAAGCATATCGACTGTAATATAGGACCAACGACCCAAAATCTTAGCCAGTCATCCTTCTAAGAGAATCCAACTCAACATGAAGAAAAGATATTTTAAATTTAGAGTTGCGAAAATCGATTTCATAACAACAACTTTAACATTGGAAGATAAATTTGTATTTGCTTTTGGCAGTTTTTTTTCAACTTCTTCAATAAAGTGTTATAAATCAGACAGCCAGAATTATCAAATATTATATAGCTTAGTTTCAAAAGTATTACATTTTGTAAGAACTCTGTTTATAGGGATTTATATTTTAAAAGTGCGAGGACCAACTGCTTATCTCAACTTCATGTATTTTTGGAATTATTTTTAATCAATCAAATTTGTTTGATTGCTTTTCTTTGGAAGATATTAACCACTGCTCGGAATATTAAATCGTGATTAACTTTTCGTCCTTTTTGAAAGGGTTCAAAAGTACATAGTTTCAATCCAGAGATTTCCACCACCTCTTCCTTCCGAGCTGGTAACTGCTCAGCAAAGGATCTTTTTCTGTCTGGTAAATATATGGCTTAAAGAGGATCACATTCAGTCCAGTTTTCTTTGCAGATTTTGATAGGATTTTCCACGCCGATTCCGAGAGATTTTTTTTATCTCTGTGTCATTTTCTGGAAAGACCTCTAAGATTGGGTTCATGATAAGACACCACAACAGGGGAAATCAAACTAAATCAGATTTTATGATCTTCCTTGCAATATACGAGTGATGCAGTTTAAGCCATGTTTTTTAACTTTGTCATTTAGGTTTCTCTCGATGCTTTTGCTTTAAATTCAATTGTCTCATATAATTTGCGCCATGAGCTTCTTTTTGCTAATATATTATAACAATAAAAATGCGTCAAGCTACAGCCGAGCAGGTTTTGAACATAAAAACTGGTGGCTCCATAATTTTCTAAGGATGCTTTTATGTGTCAGTGTTGCAGACGTCACTCTGAGTCTTGAAAAATGGGAAAGACCAACAGGATTCACATTTCTGAAACAATTTCAAAGAACTTCCGTGGAAATTTGGATCAGGAAATAGAGAAAGGGGCATATCAATGTATGAAATGGCCTCAACTAAAAACTGTTTTAGTCTTTTTGGTAGTCTCTATAGTTATTAACTTACTTAGTTTAGTCAATTGACTAAATAAACATAATATTGATGAGACTTTTGGCATTAAAATTGAACAAAAAAAAAAATTTTTATATGAATTGGTCCGGAAACTTATAAACGGCAGTGTATATATTTATGCATATTTTTTTACCTGATAAGGAAGCTATAAACTATAAATTTAATTCATTTTGAACTTTTTTTATTGGAAAACTAAATTGATTTTAATTAAAGAAGTCAAAATAACCCTTTTTTTGACAGTTTTTTCGTCATAAAATTCAAACCACCCTGTGAAATTTAACCAAAAGCTTTTCAGGTGATCTTTATGCACACACGCTTCGAATGAAACCAATTTGGCTTCGATAGCTTGATCTGTTCTCGAGTTAGGCTGTACGAAAGAATCCGCACAAACGTACGTACGTACGTACGTACGTACACACACACACACAGACATCTTTCTAAAAATCATGGAATCCGACTACTGGGACCGCCAATCGTGGAGAAATGTAAAAATTTTGAATTTCGAAAATCGGACCGATTACAAGAACTTCCTGATGGGAAGTTAACAATCACAGGCGAGGTCTACCGACGACAGTTGATGCGTTTGAGGAGCCGAGTACTGAAGGATAAACGGCCGGCAAGACACGATAAAGCTATTTTGCAACATGACAATGCTCGGCCACATGTTGCAAATGTCGTCAAAACTAACCTTGAAACGCTCAAATGGTATGTCCTACCCCACCCGCCGCATAGTCCATACCTAGCGCCATCCGATTACTATCTCTTCCGATCGATGCAACATGGCCTGGCTTACCATTTCCTTTTTTTATTTTAAAAAAGAGCCAAGCAGCTAACCTCGTAAATTACCATTTGCGGCTTTCTCATAGAAAGGTAATAAGGCCCCGTTGTTTCGGTTTGGCCTGATCGCGGGGGTAGATCGACCATTTAGTAAATTAAATGGAGACAAATAATAGTTGTCCTCCAGACTTTCGATTTTGTTTGAAGCCAATAAAGATCTAATGAGTGGATTCGGATGATTTTCTATGCGTTGCAGTTTCTTTAGACTGAGATTTATTAGGTAAGTCATAAGAGGAATCACTTTGCAAGATTTGTATATGACTCTATTTGGGATCCATTTTTTGTTTGCTCTTCTGAATTTTCCACAACAAAATCGTCGAATTTTTCTTTCAAAGTTTTCTAATTCTTTGGCAACTGTTGGTGATATGGTGAACCAGGAACAAAAAACCATATGCTAAGATGGGCCTTATAAGCGTTTTTTATACGAGAAGCTTTGTAGCAATTGACAGAGCTCTTGACTGCAGTAAGGGCTTAAGCGTGGCGGTAACTGCCTTTGCCTTTCCTAAAATCTTTCTTGCATGCCTAAGTATTTCATTTGGGTTCGCAGAGGTATGAGCTGATTATGAATTTGAAGCGTTAACAATTTACTTTCCTTAACTGCTAGTCGATGTCCCCTTCCACTAGCGTTACGAAATGTGATGCCACATTTTTCTGCGTTAATTTTCAACCCCCACTTTTCAAAATAACTTGTAAGTTCATGTAACTTCTCTTTAATTTTGTTTAGAACATTAGGTGGTCTCGTATCGGAAGCAAGTATAAGGGTATCATCTGCATATAGAATTGCTCCTGGCTCGGCTACCAAGGGGTTCTTAAATGGAAAGTCATGAAGGAATATGTTGAATAAGTCCGGACCTATAATGGTTCCTTGCGCAATGCCTGTTGTTACCGGAAAATATTCTGAGAACTCAGAACCGATACATATAGCGGAGTATCGATTCTCAAGGAAGTCAATTTAATTTGATCAATTTAAAGACAAGACCTTTATGCCAAAGTGAATCAAAGGCTTTCTCGAGATCTATATCCAAACAAACTGTGCACTTTTTATTTCTTAAATTTTGCATAATTGTTTTACTAAAAAGTAAGGCCGCATGTTCAGTGGAATGCTCTCGTCTGAATCCGAATTGGTTAACTGGTATGATATTTAATTCCTCGCAAAATGTGTGCAAATGATCAGCTAGTATCTTTTCGAATAACTTGCCTATATTCGAAAGCAAAGATATTGGACGAAATTCTTTGATTTCTCTTGCTGCCTTTTTCTTCGCTACTGGCAGTATCGGAAAGTACCCGTTATTTATACAATGGTTAAATATGGAAGACAATACTATATCGATAGAATAGCAACTTTTACGCAATACAAAATTGGAAATACCATCTAAGCCAAACGATTTCTTGTTGTTAAGGCTTGCTCTGCAAACCTGAACTTTTTCGGGATTTGTGAATAGTGATATTCTTGGGTTGGATGCAGGATGATTGTGTGAAAATACTGTGATAGGTAAACTATTTTGTGAATCACAAAATACAGGGACGGTTGAACATACTTCGCTTGTAAGATTTTCGTCAGAGGAGGGTGTTTTTTTCAATATATGTATATATTAGAGAAATAATCTTTAAATTTAGAAAGCTAAGCATGAATGTCCACTAGTTCCATATCGTTATATGTAAGGGTCTCTTTAGAGATATCAGTACCAACAAATTTTCTTCCCGAGATTCTGTCAATTTCCTTGAATGCTTGAGGTGATGGTCTTATATTCTCCAAACGTGCTTTAAATGCGTTGTTTAGGTCTAATATAATTCTTAGTTTGCCTCAATACAAGCAGACAGTATTGAGTTTAATTCACATATAAATGTGTCAATTTCAGTATTTGTAATGTTTCGCTCTAAAGGAACGTTTAACTTAGAAAGGCTATTATTTAGATTTAATCTAAACGTGTTCCAATTTGTTTTTTTGAAGCTTCTGTAAGTTTCTGGCATCGACAGTAGTCTTAGATTGACAGAAATTCCAAAATGGTCAGATGGTGTGGAAAATGTAGAGCAAAAGGTAGGGGCGGTTGGGCTGTTTAAGCAAGAAGAGAGCAAAAAGAAGTCTAAAACTGAAGATGAGCGTGGAAAAGTTGGGCTGTTGGGTGAAATCAAATCAAGATTCAAGAATGCACCATTGAAAAACCAGTCAAAAATTCTGCTTCCGTTCCTATTACTGGTGTTATCACCCCAGTGTGGGTGGCGGGCATTAAAATCGCCTCTAATAATAACTGCATCAAATGCACTTGCTATATCAATCAGTCGATCGAGATCTCTTAATAAATGTTGACCTGCGTTGGAGGGTATATAAATCCTTCCAAGCAATATGCGATGCATTGACCCATGCGGATTTCGAAAAGAGATTGATGCCAGACATACCGAAAAATCGTTGCTTTCAAAAGGAATACTGTTAAACTTGAATTTTTGTTCTAGGATTATAGCAGTTCCCCTTCTAGAATCATTCCGAATGATGTTATAACCTTCAAAGGCAGGTCTACATCTTGCGCTAAGTCTAGTTTCAGATATGAAGCAAATTTGTGGTTTTCTACTTTTAAGGATATTCATCAGCGCTAATCTTCTTTCGTGAGAAATAATAGAATTAAAATTCATCGAGATAACATTGAGGTTTGTCATCGTCATTATACGGCAATTGAAGCGACAAACTCAAGGTACGTAAACATCTTTTCTTCCTTAGTTTTTAATTGTTGGTATGTTGGCCAAAATTGTCTAATTTTTATCAAAAGATCTTTGAATGGAATGTTGAACAAGTTTTGCGATTCATGAAGAAAATCACTTAAAATACCGGAGTGCGAGGTTTCTGGAGCTTTCGTGTGTTTATGATTGTAAGCTCGGGTTTTAGCTATATCTGCATAAGAGATGTTTGGATTAATAATTTGATTAACTGTGTCCTGAACGATTCTTCTATTGGTATCCATAAATGTTCTTCCACTACGAGAAAGGACCTCTCTACGCTCTTTATATTTCAGGTACACTGGACAATCTTGATGGCTAGCAGCGTGACCAGATTTATTACAGTTCACACATTTGGGGATTGGTACCTCCTGGTTACTTCCCTTAAGCTTATTGTGCGAGTCAATGCATTGCTTCGAGTCATGGTTTTCTCCACAAAGAACACAGCGGCTGCTATAGGCACAGCAATCTCCAGTGTGTCCAAATCTTTGGCAACGGTAGCACCTTATTACTAATCTACTGTTTTTCCTTTCCCAATAAACCCTTTGGTGTAACAAACTTCGAATACTCATTAAATCTTTAATTGATTACCTGACTTCTAACTGCACAACAAATATATTTAACTGGCATACCAGCACTTCCGTCATTTCGATGATGTCAAAAAATGGATCGATTCGTGGATTTCGGCCAAACCGGTCGAACTTTTCAAAACGGGTATCCATGAATTGCCAGAAAAATGGGAAAAATGTGTGGCTAGCGATGGGCAATACTTTGAATATTGAATTTATATCAATTTTTCCTCAATAAAGCATTGATTTTGAAAAACAAAAACGACATTTTCAGCCGGTAGTCCATTAATTTAAGATTTTTGAAACCACTATTCCAATTAAACTAGATTTTGCTGCCAACTTTGTCCAGAACCATTTTTTTGTAAATATATACCACAACCCATGCTTCCGCAAAATTGTTAAATGTTGAATGTGAAACTATATTTACAACACTTTTTGAAAGCCTTTTTGTTTTCAAATGTCATTGAATTCAGTTGTCAATGCCAGCGCAAAGGAGTTTGCTTTGAAGCTCCAATGAAATCGCACGAGAAAACTGGGGCTTGGCAGTTAAAGGCTTTAAGAGCAAACGAAAATATTATTACAATTTCTCATGGCTCAGGAATAAAATTTTTAAAACCACTTGACTACGCATAAGTATGATGACGTGTGTCGTCAATAAATCAGTTCTTTCAGTTAAAAAAAAAAAAACAATTCCAAGCGTGAAAACACTTTGTTGTTTCAGTTTTAATGTCACAACTCTTTGCGAGGGCGTCACGCATCCTTAAACACCTCAAACCAGCATATTCAGCATCAACTGCACTCTGCGACGTCTCTATCGTCTGAATCGGAAAAAAAGAAAAGGTCCCCAAATGGGCGAAGCCCTTCCCTCAATAAATTACTATCAATCTGACAGCATTGGATTCTAGCTAGGCGGTCGATGTTGGGTCCTGCGCACCCACAACATAATCCTACATGATCCATTAGTGCACTGAAAAGTGCACCCCTATTTTATTAGCGCCATTAAAATGATTGTTTACAAGAAAACAAACAAACCACGCCGCAGACATTAAAGCATTAAAATCAAATCAACTGATAAGCGATACGCTTCTCGCACAGCATCCAGACTGGACCTCGCACTGTCAAACGAGAAGTTACAGAAATGAAAAATTGTCAGGACTAGGAGAAGATAGATAGATAGATGCTTGCTCAGAGGACACCTACAACTACGTTCTCCCAGGAATCGGCGCAGCGATACTCATCGCAGACTCAGAATATTCTTTTTTGTTATTTTTTGAAAAAAATAAATGAAAAAAATTTGATAAAGTATCTAGATAAAGAATTTCAAGAGATTTATTAGCCAATCGATTCGTTTGGATCGCGTCCGTGTCCATGATGAGGAATTCATCGTAATGCTGTGTGCACTTTTTGGCCATCCCATGTCATCGTGATCGGTTTAGGAGATCGACAGTTTATTTTTGTGTTTGTTATAGTCTCCATTGTCTGTTCGTCTCCTGGCGGCTTGGAATTTGGAATCATCCCAGGAGGAGACACGAACAAACGAATTGTTGTCACGTACATTCGGACAGAGGGATGAGCCGAGACCGGTGTGGCTTGCATTTGAATGTCGCGGTCTGACGTTAATAGACGCTAATGAAAATTTCTTGGGTAATTTATGTGACACCGTGCGGACTGTGGATCGAGCGGCATACCAAAGCGAAGGTGGTTTACCAAACTCCGGCCGGATAGGGCTGTTTCAGGGTCAATTTAATGGAGCAGTTAAGGACATGATTGGGTTTTTGTCCGTCAGCAGTTTTGATGGTTTTATTTCGGTGCTGCGCTGCGCTTGGGGATATTTTTTTGAGGGTTAAAACACACATTTTATTGGGCGATTTGTGTGTCGTGTGAATGTTAACTTGCTCTACGATTGTCGATTTAACTGGAATCAGGTTGGATTTGTAATTCAATGTCAATGGGATAAGCTGGGCATGTGTTCTAATTGAGACATATAACGCTGAGAAGTGAAACCTTAGATCCATAAATTGGTTGTTAACAAGTCGTTTTGAATTTGGATTATGGCTAGAATGTAGTCGGTCGGCTGGACAAAAACAGTTCGGCATTTGGTTTTGATTTTTTTTTTTCATTTTTGATATGTGAGTAAATCAAGTCCGCAGTTCTGGTTTGGTTTATGGCGATCAAGACACAAACAAACCCGAAGTCACACGTCAGTCACAACTCTCAAGGTTTGAATTTGTTTTATAAGTATTGATTCAGTAGTTTGAAAATGAAAGAATACGATTCAATCTTTCTTACGACGGCTACGAAAACAAGTCATGTAGGCATATTTTTTGGGCTCAGAATAACCACACAATTGCATCCTGAATGTGTTAATGTTTGGATTCTGGAGTGACGGCATTATTTATCAGTCAAAAAACATTACTGTCGCGGGGACCGCTTCCAAGTCAATATATCTGATTTTCTTAGCCCAGAATTTGGATTATGGTTCCAGAAAGGTCGTTCTATGTGCCATACAAAACGCACACCAAGATCTCTTTTCGGTTGTTTTGGAGATGTTACTTGGCCGCAACGAAGCTGCGTTGTGATGCCGTTCGGTCGGATTCAGAGAGAATTCAGAATGTGGGTATGGGTTTTTTTAGGGCCCCAAGAAAACGGCGCAAAAAACGCTAAGAGTTTGCTCCTGGAAGGCAAAAGCACTGTTCATCTCAAGAGCTACTGCAGTGTTGGAATATTTTTTTCTTGGGCGATACAAGGCATTGACAGGATCGGGAGCAATGTAGAAAAAAGTAGTACGGCAAGTATCGGGTTTTTCAATAAGAGCGCTACAAAAGTTTTTTTAAATAAAACAAAAACGGTTTTGGATATCAATGAAATTCTTTATTCCTGTGAAAGTACGTTCTTTGCCATTATGTATGGAACTCGATTTCTCTAGCATGGCCACCGCGGGCACGCTTGCAGAAGTCCAGACGCTGAAACCAATTTTCGACAGTTTTCAAGTGTTTGAAAGTGTTAAGAAGAATGGAAAATGGAGGTAAAGCAACAATTGTTGGGGAACATTTTGGACTCTCAAAACCGACTGTGAAAACAATTTTTTAAAATCGAGAAAAAATTTAAGTCTCCAAAAATTCAACATCTTTCTCGTTCGAGATCCTCCATCCTAGAAAGAATGTAGAAGTTACTGTCAGTCTGGTTCGAAGATTTGAATAAAAAGAACACACCACTAAATCAAGTTTTTTTAGGCACAAAACTAAAATCTTTTCATGAGACGCTGAAAACTGCTGTCAGCAGAGGCGTGTTCCATCGGTTCGAGCATCGTTCCAATCTTCACAATATCTACATAACAGGCGAGGCGGCCAGCGCGGACATTCAAGGTGCAGCTGAGTTTTCAGACAAGTTTTGAAGAGTTCGTAGAACGAGGGAAAATTCCTGTTTATCTCATCTTCAATGTTTATGAGACCAAACTTTACTGGGAAAAAATGCCATCTCGAACATCAAAGCTGCAAAAGATCGACTAACACTTCTGTTGGGTGATAATGCCACTGATGATTTCAAAATGAAACCCTTAATAGTCAGAAATATCATGTACGTGAAGTTCCTTCCACCAAACACTACGTCAATAATTGTCAAGTCCTTTATTGGAAAACCCCCTATTTTGGTGAGCCGAATTAAAAAAACAAGCTGTTGATTTCGACACATTTTAGTATTGAAGTATTTGAATAAAAATAAATTGAATTGAATTGAATGATGTTTTTTAGTTCATCCGTTGAGAAATGCCAAAGCAAATTAGTGATCATTTTAACAAACCAGGCTCTGCAGAATTTGAAGCAGTCTGAGACGATTTTTAGCACATGAACCATTATATCCCGATAAAGTACCTTTAAAATTAAAATCTTATTCTCGTTACAAAGTTTTGACTTTCTGGCTTATCTTCTGACTGACTATTGGGCTTGGTGACTTTGTGAATCTGTATTGCTAAAGGAAATCTTTTGAACTGGGTTATTTTAACAAGGTATAGTTTAGTTTATTTCCATTTCAAAGTCACAATATTCGAACAATAAATTAGTTCATATTTCAAACAATTAAACATTTGCATAATGAGACGTTTTAGTTGCATTTTAAATATATATAGATACAAATGAAGATGGACCGGTTTATCTTCTTAAACTGTAACATTCATTAGGTTTTCTACGTCCGATCTTGTCAGTAGCCAGGTTCTCAAGCTTTTAAGAAATCTGGATTTACATCGGACACGACTGCATATATCTGGAGGTAATCTGTTGAAAATAAAAGGTGCTATAATAGTTGCGAAGCATCTGAAATGTTATGTGTTCACTTTTGGTACTATTATTGCAGACTCTTGCCGTAATACATAGGTATAGGTATCTCCTCTTCTAGAATTAGAATAACCTCCACGCAGATAGAAAAGTCTTAAAACTTTATACACATATAAATGTCTGAGTGGCAATATATTGAGAATTTGAAATAGAGGAAAGGATGCTTCCCATCTAGATTTAAACATCATAATACGAACTACCTTCTTCTGAGCTGTGATAAGGGGTTGAAGAATACTCACATAAGCATTGCCCCAGCAAGAATTTCCGTACTCTAGGCGAGACTTATTTACGTAAGTGGAGGATCTAGTTCATGGCAATATAAAAAGATTTCTTGATAGTAGTAATGTGTGCTTTCCAGTTTAATCTACTATCGAGGGTAACACCTAAGTACTTGTCATTTGAACAACTTAAATTTTTACACTTTGAATCATGGAGGCAAATTCCATCCATAGGTCGCTAATTTGTAAGAGAACACCATTTGGTGGTAGGCGAACCAATTTTTTCAAATGGACAAGTCTGTTAGCATTTCTGATTTAACAGAGTTCGCAGATGGAGCAACATAAGACAGAACCAGATCATAACTTAAAGATTGAATTTATGTAAATGAGAAAGAGCAATGATCCGAGAACCGATCCTTGGGGTACTCCGACACCTGGGCTGCTCAGGGAATCGCCCAAAGTGCCGTTAGCTCGTACCAGCTGTTTTCGGTTTTTAAGATAAGAAGCGAACCAATTGTGGATATTGCTTCTAAATCCAGTTCTATGAAGAATTTTTAGTAGAAGTTTAGTTAGATCTGGAAATAGAGCAGCGGCTTTTTGCAAGGTACAAGGCAAAAATTAAATTAATTATCTTATGCAGTAAACCTCCATGCCAAATAGTGTCAAACGCATTCAAAAAAAGGGTTCACTGATAGCCCTTATGGAATATTATATAAACCAGACGATGCAGCTAACTAACACGCATTAGATAGTAGAGAATAGGACAAGGCATGCTTTTTAATATCATTTAACGGATCTTTCAACAGGGACGCTACAAAACTAGAGCGACAGGGATAGCAAATGACGCCATATTTCTTGTCGCTCTTTTGACATTTTTCTTCAGTAAGGTTTGCCATTTCATGATGGAAAGATATACGAGCCAACAACGAGCCGAAATTATTAAAATTTACTACCGAAATTCGAAGGCAGTGGCCTCAACGTTAAGAGCGCTACGTCCAATTTATAGTCGTCATAATAGTCCTAGCAGATCAACAATTGAGCATCTAGTGGCACAGTACAAAATGTTCCCGTGCCAGTGAGACAAAGAAGTGCCCGTAGTGTCGAGAATATTGCTGCCGCTGAGGCTTCAGTTGCAGAAAGCCCAAATGTGTCTCTCACACGTCGTTCTCAAGCCTTGGGCATCTCTGTGACGTCGTTGTGGCGAATTTTTCGAAAAGATGTTTTCCTACATCCTTACAAGACTAAATTGACGCAAGAACTGAAGCCGCTTGACCACCAGAAGCGTCGTATGTTCGTGAATTGGGCTGAGCAACAACTGAAAAATGATTCGGATTTTCATCGAAAAATCATCTTCAGCGCTGAGGCTCATTTCTGGCTGAATGGCTCCGTCAATAAACAAAATTTGCGGTATTGGGCAGGCAGCAATCCACACACGTACTCCATGAGTCACCATTGCTTCCCGAAAAAATTACGGTTTGGTGTGGTTTATGGGCCGGCGGCGTCATTGGGCGGTACTTCTTCCGTGATGATCAAGACCAGCACGTTACTGTGAATGGGGATCGCTACCATTCAATGATTACCGAATATTTTTGGCCCGAATTGGATGATATGAACTTGAAGGACATGTGGTTCCAACAAGACGGCGCCCCAAGCCACACAGCGAATGTCACAATCAATTTATTGGAAACCAAGTTTGGAGAACGTGTTATCTCACGAAATGGTCCAGTCGCTTGGCCGCCTCGGTCGTGCGATTTGACTGTGGGACTACGTCAAGTCTATGGTCTTTGCCAACAAGCCAGCGACGATTGATGAACTTCGTACGAATATCGAACGTGAAATTGCAGCAGTATCGGCCGATTTATGCTTGAAAACCGTCGAAAATTCCACTTTCACAGGAATAAAGAATTTCATTGATAATTTGTTTTATTTAAAAAAAACTTTTGTAGCGCTCTTATTGAAAAACCCGATATATCAATATGTTCTGAACCACAACAATAACCAAAATATAATCTGAAGCTAAGCCACAATTATGGGTCCAGATTGTACCATCAAAACAAGACACCAAAGCACTGCAAAGGGTCATCACACATGCACATTTTAACGTGTTGCCCTTTAAGCAATAAACTCTATTTTATTAACAACATTCCAATCACTGAAAGAGACATTTTCAATTTCCTAGAAAATAAAAAAAACAGAAAACAAACATCGAGTCTAGTCCAAAGGTGTAACATCCTCCCACTAGAAAAACCATTGATCGGATCGTGCAAACTATTTGATGTTAGCACGAATCCGAAAATGCTCAACCATCACCGCCACTCACGCCAACATGATGACGTGCTGCGTCTGTGCCTCGAAAGACGATCATCTTCTGGACGCTAGCTAGCTCTCCCCCAATGGATCACTCGACGCGTTCGGCTAATATAAATCAAATTCAATTCGATTCGAACCGGCGCGGCGTGTAGTTCCTACACAAGCGAACGTGGCCTGTTCTTGTGTGTGTTGTCCATAAATAAACAGAACAACCATGACGCCTCGTAGGGTACACCCTATGAGAACTTTATTGCAGTCGCAGTCTGGCATTAGATGCAACAACCTAACACAACAAATAGGACGAAGATGCTGCATTGGGCATAGAAAGGGTTGCCGGCGGTGTAGGTGTGCGTTTGGCTTTTTTTAACTTCATAAATAATCCTGTCGCCCTTTGAATTGAGTTTGCTTCCCGCTTGAAATGCAACTACGAGTGGATAGATGGCCAACTTCAAGAGCATCTCATCAATGATCGAGCGCGGGAATCACTTAAGTTCCCGCACCACACACTTCACTCATTTCGTAAATTATGTCATCGCGTTGCGGTTAAAGGAGTACAAGTTCGGTTCGGTTCGGAGTGTAAAACCGTTAATTGTCGATTTGGAACAGATGCTCCAGTTGAAGCTATGCGTGTGTTCATAGTGTTCCTAGAAACTCCCATCATCGCCGCATTCCCCGATATCTCTGATGACACTGGGGCATTCTTCTTCTCTAAGTACTTTCGATTTGAAGAGGAGCATTTCTCCTAGGCGATTGATGAACGAGGGGAGAGAACAACGAGTAAAGCACACGAATTCTGTCCAATGGATCCAGATTTCCAGTGTTGGAGTATTGGAGTCTGTTACAGCACTTTGATGGGATGTTGATGGCTTGAATGGGAATCGATTTGTATTTTAAGATCAACATAGGAGCAGATAGGGAACACCTCTGTGTGAAAAGTGTAAAAGAAATGTGTCAACAAGGTAACACATCGCCATCGCCCTCTCCTTGGACACTCACAAGAAGCCCACTCGTGATGTGATCTTTTCGAGGATCACATTTTTTAACACACCGGCTGGCTGCATTGCTCATTCTTGCACTTTAATTAGGCTTTTGACTTACATAGATTGTTTTGGGCTCGGTGGTCATGAACCTCGAGGCGAGAATTTCTTGAAAGTGTATTCCCATAATTGCCTGCAGCCTGCGTCGTGATGTAACGTCAAGTGGCACTTTTCGAAGAGTGTCTTTCTAGTTGATGAACGAATGACGGATCGAAGATGAGATTTGAAGATGGGCAGGTAAGTTGAGTTAATAAAACATCAAATACTTGTGAATTGAAGAACTCATTGACAAGTGCCTAGGCCGATTTGTTCATCACTAAAAAACTTTTCTGCATTCAAAAGATTCCTTCAACTGTATTCATAGTTTGCATTTTTCTTCAAGGGAATCTCATGAAACCAGGAAAGTTTGCAGATCAAATTATGCAACCAGTTACTTAAGAGCCTTCTCGGAACAAGTAGTCTTTTGTGCAAGGTATCTTTCTTAGTCTCGATGCGTTGTCTCGGAATGATTATTTGTCTCTGAAGTCCTACGAACCTGCTCGAAACGATCAAACATGAACAGGCCAAAGTCTTCTATAAAAATATCGGTGGAGCAGAAATATAAAGCTGAAAACGTCGGTTATTTACTCATCTTGTTACGAAAACTGGAAAAGGAATTTTATGCACGCAAAGAAAAGCTTTTAAACGTACTAGCAAACTTCAATTTCAATAGCCTACAATTAGAAAAAAAAGACTATTGGTCTCAAAAAGAAATAAGAAAGAGGACATTAGAGGAGATTTGATAAACTTGGTGAATTTCTTTCAAAAACTGTCATGTTAAAGACAGGTTGAAACAAGCTGTAATAAATATTTTACATACAAAAAATACAGTACAAAGGTTAAAATACGTTTCAGGCCAATGGAAAGTCTCCGAAGCGGTATATATCGGGGAAACGATTAAAAGCCGCACCGACCGATAAAACTTTTAACAACGATGCGAATGAGTAAAACTAATTTCGAAGCTCCTAAAACTGATCCTTGATGCCTTATAGCTTATTCCTTACTATTCACTTGATTTCAGAATAAATCATTCCACAAAGATGATGAGGATTACATGAAGATCTGCGAAAGCCTTTCTTTTTTGACTGAAAACTGAGGCACAAGCTACGGCAGGATCTGCTCATACAATTATGTCTATTGCTAGAATCATACATAACAATATACTCTTCTCTTCTTAACAGAGAAAGCTATAATTCTGTTTAAAATGCTTTCTGATGAAGTACCACAAGGAAGTATACTTGGGCCGGTATAATACTTGTCGTGCACGTGCAAATATCCCTCACGGCGAACTAACCAGACAAAATCAAAGGCGAAACCTTTTAGAGAAACCAAAATATGTCAAATTTCATTCAGAAAAGGAACGGAAATAATGTACATTCACGTAATCATACCGGCTACTTTGAAATAGTTCCAAGATAAATATTCCAAACAAGCTAGTTTTTATGAGCCTTACAATTTGAGAGTAAAGAGTGGCTCAAGAACAATCACCGGTGGAAGTTCTGATTTCGAAAATCAACGTTTCGAAGTTAGATTCCATTGTTTCTAGAAGACTGTCTGTGTGTGTTTACATACTATGCGTACGTAAGTTCGTGCGTATTTTTTCGTTTCTCGAATTATGAGAAAAAATTTAATTCGAACTTTTTGTCGATAACCATCATCCTCACTTTTTTTTGGATTTCCAATGTGATTAAGACAGATCACAAGACAATTAAAGTGCGCGTCAAAATAGTTCTAATGCGTTGAGGGCATTTCATATTTTAACAACTCCATTCTCTGTATTCTGGATTGATGTTTCCACCCCAAAGTAATTTGAAGCCTCGAGATAAAGCGATAGTAAATGAGCCTGCTCAGAAAACACATGGATAGAATTTAGACAGGAAACTATGGAGACGTTCAAGGACTGCTCCACTTGCATGGAAGAAGCTTCATTAGACAGAAAAAAAAACAAAAAAAAAAACAGCAAGATCACAGATTTGGTTGACGAAACACTTTTGCATTCAAAATAGCTCGGTAGGAAAGATTTCAATCTCCGACGATAGAGAAATTTCACCACGGTCATAAGAAAGATCAAATCGAAGATGTCCCTGCAGAAAAGGACATACAAATAGCCGTTCATTCGGATGATTTATCCAATATCCAAGCGTTAAAATGACAGATTTTTCTAAAAACAATGTACTCCGACTCCTGAAGGGTAGGTCAACAACTACTTAATGGCAGATGGCAACGAAGTCAACTTTAAAGTTATCAATTTAAGCAAGGCATTCGAAAAAATATAGCATAAAATTATTCTTCGAAAAATCGCTTGCAGAGTTTCACAAAAGAGCTGACGTTCTCCGAACGGAAATGAGGTGGTTGCTGATTACTCGCCCTTCTTTGACCTCATCTTAATCGAATGGTTATAATATTTTCATCATCAAATGGGAATTCTTGTGTGGGTAGGACGAATCGTATCCAAATCAATTTTTAAATCTTCAAAATTAAACAAAATAATAAATGATTTAATTACTACTAAAGCCAAGAGGGCATTTGGGAAATCCTTGCGACCAAAACCAAAAAAAGTTTACTAGATATACAACTGTGTAATGGAACCAATCCTTCTTTACGGCATTATAGTTAGTATGGTGGAATACGATGGATAAAAAAATGTAGTCCACAGGCTCACTAAAGTGCAACTTGCCTGGGAATAACAGGCGCTCTAAATTCCACGTGGACCGCTGCCAAAGAAGCAACTCTAAATATAGTACCAGTGCAACTAGAAGAGAAAAGACAAACAGGACTCTAGGCACTGGGTCACTTTGACGACAGGAAAAACACCGGGCATAGGAAAATTGTGAAAAATCTCAAAACATCTTGAACCATTCGACACGGTGTTTCAATCAGAAGTTTTCGCAATACTACCTGGAGTAGAAAAGCTCACCGAACTGAACATACGGGAGAAGCAAATACTCATCTGCTCCAATAGTACTGCCCTCTATCAGTATCGACACTGCTAAAGAGGTGCAAACACAAACTCAACAAACTGGAAACAGTGAACGACGTCAGTCTATCTTGGGTGCCGGGACAAAATGGTATTACGGGAAACCAAAAAGCTGACGAATTTGCTAGGAAAGGAGCAGGCAATAGCCACCAATACTCTGTAAAGGAAATAGGTGTCCCGCTGACAGCAATAAACGAGTGGGCAGCGCAGGAAGTCAAAAGTCACTCGGTCAACCTAAGAACATGCAGAACAGCAAAATTCAACGTGGCAAAGCTGCAAAGAGAAAGAGTAAGATTTGGAGCACTTCCTCTTTCACTGCACAGCAACAGCGGGACTGCAATACAAATTACTGGGGTCAGCACTGATGCCGAATTTTGCGCACCTCAAAGAAATTGGAATCGGTGAGATGATGAAGTTCGCAAACGAACAAAAAAATTTCCCGACCATGTAAATCCAGACAATCCACTTTTACCAAAATCTTTTCCACACAGGAAAAAGGGGAACACAACGGGCCCAAATGAAGATCTAACATAGCTCACACTAACTAACCGACCAACCAACCAAACAACCAACTGGACATCTAGGTTCCCTTGCAATCATTTTTGAAGATTTTATCGATTAAGTGAGAACTGCCAGTATTGTCGACCGTTTGCACTTTGCTGAGTCCAAGGCTTGTCGTCGCTCTTGCTGCTAAACCGCTTAAACAATCCATTAGCCGATGCAGATCCGAGCCCTTTGGAGTGTCCGTTGTGTTACAAGCTTTGTGTGCAGCTGCGCCGTCGGATAGAATATCCAGGAAAAAGGATGTACATATTTAAAGCATTAAACTCAGATTCAATCTATCACGCTCAATTCAAAAAATTATTGCCTACAATATTGTAATATCTAGAAAAGCTACAATCCTGCACCTACTTTAGCTGCGACTTCGTTTCCATTCTTCTCTATAATGATACCCTCTCTTAACAGTTGATGATCAATTACAATCCAGCTTACATGAGATTACAATCAGCCTCGACGTGTCCCATTGTAAGAAATTACAAATCCATAAAAAAATAATAATAAACCAAATCCCCTCCTATGGAGCAGATCTGAGCTGAGAACAGAGCCTATCCTCCGGCAGCTTGGCGTCTACTTGAAATTCTAAACATGAAAAATATTAAATTCAATTATTACAAAAATAAGAACAAGAAAGTGAACAGAACTTTTTACTTTGAACGCCGATCGATCATCAACCCCCTGATCGTTCTTTTCAAGGCGCACACCAACGCAACGCGTGCACTCAACACAATGGTTGAACAACGCGCACGGACGGCGCGGCGGTTGCGCACAGCACCACAATAAAAAAGGACTGGATCACGAAGTTAAGCCCATCGTGAGTCCATTAAGACTCTCGTTTTAGTGGCAATCAATGGAGAGGAAGACATTTTCTTAATAATGCAAATATGACATGATATGAAATACGTTGCACCACCACTCCCACCCGCCCCATTCAAAGCGGGACGTGCTCATTGGCACTGAATTTGCAAGAAAAGCTTGCGTCACTATTTCAAAAATGGGCTCATCTCATACAATTTTTTTTTTCCAAGTATCCCAGTCTCACTAAGTAGGTATCCATGTAGCTGCTGCTGGAGGATCACTCGCGAATATGGGCCAATACCTCCAAGAATCTTCGCTTTCACATTCTTCTTAAATTTGGAGCCATGTGCCTCTTGGAAGCCCACCTTCGCAGCGAAGCTGCTTCAAATTCCGAGCGCGTATCCTCAGTGATTTTCGCTAATTGGCTTCGAAAAGTGTGCGCATTCTCATTCAGAGATTAAAAGAACCAAACGAGACGGCCACAACAGGTGTAGTCAGGCCATAAATGGCTCGAAAGTGGTAACATTACACCAAAGCCAATCAAATGAATGTCACTCCACTGTGAATGGACACTCGTATTCAACATTTCCCTTGCTGGGCACTTCCATCAGTCTGTCACTGCACGTGTTTTCGTTTTTTTAGGCCTGTTTTGTTTTTTTTTTCGTCTTTTTTGTTGAAGAAACATCCCAAGAATTCAGGTTTCGCATTTTAATGGCATCTAATTAAATTACGCCGAACCTGATGTGAACATGGACATTGGAAGTATCTTCTCCACTCAGTTGGACTTGGCACTGCTGTCATGTGAGAGGACTCGCTTACGACGAAGAAAACAAAGAAACTGACACCAAACAGAGATTTGGGAAGTTCTTTCAAAACAAAACAAAAAAAAAAAATAAACGAAGAAACCGAAACAGAAACAAGATTCTCCTTACGCAATCTGAGGGACAATGTTCTGACATTGATCTTTTGTTGTCCGCGGCATGAATGGCATTCGAATCAATGGGAGCTTGTCATGTAGGGAGCAATAAAAGTGACAAACAAGTGTGGTGCATCGGCCCAGGAACAAGCCATTAAATTAAAATCAAATAAACAAGATATATGAAGGTATGTTTGTTTTGTTTTGTTTAGTTTTTTTCAAATGGAACCTGGTCAAGTTCGGTTGTATTGCAATCCATAACCGTTTCAAGAGGGGACAACTCTTACTCATTGTTTGGAGTAATTTATTAAGATGGATCTTTTGGGAGTGAGTCTCGTGTTCCACCTACAGTTACGTTGGAAACAGATTGATACATGATCTTCAATTGTTTCCTCCAGCTCCAGAAGTCAATGATCTTTGTGATCTGTGGCACTATCGATCAATCTGTAACATGACTTTCTTGAGCTTCAACGTAACCTTAAGGGAAAATGGAGCTAAGGCGATTGGATCCTTGATTTCCGAAGTGTAGAAAAGTGACAACTGATATTGTTGGCAGTAGTCGTAGAATTCCTTCACATGTTTGTCGATGGTAATCAGATCAGAAGTATGATTCAAAGCAGTTTAGACCGAGAACTCCAAGTCGGAATATTTGATGAAAGCGTCTCCTAGTCGGTGAATATGGATACCTGGAGTGGGTTTTTGTATTTCCAACATTAGAGGACTCGAGTTAGCAGTGAGGTGGTGCGACTATGCGGCCGACTGCTATGACGTACGGCAGGCTCGTCCCGGCTATCTTCTGGAAAAAGAGGGACCAAACAATTTGTTGCGCGGTGCACGACCTCACGTCGACTCTTCGTACATCTCCCTTACTGTCAGGATAGCATTCAAACGTTGGGCCCATTTTCCAATCGGCAGGAGAAACACTAGGTTCTGAAAGTTAAACCACATCGCCGATATCGATTGTTCGAGCTGGGAATTTCCATTTATTTCTCTTCTGCAGTTGATGGAGGTACTCTTGGTGGAATCGTTCCCAAAAATGCTGTTGAATTTGTCGCACTTGCAATCTTCGCTTTGTGATTGGGACATCAATTGGTGGATTTGTGTCGATTACAGAGTTTTTGAAGCTCCGTTGTGTGATGAAATGAAATGGTGTAAGGGCGGGTGCGTTTTCTCCTTTTGAAGACTCTGGATGTATTGGTCTGCTATTCAGAATACCTTCGATGCGACACAATAAGGAGTTGAATTCTTCACAGGTTTGATTAGCTTCCTCCTAAACAATCTCCTGAATCGCTTGTTGGACCTTGCAACTATGGGTTATTCTTGGTTGATCTTCCTTTTCAACCAATAAAATTAGTTTCATTATCAGAGAGGACTAAGGAAGGCCAGCATCTTTTGTTCGCGAAGCGTGTGAAGGCTACCAGGAACATTTCCGTACTAAGATCCGAAAAAAATTCTAAGTGAACAGCTTTGGTAACTATACAGACAAAGATCCCCAGACAAACTTTTATAATCTTACTGAACCATACTGAGCTTGCCTTAATGTGAAAAGAGCCGCACAAAATGTTGGTGCTGGAGTGATTCGTTCCATGGGTAGAACCCCCATAATCGGCTGAACAGTTTGGGCCTTCAACCGAGTGCTTATGGGACAACTACGGTTATATTTCTTGACTCGTGATTTTAAACCTGGAATCCAGAATTCCTCCCTTATCATGTGCTCCGTTAAAGTATTTCCACAATGGTGGTGATCCACGCGTACTTATAAATCAACCAAGTGGCATTTGGCCAATAAGTAATGATATCGTGTGCTTTCGACTATCCGGGAGGTTGGCAAGAGAAATCCTCGCACCCACGCGAAGAATGTTGGCATCTGGACCAAACATTGGAGTTAAGGATTTCAACCAGATTTTCTTCGGAATATTTTTTGATGTCTTGGAATAGGCTATTTCGTTTGCAAATGATTGATGTTGCTGAAGCCAAATGATTTTTGCTTTAGCTTTGAATATTTCTTCTGCTGGGAGTGGACCGGTTCTTCGCGCCTCCTTTTTACTAGCTCAGCGAAGACAATGTGCAATTACTCGTAGTAAATGTCTGAAGCAGGAGCACCTTCGATGAAATTGTCCTTTGTAAGCTCAATCTGGGAAGCATGACTAATGGTGATCTCCATTTCTTTAAACTGAGTGAGTGGCAACTGATCGTTCAGTAGCCAGGACGGGCCAGCGAACCAGAGCTTGCTGTTTGTCAATTAAAATCTGTCGGATTCGGTTGAACTCTGCAATTTCTTTGTAAACTTTCATTAAAACTTTATTATTAAAACTTTGGTTTAAGGCGCTATCACACCACATCCCACCAAGTTCTAAAAATTTGCGATCGAATCATAAGTAATCTCACCTAAGGAAATTCCAAGGGTACTTAGGTGATAGTACTTGACATGGAAAATGCTTTCAAAATGATATCTTATAGCATTCCTCCAAGTCAATAATATTGCCTCAAACTTTATTCGTTTTGCTGATGGTCTACCCCAAGGAGCGGTTCTATCTACTGATTTATATAATTTGTTTACGTCTGACTTCCCAAATTTGCCAAAATGCGAATCAGCAATGTACGCTGACGACATCGCGATATTTTCCTCTCATAAAATCGGCCTTAACATCGAGACGAATCTAAATCATGCGGCAAATATCGTTGAAAACTTTTTCAAACAATGGAAGAAAAAATTAAATGCGGAAAAAACCCAAGCTATCTTTTTCACTCGGAAAAAATACTTGCTTTCTTCCGCAAAATCAACTTAGATTACATGGAAATCTATTAGAATTGGAATTTGGATTTCCACCTGGATCCGAAATTAAAGTTCAATGTACACACTGCAAATTCAATTAAAAAATATAATGTTGCTGTTAAATTAATGAGCTGAAAATAAACTGATAATCTTTAAGGTAATATTTCAAGCAATTCTTGTTTATGGTTGTCCAGTATGGTGTAATTGTGCTAAATGTTATATGAAGAAGTTATCAGTAACGCAAACTAAACTTAAACGTAACTTTAAACGAAACGTTTCTTATAAGATGTGACTTTTCCGAAAACCCCCTAATTAACCAACTTAATGCAGTTAACTATTGACGCATATATAACTTAATATGTTTTATTTTTTTTTTTCTTGTTTTGTTCAAAGTATCGTGTAACACAGACGTATTATGTTTATCTTTGTGCATACACATATCCTTATTTGTAAATTTATTTATTAATTTATATACCCCTTTATTTATTGATTTAATTTATTTATTAATTTAATTATTTACATATTTGTTTTTTTAAATATTTATTTATTTATATTATTTTTTTTTTTCTTCTTATCTGTGATACTTAATATAATACTGTTGTAATAATATTTTTTTCTCTAAATGGAGGGTTTTACTCGTACTTTCCCTCTAGCATATGACTCATGCACCTATTTTATTTTTAAACTTATTGTCTTAAATTGTTTTTTTCCAGTTGAAAGATATGCTATACTTTCGTATCTCTGTATTATAAATCGTGCGTCAGCAGAGCTTTAAAATCGTAATAATTGTTCGAAATAAAGATACATTCATACAAATTTTGTTAAAAAAAGACGGGAAATTTAAAAAATTGTTTCGAAATGAGAAATTTGTGATCAGGCTTTGGTTTTTTTTTTTACAGAATTTAAATTGTTTCAATACAAATATTGTGAAAGACCGCTTTTTCGGAATTATTGTCTACTACCTTGAACGATGCACTTTCATCGAGTTTGATAGGTTCCTTCTCTTTGAAAGATATTTACCATAGCTCGGAATATTAAGGCGTGAATATCTTTACGTTCTCTAAGAAAGGACTCAAGGGAATATAGTTTCAGCCGAGCGATTTCCACCTGCTCGTCCTTCCGAGCTGAGAACTGTTCAGCAGAGGATCTTTTTCTTTCTGGTAAATATATGGCTTCAAGAGGATTATGATAATATTTTTTAGGAATATATGACTGGTTGCAGCGAAAGTCAGAGCATTCTAATATCCAGCGGCAGCTACAATACAAGCGAGTTACCACCAACCTTTCTCAATACTATTAATCTTCAATTCGCGGATACAGTAACTAATTAAGGCCTAAGGATAAATCGCCCACTCTCTCTGGTGTAAACCATATGAACTATACTGTCGGCCGAATTAATACTGGGCCATGTAAACTCTGGCTGCTCTCAGGTCTAACTCCAATCGATACGAGAATGCAGCTTGTTAAAACTTTACTTGTGTCTATTTTTGATTATGCAACAGTTGTATACCCTAAACTTCATTGTCTCAAAATAAACTTACTGTGGCTTTCAACGATATGGTCTGATATGTTAATGGGCTTCGTCGGTGCGATCACATATCGAATTGTCACAAAAATGTTCTCGATAGAACAATTTAACAATTTTTAAACCAAAGGTGTTGTTCCTTTTCATTCCTTTTCAACGAACTTCGATCATTCGTATACTCCCTCTCTTTAGGTTTTTGCATTCATTTCATCTGTTCTTCAATTCAAAGTCAACATGTCAGCGACTAACAACTCAAAGGAGTGTTTGCCAATCGTCCTATTTCGCGTCCCTCAAGGAAGACGATGCAGAAACTATTCATTCAATCAAACGAGGTCTAGTATCTTTATAAACCTTATTAACTTTAAAAAAAAATCCTGCAATGCATCGGATAATTGAATAAACCAAAAATATCACGCATCTATGCCACGAGCGACATCAAGCTCCACCTGCGATAACTTCACACATTTGTAACCCGATTAAAGCCGACACTAGCGCAAGCAAACATCAGCAGTCAAGAAACAAGATCCCATTAATACCATTATGCTTGCACGATCCTCAGCTCCACCGACCAGCTCCATTCAGATCTTTACCAGTGATTTCACCAGGCAGCATTCTTCCACCGCAAGGCTGGCAAACACAGCTTCAGCTCCAGTTTCAGGTACTCGTATACACAAATGCGTCCATAGGCATCGCAATTCGCTGATAAGGTGGCTCTTGAAAAATTGCCACTCACCTTGTCTATTGGCGCAGACGCAACGAGCACGCTAACACCGACACACCCAGCTACTTAACACGTTCACTGTTTCACAGATAATATTAAGCACCACTGCCACATTCCCCATGCTGTTCGTCGATTCGGTTATCCCCAGATCCTAGCCCATTTGTCATTCCTTCCAGATCCGAAAGAGCACAAGAAAGGTTTACATCTAAAACTGCGTAGCCTAGATATCCGTCACACTTTTGCTGTACGATCGACCGCCGATGACAGCGGGCTTGGCGGCACGGCACAGCGCGGTTTCCTTTCCAACTGGAATGGCAGCTACTCTGGATCATGCTCAATAATACCCAGTTTCATTGACTGACTATTTATTACCGGCTCTGATAAGGTAATCTTTTTGGTGCTCCACGATACTTTGAGTTTGGCCGCAGACGCTACTGTCCGAGATGGCGTGCCGCAAAAAGTAATATTCTCGTGATGAGTGCATGTCTAACTTTAAGTGGAGTCATAACACGCATTCGACATCCTTTGGGGAACTTTAATGTGTTTCATTGAAAAGGTAGGCGGTAACGGGACGATCGTGTGTCCAATTGCTTTGGCAGACTAAAAAGTCGATGCCATCTGGTATAATGTTCAAGTTGTAGGCGGAACTGGGCCAAGACGTTTCATTAATGCGAGAATAAATTTCGATGACACAATTGGGAATCTATCGCAAGGTGTGGAGACCATCCTTCGACCACATTTTCGTTTTTCGTTTTAAGCCAATTGGGCCAAATGTCTTTGAGCGTGACGTGATGTCCGCCGAGAAACTTGTGCTCAATGACTTCCATTGAAGACATTAAGAAATCTTTGTTGCCAAGAGTGAAAGGACGCGTAAGTCCCACTGCCGATGCATTTGTTTTTTTTTTTTGGAGGTATGCAAATTTATGCCTCAAAGTTCAATTTTCGATAGTTTTATCCAGCAACTGCAGCCGTATATCACCAATAACATGGCGAATGTTGACTTCCAGATCATCCATCGTCTCAGGTTTATCGGTATAGATAAGTGACTTCACATGCCATGAAAGAAAGTAATCTAAATGTGTGAGATCACAGGATCTTGTATGCCAGTTCACAGGTCTATTACACAAAATACTGCGCTCAGCCATTCAACTGAGGAACGAAGATTTCAGAAATCATGTTTCTATAGCGCTCTCCAACGACGGTAGCAATTTGAAATGTGGGCCTATAATTCCATCAGCCTATAAACCAAGCAGTGAGTTTAAATGTATGCAAAGCGACTCGATAAAGGCTTCTGGGTTTTCTCCACTCCAAATTTTATAATTTTGCTTGTTAACATAGCCATTTAACCAATAGGGCCTCTTCGCAGAACAAAATTTTGCTTTGAAAATGAAGATAAAGCTGAATCACGTTTTCGGCTCATTCACCGAACGTCAGGCAGTTTCAAGTCTTGCCCCAGCTGGACCTTTAAAGCTTTTAAGCTAAGATCGTTTCGTAAAATCTTCAAATCAAGTTTTGAGGGCAATACTCTTAATCCGGTCTTTTTTGTAGATCAGGACGACCTATGTTAGACCGATGTATCTCTGTGTTTTCACAGATACGACCATATGTTTATGTATGTTTTTCTATGTTGTGAATCCAAGAGGCGAATAGAGTTTACAAAAGACTGACATTTGAAGGTCAAACATACTATTCGGGGGGAATTAGGAGCCCAGATCTTCTCGAAAGAAAAAAAATTGAATAAAAAGCTTGGTGGACGTGTCAAAAGTTTGTCCTTAAATAACGCTTGTGTGCGAAACTTGAGGTAGCTGTCAAAAATAATCCAGGGATGTAGAAAAATAAGCACCATAGGCCTTCAGTTTCTATTAGAACGTCTCACACTCGCTGGCCAAGATAGGAGTAGCCAAGGACTTTCCTAACAAAATACAAGGTTTGCGCGGTGTACTATATAAGATGTCAAGGCTCATAATGTGAGAAGCACACTAAAGGACTTACCAACAAGTGTACGAATATCGCCCAACTTAAACTGTCACCAAAAACCATATCAAGATTTTTTGAGGATCGTAGGAATTTTAGAGACAAAGTAAGGGGAAATTTAAGATGCAACGAGATTTATTTTTTCGAAATACTTATACACGTTAAGATATGATATCTTATGAGCTAGTGACAAGTTCAGTAAAAAATATAAATATGGGAAAGCTTCTAAAATTAGGACGCACGTTTATATTTTCCCGAAGAAAAACAAAAACTTAAGCTAAGGATATTGAAATATAAATTTTAAAACATGAAAATCCAATAAAATTCATTTTCAAAAGCAGCTCGAAAAGTTTGAAAAAAAAGTACGATTTTAAGTTTAAGTTGCAGTGTTACCTTTCCTTATAATGCATCGCTGCAAAGTGTTCCATAAGCGAGTAGAACTGACAAAGAATTGGCATACAGATACAGTTCATGATTGTCGAGGATGAATGAGTTGAACCGATCCCCTTTAGGTCTAAAATTTTTTTTTGATGTATCAGAAGGACCTCCTAAAAGAGGCTTTATGTGCGAACCTCCTGCCATATAGTCTTATAGCGAAATTCGAAACTCTTTCCTTTCCACAAAGACCAAAAACTTGGCGCCCCAGGTTATTGAATGCAACATTCTGTTTTTTTTACTTCTGTTATTAGATTTGCGAAATAAATTTCACATCATATGTCAAATAAGCTAGGAGAAGTCATATCTTAGAAGGTGTGAAGGAATGTGTATGACAAAGAGTACGAAGTCCACCATGAGTCTTTCCTTCGTTCTGATTGTAGGTCATTCCGCGGTTTTTTACATTTTCCACATAATTTATTGACTCATTGTTTAACATTTTAGGAGGGAAATATAAAAGGCTTACGGAATTGACAATACTCTTAAATTTTGTAGGGTTTTACAAGAGACCATTTCGATCCGTGCTCAATTAATCCTAAAGGACAGCTTGTAGAGAACTGAACAGCGGACGCATACATGTGTAGCGAGGTATATTTGAAAACTGAAGAAAGATCATTCACGTAGAACATTTATGGCCCTTAAATAGATCCTAGAGACTCCCCTAAAAATATGCCAGACAAAACTTTGTTTAATTTATTAGCTTGCATTGTACCAGTTAATATAAATACGGATGGTGAGAAATTGAAAGCCGATGAGCGGTTTTTCTTACAATGGTTTATAGTGGCTAACTATGTCAAACGCCTTCGGAAAATCAAGAAATACCAAACCCGTAAAGTCAGCAGTAAATTCACCTTAAATCGGTTGAAATTAGCGAATGCAATTAAAATAATTTAAATGAGTGAATTCACTTCAACATTCTAAGGCGCTATTTTCAAAAGTTTTGCAATATTTTTAATGCATATTTATCCTGTAACATTTTTTAACTTGATGTAAATAGAACATGTAACATTTTATAAAAGTTATCAAACCCATACTGTACATCTGATTTTAGTACTTCCGAAAATGTTCACGTAAAATAAAATTTGTTACACAATTCAGAAAAATTCGAGACACATCGAATACTTGCCTTACCAACAAATTCATCCCGGCTCAACTATCTCGAGCTGCATTCATTTAACTCGCCCACTCCCATAGATCAAAGTAATTGAAATTATTTCTATTGACTTCACTGACCAGCTGATTTTATGTGAATTACTGTCGACTTCATGTAAGATAAATTGAATTCAGTAATGTAATTCAGAAGAATGCAATCAATGATTGGCTAAAAGTTAAAAGTTTATGCAGCGTCACTGACTTCAAACGAAGCTTCGTCATTAAAATTTTGCAAGTTTATCTATATAGAGCCCGGATACTGAGTCCTGAACAAAGATTTGAATATAGTTCGAAACGTAAAGATCCGTTGACGCCGCTTTCAAACAATCATATTCCCTATTCTGTCTTATTTCCAAGCAGGGCAGTATTTCAAAAGATACCGTCATATTTTATCCTATTCTTGAATGATATGAAATGAAGCAAGCTTCGGTTTGAATTCGCATCAACAGAAAACCTCGAACAGTCATAAATCGTCCAAGTCTATCCATTTCGCTTGCTCCGGACTCAGGCTGGACTTCCCAAAGAATTCTTCCACTTTCAAACTGAAATAAAATGATAAACAGCGGACAAAGTAAAGAAGACCTACGAGTACTAAGCACCAGAAATTGAAATCAAAAGTCCACTCTTGGTTTTGCAATCGACACCAGCATCCGCATGAGCTTCTAATGTGCAAACACATTGCACAGCAGGAGACCTCCCACCCACACACAAAAAAATAGAAAAAAAGTGGATGATTCTCCTGGAATCTCTGCGAAGATAGAAGAAGCTATAGAACCCCAAGGAACATCTTCCACGACAAATTGCTAAGCGCAACAGGTAGCAAGGCCTCCGTCTGTACAGCCACCCCATGAAACCCAGACAATTCCGCTAGATAAATCTATTGCCGCACTTCAAGGGACAAGTTGGGATTTTTCCTCCATTGGAGTTAATTTTCCCATCCCAAGAGCAACTAATCATCGGCTGGAAAAGAGGAGCGCAACCCAACGCCAACCATTAGACGCCAAACATTCGTGTTGAGAGCTCTGTATCGCGAATGCAAATGTATCTGAAATAAATTAGTTTTCCATGTTGATCTATCGTTTATCACTTGTTGTGTCCTGTGGCACGCTAGAGTGCACTCGCTGTGTATCCACCTGAAAGGGATAGTTTCCTGATTTGACTACCCGGACCAGCCACTGCCCGTCCCAGACTTGTTATCTAGCAAGAAACCAAAGCATGCAATACTCGTAGCAGAGCGAGGAACCCATTGACAAGAGTTGCAATCAATTTAAAGTAATTGCCATCAGGATATGTTAATTATTGTACGCGCATAGAGCATCCATCGTTGGCCAGTTGGGGAAGCCGCCTCGGCGGCGGAAGACCGAACTCTATTAATTGTCATGTGAATTAGAGTCAATTTCTCAAAGAATAGATAGAAGCTTGAATGGATAAGTTTTTCTAGCAATTTGTGTGTTTTTTTTCGGCGCAAGTGGGCTTTTGAAATGATTTTCGAGTGGGGTTGTCAAACTGACAGCAAGATGCTCAATTTCCGACTTGTTATGAGTTTTTTTTCACCGACAATCATTTCAAGTTCTTTCTCATAAGGTCATCGACCGTGTGAGGATCTGCGGCTTAGCTAAAGCTGCTTTCTGTCTTCCTGGTATTCGCGATTGATTGAACCTTGTGGCTGCGTCTAAATGTGGCCCCATTGAGCTAAACGTATTATTGCCTCCGGGATCGTTTATCCGACGGTCCTTTAAAACTGGTGGTCTTGCCTGTCGTTCATCATTCGGATCAATAAAAAAGAACTGGTAAGAGTGGTGCATCATCTTTGGTCCTTCGAGCTGGGTTGTGATCTCAGTCATTTGGACAAATCGATTCCATTAGATGAGTCTTCATCGGATCTCCACCAAATTGTCGTTTGTGAAAATGAGATCGATATCTTTTAGACAACATTTTGATTTATCTTCACAAATCTGAAGCTCAACCTTGCTGGCTGCACAGACTTCAAATTTGAATGATGCTGAATTGATCTGAAAAATCACAACTCTTTGGACCACGAAGATGGAGTATCTCAACACCATTGTGGATTGTAACAAGGACCAAAATTGTCGAAGTCTTTACAGAAAAGAATAGAAAGATACTGATCACGGGGACATTTCTTCTAAAGAGTTTCTAACAAATGATTTCCGCCCAGAAATTGCGAACTAAGCTCAGATTCACAACTGTCTTCTTGTCGATTGAGACCCACAATCGATTCTATGATAGATAACAAACTTTCGGCAAAAGGGGAATAAAGAACGATGACCTTCGCTCAAAATAGGGACTTATTACCGTGAATTTACATTGCAGCTAAAGATTAGCTGCACCTAGTATCACAGGTTGAATGAAGATCACTCGACAGGCCGGCTCGAGATGATTCTTCTTCATCTGAGCCTGAGCCTATTCGGAACAGGTGCTCAAACAAATTGTGCTTCATCATTTATGCTGCCCAAAGAATGGAGAGAACACATAGAAGCAGACCACTCATAAGCATACATAAAATAGGGAAAAGAAACTTTCCAGCTGGAAGCCAGTTACAATCCCCTATCCCTGTGTGATTCAAGCTGACATACAGCCTTCACGTGGCGCCCCTGAATAGCTATCGCAGCAACCGCTGAGAGGCACATGCAAAAGGTCACTCTCGAATAATGGCTGTGCGTGTGGCTAACACCCCGACCATGTTAAACTAAACAACTTTTTGAGAGACTGGAGAAGTCTCAGATATCAATGGACTCAAACTATGATGACACGTCACGGAAAAGGCAAACGATCTAAGGGTACAATCACGGAGCCATTCAAAAACTATAATGCCACCTCGAGCAGTACAAGCCCGATATTACTGCGCTCCAGGTTTTCCGAGGCACGATGTAAAAGTCGAACTTGGGGAAAAGTTCAGGAGAGAAAACATCTTCGTCGGAGAGGTCGGAAAGTAAAGCCTTCACGAATTGACAACAGATAATGGGTTCCAACTCACAGACTTTGCTGCAGCAAGTTAAACGGTGGGAAATAGCACAAGTTTTTCTCACAAAAAAAAACTACGCAGCAAACTGGCTATCTCCGAATGATCGAGCAGCCAACTAAATCGACCATGTGATTATAGACGCAAGACAATCGTCAAACATACTGACCACGTTTTACTACAGCAGCTCGTCCAATGTAAGAAAGCTGCACCAGCCAACAAAAACGAGGTTTAACATTGGACGCCTTAAAACACCATCGGGAACCAGAGACTACTAAGGAAACCCCCGACAAGAAATCCATGGTATGAAGACGAATGTGCGTACACAAAGAAGGCCACAGACGAAGTATAGTATATCAAAAAACACTGCAACGGAAAACGAGTTCAGCAGGGGAGGAGTACAGAACCAGAAGCAGTGAAACAAGAAAAAAAACTATTGCGAAGAAAGAAATCAGCCATGGCAGTCTCCAAGCTTGAAGAGTCTAGAAATCGACATGCTGCCAGAAATTTTTATGAAAAAACCAAAAATTTGCCCCAAAAATCTAGAACCGGCGCTTAGGCTCTTCGTTATTGTGATGGCAATTTTGTCTCCGATCGGATGTAGTGGTTAGTGTAGGTGCATTAGAGCACCATTCCCAGCAGCTCCTATCACCACGAGATAGTGATAGGGCAAGAAGAGAACCCAAATCTGGTCAAAGAAATCCCACTTAAGAAGAAGTCGACGCAGTTATGAAAAGGCTGAAGGATAACAAGGCCCCGGTTTCAGACACATTGCCCTCTGAACTTCTTAAATGTGGTGACGGTACTCTGGTTGGGAGGATGAAAGTATGCCCGATGACTGGAACATCAGCTTTATTTGTCTCATCCACAAAAGAGGCGATCCTATGTCTTGCAACACCTATCGAGGCATATCCCTAGTGAACAGCGTTTACAACATAGTATCAAGTTTATTACTGGACATTTTAAACCTTTTTGTAAAACACAACCAACAAGGAACACTCTACTTGCAAGTTCTTCTATATGAAGTCGAATTTTGTGATTAGCTGAGCAAATATCCTTCGTCACATAACCGCGAGCTCTACGAGCTTTACAAAGATGTGGATATAGTCCGGAAGTTGAAATTCGCGACTACACTGGCTCGGCCACATCGGCAGAACCGACAATAATGCTCCAGCATTATGAGAGTCTTCTAATTCAAGCCACCAGGTTCAAGAAGAGCGGAAATTCAGGTTCCAGGTGATCTCACCAACTGGACGCAGCATGCTAAGGAGGGCAGCTCACTATCGCTTCTTCCACAGCTGTAGATATATCGTAATAATAATTAAGACTTGAAAACAAAGGCTCGTCATTCTGAATCACTGCGAAGTCAATTCTTAATACCTTCCTTTTCCTTATTCCCTTCCTTGTATGGATAAAGCTTTATCCTTCCAATCTTGACGCCAGCATGATTATCGTGTCACCTCGGCATTACATGATTTTTTACAGGACAGCAAACATAGTTAAGCAAATCAGTTTCTTTTTTTTCAAAACAAAACAAAAATCAAATGTCATGTTTGACATGTCTTAAGTCAAATGTCAATCGGAATATTTGACATTTGCTGTTACTCGTAATCTTCGATTAGCAGCACTTCAGCAGCTGATGACGACGAGTTAATCCCGAAAGCGTGTGAAATGCAGCCCTATTCTGCTTCTAGATGTTTCCTTATTTAGAATGAATTTCGTGTTAGTACTAATCGCCCAAATTTATCCCGCAGTGATGTCACCCTCACTCGTTTTTCACTGTCCTCACGCGGACGTGACTGCCAAGCACATTTGACCTAGAGCCGTTCCACGCTTGTCCAAAGAGCCAAGAAATGTGAAACCATGCGAATTGGTCCATGGCAATGGTGCGTTGCTGGTGCTATTACTGTTGCCAGTGCAGCATGTTGATTAATTGCGCTTAATTAATTCTGAATGCAAGTTTTGACAGTTTGGCCGGACAGCTAGGAAAATATTCACGCGTCTCGCAATGATGAATGAATGTGCATTCGTTTTGCTACTGTTGCAGTGTATTCATGGAAATAGTTAGCAGAATTTAGAATGAAGTTTATGGCTGCAAGATAAATTGAGACGTCTATTTAGAAATGTTTTTTAAAAACTATTAAATTTCTACTGCACTAAACGTTGCTAGTGGCGCTTGGATCCGTCGCCGTCGAGGTGATTTGTGAGAACTTGAAACTCTTATTGAAAATGACAAATGTTTGTGTCACGCGGAACATGCCGATTTAATTGAATACTTATGCGAGTTTTTCCAAAAAAAAGAACCTCACCAATTTGCAGTTAACAAAATGAAATTCCAAGCTTGCACCCGACTGTACAGAAGCGCTCATTCCGACTTTCGGCATTACGTCTCGAACAAAAGACTATTGGATGCTTCCGGAGTGTCCACGATTGACAACGTTATCCTGGGCCTTGTGAGGAATCAATTTGCGCGATCGGTAAATGTAATTGAGAACGAGCTCATATCGGGCTTGCTTTATCCTAACCCGGGATATTTTAGAAACTCATTAGAAAAGGGACACATACCACCTGAGGCATTTTTGTATCTAGACGCACATGGCTGCTTGGCGGACTCGAGCAATGGTCCCATTTTATACCATGCTGCAAAAAGAGCAACAGATAAAAGAGTCCTGTATATGCCAACAGTCTCGTGAAAGAGCTCCTGTCTGGTGTTACTGCATGAGCGTACCTGAAAAAGATACACTAAATAATGACAGGCTAAATCACAGCAAATACTGGTGGCTTGACTGGGTGGAAGCTGATGCTTAGGTTCAGTGTTTTTTATGTTTTTTTAGGTTAATTATTGTAGATAGTTGTGGGTAGTTTTAAGCTTAGTTTTTTTTTAGAATTATAAAAAAAACAATATACCAAGTCATTTTTCCCACTTTTTGCTACTTATTTAACAACATTTACATAAACATTTTAGTTAGTTACTAATGTTATGTAATAACTTTGTATATAACATTAGTTTATAAGTATTTAACTTGTTTTGCTTTAAATTGTAATATTAGTTTTTTAAGTGGTAATAAATAAGTTTTGTTGAATTCTTTCATAAGAGTAGGATTTGGTACCATTTTGTCTCAAAGAATATTAAGTCATTCGGGTGTACCTCAAGGTAACCACCTTGGGCCACTACGGCTTACCTCTAAATATTAAATCGTCTGAGTGTTTGATGTTGTCAAAATATGATGTCAAAATATTTAAGTCTGTCTGTTTGTCTGTCTAAATAAAATATCCAAATGGTGTGAAATAAACCAAATGCACTTTAACACGAATAAGTGTTCTGTCCTTTTGTTATAAAATGGCAGGTATCCCACTTAAACGAGTTGTGTCATCATATACCCTAAATAAGAGTTCAAAATGTACATGGTCTATACCATCTCAAAAGCTAATTCCATCTTTGGTTTTATATTCAGGCATTCAACAAACTTTCGTTGTCCATATACGCTGAAATCACTTTTTATTGTTTTAGTGAGACCTTTTCTCGAGTATTGTTCCGTAGTTTGGTCCCCATTCTATATAAAAACAGCATACAACGTATTGAAAAATTTCAAAAAAGATTTACTTGCGTGCTCTTAGAAAGCTTAAGTGGAGGTTGCCTTTACCATCATACCCAACCCGAAGTGTTCTTCTAGCTCTAAAGCTCCTTCATATTGAAATAGTTTTTTTACAATAGCGCTGGCGAGAGATGTCATGGTCGATCATATCGATTGTCCCCCTCTAGCGGCTTTATTTTAACCTTAGACCTAGAAGCCAGTACTCTCTTATTTCCGAAAACATGTAACAATTTATGTAACAATTTATTTAAGCGTCACAAGCGCTTGTCGTAATATCAATAATTATTCAAGTGTAATTTATGAATTTTAGGATTAGAATAATGGAAGATATTTATTAACTATTATTATGTTTTCTACAGGTGGTGAGAACTGTAGAAAAATCTCTTTACTATAAAGAATATACATTAGCAAATTTCATAGATATAGAAGGGGCTTTTAATGACGTACTTATGGAAACAGTTCATGCGTCCCTTACAAGTCTGAGCATAGATAATAACATCAGTCAATGGGTTACCACCATGCTCAGAACCAGAAATATACAGGCCACGTTAGGGAGTTGTACTATATATAAAATAGCCAGCAGAGGAATACCCCAAGGAGGCGTTATCTCACCTCTTCTCTGGCTTATTGTTATGAATAAAATACTCTTACAACTAAATAGGGCGAGGATTAAAGGAGTAGCTTACGCAGATGACTTGGTGATTCTTGTGTCTGGAAAATTTCCTACCGTGATCAGCGAGATCATGGAACTTGCTTTAGAAAAAGTTGACACCTGGGCTACAAGTTGTGGCCTAAGTATTAACCCTAGCAAAACGGAAATGATGCTTTTCACCAAGAAAAATGTAATACCAACCTTTACTCTCCCCCGCCTAAACGGTCAACAACTAGCAAAGTACAAAGTACCTATGAGTCTATCTGGATCCTAAACTCAGCTGGAAGATCAACCTTAATCCACGAGTCATAAAAGCATGCACAGCTTTCTATATCTGTAACGAAAGCTTTGGTAAAAAATGGGGCCTAAGGCCTAAAATGGTTCAGTGGATGTACACTGCCGCAGTACGTCCAATCCTTACCTACGGATCATTAGTTTGGTGGCCGGCTCTTAAGAAAAAATACAGTATTGCAAAACTCATCAAGGTACAAAGAATGGCATGCATAGGGACCACAGGCGCTCTTAGGACTACTCCTACGGATGCTTTGACAATCTTGCTCCATCTGTTGCCTATAGAACTCCACATACATAACATAACTACACATAGTGCAGTAAGACTCAGAGAATCTAAGCTATGGACCTCAAAACCATATGGACACAGCTGTATCCTGGACTCAATACCGAGGGAATTAGCACCAAATCAGACAGACTATACACCCACTTATCATGATTTTGGAAAAAAAGTAGATGTAGTTCTTCCGACAAAAGAAGACTGGAATAGTGGACGCATTAATTTCACCTCACATGTGAGAATCTACACAGACGGTTCAAAGATGAATTGCGGAGTCGGGGCTGGTATTTTCTCAGAGGATCTGAATATATGCAGAAATCTTCTCCATTAAGGAAGCGTGTCTTCTAATAAGATCAATCAAACACACAGACTCGATACAAAGAATATCTATTCTCGTTATTCTCGTTGATAGCCAAGCAGCTATTAAAGCTATAGTATCGACCACCATGTCATCGAAAATAGTTCAAGACTGCCGCGAACAGCTTTCTAGCATAGCAGAAAGATTCAGAATAACCATTATTTGGGTTCCCGGGCACAGTCACATCCCAGGTAATGAAAGAGCTGACGAACTAGCCAAGCAAGGTGCAGCACTCGATAGTTCACATGCCGCGGAGGTGCATATACCACTAGGACTAGTCAAAGCTAAAATCGATACACATTTCCGGAAAATTACTGGCTTTAGGTGGTCTCAACTTAACACTTGCTCAAAATTCAGGAAAACATGGCCGCTATATAATCTAACACTGACTGGGGATCTCCTTAGTCGGACCCGCACTGACATCGCTAAAATAATAGCGGTCATCACAGGGCACAGGCCGATAAGAGACCACGCAATCAGACTTAACATCCCGTACAACATACACTGTCGCAGCTGTAATGACACTTCAGAAAAGGAGACACTTATTCATTTTCTGTTCAGCTGCCCAGCGCTGGCTAAAATCAGACAAAAAAGAGCTGTGGTATCAAAACGGTACATAGTGCTTATTGGGTTCTCCGAACACCGCCACTACACACTCACATTATGTTAAACAATATTTCTTTGGAAGTATTTTTAACTTATATCTATTTTTATTAAAAAAAAAAAACAGTATTAAAAATTGATGAAGTCTTTCGATTCAAGTTTAGTATTTTTCAAGAAACTGGTCCACTTCCATTGAGGTCACCAGTAAACTGTTTTCTGATTTCTTTCAAAAACCAAACTTAAATTTTTACGTTGGGTACGCTGTAGAAATAACATTTGTCGACGATCTTGTCTCCATTGTCCTTGCTGCATTTCGCAACTTCTGATGTTTTCCATATCAACACTTCCTCGTAAATAGACCTTGGAATTGTTTCTCCCTAAGAAAATATGTAAATGACAAGAGTCTTGATGTTTTGATGAAAATTTACTGAGTACATTTTCAAAAATTCGTCTTGCACGGGACAATCTGCACGGAAAGATTGACGCCGTTTTATGGTTATCATAAAAGGGAATGTATCATCGCCCAAAAAACACAAAAAGAATTTTTCTGGAAAATTTGGTAGTTCGCCAGGTTCAGGGATTCCATCATCCATGCATTTAATGAGCGTCCATTTGCACCTGACTCCAACATAACAATGCAAATAGATTTTTTTGTAGTTGTTTCATCTGTTTTCGAAGTTTCTTGAAATTCAATTTCAATTCAATTCAATTTTTGGTATCTACAATTTGTAGGAAGTTATTGTGGGGAAAATTGCTGTCCGGAATTTAAGATCTTGAAAACTCCGTCCGCGTCTCAAAAAACCAAGAGTAGCTGATAACTTTTTGAAATTGTGTTTCTCATTACAATTTCTCTTCTTTCTATGAATGACTTCAGTTTTGTTAACAAAGTTTTAAAGGTTTCATTGTCTATTCGAAAAAAATTTGCAGCGCTTATACGGAGTTCATTAATAAAGTCCACATGTGAAAATTGTGATCTACTTTTAAACGTAGCCTTTGACCATATTTTTCAGTTTTTGATTATGAATCTTCG
The DNA here is from genome assembly GCA_963555765.1 of Orthonevra nobilis. NCBI lineage: Eukaryota > Metazoa > Arthropoda > Insecta > Diptera > Syrphidae > Orthonevra > Orthonevra nobilis. The sequence continues at coordinate 53,194,546 of OY743227.1, forward strand.
TCTAAACACAAGACCATAATTAAAAAGCATAACACCTCACCAAAAAAATAACCGATATTGACAACACTGTTGGTCACTTGGTTGGAGTATCTGCACGATTCCTGTTGACAATTTCTTTGACCAACAAGTTGAGTGTCTGTTATGTGCTTTAGTTGCCTTTTGTGACAGCTCTTATTAATGCGGGCGTTCTTAACCCGTCACTTTCCGTATCCACGACTTACACGTCACCAGCAACAATTTGTTGAACTCCTGTAAACTGATCCAAATACATCACCTCAAGTTGAAAGCCATCAACGTCAGCCTTGCAGCCTCTGGGACATAAATTTCATCACCGATTATAACCTAATTTTCGATAACAAAAAAAAAAAAACAGCGATACATGCTCCACAGACTTCGGCTCAGGAATATTGATTGTTCAATCAAGGACCGCAAATTGGGCTCATAAATTACCCGCAACTGCACAAAGAGCAGGCGTACACGCGACTCCCGCGACCGTGTCGCGCTTCATTTGCTTTCAAATTGGCGCGGCATTTTCCCTTGATTCTGTTAAATTTTTCTCACTTGATTTATTGGGGGAAAATCTGAAAAGTGTTGTAGATGGCTTAATACCTTATAATTAAGCAAAGTCAATTTGTAAGGCGAAATTAAAGACCCGATATAAATTCACACCTCGTCCACACGGTCAAACCGGTGTGCGAGAAATTTTCCAGGAAATCTGTTAAAATTTGCCAAATTGATTGAGAGCATGTGCTTCGATTGATGTTCACGTCATTTAGCGAAGGTATTCTTCCCTCTTATTAAATGTCATTTTGAATACTTTATCTGTCAGTCTTGCATTTGGAATATGTCAAATAAGTCTAGGAAATGCAACAAACTTCACTCTTCTCACAAAAGAACCATAAAAACTGATGAATTAACTAAAAATGAATATCAATTATCAGGAAACCATAAAAATAACTCATTGTTGACGCAAAACTGTGTCGTTGTTTAGCAACACCCTCGATTCGTTTAATTGAATAAATGACAGATGAATGCGAAGCACTTCGAGTTGATTAGAAGTAGATAGATGGCACGCTTCTAGCCAGTAATTACCATAAAATTGTTCTCACATAAAAATCGTTTACGGTCAGACGTTTTACGATCTTTTGACAGTTTATTGCCATTGTCATTCAATATGTCAATATTACTTTTGAAGGCAATATCAATTACGTAAATAGACGGGGTAACAAGGTATTAGAATGACATGCTACTCGAGATGGATATCATTTAAGTTAACAATTGTTGGAAGACAAATTTCGTTTTATGGACGAAAGGTAAGGTGATAAAAAATACATTTTGTTAATTAATTAGACAATTTATATTGTCATGGAGAAAACTGCAGCCTTAAGCAGCAACAACTTCTGCAAGGCGTCTGAGCATGGAGTCTTTAAAAGCATTGACTTGCTTTACGGTTTGACTTGTTCTGTCAATTTTTTCAGTAACTCTTAATACCTCTTAATACCTACTTACTTACTGACTTATTCGGCCAACGATCCTAGAAGGATCACAACTGGATATAGAGTGGCTTCGTGGCTTCCAGTGGAGTAGACCCAGCTTTCATGCTGATAGCGGATATTCGGTCTTCCTGTTCTTCTTGAATCTTTCGGCTTGTATTCGAAGACTCTTTTGGATTAAGTGTTGTTGTCCATTCTCTCAGTCAATCGCCCGCAGACGCAGGATTTATCTTCCGAAGGTACCAGCAAAGGATTTTTGTCCTTCGTGTTAGAAGTTAAGATGCTAGTTGTTTCGGTAAACCGAAGTTACAACGGTTGTTAAGGTTGATTCATCATCTTACCTTTACTGTGGTGACAATTGTGGAAGTCCTACTAGTCTCGAGGTAGATGAACTCCTTTATTACCTCAATATTATAGCTGTCAATTATTAACTCCTACGTTAAGATCAGGACTTTACTGTAAATCCGAGGCTATTTTGCATAATTCTGCTGGACTATAGCCCATGATTTCAAAATGCACCTTTTTCCTGAAATGGAAAATTAAGATTTCTGAGACACTGATAATTAAAAGTATCTCTTACTAGGTACAAATTTGAAAATCTAGCTCTGAGAACCTTTTATTGACAAAAATATAGAGATATGAAATCCGAGGCTTTTTTGCAAAATTCTGCTGGACTATAGCCCATAAATTCAAAATGCACTTTTTTCCTGAAATCGAAAATTACTACTTCTGATGCGCTGATAATTAAAAGTATCTCTTACTAAGTACAAATTTGAAAATCTAGCTTCAAGAACCTTTTATTGACAAAAATATAGAGATATGAATTCCGAAGCTTTTTTGCAAAATTCTGCTAGACTATAGCCCATGATTTCAAAATGCACTTTTTTCATGAAATCGAATATTACGATTTCTGAGATGCTGATAATTAAAAGTATCTTTTACTAGGTGCAAATTTTAAAATCTAGCTTTGAGAACCTTTTATTGACAAAAATATAGAGATATGAATTCCGAGGCTTTTTTGCAAAATTCTGCTAGACTATAGCCCATGATTTCAAAATGCCCTTTTTTCCTGAAATTGAAAATTAGTATTTCTGATACGCTGTTAATAAAGAGTATCTCTATCTGAGTATAAATTTGAAAATCTAGCTTCAAGAACCTTTTATTGACAAAAATATAGAGATATGAATTCCGAGGCTTTTTTGCAAAATTCTGCTAGACTATAGCCCATGATTTCAAAATGCCCTTTTTTCCTGAAATTGAAAATTAGTATTTCTGATACGCTGTTAATAAAGAGTATCTCTATCTGAGTATAAATTTGAAAATCTAGCTTCAAGAACCTTTTATTGACAAAAATATAGAGATATGAATTCCGAGGCTTTTTTGCAAAATTCTGCTAGACTATAGCCCATGATTTCAAAATGCCATTTTTGCCTGAAATCGAAAATTAGTATTTCTGATACGCTGATAATAAAGAGTATCTCTATCTGAGTACATATTTGAAAATCTAGTTTCAAGAACCTTTTATTGACAAAAATATAGAGATATGAATTCCGAAGCTTTTTTGCAAAATTCTGCTAGACTATAGCCCATGATTTCAAAATGCACTTTTTTCCTGAAATCGAAAATTAGTATTTCTGATACGCTGATAATAAAGAGTATCTCTATCTGAGTACAAATTTGAAAATCTAGCTCTGAGAACCTTTTATTGACAAAAATATAGACATATGAAATCCAAGGCTTTTTTGCAAAATTCTGCTGGACTATAGCCCATGATTTCAAAATGCACTTTTTTCCTGAAATCGAATATTACGATTTCTGAGATACTGATAATTAAAAGTATCTTTTACTAGGTGCAAACTTGAAAATCTAGCTTTGAGAACCTTTTATTGACAAAAATATAGAGATATGAATTCCGAGGCTTTTTTGCAAAATTCTGCTAGACTATAGCCCATGATTTCAAAATGCCATTTTTGCCTGAAATCGAAAATTAGTATTTCTGATACGCTGATCATAAAGAGTACCTATAACTGAGTATAAATTTGAAAATCTAGCTCTGAGAACCTTTTATTGACAAAAATATAGAGATATGAAATCCGAGGCTTTTTTGCAAAATTCTGCTGGACTATAGCCCATGATTTCAAAATGCCCTTTTTTCCTGAAATCGAAAATTAGTATTTCTGATACGCTGATAATAAAGAGTATCTCTATCTGAGTACAAATTTGAAAATCTAGCTCTGAGAACCTTTTATTGACAAAAATATAGACATATGAAATCCAAGGCTTTTTTGCAAAATTCTGCTGGACTATAGCCCATGATTTCAAAATGCCCTTTTTTCCTGAAATCGAAAATTAGTATTTCTGATACGCTGATCATAAAGAGTACCTATAACTGAGTATAAATTTGAAAATCTAGCTCTGAGAACCTTTTATTGACAAAAATATAGAGATATGAAATCCGAGGCTTTTTTGCAAAATTCTGCTGGACTATAGCCCATGATTTCAAAATGCCCTTTTTTCCTGAAATCGAAAATTAGTATTTCTGATACGCTGATAATAAAGAGTATCTCTATCTGAGTACAAATTTGAAAATCTAGCTCTGAGAACCTTTTATTGACAAAAATATAGACATATGAAATCCAAGGCTTTTTTGCAAAATTCTGCTGGACTATAGCCCATGATTTCAAAATGCCCTTTTTTCCTGAAATCGAAAATTAGTATTTCTGATACGCTGATAATAAAGAGTATCTCTATCTGAGTGCAAATTTGAAAATTTCGCTCTGAGAACCTTTTATTGACAAAAATATAGACATATGAAATCCAAGGCTTTTTTGCAAAATTCTGCTCAACTATAGCCCATGATTTCAAAATGCCCTTTTTTCCTGAAATCGAAAATTAGTATTTCTGATACGCTGATAATAAAGAGTATCTCTATCTGAGTACAAATTTGAAAATCTAGCTCTGAGAACCTTTTATTGACAAAAATATAGAGATATGAAATCCGAGGCTTTTTTGCAAAATTCTGCTGGACTATAGCCCATAAATTCAAAATGCACTTTTTTCCTGAAATCGAAAATTACTACTTCTGATGCGCTGATAATTAAAAGTATCTCTTACTAAGTACAAATTTGAAAATCTAGCTTCAAGAACCTTTTATTGACAAAAATATAGAGATATGAATTCCGAAGCTTTTTTGCAAAATTCTGCTAGACTATAGCCCATGATTTCAAAATGCACTTTTTTCCTGAAATCGAAAATTACCATTTCTGATGCGCTGATCATAAAGAGTACCTATAACTGAGTATAAATTTGAAAATCTAGCTCTGAGAACCTTTTATTGACAAAAATATAGAGATATGAAATCCGAGGCTTTTTTGCAAAAATTTGCTGGACTATAGCCCAGGATTTCAAAACGCACTTTTTTCCCGAAATCGAAAATTACGATAACAGATGCGCTGATAATAAAGAGTATCTCTATCTGAGTGCAAATTTGAAAATTTAGCTCTGAGAACCTTTTATTGACAAAAATATAGACATATGAAATCCAAGGCTTTTTTGCAAAATTCTGCTGAACTATAGCCCAGGATTTCAAAATGCACTTTTTTCCTGAAATCGAAAATTACCATTTCTGATGCGCTGATCATAAAGAGTACCTATAACTGAGTATAAATTTGAAAATCTAGCTCTGAGAACCTTTTATTGACAAAAATATAGAGATATGAAATCCGAGGCTTTTTTGCAAAATGCTGCTGGACTATAGCCCATAATTTCAAAATGCACTTTTTTCCTGAAATCGAAAATTACCATTTCTGATGCGCTGATCATAAAGAGTACCTATAACTGAGTATAAATTTGAAAATCTAGCTCTGAGAACCTTTTATTGACAAAAATATAGAGATATGAAATCCGAGGCTTTTTTGCTAAATTCTGCTGGACTACAGCCCATGATTTCAAAATGCCCTTTTTTCCTGAAATCGAAAATTAGTATTTCTGATGCGCTGATCATAAAGAGTACCTATAACTGAGTATAAATTTGAAAATCTAGCTCTGAGAACCTTTTATTGACAAAAATATAGAGATATGAATTCCGAAGCTTTTTTGCAAAATTCTGCTAGACTATAGCCCATGATTTCAAAATGCACTTTTTTCCTGAAATCGAAAATTACCATTTCTGATGCGCTGATCATAAAGAGTACCTATAACTGAGTATAAATTTGAAAATCTAGCTCTGAAAACCTTTTATTGACAAAAATATAGAGATATGAAATCCGAGGCTTTTTTGCAAAATTCTGCTGGACTATAGCCCATAAATTCAAAATGCACTTTTTTCCTGAAATCGAAAATTACTACTTCTGATGCGCTGATAATTAAAAGTATCTCTTACTAAGTACAAATTTGAAAATCTAGCTTCAAGAACCTTTTATTGACAAAAATATAGAGATATGAATTCCGAAGCTTTTTTGCAAAATTCTGCTAGACTATAGCCCATGATTTCAAAATGCACTTTTTTCCTGAAATCGAAAATTACCATTTCTGATGCGCTGATCATAAAGAGTACCTATAACTGAGTATAAATTTGAAAATCTAGCTCTGAGAACCTTTTATTGACAAAAATATAGAGATATGAAATCCGAGGCTTTTTGCTAAATTCTGCTGGACTACAGCCCATGATTTCAAAATGCCCTTTTTTCCTGAAATCGAAAATTACGATAACAGATGCGCTGATAATAAAGAGTATCTCTATCTGAGTGCAAATTTGAAAATTTAGCCCTGAGAACCTTTTATTGACAAAAATATAGAGATGTGAAATCCGAGGCTTTTTTGCAAAAATCTACTGGACTATAGCCCAAGATTTCAAAATGCACTTTTTTCCTGAAATCGAAAATTACCATTTCTGATGCGCTGATCATAAAGAGTACCTATAACTGAGTATAAATTTGAAAATCCAGCTCTGAGAACCTTTTATTGACAAAAATATAGAGATATGAAATCCGAGGCTTTTTTGCAAAAATCTACTGGACTATAGCCCAAGATTTCAAAATGCACTTTTTTCCTGAAATCGAAAATTACCATTTCTGATGCGCTGATCATAAAGAGTACCTATAACTGAGTATAAATTTGAAAATCCAGCTCTGAGAACCTTTTGTTGACAAAAATATAGAGATATGAAATCCGAGGCTTTTTTGCAAAAATCTGCTGGACTATAGCCCAGGATTTCAAAATGCACTTTTTTCCCGAAATCGAAAATTACGATAACAGATGCGCTGATAATAAAGAATATCTCTATCTGAGTGCAAATTTGAAAATTTAGCTCTGAGAACCTTTTATTGACAAAAATATAGAGATATGAAATCCGAGGCTTTTTTGCAAAATTCTGCTGGACTATAGCCCATAATTTCAAAATGCACTTTTTTCCTGAAATCGAAAATTACCATTACTGATGCGCTGATCATAAAGAGTACCTATAACTGAGTATAAATTTGAAAATCCAGCTCTGAGAACCTTTTGTTGACAAAAATATAGAGATATGAAATCCGAGGCTTTTTTGCAAAATTCTGCTGGACCCAGGATTTCAAAATGCACTTTTTTCCCGAAATCGAAAATTACGATAACAGATGCGCTGATAATAAAGAGTATCTCTATCTGAGTGCAAATTTGAAAATTTAGCTCTGAGAACCTTTTATTGACAAAAATATAGAGATATGAAATCCGAGGCTTTTTTGCAAAAATCTGCTGGACTATAGCCCAGGATTTCAAAATGCACATTTTTCTTGAAATCGAAAATTACCATTTCTGATGCGCTGATCATAAAGAGTATCTCTATCTGAGTGCAAATTTGAAAATTTCGCTCTGAGAACCTTTTATTGACAAAAATATAGAGATATGAAATCCGAGGCTTTTTTGCAAAATTCTGCTGGACTATAGCCCATAAATTCAAAATGCACTTTTTTCCTGAAATCGAAAATTACTACTTCTGATGCGCTGATAATTAAAAGTATCTCTTACTAAGTACAAATTTGAAAATCTAGCTTCAAGAACCTTTTATTGACAAAAATATAGAGATATGAATTCCGAAGCTTTATAGCCCATGATTTCAAAATGCACTTTTTTCCTGAAATCGAAAATTACCATTTCTGATGCGCTGATCATAAAGAGTACCTATAACTGAGTATAAATTTGAAAATCTAGCTCTGAGAACCTTTTATTGACAAAAATATAGAGATATGAAATCCGAGGCTTTTTTGCTAAATTCTGCTGGACTACAGCCCATGATTTCAAAATGCCCTTTTTTCCTGAAATCGAAAATTAGTATTTCTGATACGCTGATAATAAAGAGTATCTCTATCTGAGTACAAATTTGAAAATCTAGCTCTGAGAACCTTTTATTGACAAAAATATAGAGATATGAAATCCGAGGCTTTTTTGCAAAATTCTGCTGGACTATAGCCCATAAATTCAAAATGCACTTTTTTCCTGAAATCGAAAATTACTACTTCTGATGCGCTGATAATTAAAAGTATCTCTTACTAAGTACAAATTTGAAAATCTAGCTTCAAGAACCTTTTATTGACAAAAATATAGAGATATGAATTCCGAAGCTTTTTTGCAAAATTCTGCTAGACTATAGCCCATGATTTCAAAATGCACTTTTTTCCTGAAATCGAAAATTACCATTTCTGATGCGCTGATCATAAAGAGTACCTATAACTGAGTATAAATTTGAAAATCTAGCTCTGAGAACCTTTTATTGACAAAAATATAGAGATATGAAATCCGAGGCTTTTTTGCTAAATTCTGCTGGACTACAGCCCATGATTTCAAAATGCCCTTTTTTCCTGAAATCGAAAATTAGTATTTCTGATACGCTGATAATAAAGAGTATCTCTATCTGAGTACAAATTTGAAAATCTAGCTCTGAGAACCTTTTATTGACAAAAATATAGAGATATGAAATCCGAGGCTTTTTTGCAAAATTCTGCTGGACTATAGCCCATAAATTCAAAATGCACTTTTTTCCTGAAATCGAATATTACGATTTCTGAGATACTGATAATTAAAAGTAGCTTTTACTAGGTGCAAACTTGAAAATCTAGCTTTGAGAACCTTTTATTGACAAAAATATAGAGATATGAATTCCGAGGCTTTTTTGCAAAATTCTGCTGGACTATAGCCCATAAATTCAAAATGCACTTTTTTCCTGAAATCGAAAATTAGTATTTCTGATACGCTGATAATAAAGAGTATCTCTATCTGAGTACAAATTTGAAAATCTAGCTCTGAGAACCTTTTATTGACAAAAATATAGAGATATGAATTCCGAGGCTTTTTTGCAAAATTCTGCTGGACTATAGCCCAGGATTTCAAAATGCACTTTTTTCCCGAAATCGAAAATTACGATAACAGATGCGCTGATAATAAAGAGTATCTCTATCTGAGTGCAAATTTGAAAATTTAGCCCTGAGAACCTTTTATTGACAAAAATATAGAGATATGAAATCCGAGGCTTTTTTGCAAAAATCTACTGGACTATAGCCCAAGATTTCAAAATGCACTTTTTTCCTGAAATCGAAAATTACCATTTCTGATGCGCTGATCATAAAGAGTACCTATAACTGAGTATAAATTTGAAAATCCAGCTCTGAGAACCTTTTATTGACAAAAATATAGAGATATGAAATCCGAGGCTTTTTTGCAAAAATCTACTGGACTATAGCCCAAGATTTCAAAATGCACTTTTTTCCTGAAATCGAAAATTACCATTTCTGATGCGCTGATCATAAAGAGTACCTATAACTGAGTATAAATTTGAAAATCTAGCTCTGAGAACCTTTTATTGACAAAAATATAGAGATATGAAATCCGAGGCTTTTTTGCTAAATTCTGCTGGACTACAGCCCATGATTTCAAAATGCCCTTTTTTCCTGAAATCGAAAATTAGTATTTCTGATACGCTGATAATAAAGAGTATCTCTATCTGAGTACAAATTTGAAAATCTAGCTCTGAGAACCTTTTATTGACAAAAATATAGAGATATGAAATCCGAGGCTTTTTTGCAAAATTCTGCTGGACTATAGCCCATAAATTCAAAATGCACTTTTTTCCTGAAATCGAAAATTACTACTTCTGATGCGCTGATAATTAAAAGTATCTCTTACTAAGTACAAATTTGAAAATCTAGCTTCAAGAACCTTTTATTGACAAAAATATAGAGATATGAATTCCGAAGCTTTTTTGCAAAATTCTGCTAGACTATAGCCCATGATTTCAAAATGCACTTTTTTCCTGAAATCGAATATTACGATTTCTGAGATACTGATAATTAAAAGTATCTTTTACTAGGTGCAAACTTGAAAATCTAGCTTTGAGAACCTTTTATTGACAAAAATATAGAGATATGAATTCCGAGGCTTTTTTGCAAAATTCTGCTGGACTATAGCCCATAAATTCAAAATGCACTTTTTTCCTGAAATCGAAAATTAGTATTTCTGATACGCTGATAATAAAGAGTATCTCTATCTGAGTACAAATTTGAAAATCTAGCTCTGAGAACCTTTTATTGACAAAAATATAGAGATATGAATTCCGAAGCTTTTTTGCAAAATTCTGCTAGACTATAGCCCATGATTTCAAAATGCACTTTTTTCCTGAAATCGAATATTACGATTTCTGAGATACTGATAATTAAAAGTATCTTTTACTAGGTGCAAACTTGAAAATCTAGCTTTGAGAACCTTTTATTGACAAAAATATCGAGATATGAATTCCGAGGCTTTTTTGCAAAATTCTGCTGGACTATAGCCCATAAATTCAAAATTCACTTTTTTCCTGAAATCGAAAATTAGTATTTCTGATACGCTGATAATAAAGAGTATCTCTATCTGAGTACAAATTTGAAAATCTAGCTCTGAGAACCTTTTATTGACAAAAATATAGAGATATGAATTCCGAAGCTTTTTTGCAAAATTCTGCTAGACTATAGCCCATGATTTCAAAATGCACTTTTTTCCTGAAATCGAAAATTACCATTTCTGATGCGCTGATCATAAAGAGTACCTATAACTGAGTATAAATTTGAAAATCTAGCTCTGAGAACCTTTTATTGACAAAAATATAGAGATATGAAATCCGAGGCTTTTTTGCAAAATTCTGCTGGACTATAGCCCATAAATTCAAAATGCACTTTTTTCCTGAAATCGAAAATTACTACTTCTGATGCGCTGATAATTAAAAGTATCTCTTACTAAGTACAAATTTGAAAATCTAGCTTCAAGAACCTTTTATTGACAAAAATATAGAGATATGAATTCCGAAGCTTTTTTGCAAAATTCTGCTAGACTATAGCCCATGATTTCAAAATGCACTTTTTTCCTGAAATCGAATATTACGATTTCTGAGATACTGATAATTAAAAGTATCTTTTACTAGGTGCAAACTTGAAAATCTAGCTTTGAGAACCTTTTATTGACAAAAATATAGAGATATGAATTCCGAGGCTTTTTTGCAAAATTCTGCTGGACTATAGCCCATAAATTCAAAATGCACTTTTTTCCTGAAATCGAAAATTAGTATTTCTGATACGCTGATAATAAAGAGTATCTCTATCTGAGTACAAATTTGAAAATCTAGCTCTGAGAACCTTTTATTGACAAAAATATAGAGATATGAATTCCGAAGCTTTTTTGCAAAATTCTGCTAGACTATAGCCCATGATTTCAAAATGCACTTTTTTCCTGAAATCGAATATTACGATTTCTGAGATACTGATAATTAAAAGTATCTTTTACTAGGTGCAAACTTGAAAATCTAGCTTTGAGAACCTTTTATTGACAAAAATATAGAGATATGAATTCCGAGGCTTTTTTGCAAAATTCTGCTGGACTATAGCCCATAAATTCAAAATGCACTTTTTTCCTGAAATCGAAAATTAGTATTTCTGATACGCTGATAATAAAGAGTATCTCTATCTGAGTACAAATTTGAAAATCTAGCTCTGAGAACCTTTTATTGACAAAAATATAGAGATATGAATTCCGAGGCTTTTTTGCAAAATTCTGCTGGACTATAGCCCAGGATTTCAAAATGCACTTTTTTCCCGAAATCGAAAATTACGATAACAGATGCGCTGATAATAAAGAGTATCTCTATCTGAGTGCAAATTTGAAAATTTAGCCCTGAGAACCTTTTATTGACAAAAATATAGAGATATGAAATCCGAGGCTTTTTTGCAAAAATCTACTGGACTATAGCCCAAGATTTCAAAATGCACTTTTTTCCTGAAATCGAAAATTACCATTTCTGATGCGCTGATCATAAAGAGTACCTATAACTGAGTATAAATTTGAAAATCCAGCTCTGAGAACCTTTTATTGACAAAAATATAGAGATATGAATTCCGAGGCTTTTTTGCAAAATTCTGCTGGACTATAGCCCATAAATTCAAAATGCACTTTTTTCCTGAAATCGAAAATTAGTATTTCTGATACGCTGATAATAAAGAGTATCTCTATCTGAGTACAAATTTGAAAATCTAGCTCTGAGAACCTTTTATTGACAAAAATATAGAGATATGAATTCCGAAGCTTTTTTGCAAAATTCTGCTAGACTATAGCCCATGATTTCAAAATGCACTTTTTTCCTGAAATCGAAAATTACCATTTCTGATGCGCTGATCGTAAAGAGTACCTATAACTGAGTATAAATTTGAAAATCTAGCTCTGAGAACCTTTTATTGACAAAAATATAGAGATATGAAATCCGAGGCTTTTTTGCAAAATTCTGCTGGACTATAGCCCATAAATTCAAAATGCACTTTTTTCCTGAAATCGAAAATTACTACTTCTGATGCGCTGATAATTAAAAGTATCTCTTACTAAGTACAAATTTGAAAATCTAGCTTCAAGAACCTTTTATTGACAAAAATATAGAGATATGAATTCCGAAGCTTTTTTGCAAAATTCTGCTAGACTATAGCCCATGATTTCAAAATGCACTTTTTTCCTGAAATCGAATATTACGATTTCTGAGATACTGATAATTAAAAGTATCTTTTACTAGGTGCAAACTTGAAAATCTAGCTTTGAGAACCTTTTATTGACAAAAATATAGAGATATGAATTCCGAGGCTTTTTTGCAAAATTCTGCTGGACTATAGCCCATAAATTCAAAATGCACTTTTTTCCTGAAATCGAAAATTAGTATTTCTGATACGCTGATAATAAAGAGTATCTCTATCTGAGTACAAATTTGAAAATCTAGCTCTGAGAACCTTTTATTGACAAAAATATAGAGATATGAATTCCGAAGCTTTTTTGCAAAATTCTGCTAGACTATAGCCCATGATTTCAAAATGCACTTTTTTCCTGAAATCGAATATTACGATTTCTGAGATACTGATAATTAAAAGTATCTTTTACTAGGTGCAAACTTGAAAATCTAGCTTTGAGAACCTTTTATTGACAAAAATATAGAGATATGAATTCCGAGGCTTTTTTGCAAAATTCTGCTGGACTATAGCCCATAAATTCAAAATGCACTTTTTTCCTGAAATCGAAAATTAGTATTTCTGATACGCTGATAATAAAGAGTATCTCTATCTGAGTACAAATTTGAAAATCTAGCTCTGAGAACCTTTTATTGACAAAAATATAGAGATATGAATTCCGAGGCTTTTTTGCAAAATTCTGCTGGACTATAGCCCAGGATTTCAAAATGCACTTTTTTCCCGAAATCGAAAATTACGATAACAGATGCGCTGATAATAAAGAGTATCTCTATCTGAGTGCAAATTTGAAAATTTAGCCCTGAGAACCTTTTATTGACAAAAATATAGAGATATGAAATCCGAGGCTTTTTTGCAAAAATCTACTGGACTATAGCCCAAGATTTCAAAATGCACTTTTTTCCTGAAATCGAAAATTACCATTTCTGATGCGCTGATCATAAAGAGTACCTATAACTGAGTATAAATTTGAAAATCCAGCTCTGAGAACCTTTTGTTCACAAAAATATAGAGATATGAAATCCGAGGCTTTTTTGCAAAAATCTGCTGGACTATAGCCCAGGATTTCAAAATGCACTTTTTTCCCGAAATCGAAAATTACGATAACAGATGCGCTGATAATAAAGAATATCTCTATCTGAGTGCAAATTTGAAAATTTAGCTCTGAGAACCTTTTATTGACAAAAATATAGAGATATGAAATCCGAGGCTTTTTTGCAAAATTCTGCTGGACTATAGCCCATAATTTCAAAATGCACTTTTTTCCTGAAATCGAAAATTACCATTTCTGATGTGCTGATCATAAAGGGTACCTATAACTGAGTATAAATTTGAAAATCCAGCTCTGAGAACCTTTTGTTGACAAAAATATAGAGATATGAAATCCGAGGCTTTTTTGCAAAATTCTGCTGGACCCAGGATTTCAAAATGCACTTTTTTCCCGAAATCGAAAATTACGATAACAGATGCGCTGATAATAAAGAGTATCTCTATCTGAGTGCAAATTTGAAAATTTAGCTCTGAGAACCTTTTATTGACAAAAATATAGAGATATGAAATCCGAGGCTTTTTTGCAAAAATCTGCTGGACTATAGCCCAGGATTTCAAAATGCACATTTTTCTTGAAATCGAAAATTACCATTTCTGATGCGCTGATCATAAAGAGTATCTCTATCTGAGTGCAAATTTGAAAATTTCGCTCTGAGAACCTTTTATTGACAAAAATATAGACATATGAAATCCAAGGCTTTTTTGCAAAATTCTGCTGGACTATAGCCCAGGATTTCAAAATGCACTTTTTTCCTGAAATCGAAAATTACCATTTCTGATGCGCTGATCATAAAGAGTACCTATTACTGAGTATAAATTTGAAAATCTAGCTCTGAGAACCTTTTATTGACAAAAATATAGAGATATGAAATCCGAGGCTTTTTTGCAAAAATTTGCTGGACTATAGCCCAGGATTTCAAAACGCACTTTTTTCCCGAAATCGAAAATTACGATAACAGATGCGCTGATAATAAAGAGTATCTCTATCTGAGTGCAAATTTGAAAATTTAGCTCTGAGAACCTTTTATTGACAAAAATATAGAGATATGAAATCCGAGGCTTTTTTGCAAAATGCTGCTGGACTATAGCCCATAATTTCAAAATGCACTTTTTTCCTGAAATCGAAAATTACCATTTCTGATGCGCTGATCATAAAGAGTACCTATAACTGAGTATAAATTTGAAAATCTAGCTCTGAGAACCTTTTATTGACAAAAATATAGAGATATGAAATCCGAGGCTTTTTTGCAAAATGCTGCTGGACTATAGCCCATAATTTCAAAATGCACTTTTTTCCTGAAATCGAAAATTACCATTTCTGATGCGCTGATCATAAAGAGTACCTATAACTGAGTATAAATTTGAAAATCTAGCTCTGAGAACCTTTTATTGACAAAAATATAGAGATATGAAATCCGAGGCTTTTTTGCAAAATGCTGCTGGACTATAGCCCATAATTTCAAAATGCACTTTTTTCCTGAAATCGAAAATTACCATTTCTGATGCGCTGATCATAAAGAGTACCTATAACTGAGTATAAATTTGAAAATCTAGCTCTGAGAACCTTTTATTGACAAAAATATAGAGATATGAAATCCGAGGCTTTTTTGCAAAATGC
Organism: Orthonevra nobilis; assembly: GCA_963555765.1. NCBI lineage: Eukaryota > Metazoa > Arthropoda > Insecta > Diptera > Syrphidae > Orthonevra > Orthonevra nobilis. Next base: position 53,209,704 of record OY743227.1, read on the forward strand.
TGCTGGACTATAGCCCATAATTTCAAAATGCACTTTTTTCCTGAAATCGAAAATTACCATTTCTGATGCGCTGATCATAAAGAGTACCTATAACTGAGTATAAATTTGAAAATCTAGCTCTGAGAACCTTTTATTGACAAAAATATAGAGATATGAAATCCGAGGCTTTTTTGCAAAATTCTGCTGGACTATAGCCCAGGATTTCAAAATGCACTTTTTTCCCGAAATCGAAAATTACGATAACAGATGCGCTGATAATAAAGAGTATCTCTATCTGAGTGCAAATTTGAAAATTTAGCCCTGAGAACCTTTTATTGACAAAAATATAGAGATATGAAATCCGAGGCTTTTTTGCAAAAATCTACTGGACTATAGCCCAAGATTTCAAAATGCACTTTTTTCCTGAAATCGAAAATTACCATTTCTGATGCGCTGATCATAAAGAGTACCTATTACTGAGTATAAATTTGAAAATCTAGCTCTGAGAACCTTTTATTGACAAAAATATAGAGATATGAAATCCGAGGCTTTTTTGCAAAAATCTACTGGACTATAGCCCAGGATTTCAAAACGCACTTTTTTCCCGAAATCGAAAATTACGATAACAGATGCGCTGATAATAAAGAGTATCTCTATCTGAGTGCAAATTTGAAAATTTAGCTCTGAGAACCTTTTATTGACAAAAATATAGAGATATGAAATCCGAGGCTTTTTTGCAAAATGCTGCTGGACTATAGCCCATAATTTCAAAATGCACTTTTTTCCTGAAATCGAAAATTACCATTTCTGATGCGCTGATCATAAAGAGTACCTATAACTGAGTATAAATTTGAAAATCTAGCTCTGAGAACCTTTTATTGACAAAAATATAGAGATATGAAATCCGAGGCTTTTTTGCAAAATTCTGCTGGACTATAGCCCAAGATTTCAAAATGCACTTTTTTCCCGAAATCGAAAATTACGATAACAGATGCGCTGATAATAAAGAGTATCTCTATCTGAGTGCAAATTTGAAAATTTAGCCCTGAGAACCTTTTATTGACAAAAATATAGAGATATGAAATCCGAGGCTTTTTTGCAAAAATCTACTGGACTATAGCCCAAGATTTCAAAATGCACTTTTTTCCTGAAATCGAAAATTACCATTTCTGATGCGCTGATCATAAAGAGTACCTATTACTGAGTATAAATTTGAAAATCTAGCTCTGAGAACCTTTTATTGACAAAAATATAGAGATATGAAATCCGAGGCTTTTTTGCAAAAATCTACTGGACTATAGCCCAGGATTTCAAAACGCACTTTTTTCCCGAAATCGAAAATTACGATAACAGATGCGCTGATAATAAAGAGTATCTCTATCTGAGTGCAAATTTGAAAATTTAGCTCTGAGAACCTTTTATTGACAAAAATATAGAGATATGAAATCCGAGGCTTTTTTGCAAAATGCTGCTGGACTATAGCCCATAATTTCAAAATGCACTTTTTTCCTGAAATCGAAAATTACCATTTCTGATGCGCTGATCATAAAGAGTACCTATAACTGAGTATAAATTTGAAAATCTAGCTCTGAGAACCTTTTATTGACAAAAATATAGAGATATGAAATCCGAGGCTTTTTTGCAAAATGCTGCTGGACTATAGCCCAGGATTTCAAAATGCACTTTTTTCCCGATATCGAAAATTACGATAACAGATGCGCTGATAATAAAGAATATCTCTATCTGAGTGCAAATTTGAAAATTTAGCTCTGAGAACCTTTTATTGACAAAAATATAGAGATATGAAATCCGAGGCTTTTTTGCAAAATTCTGCTGGACTATAGCCCATAATTTCAAAATGCACTTTTTTCCTGAAATCGAAAATTACCATTTCTGATGCGCTGATCATAAAGAGTACCTATAACTGAGTATAAATTTGAAAATCCAGCTCTGAGAACCTTTTGTTGACAAAAATATAGAGATATGAAATCCGAGGCTTTTTTGCAAAATTCTGCTGGACCCAGGATTTCAAAATGCACTTTTTTCCCGAAATCGAAAATTACGATAACAGATGCGCTGATAATAAAGAGTATCTCTATCTGAGTGCAAATTTGAAAATTTAGCTCTGAGAACCTTTTATTGACAAAAATATAGAGATATGAAATCCGAGGCTTTTTTGCAAAAATCTGCTGGACTATAGCCCATAATTTCAAAATGCACTTTTTTCCTGAAATCGAAAATTACCATTTCTGATGCGCTGATCATAAAGAGTACCTATAACTGAGTATAAATTTGAAAATCTAGCTCTGAGAACCTTTTATTGACAAAAATATAGAGATATGAAATCCGAGGCTTTTTTGCAAAATTCTGCTGGACTATAGCCCAGGATTTCAAAATGCACTTTTTTCCCGAAATCGAAAATTACGATAACAGATGCGCTGATAATAAAGAGTATCTCTATCTGAGTGCAAATTTGAAAATTTAGCCCTGAGAACCTTTTATTGACAAAAATATAGAGATATGAAATCCGAGGCTTTTTTGCAAAAATCTACTGGACTATAGCCCAAGATTTCAAAATGCACTTTTTTCCTGAAATCGAAAATTACCATTTCTGATGCGCTGATCATAAAGAGTACCTATAACTGAGTATAAATTTGAAAATCCAGCTCTGAGAACCTTTTGTTGACAAAAATATAGAGATATGAAATCCGAGGCTTTTTTGCAAAAATCTGCTGGACTATAGCCCAGGATTTCAAAATGCACTTTTTTCCCGAAATCGAAAATTACGATAACAGATGCGCTGATAATAAAGAATATCTCTATCTGAGTGCAAATTTGAAAATTTAGCTCTGAGAACCTTTTATTGACAAAAATATAGAGATATGAAATCCGAGGCTTTTTTGCAAAATTCTGCTGGACTATAGCCCATAATTTCAAAATGCACTTTTTTCCTGAAATCGAAAATTACCATTTCTGATGCGCTGATCATAAAGAGTACCTATAACTGAGTATAAATTTGAAAATCCAGCTCTGAGAACCTTTTGTTGACAAAAATATAGAGATATGAAATCCGAGGCTTTTTTGCAAAAATCTGCTGGACTATAGCCCAGGATTTCAAAATGCACTTTTTTCCCGAAATCGAAAATTACGATAACAGATGCGCTGATAATAAAGAATATCTCTATCTGAGTGCAAATTTGAAAATTTAGCTCTGAGAACCTTTTATTGACAAAAATATAGAGATATGAAATCCGAGGCTTTTTTGCAAAATTCTGCTGGACTATAGCCCATAATTTCAAAATGCACTTTTTTCCTGAAATCGAAAATTACCATTTCTGATGCGCTGATCATAAAGAGTACCTATAACTGAGTATAAATTTGAAAATCCAGCTCTGAGAACCTTTTGTTGACAAAAATATAGAGATATGAAATCCGAGGCTTTTTTGCAAAATTCTGCTGCACCCAGGATTTCAATATGCACTTTTTTCCCGAAATCGAAAATTACGATAACAGATGCGCTGATAATAAAGAGTATCTCTATCTGAGTGCAAATTTGAAAATTTAGCTCTGAGAACCTTTTATTGACAAAAATATAGAGATATGAAATCCGAGGCTTTTTTGCAAAAATCTGCTGGACTATAGCCCAGGATTTCAAAATGCACATTTTTCTTGAAATCGAAAATTACCATTTCTGATGCGCTGATCATAAAGAGTATCTCTATCTGAGTGCAAATTTGAAAATTTCGCTCTGAGAACCTTTTATTGACAAAAATATAGACATATGAAATCCAAGGCTTTTTTGCAAAATTCTGCTGGACTATAGCCCAGGATTTCAAAATGCACTTTTTTCCTGAAATCGAAAATTACCATTTCTGATGCGCTGATCATAAAGAGTACCTATAACTGAGTATAAATTTGAAAATCTAGCTCTGAGAACCTTTTATTGACAAAAATATAGAGATATGAAATCCGAGGCTTTTTTGCAAAATGCTGCTGGACTATAGCCCAGGATTTCAAAATGCACTTTTTTCCTGAAATCGAAAATTACCATTTCTGATGCGCTGATCATAAAGAGTACCTATAACTGAGTATAAATTTGAAAATCTAGCTCTGAGAACCTTTTATTGACAAAAATATAGAGATATGAAATCCGAGGCTTTTTTGCAAAAATCTGCTGGACTATAGCCCAGGATTTCAAAATGCACTTTTTTCCCGAAATCGAAAATTACGATAACAGATGCGCTGATAATAAAGAATATCTCTATCTGAGTGCAAATTTGAAAATTTAGCTCTGAGAACCTTTTATTGACAAAAATATAGAGATATGAAATCCGAGGCTTTTTTGCAAAATTCTGCTGGACTATAGCCCATAATTTCAAAATGCACTTTTTTCCTGAAATCGAAAATTACCATTTCTGATGCGCTGATCATAAAGAGTACCTATAACTGAGTATAAATTTGAAAATCCAGCTCTGAGAACCTTTTGTTGACAAAAATATAGAGATATGAAATCCGAGGCTTTTTTGCAAAATTCTGCTGGACTATAGCCCAGGATTTCAAAATGCACTTTTTTCCCGAAATCGAAAATTACGATAACAGATGCGCTGATAATAAAGAATATCTCTATCTGAGTGCAAATTTGAAAATTTAGCTCTGAGAACCTTTTATTGACAAAAATATAGAGATATGAAATCCGAGGCTTTTTTGCAAAAATCTGCTGGACTATAGCCCAGGATTTCAAAATGCACATTTTTCTTGAAATCGAAAATTTCCATTTCTGATGCGCTGATCATAAAGAGTATCTCTATCTGAGTGCAAATTTGAAAATTTCGCTCTGAGAACCTTTTATTGACAAAAATATAGACATATGAAATCCAAGGCTTTTTTGCAAAATTCTGCTGGACTATAGCCCAGGATTTCAAAATGCACTTTTTTCCTGAAATCGAAAATTACCATTTCTGATGCGCTGATCATAAAGAGTACCTATAACTGAGTATAAATTTGAAAATCTAGCTCTGAGAACCTTTTATTGACAAAAATATAGAGATATGAAATCCGAGGCTTTTTTGCAAAATGCTGCTGGACTATAGCCCAGGATTTCAAAATGCACTTTTTTCCTGAAATCGAAAATTACCATTTCTGATGCGCTGATCATAAAGAGTACCTATAACTGAGTATAAATTTGAAAATCTAGCTCTGAGAACCTTTTATTGACAAAAATATAGAGATATGAAATCCGAGGCTTTTTTGCAAAATGCTGCTGGACTATAGCCCATAATTTCAAAATGCACTTTTTTCCTGAAATCGAAAATTACCATTTCTGATGCGCTGATCATAAAGAGTATCTCTATCTGAGTGCAAATTTGAAAATTTCGCTCTGAGAACCTTTTATTGACAAAAATATAGACATATGAAATCCAAGGCTTTTTTGCAAAATTCTGCTGGACTATAGCCCAGGATTTCAAAATGCACTTTTTTCCTGAAATCGAAAATTACCATTTCTGATGCGCTGATCATAAAGAGTACCTATAACTGAGTATAAATTTGAAAATCTAGCTCTGAGAACCTTTTATTGACAAAAATATAGAGATATGAAATCCGAGGCTTTTTTGCAAAAATTTGCTGGACTATAGCCCAGGATTTCAAAACGCACTTTTTTCCCGAAATCGAAAATTACGATAACAGATGCGCTGATAATAAAGAGTATCTCTATCTGAGTGCAAATTTGAAAATTTAGCTCTGAGAACCTTTTATTGACAAAAATATAGACATATGAAATCCAAGGCTTTTTTGCAAAATTCTGCTGAACTATAGCCCAGGATTTCAAAATGCACTTTTTTCCTGAAATCGAAAATTACCATTTCTGATGCGCTGATCATAAAGAGTACCTATAACTAAATATAAATTTGAAAATCTAGCTCTGAGAACCTTTTATTGACAAAAATATAGAGATATGAAATCCGAGGCTTTTTTGCAAAATGCTGCTGGACTATAGCCCATAATTTCAAAATGCACTATTTTCCTGAAATCGAAAATTACCATTTCTGATGCGCTGATCATAAAGAGTACCTATAACTGAGTATAAATTTGAAAATCTAGCTCTGAGAACCTTTTATTGACAAAAATATAGAGATATGAAATCCGAGGCTTTTTTGCAAAATGCTGCTGGACTATAGCCCATAATTTCAAAATGCACTTTTTTCCTGAAATCGAAAATTACCATTTCTGATGCGCTGATCATAAAGAGTACCTATAACTGAGTATAAATTTGAAAATCTAGCTCTGAGAACCTTTTATTGACAAAAATATAGAGATATGAAATCCGAGGCTTTTTTGCAAAATTCTGCTGGACTATAGCCCAGGATTTCAAAATGCACTTTTTTCCCGAAATCGAAAATTACGATAACAGATGCGCTGATAATAAAGAGTATCTCCATCTGAGTGCAAATTTGAAAATTTAGCTCTGAGAACCTTTTGTTGACAAAAATATAGAGATATGAAATCCGAGGCTTTTTTGCAAAATGCTGCTGGACTATAGCCCATAATTTCAAAATGCACTTTTTTCCTGAAATCGAAAATTACCATTTCTGATGCGCTGATCATAAAGAGTATCTCTATCTGAGTGCAAATTTGAAAATTTCGCTCTGAAAACCTTTTATTGACAAAAATATAGAGATATGAAATCCGAGGCTTTTTTGCAAAAATTTGCTGGACTATAGCCCAGGATTTCAAAACGCACTTTTTTCCCGAAATCGAAAATTACGATAACAGATGCGCTGATAATAAAGAGTATCTCTATCTGAGTGCAAATTTGAAAATTTAGCTCTGAGAACCTTTTATTGACAAAAATATAGACATATGAAATCCAAGGCTTTTTTGCAAAATTCTGCTGAACTATAGCCCAGGATTTCAAAACGCACTTTTTTCCCGAAATCGAAAATTACGATAACAGATGCGCTGATAATAAAGAGTATCTCTATCTGAGTGCAAATTTGAAAATTTAGCTCTGAGAACCTTTTATTGACAAAAATATAGAGATATGAAATCCGAGGCTTTTTTGCAAAAATCTACTGGACTATAGCCCAGGATTTCAAAATGCACTTTTTTTCCGAAATCGAAAATTACGATAACAGATGCGCTGATAATAAAGAGTATCTCTATCTGAGTGCAAATTTGAAAATTTAGCTCTGAGAACCTTTTATTGACAAAAATATAGAGATATGAAATCCGAGGCTTTTTTGCAAAAATCTGCTGGACTATAGCCCAGGATTTCAAAATGCACTTTTTTCCTGAAATCGAAAATTACGATAACAGATGCGCTGATAATAAAGAGTATCTCTATCTGAAAGCAAATTTGAAAATTTAGCTCTGAGAACCTTTTATTGACAAAAATATAGAGATATGAAATCCGAGGCTTTTTTGCAAAAATCTGCTGGACTATAGCCCAGGATTTCAAAATGCACTTTTTTCCCGAAATCGAAAATTACGATAACAGATGCGCTGATAATAAAGAGTATCTCTATCTGAGGGCAAATTTGAAAATTTAGCTCTGAGAACCTTTTATTGACAAAAATATAGAGATATGAAATCCGAGGCTTTTTTGCAAAAATCTGCTGGACTATAGGCCAGGATTTCAAAATGCACTTTTTTCCCGAAATCGAAAATTACGATAACAGATGCGCTGATAATAAAGAGTATCTCTATCTGAGTGCAAATTTGAAAATTTAGCTCTGAGAACCTTTTATTGACAAAAATATAGAGATATGAAATCCGAGGCTTTTTTGCAAAAATCTACTGGACTATAGCCCAGGATTTCAAAATGCACTTTTTTCCCGAAATCGAAAATTACGATAACAGATGCGCTGATAATAAAGAGTATCTCTATCTGAGTGCAAATTTGAAAATTTAGCTCTGAGAACCTTTTATTGACAAAAATATAGAGATATGAAATCCGAGGCTTTTTTGCAAAAATCTGCTGGACTATAGCCCAGGATTTCAAAATGCACTTTTTTCCTGAAATCGAAAATTACGATAACAGATGCGCTGATAATAAAGAGTATCTCTATCTGAGTGCAAATTTGAAAATTTAGCTCTGAGAACCTTTTATTGACAAAAATATAGAGATATGAAATCCGAGACTTTTTTGCAAAATTCTGCTGGACTATAGCCCAGTTCTGAGAACCTTTTATTGACAAAAATATAGAGATATGAAATCCGAGGCTTTTTTGCAAAATTTTGCTGGACTGTGGACCAGGATTTCAAAATGCACTTTTTTCCCGAAATCGAAAATTACGATAGCAGATGCGCAGATAATAAAGAGTATCTCTATCTGAGTGCAAATTTGAAAATTTAGCTCTGAGAACCTTTTATTGACAAAAATATATGAAATCCGAGGCTTTTTTGCAAAATTCTGCTGGACTATAGCCCAGGATTTCAAAATGCACTATTTTCCTGAAATCGAAAATTACCATTTCTGATGCGCTGATCATAAAAGTAACCTAAAAGTGAGTATAAATTTGAAAATCTAGCTCTGAGAACCTTTTATTGACAAAAATATAGAGATATGAAATCCAAGGCTTTTTTGCAAAATTCTGCTGGACTATAGCCCATAATTTCAAAATGCACTTTTTTCCTGAAATCGAAAATTACCATTTCTGATGCGCTGATCATAAAGAGTACCTATAACTGAGTATAAATTTGAAAATCTAGCTCTGAGAACCTTTTATTGACAAAAATATAGAGATATGAAATCCGAGGCTTTTTTGCAAAATGCTGCTGGACTATAGCCCATAATTTCAAAATGCACTTTTTTCCTGAAATCGAAAATTACCATTTCTGATGCGCTGATCATAAAGAGTATCTCTATCTGAGTGCAAATTTGAAAATTTCGCTCTGAGAACCTTTTATTGACAAAAATATAGACATATGAAATCCAAGGCTTTTTTGCAAAATTCTGCTGAACTATAGCCCAGGATTTCAAAACGCACTTTTTTCCCGAAATCGAAAATTACGATAACAGATGCGCTGATAATAAAGAGTATCTCTATCTGAGTGCAAATTTGAAAATTTAGCTCTGAGAACCTTTTATTGACAAAAATATAGACATATGAAATCCAAGGCTTTTTTGCAAAATTCTGCTGAACTATAGCCCAGGATTTCAAAATGCACTTTTTTCCTGAAATCGAAAATTACCATTTCTGATGCGCTGATCATAAAGAGTACCTATAACTGAGTATAAATTTGAAAATCTAGCTCTGAGAACCTTTTATTGACAAAAATATAGAGATATGAAATCCGAGGCTTTTTTGCAAAATGCTGCTGGACTATAGCCCATAATTTCAAAATGCACTTTTTTCCTGAAATCGAAAATTACCATTTCTGATGCGCTGATCATAAAGAGTATCTCTATCTGAGTGCAAATTTGAAAATTTCGCTCTGAGAACCTTTTATTGACAAAAATATAGACATATGAAATCCGAGGCTTTTTTGCAAAATGCTGCTGGACTATAGCCCATAATTTCAAAATGCACTTTTTTCCTGAAATCGAAAATTACCATTTCTGATGCGCTGATCATAAAGAGTACCTATAACTGAGTATAAATTTGAAAATCTAGCTCTGAGAACCTTTTATTGACAAAAATATAGAGATATGAAATCCGAGGCTTTTTTGCAAAAATTTGCTGGACTATAGCCCAGGATTTCAAAACGCACTTTTTTCCCGAAATCGAAAATTACGATAACAGATGCGCTGATAATAAAGAGTATCTCTATCTGAGTGCAAATTTGAAAATTTAGCTCTGAGAACCTTTTATTGACAAAAATATAGACATATGAAATCCAAGGCTTTTTTGCAAAATTCTGCTGAACTATAGCCCAGGATTTCAAAATGCACTTTTTTCCTGAAATCGAAAATTACCATTTCTGATGCGCTGATCATAAAGAGTACCTATAACTGAATATAAATTTGAAAATCTAGCTCTGAGAACCTTTTATTGACAAAAATATAGAGATATGAAATCCGAGGCTTTTTTGCAAAATGCTGCTGGACTATAGCCCATAATTTCAAAATGCACTTTTTTCCTGAAATCGAAAATTACCATTTCTGATGCGCTGATCATAAAGAGTACCTATAACTGAGTATAAATTTGAAAATCTAGCTCTGAGAACCTTTTATTGACAAAAATATAGAGATATGAAATCCGAGGCTTTTTTGCAAAATGCTGCTGGACTATAGCCCATAATTTCAAAATGCACTTTTTTCCTGAAATCGAAAATTACCATTTCTGATGCGCTGATCATAAAGAGTACCTATAACTGAGTATAAATTTGAAAATCTAGCTCTGAGAACCTTTTATTGACAAAAATATAGAGATATGAAATCCGAGGCTTTTTTGCAAAATTCTGCTGGACTATAGCCCAGGATTTCAAAATGCACTTTTTTCCCGAAATCGAAAATTACGATAACAGATGCGCTGATAATAAAGAGTATCTCCATCTGAGTGCAAATTTGAAAATTTAGCTCTGAGAACCTTTTGTTGACAAAAATATAGAGATATGAAATCCGAGGCTTTTTTGCAAAATTCTGCTGGACCCAGGATTTCAAAATGCACTTTTTTCCCGAAATCGAAAATTACGATAACAGATGCGCTGATAATAAAGAGTATCTCTATCTGAGTGCAAATTTGAAAATTTAGCTCTGAGAACCTTTTATTGACAAAAATATAGAGATATGAAATCCGAGGCTTTTTTGCAAAAATCTGCTGGACTATAGCCCAGGATTTCAAAATGCACATTTTTCTTGAAATCGAAAATTACCATTTCTGATGCGCTGATCATAAAGAGTATCTCTATCTGAGTACAAATTTGAAAATCTAGCTCTGAGAACCTTTTATTGACAAAAATATAGAGATATGAAATCCGAGGCTTTTTTGCAAAAATCTGCTGGACTATAGCCCAGGATTTCAAAATGCACATTTTTCTTGAAATCGAAAATTACCATTTCTGATGCGCTGATCATATAGAGTTTCTCTATCTGAGTGCAAATTTGAAAATTTCGCTCTGAGAACCTTTTATTGACAAAAATATAGACATATGAAATGCAAGGCTTTTTTGCAAAATTCTGCTGGACTATAGCCCAGGATTTCAAAATGCACTTTTTTCCTGAAATCGAAAATTACCATTTCTGATGCGCTGATCATAAAGAGTACCTATAACTGAGTATAAATTTGAAAATCTAGCTCTGAGAACCTTTTATTGACAAAAATATAGAGATATGAAATCCGAGGCTTTTTTGCAAAATTCTGCTGGACTATAGCCCATAATTTCAAAATGCACTTTTTTCCTGAAATCGAAAATTACCATTTCTGATGCGCTGATCATAAAGAGTACCTATAACTGAGTATAAATTTGAAAATCTAGCTCTGAGAACCTTTTATTGACAAAAATATAGAGATATGAAATCCGAGGCTTTTTTGCAAAATTCTGCTGGACTATAGCCCATAATTTCAAAATGCACTTTTTTCCTGAAATCGAAAATTACCATTTCTGATGCGCTGATCATAAAGAGTACCTATAACTGAGTATAAATTTGAAAATCTAGCTCTGAGAACCTTTTATTGACAAAAATATAGAGATATGAAATCCAAGGCTTTTTTGCAAAATTCTGCTGAACTATAGCCCAGGATTTCAAAATGCACTTTTTTCCTGAAATCGAAAATTACCATTTCTGATGCGCTGATCATAAAGAGTACCTATAACTGAATATAAATTTGAAAATCTAGCTCTGAGAACCTTTTATTGACAAAAATATAGAGATATGAAATCCGAGGCTTTTTTGCAAAATGCTGCTGGACTATAGCCCATAATTTCAAAATGCACTTTTTTCCTGAAATCGAAAATTACCATTTCTGATGCGCTGATCATAAAGAGTACCTATAACTGAGTATAAATTTGAAAATCTAGCTCTGAGAACCTTTTATTGACAAAAATATAGAGATATGAAATCCGAGGCTTTTTTGCAAAATGCTGCTGGACTATAGCCCATAATTTCAAAATGCACTTTTTTCCTGAAATCGAAAATTACCATTTCTGATGCGCTGATCATAAAGAGTACCTATAACTGAGTATAAATTTGAAAATCTAGCTCTGAGAACCTTTTATTGACAAAAATATAGAGATATGAAATCCGAGGCTTTTTTGCAAAATTCTGCTGGACTATAGCCCAGGATTTCAAAATGCACTTTTTTCCCGAAATCGAAAATTACGATAACAGATGCGCTGATAATAAAGAGTATCTCCATCTGAGTGCAAATTTGAAAATTTAGCTCTGAGAACCTTTTGTTGACAAAAATATAGAGATATGAAATCCGAGGCTTTTTTGCAAAATTCTGCTGGACCCAGGATTTCAAAATGCACTTTTTTCCCGAAATCGAAAATTACGATAACAGATGCGCTGATAATAAAGAGTATCTCTATCTGAGTGCAAATTTGAAAATTTAGCTCTGAGAACCTTTTATTGACAAAAATATAGAGATATGAAATCCGAGGCTTTTTTGCAAAAATCTGCTGGACTATAGCCCAGGATTTCAAAATGCACATTTTTCTTGAAATCGAAAATTACCATTTCTGATGCGCTGATCATAAAGAGTATCTCTATCTGAGTACAAATTTGAAAATCTAGCTCTGAGAACCTTTTATTGACAAAAATATAGAGATATGAAATCCGAGGCTTTTTTGCAGAAATCTGCTGGACTATAGCCCAGGATTTCAAAATGCACTTTTTTCCTGAAATCGAAAATTACCATTTCTGATGCGCTGATCATATAGAGTTTCTCTATCTGAGTATAAATTTGAAAATCTAGCTCTGAGAACCTTTTATTGACAAAAATATAGAGATATGAAATCCGAGGCTTTTTTGCAAAATGCTGCTGGACTATAGCCCATAATTTCAAAATGCACTTTTTTCCTGAAATCGAAAATTACCATTTCTGATGCGCTGATCATAAAGAGTACCTATAACTGAGTATAAATTTGAAAATCTAGCTCTGAGAACCTTTTATTGACAAAAATATAGACATATGAAATCCAAGGCTTTTTTGCAAAATTCTGCTGGACTATAGCCCAGGATTTCAAAATGCACTTTTTTCCTGAAATCGAAAATTACCATTTCTGATGCGCTGATCATATAGAGTTTCTCTATCTGAGTATAAATTTGAAAATCTAGCTCTGAGAACCTTTTATTGACAAAAATATAGAGATATGAAATCCGAGGCTTTTTTGCAAAAATTTGCTGGACTATATATAGCCCAGGATTTCAAAACGCACTTTTTTCCCGAAATCGAAAATTACGATAACAGATGCGCTGATAATAAAAAGTATTTCTATCTGAGTGCAAATTTGAAAATTTAGCTCTGAGAACCTTTTATTGACAAAAATATAGACATATGAAATGCAAGGCTTTTTTGCAAAATTCTGCTGGACTATAGCCCAGGATTTCAAAATGCACTTTTTTCCTGAAATCGAAAATTACCATTTCTGATGCGCTGATCATAAAGAGTACCTATAACTGAGTATAAATTTGAAAATCTAGCTCTGAGAACCTTTTATTGACAAAAATATAGAGATATGAAATCCGAGGCTTTTTTGCAAAATTCTGCTGGACTATAGCCCATAATTTCAAAATGCACTTTTTTCCTGAAATCGAAAATTACCATTTCTGATACGCTGATCATAAAGAGTACCTATAACTGAGTATAAATTTGAAAATCTAGCTCTGAGAACCTTTTATTGACAAAAATATAGAGATATGAAATCCGAGGCTTTTTTGCAAAATTCTGCCGGACTATAGCCCAGGATTTCAAAATGCACTTTTTTCCCGAAATCGAAAATTACGATAACAGATGCGCTGATAATAAAGAGTATCTCTATCTGAGTGCAAATTTGAAAATTTAGCTCTGAGAACCTTTTATTGACAAAAATATAGAGATATGAAATCCGAGGCTTTTTTGCAAAAATCTGCTGGACTATAGCCCAGGATTTCAAAATGCACTTTTTTCCTGAAATCGAAAATTACGATAACAGATGCGCTGATAATAAAGAGTATCTCTATCTGAAAGCAAATTTGAAAATTTAGCTCTGAGAACCTTTTATTGACAAAAATATAGAGATATGAAATCCGAGGCTTTTTTGCAAAAATCTGCTGGACTATAGCCCAGGATTTCAAAATGCACTTTTTTCCCGAAATCGAAAATTACGATAACAGATGCGCTGATAATAAAGAGTATCTCTATCTGAGTGCAAATTTGAAAATTTAGCTCTGAGAACCTTTTATTGACAAAAATATAGAGATATGAAATCCGAGACTTTTTTGCAAAATTCTGCTGGACTATAGCCCAGTTCTGAGAACCTTTTATTGACAAAAATATAGAGATATGAAATCCGAGGCTTTTTTGCAAAATTTTGCTGGACTATGGACCAGGATTTCAAAATGCACTTTTTTCCCGAAATCGAAAATTACGATAGCAGATGCGCTGATAATAAAGAGTATCTCTATCTGAGTGCAAATTTGAAAATTTAGCTCTGAGAACCTTTTATTGACAAAAATATAGAGATATGAAATCCGAGGCTTTTTTGCAAAAATCTGCTGGACTATAGGCCAGGATTTCAAAATGCACTTTTTTCCCGAAATCGAAAATTACGATAACAGATGCGCTGATAATAAAGAGTATCTCTATCTGAGTGCAAATTTGAAAATTTAGCTCTGAGAACCTTTTATTGACAAAAATATATGAAATCCGAGGCTTTTTTGCAAAATTCTGCTGGACTATAGCCCAGGATTTCAAAATGCACTATTTTCCTGAAATCGAAAATTACCATTTCTGATGCGCTGATCATAAAAGTAACCTAAAAGTGAGTATAAATTTGAAAATCTAGCTCTGAGAACCTTTTATTGACAAAAATATAGAGATATGAAATCCAAGGCTTTTTTGCAAAATTCTGCTGGACTATAGCCCATAATTTCAAAATGCACTTTTTTCCTGAAATCGAAAATTACCATTTCTGATGCGCCGATCATAAAGAGTACCTATAACTGAGTATAAATTTGAAAATCTAGCTCTGAGAACCTTTTATTGACAAAAATATAGAGATATGAAATCCGAGGCTTTTTTGCAAAATGCTGCTGGACTATAGCCCATAATTTCAAAATGCACTTTTTTCCTGAAATCGAAAATTACCATTTCTGATGCGCTGATCATAAAGAGTATCTCTATCTGAGTGCAAATTTGAAAATTTCGCTCTGAGAACCTTTTATTGACAAAAATATAGACATATGAAATCCAAGGCTTTTTTGCAAAATTCTGCTGGACTATAGCCCAGGATTTCAAAACGCACTATTTTCCTGAAATCGAAAATTACCATTTCTGATGCGCTGATCATAAAAGTAACCTAAAAGTGAGTATAAATTTGAAAATCTAGCTCTGAGAACTTTTTATTGACAAAAATATATGAAATCCGAGGCTTTTTTGCAAAATGCTGCTGGACTATAGCCCATAATTTCAAAATGCACTTTTTTCCTGAAATCGAAAATTACCATTTCTGATGCGCTGATCATAAAGAGTACCTATAACTGAGTATAAATTTGAAAATCTAGCTCTGAGAACCTTTTATTGACAAAAATATAGAGATATGAAATCCGAGGCTTTTTTGCAAAATGCTGCTGGACTATAGCCCATAATTTCAAAATGCACTTTTTTCCTGAAATCGAAAATTACCATTTCTGATGCGCTGATCATAAAGAGTACCTATAACTGAGTATAAATTTGAAAATCTAGCTCTGAGAACCTTTTATTGACAAAAATATAGAGATATGAAATCCGAGGCTTTTTTGCAAAATTCTGCTGGACCCAGGATTTCAAAATGCACTTTTTTCCCGAAATCGAAAATTACGATAACAGATGCGCTGATAATAAAGAGTATCTCTATCTGAGTGCAAATTTGAAAATTTAGCTCTGAGAACCTTTTATTGACAAAAATATAGAGATATGAAATCCGAGGCTTTTTTGCAAAAATCTGCTGGACTATAGCCCAGGATTTCAAAATGCACATTTTTCTTGAAATCGAAAATTACCATTTCTGATGCGCTGATCATAAAGAGTATCTCTATCTGAGTACAAATTTGAAAATCTAGCTCTGAGAACCTTTTATTGACAAAAATATAGAGATATGAAATCCGAGGCTTTTTTGCAAAAATCTGCTGGACTATACCCCAGGATTTCAAAATGCACATTTTTCTTGAAATCGAAAATTACCATTTCTGATGCGCTGATCATAAAGAGTTTCTCTATCTGAGTGCAAATTTGAAAATTTCGCTCTGAGAACCTTTTATTGACAAAAATATAGACATATGAAATCCAAGGCTTTTTTGCAAAATTCTGCTGGACTATAGCCCAGGATTTCAAAATGCACTTTTTTCCTGAAATCGAAAATTACCATTTCTGATGCGCTGATCATAAAGAGTACCTATAACTGAGTATAAATTTGAAAATCTAGCTCTGAGAACCTTTTATTGACAAAAATATAGAGATATGAAATCCGAGGCTTTTTTGCAAAAATTTGCTGGACTATATATAGCCCAGGATTTCAAAACGCACTTTTTTCCCGAAATCGAAAATTACGATAACAGATGCGCTGATAATAAAAAGTATCTCTATCTGAGTGCAAATTTGAAAATTTCGCTCTGAGAACCTTTTATTGACAAAAATATAGAGATATGAAATCCGAGGCTTTTTTGCAAAAATCTGCTGGACTATACCCCAGGATTTCAAAATGCACATTTTTCTTGAAATCGAAAATTACCATTTCTGATGCGCTGATCATAAAGAGTTTCTCTATCTGAGTGCAAATTTGAAAATTTCGCTCTGAGAACCTTTTATTGACAAAAATATAGACATATGAAATCCAAGGCTTTTTTGCAAAATTCTGCTGGACTATAGCCCATAATTTCAAAATGCACTTTTTTCCTGAAATCGAAAATTACCATTTCTGATACGCTGATCATAAAGAGTACCTATAACTGAGTATAAATTTGAAAATCTAGCTCTGAGAACCTTTTATTGACAAAAATATAGAGATATGAAATCCGAGGCTTTTTTGCAAAATTCTGCTGGACTATAGCCCATAATTTCAAAATGCACTTTTTTCCTGAAATCGAAAATTACCATTTCTGATACGCTGATCATAAAGAGTACCTATAACTGAGTATAAATTTGAAAATCTAGCTCTGAGAACCTTTTATTGACAAAAATATAGAGATATGAAATCCGAGGCTTTTTTGCAAAATTCTGCTGGACTATAGCCCAGGATTTCAAAATGCACTTTTTTCCCGAAATCGAAAATTACGATAACAGATGCGCTGATAATAAAGAGTATCTCTATCTGAGTGCAAATTTGAAAATTTAGCTCTGAGAACCTTTTATTGACAAAAATATAGAGATATGAAATCCGAGGCTTTTTTGCAAAAATCTACTGGACTATAGCCCAGGATTTCAAAATGCACTTTTTTTCCGAAATCGAAAATTACGATAACAGATGCGCTGATAATAAAGAGTATCTCTATCTGAGTGCAAATTTGAAAATTTAGCTCTGAGAACCTTTTATTGACAAAAATATAGAGATATGAAATCCGAGGCTTTTTTGCAAAAATCTGCTGGACTATAGCCCAGGATTTCAAAATGCACTTTTTTCCTGAAATCGAAAATTACCATTTCTGATGCGCTGATCATAAAGAGTACCTATAACTGAGTATAAATTTGAAAATCTAGCTCTGAGAACCTTTTATTGACAAAAATATAGAGATATGAAATCCGAGGCTTTTTTGCAAAAATCTACTGGACTATAGCCCAGGATTTCAAAATGCACTTTTTTTCCGAAATCGAAAATTACGATAACAGATGCGCTGATAATAAAGAGTATCTCTATCTGAGTGCAAATTTGAAAATTTAGCTCTGAGAACCTTTTATTGACAAAAATATAGAGATATGAAATCCGAGGCTTTTTTGCAAAAATCTACTGGACTATAGCCCAGGATTTCAAAATGCACTTTTTTTCCGAAATCGAAAATTACGATAACAGATGCGCTGATAATAAAGAGTATCTCTATCTGAGTGCAAATTTGAAAATTTAGCTCTGAGAACCTTTTATTGACAAAAATATAGAGATATGAAATCCGAGGCTTTTTTGCAAAAATCTGCTGGACTATAGCCCAGGATTTCAAAATGCACTTTTTTCCTGAAATCGAAAATTACCATTTCTGATGCGCTGATCATAAAGAGTACCTATAACTGAGTATAAATTTGAAAATCTAGCTCTGAGAACCTTTTATTGACAAAAATATAGAGATATGAAATCCGAGGCTTTTTTGCAAAAATTTGCTGGACTATAGCCCAGGATTTCAAAACGCACTTTTTTCCCGAAATCGAAAATTACGATAACAGATGCGCTGATAATAAAGAGTATCTCTATCTGAGTGCAAATTTGAAAATTTAGCTCTGAGAACCTTTTATTGACAAAAATATAGACATATGAAATCCAAGGCTTTTTTGCAAAATTCTGCTGAACTATAGCCCAGGATTTCAAAATGCACTTTTTTCCTGAAATCGAAAATTACCATTTCTGATGCGCTGATCATAAAGAGTACCTATAACTGAGTATAAATTTGAAAATCTAGCTCTGAGAACCTTTTATTGACAAAAATATAGAGATATGAAATCTGAGGCTTTTTTGCAAAATGCTGCTGGACTATAGCCCATAATTTCAAAATGCACTTTTTTCCTGAAATCGAAAATTACCATTTCTGATACGCTGATCATAAAGAGTACCTATAACTGAGTATAAATTTGAAAATCTAGCTCTGAGAACCTTTTATTGACAAAAATATAGAGATATGAAATCCGAGGCTTTTTTGCAAAATTCTGCTGGACTATAGCCCAGGATTTCAAAATGCACTTTTTTCCCGAAATCGAAAATTACGATAACAGATGCGCTGATAATAAAGAGTATCTCTATCTGAGTGCAAATTTGAAAATTTAGCTCTGAGAACCTTTTATTGACAAAAATATAGAGATATGAAATCCGAGGCTTTTTTGCAAAAATCTACTGGACTATAGCCCAGGATTTCAAAATGCACTTTTTTTCCGAAATCGAAAATTACGATAACAGATGCGCTGATAATAAAGAGTATCTCTATCTGAGTGCAAATTTGAAAATTTAGCTCTGAGAACCTTTTATTGACAAAAATATAGAGATATGAAATCCGAGGCTTTTTTGCAAAAATCTGCTGGACTATAGCCCAGGATTTCAAAATGCACTTTTTTCCTGAAATCGAAAATTACGATAACAGATGCGCTGATAATAAAGAGTATCTCTATCTGAAAGCAAATTTGAAAATTTAGCTCTGAGAACCTTTTATTGACAAAAATATAGAGATATGAAATCCGAGGCTTTTTTGCAAAAATCTGCTGGACTATAGCCCAGGATTTCAAAATGCACTTTTTTCCCGAAATCGAAAATTACGATAACAGATGCGCTGATAATAAAGAGTATCTCTATCTGAGTGCAAATTTGAAAATCTAGCTCTGAGAACCTTTTATTGACAAAAATATAGAGATATGAAATCCGAGGCTTTTTTGCAAAAATCTGCTGGACTATAGCCCAGGATTTCAAAATGCACTTTTTTCCCGAAATCGAAAATTACGATAACAGATGCGCTGATAATAAAGAGTATCTCTATCTGAGGGCAAATTTGAAAATTTAGCTCTGAGAACCTTTTATTGACAAAAATATAGAGATATGAAATCCGAGGCTTTTTTGCAAAAATCTGCTGGACTATAGGCCAGGATTTCAAAATGCACTTTTTTCCCGAAATCGAAAATTACGATAACAGATGCGCTGATAATAAAGAGTATCTCTATCTGAGTACAAATTTGAAAATCTAGCTCTGAGAACCTTTTATTGACAAAAATATAGAGATATGAAATCCGAGGCTTTTTTGCAAAAATCTGCTGGACTATACCCCAGGATTTCAAAATGCACATTTTTCTTGAAATCGAAAATTACCATTTCTGATGCGCTGATCATAAAGAGTTTCTCTATCTGAGTGCAAATTTGAAAATTTCGCTCTGAGAACCTTTTATTGACAAAAATATAGAGATATGAAATCCGAGGCTTTTTTGCAAAATTCTGCTGGACTATAGCCCAGGATTTCAAAATGCACTATTTTCCTGAAATCGAAAATTACCATTTCTGGTGCGCTGATCATAAAGAGTACCTATAACTGAGTATAAATTTGAAAATCTAGCTCTGAGAACCTTTTATTGACAAAAATATAGAGATATGAAATCCGAGGCTTTTTTGCAAAATTCTGCTGGACTATAGCCCAGGATTTCAAAATGCACTTTTTTCCTGAAATCGAAAATTACGATTTCTGAGATACTGATAAATAAAAGTATCTCGTACTAAGTACAAATTTGAAAACCTAGCTTTGAGAACCTTTTATTGACAAAAATATAGAGATATGAAATCCGAGGCTTTTTTGCAAAATTCTGCTGGACTATAGCCCATGATTTCAAAATGCACTTTTTTCCTGAAATCGAAAATTACGATTTCTGAGATACTGATAATAAAAAGTATCTGTTACTGAGTATAAATTTGAAAATCTAGCTCTGAGAACCTTTTATTGACAAAAATATAGAGATATGAAATCCGAGGCTTTTTTGCAAAATTCTGCTGGACTATAGCCCATGATTTCAAAATGCACTTTTTTCCTGAAATCGAAAATTACGATTTCTGAGATACTGATAATTACAAGTATCTCTTACTCAGGGCAAAGTTGAAAAATTAGCACTGAGAACCTTTTATTGACAAAAATATAGAGACATGAAATCCGAGGCTTTTTTGCAAAATTCTGCTGGACTATAGCCCATGATTTCAAAATGCACTTTTTTCCTGAAATCGAAAATTACGATTTCTGAGATACTGATAATAAAAAGTATCTGTTACTGAGTATAAATTTGAAAATCTAGCTCTGAGAACCTTTTATTGACAAAAATATAGAGATATGAAATCCGAGGCTTTTTTGCAAAATTCTGCTGGACTATAGCCCATGATTTCAAAATGCACTTTTTTCCTGAAATCGAAAATTACGATTTCTGAGATACTGATAATTACAAGTATCTCTTACTTAGGGCAAAGTTGAAAAATTAGCACTGAGAACCTTTTATTGACAAAAATATGGAGACATGAAATCCGAGGCTTTTTTGCAAAATTCTGCTGGACTATAGCCCATGATTTCAAAATGCACTTTTTTCCTGAAATCGAAAATTTCGATTTCTGATGCGCTGATAATTAAGAGCAACTATAACTGAATATAAATTTGAAAATCTAGCTTTGAGAACCTTTTATTGACAAAAATATAGAGACATGAAATCCGAGGCTTTTTTGCAAAATTCTGCTGGACTATAGCCCATGATTTCAAAATGCACTTTTTTCCTGAAATCGAAAATTTCGATTTCTGATGCGCTGATAATTAAGAGCAACTATAACTGAATATAAATTTGAAAATTTAGCTTTGAGAACCTTTTATTGACAAAAATATAGAGACATCAAATCCGAGGCTTTTTTGCAAAATTCTGCTGGACTATAGCCCATGATTTCAAAATGCACTTTTTTCCTGAAATCGAAAATTTCGATTTCTGATAATAAAGAGCAACTATAACTGAATATAAATTTGAAAATCTAGCTTTGAGAACCTTTTATTGACAAAAATATAGAGGCATGAAATCCGAGGCTTTTTTGCAAAATTCTGCTGGACTATAGCCTATGATTTCAAAATGCACTTTTTTCCTGAAATCGAAAATTACGATTTCTGATGCGCTGATAATAAAGAGTACCTATAACTGCGTAAAAATTTGAAAACCTAGCTTTGAGAACCTTTTATTGACAAAAATATAGAGGCATGAAATCCGAGGCTTTTTTGCAAAATTCTGCTGGACTATAGCCAATGATTTCAAAATGCACTTTTTTCCTGAAATCGAAAATTACGATTTCTGATGCGCTGATATTAACGAGTACCTATAACTGCGTACAAATTTGAAAATCTAGCTTTGAGAACCTTTTATTGACAAAAATATAGAGGCATGAAATCCGACGCTTTTTTGCAAAATTCTGCTGGACTATAGCCCATGATTTCAAAATGCACTTTTTTCCCGAAATCGAAATTATGATTTCTGATGCGCTGATAATAAAGAGTACCTATAACTTAGTACAGATTTGAATATCTAGCTTTGAGAACCCTTTATTGACAAAAATATAGAGACATGAAACCCGAGGCTTTTTTGCAAAATTCTGCTGGACTATAGCCCATGATTTCAAAATGCACTTTTTTCCTGAAAGCGAAAATTACGATTTCTGATGCGCTGATAATAAAGAGTACCTATAACTGAGTACAGATTTGAAAATCTAGCTTTGAGAACCTTTTATTGACAAAAATATAGAGATTTGAAATCCGAGGATTTTTTGCAAAATTCTGCTGGACTATAGCCCATGATTTCAAAATGCACTTTTTTCCTGAAATCGAAAATTACGATTTCTGAGATACTGATAATAAAGAGTCCCTAAAACTGAGTACAAATTTGAAAATCTAGCTCTAAAAACCTTTTATTGACAAAAATATAGAGATTTGAAATCCGAGGTTTTTTTGCAAAATTCTGCTGGACTATAGCCCATGATTTCAAAATGCACTTTTTTCCTGAAATCGAAAATAACGATTTCTGAAATACTCATAATAAAGAGTCCCTTAAACTGAGTACAAATTTGAAAATCTAGCTTTGAGAACATTTTATTGACTAAAATACAGAGATTTGAAATCCAAGGCTTTTTTCCAAAATTCTGCTGGACTATAGCCCATGATTTCAAAATGCACTTTTTTCCTGAAAGCGAAAATTACGATTTCTGCTGGACTATAGCCCATGATTTCAAAATGCACTTTTTTCCTGAAATCGAAAATTACGATTTCTGAGATACTGATAATAAAGAATCCCTTAAACTGAGTACAAATTTGAAAATCTAGCTTTGAGAACCTTTTATTGACTAAAATACAGAGATTTGAAATCCAAGGCTTTTTTGCAAAATTCTGCTGGACTATAGCCCATGATTTCAAAATGCACTTTTTTCCTGAAAGCGAAAATTACGATTTCTGATGCGCTGATAATAAAGAGTACCTATAACTGAGTACAGATTTGAAAATCTAGCTTTGAGGACCTTTTATTGACAAAAATATAGAGATTTGAAATCCGAGGCTTTTTTGCAAAAATCTGCTGGACTATAGCCAATGATTTCAAAATGCACTTTTTTCCTGAAATCGAAAATTACGATTTCTGAGATACTCATAATAAAGAGTCCCTTAAACTGAGTACAAATTTGAAAATCTAGCTTTGAGAACCTTTTATTAACAAAAATATAGAGATTTGAAATCCGAGGCTTTTTTGCAAAATTCTGCTGGACTATAGCCCATGATTTCAAAATGCACTTTTTTCCTGAAATCGAAAATTACGATTTCTGATGCGCTGATAATAAAGAGTACCTACAACTGATTACAAATTTGAAAACCTAGCTTTGAGAACCTTTTATTAACAAAAATATAGAGATTTGAAATCCGAGGCTTTTTTGCAAAATTCTGCTGGACTATAGCCCATGATTTCAAAATGCACTTTTTTCCTGAAATCGAAAATTACGATTTCTGATGCGCTGATAATAAAGAGTATCTCTATCTGAGTGCAAATTTGAAAACCTAGCTTTGAGAACCTTTTATTGACTAAAATACAGAGATTTGAAATCCAAGGCTTTTTTGCAAAATTCTGCTGGACTATAGCCCATGATTTCAAAATGCACTTTTTTCCTGAAAGCGAAAATTACGATTTCTGCTGGACTATAGCCCATGATTTCAAAATGCACTTTTTTCCTGAAATCGAAAATTACGATTTCTGAGATACTGATAATAAAGAGTCCCTAAAACTGAGTACAAATTTGAAAATCTAGCTTTGAGAACCTTTTATTGACAAAAATATAGAGACATGAAATCCGAGGCTTTTTTGCAAAATTCTGCTGGACTATAGCCCATGATTTCAAAATGCACTTTTTTCCTGAAATCGAAAATTACGATTTCTGAGATACTGATAATAAAGAGTCCCTAAAACTGAGTACAAATTTGAAAATCTAGCTTAGAGAACCTTTTATTGACTAAAATACAGAGATTTGAAATCCAAGGCTTTTTTGCAAAATTCTGCTGGACTATAGCCCATGATTTCAAAATGCACTTTTTTCCTGAAAGCGAAAATTACGATTTCTGATACGCTGATAATAAAGAGTACCTACTACTGAGTACAGATTTGAAAATCTAGCTTTGAGAAGCTTTTATTGACAAAAATATTGAGACATGAAATCCGAGGCTTTTTTGCAAAATTCTGCTGGACTATAGCCCATGATTTCAAAATGCACATTTTTCCTGAAATCGAAAATTACGATTTCTGAGATACTGATAATAAAGAGTCCCTAAAACTGAGTACAAATTTGATAATCTAGCCATAAAAACCTTTTATTGACAAAATTATAGAGATTTGAAATCCGAGGCTTTTTTGCAAAATTCTGCTGGACTATAGCCCATGATTTGAAAATGCACTTTTTTCCTGAAATCGAAAATTACGATTTCTGAGATACTGATAATAAAGAGTCCCTAAAACTGAGTACAAATTTGAAAATCTAGCTCTTAAAACCTTTTATTGACAAAAATATAGAGATTTGAAATCCGAGGCTTTTTTGCAAAATTCTGCTGTACTATAGCCCATGATTTCAAAATGCACTTTTTTCCTGAAATCGAAAATTACGACTTCTGATGCGCTGATAATAAAGAGTCCCTAAAACTGAGTACAAATTTGAAAATCTAGCTTAGAGAACCTTTTATTGACTAAAATACAGAGATTTGAAATCCAAGGCTTTTTTGCAAAATTCTGCTGGACTATAGCCTATGATTTCAAAATGCACTTTTTTCCTGAAAGCGAAAATTACGATTTCTGATGCGCTGATAATAAAGAGTACCTATAACTGAGTACAGATTTGAAAATCTAGCTTTGAGAAGCTTTTATTGACAAAAATATTGAGACATGAAATCCGAGGCTTTTTTGCAAAATTCTGCTGGACTATACCCCCATGATTTCAAAATGCACTTTTTTCCTGAAATCGAAAATTACGATTACTGAGATACTGATAATAAAGAGTCCCTAAAACTGAGTACAAATTTGAAAATCTAGCTCTAAAAACCTTTTATTGACAAAAATATAGAGATTTGAAATCCGAGGCTTTTTTGCAAAATTCTGCTGTCCCTAAAACTGAGTACAAATTTGAAAATCTAGCTTTGAGAACCTTTTATTGACAAAAATATAGAGACATGAAATCCGAGGCTTTTTTGCAAAATTCTGCTGGACTATAGCCCATGATTTCAAAATGCACTTTTTTCCTGAAATCGAAAATTACGATTTCTGATGCGCTGATAATAAAGAGTACCTATAACTTAGTACAGATTTGAAAATCTAGCTTTGAGAACCTTTTATTGACTAAAATACAGAGATTTGAAATCCAAGGCTTTTTTGCAAAATTCTGCTGGACTATAGCCCATGATTTCAAAATGCACTTTTTTCCTGAAAGCGAAAATTACGATTTCTGATGCGCTGATAATAAAGAGTACCTATAACTGAGTACAGATTTGAAAATCTAGCTTTGAAAAGCTTTTATCGACAAAAATATAGACACATGAAATCCGAGGCTTTTTTGCAAAATTCTGCTGGACTATAGCCCATGATTTCAAAATGCACTTTTTTCCTGAAATCGAAAATTACAATTTCTGATGCGCTGATAATAAAGAGTACCTATAACTTAGTACAGATTTGAAAATCTAGCTTTGAGAACCTTTTATTGACAAAAATATAGAGACATGAAACCCGAGGCTTTTTTGCAAAATTCTGCTGGACTATAGCCCATGATTTCAAAATGCACTTTTTTCCTGAAAGCGAAAATTACGATTTCTGATGCGCTGATAATAAAGAGTGCCTATAACTGAGTACAGATGTGAAAATCTAGCTTTGAGAAGCTTTTATTGACAAAAATATAGAGACATGAAATCCGAGGCTTTTTTTGCAAAATTCTGCTGGACTATAGCCCATGATTTCAAAATGCACTTTTTTCCTGAAATCGAAAATTACGATTTCTGATGCGCTGATAATAAAGAGTTCCCATAACCGAGTAAAGATTTGAAAATCTAGCTTTGAGAACCTTTTATTGACAAAAATATAGAGACATGAAATCCGAGGCTTTTTTGCAAAATTCTGCTGGCCTATAGCCCATGATTTCAAAATGCACTTTTTTCCTGAAATCGAAAATTACAATTTCTGAGATACTGATAATAAAGAGTCCCTAAAACTGAGTACAAATTTGAAAATCTAGCTTTGAGAACCTTTTATTGACAAAAATATAGAGACATGAAACCCGAGGCTTTTTTGCAAAATTCTGCTGGACTATAGCCAATGATTTCAAAATGCACTTTTTTCCTGAAATCGAAAATTACGATTTCTGATGCGCTGATAATATAGAGTACCTATAACTTAGTACAGATTTGAAAATCTAGCTTTGAGAACCTTTTATTGACAATAATATAGAGACATGAAATCCGAGGCTTTTTTGCAAAATTCTGCTGGACTATAGCCAATGATTTCAAAATGCACTTTTTTCCTGAAATCGAAAATTACGAGTTCTGATGCGCTGATAATATAGAGTACCTATAACTTAGTACAGATTTGAAAATCTAGCTTTGAGAACCTTTTATTGACAATAATATAGAGACATGAAATCCGAGGCTTTTTTGCGAAATTCTGCTGGACTATAGTCAATGATTTCAAAATGCACTTTTTTCCTGAAATCGAAAATTACGATTTCTGATGCGCTGATAATAAAGAGCACCTATAACTTAGTACAGATTTGAAAATCTAGCTTTGAGAACCTTTTATTGACAAAAATATAGAGACATGAAACCCGAGGCTTTTTTGCAAAATTCTGCTGGACTATAGCCCATGATTTCAAAATGCACTTTTTTCCTGAAATCGAAAATTACGATTTCTGATGCGCTGATAATAAAGAGTACCTATAACTGAGTACAGATTTGAAAATCTAGCTTTGAGAACATTTTATTGACAAAAATATAGAGACATGAAATCCGAGGCTTTTTTGCAAAATTCTGCTGGACTATAGCCCATGATTTCAAAATGCACTTTTTTCCTGAAAGCGAAAATTACGATTTCTGATGCGCTGATAATAAAGAGCACCTATAACTTAGTACAGATTTGAAAATCTAGCTTTGAGAACCTTTTATTGACAAAAATATAGAGACATGAAACCCGAGGCTTTTTTGCAAAATTCTGCTGGACTATAGCCCATGATTTCAAAATGCACTTTTTTCCTGAAATCGAAAATTACGATTTCTGATGCGCTGATAATATAGAGTACCTATAACTTAGTACAGATTTGAAAATCTAGCTTTGAGAACCTTTTATTGACAAAAATATAGAGACATGAAACCCGAGGCTTTTTTGCAAAATTCTGCTGGACTATAGCCAATGATTTCAAAATGCACTTTTTTCCTGAAATCGAAAGTTACGATTTCTGAGATACTGATAATAAAGAGTCCCTAAAACTGAGTACAAATTTGAAAATCTAGCTCTTAAAACCTTTAATTGACAAAAATATAGAGATTTGAAATCCGAGGTTTTTAGCAAAATTCTGCTGGACTATAGCCCATGATTTCAAAATGCACTTTTTTCCTGAAAGCGAAAATTACGATTTCTGATGCGCTGATAATAAAAAGTACCTATAACTGAGTACTGATGTGAAAATCTAGCTTTGAGAAGCTTTTATTGACAAAAATATAGAGACATGAAATCCGAGGCTTTTTTGCAAAATTCTGCTGGACTATAGCCCATGATTTTAAAATGCACTTTTTTCCTGAAAGCGAAAATTACGATTTCTGATGCGCTGATAATAAAAAGTACCTATAACTGAGTACTGATGTGAAAATCTAGCTTTGAGAAGCTTTTATTGACAAAAATATAGAGACATGAAATCCGAGGCTTTTTTGCAAAATTCTGCTGGACTATACCCCATGATTTCAAAATGCACTTTTTTCCTGAAATCGAAAATTACGATTTCTGAGATACTGATAATAAAGAGTCCCTAAAACTGAGTACAAATTTGAAAATCTAGCTCTAAAAACCTTTTATTGACAAAAATATAGAGATTTGAAATCCGAGGCTTTTTTGCAAAATTCTGCTGGAAGATAGCCCATGATTTCAAAATGCACTTTTTTCCTGAAATCGAAAATTACGATTTCTGAGATACTGATAATAAAGAGTCCCTAAAACTGAGTACAAATTTGAAAATCTAGCTCTAAAAACCTTTAATTGACAAAAATATAGAGATTTGAAATCCGAGGCTTTTTTGCAAAATTCTGCTGGACTATAGCCCATGATTTCAAAATGCACTTTTTTCCTGAAATCGAAAATTACGATTTCTGAGATACTGATAATAAAGAGTCCCTAAAACTGAGTACAAATTTGAAAATCTAGCTCTAAAAACCTTTAATTGACAAAAATATAGAGATTTGAAATCCGAGGCTTTTTTGCAAAATTCTGCTGGACTATAGCCCATGATTTCAAAATGCACTTTTTTCCTGAAAGCGAAAATTACGATTTCTGATGCGCTGATAATAAAAAGTACCTATAACTGAGTACTGATGTGAAAATCTAGCTTTGAGAAGCTTTTATTGACAAAAATATAGAGACATGAAATCCGAGGCTTTTTTGCAAAATTCTGCTGGAAGATAGCCCATGATTTCAAAATGCATTTTTTTCCTGAAATCGAAAATTACGATTTCTGAGATACTGATAATAAAGAGTCCCTAAAACTGAGTACAAATTTGAAAATCTAGCTCTAAAAGCCTTTTATTGACAAAAATATAGAGATTTGAAATCCGAGGCTTTTTTGCAAAATTCTGCTGGAAGATAGCCCATGATTTCAAAATGCACTTTTTTCCTGAAATCGAAAATTACGATTTCTGAGATACTGATAATAAAGAGTCCCTAAAACTGAGTACAAATTTGAAAATCTAGCTCTAAAAACCTTTTATTGACAAAAATATAGAGATTTGAAATCCGAGGCTTTTTTGCAAAATTCTGCTGGAAGATAGCCCATGATTTCAAAATGCACTTTTTTCCTGAAATCGAAAATTACGATTTCTGATGCGCTGATAATAAAGAGTACCTATAACTGAGTACAGATTTGAAAATCTAGCTTTGAGAAGCTTTTAATTAAATTTAGAGACATGAAACCCTAGGCTTTTTTGCAAAATTCTGCTGGACTATAGCCAATGACTTCAAAATGCACTTTTTTCCTGAAATCGAAAATTACGATTTCTGATGCGCTGATAATAAAGAGTTCCCATAACCGAGTACAGATTTGAAAATCTAGCTTTGAGAACCTTTTATTGACAAAAATATAGAGACATGAAACCCTAGGCTTTTTTGCAAAATTCTGCTGGACTATAGCCCATGATTTCAAAATGCACTTTTTTCCTGAAATCGAAAATTACGATTTCTGATGCGCTGATAATAAAGAGTTCCCATAACCGAGTACAGATTTGAAAATCTAGCTTTGAGAACCTTTAATTGACAAAAATATAGAGACATGAAATCCGAGGCTTTTTTGCAAAATTCTGCTGGACTATAGCCAATGACTTCAAAATGCACTTTTTTCCTGAAATCGAAAATTACGATTTCTGATGCGCTGATAATAAAGAGTTCCCATAACCGAGTACAGATTTGAAAATCTAGCTTTGAGAACCTTTTATTGACAAAAATATAGAGACATGAAACCCGAGGCTTTTTTGCAAAATTCTGCTGGACTATAGCCCATGATTTCAAAATGCACTTTTTTCCTGAAATCGAAAATTACGATTTCTGATGCGCTGATAATAAAGAGTACCTATAACTGAGTACAGATTTGAAAATCTAGCTTTGAGAAGCTTTTATTGACAAAAATATAGAGACATGAAACCCGAGGCTTTTTTGTAAAATTCTGCTGGACTATAGCCCATGATTTCAAAATGCACTTTTTTCCTGAAATCGAAAATTACGATTTCTGATGCGCTGATAATAAAGAGTTCCCATAACCGAGTACAGATTTGAAAATCTAGCTTTGAGAACCTTTTATTGACAAAAATATAGAGACATGAAACCCGAGGCTTTTCTGCAAAATTCTGCTGGATTATAGCCCATGATTTCAAAATGCACTTTTTTCCAGAAATCGAAAATTAAGATTTCTGATGCGCTGATAATAAAGAGTACCTATAACTGAGTACAGATTTGAAAATCTAGCTTTGAGAACCTTTTATTGACAAAAATATAGAGACATGAAACCCGAGGCTTTTTTGCAAAATTCTGCTGGACTATAGCCCATGATTTCAAAATGCACTTTTTTCCTGAAATCGAAAATTACGATTTCTGATGCACTGATAATAAAGAGTTCCCATAACCGAGTACAGATTTGAAAATCTAGCTTTGAGAACCTTTTATTGACAAAAATATAGTGACATGAAACCCGAGGCTTTTTTGCAAAATTCTGCTGGACTATAGCCCATGATTTCAAAATGCACTTTTTTCCTGAAATCGAAAATTACGATTTCTGATGCGCTGATAATAAAGAGTACCTATAACTGAGTACAGATTTGAAAATCTAGCTTTGAGAAGCTTTTATTGACAAAAATATAGAGACATGAAATCCGAGGCTTTTTTGCAAAATTCTGCTAGACTATAGCCCATGATTTCAAAATGCACTTTTTTCCTGAAATCGAAAATTACGATTTCTGATGCGCTGATAATAAAGAGTACCTATAACTTAGTACAGATTTGAAAATCTAGCTTTGAGAACCTTTTATTGACAAAAATATAGAGACATGAAACCCGAGGCTTTTTTGCAAAATTCTGCTGGACTATAGCCAATGACTTCAAAATGCACTTTTTTCCTGAAATCGAAAATTACGATTTCTGATGCGCTGATAATAAAGAGTTCCCATAACCGAGTACAGATTTGAAAATCTAGCTTTGAGAAGCTTTTATTGACAAAAATATAGAGACATGAAATCCGAGGCTTTTTTGCAAAATTCTGCTAGACTATAGCCCATGATTTCAAAATGCACTTTTTTCCTGAAATCGAAAATTACGATTTCTGATGCGCTGATAATAAAGAGTACCTATAACTTAGTACAGATTTGAAAATCTAGCTTTGAGAACCTTTTATTGACAAAAATATAGAGACATGAAACCCGAGGCTTTTTTGCAAAATTCTGCTGGACTATAGCCAATGACTTCAAAATGCACTTTTTTCCTGAAATCGAAAATTACGATTTCTGATGCGCTGATAATAAAGAGTTCCCATAACCGAGTACAGATTTGAAAATCTAGCTTTGAGAACCTTTTATTGACAAAAATATAGAGACATGAAACCCTAGGCTTTTTTGCAAAATTCTGCTGGACTATAGCCCATGATTTCAAAATGCACTTTTTTCCTGAAATCGAAAATTACGATTTCTGATGCGCTGATAATAAAGAGTTCCCATAACCGAGTACAGATTTGAAAATCTAGCTTTGAGAAGCTTTTATTGACAAAAATATAGAGACATGAAATCCGAGGCTTTTTTGCAAAATTCTGCTAGACTATAGCCCATGATTTCAAAATGCACTTTTTTCCTGAAATCGAAAATTACGATTTCTGATGCGCTGATAATAAAGAGTACCTATAACTTAGTACAGATTTGAAAATCTAGCTTTGAGAACCTTTTATTGACAAAAATATAGAGACATGAAACCCGAGGCTTTTTTGCAAAATTCTGCTGGACTATAGCCAATGACTTCAAAATGCACTTTTTTCCTGAAATCGAAAATTACGATTTCTGATGCGCTGATAATAAAGAGTTCCCATAACCGAGTACAGATTTGAAAATCTAGCTTTGAGAACCTTTTATTGACAAAAATATAGAGACATGAAACCCTAGGCTTTTTTGCAAAATTCTGCTGGACTATAGCCCATGATTTCAAAATGCACTTTTTTCCTGAAATCGAAAATTACGATTTCTGATGCGCTGATAATAAAGAGTTCCCATAACCGAGTACAGATTTGAAAATCTAGCTTTGAGAACCTTTTATTGACAAAAATATAGAGACATGAAACCCGAGGCTTTTTTGCAAAATTCTGCTGGACTATAGCCCATGATTTCAAAATGCACTTTTTTCCTGAAATCGAAAATTACGATTTCTGATGCGCTGATAATAAAGAGTACCTATAACTGAGTACAGATTTGAAAATCTAGCTTTGAGAAGCTTTTATTGACAAAAATATAGAGACATGAAATCCGAGGCTTTTTTGCAAAATTCTGCTAGACTATAGCCCATGATTTCAAAATGCACTTTTTTCCTGAAATCGAAAATTACGATTTCTGATGCGCTGATAATAAAGAGTTCCCATAACCGAGTACAGATTTGAAAATCTAGCTTTGAGAACCTTTAATTGACAAAAATATAGAGACATGAAATCCGAGGCTTTTTTGCAAAATTCTGCTGGACTATAGCCAATGACTTCAAAATGCACTTTTTTCCTGAAATCGAAAATTACGATTTCTGATGCGCTGATAATAAAGAGTTCCCATAACCGAGTACAGATTTGAAAATCTAGCTTTGAGAACCTTTTATTGACAAAAATATAGAGACATGAAACCCCAGGCTTTTTTGCAAAATTCTGCTGGACTATAGCCCATGATTTCAAAATGCACTTTTTTCCTGAAATCGAAAATTACGATTTCTGATGCGCTGATAATAAAGAGTACCTATAACTGAGTACAGATTTGAAAATCTAGCTTTGAGAAGCTTTTATTGACAAAAATATAGAGACATGAAACCCGAGGCTTTTTTGTAAAATTCTGCTGGACTATAGCCCATGATTTCAAAATGCACTTTTTTCCTGAAATCGAAAATTACGATTTCTGATGCGCTGATAATAAAGAGTTCCCATAACCGAGTACAGATTTGAAAATCTAGCTTTGAGAACCTTTTATTGACAAAAATATAGAGACATGAAACCCGAGGCTTTTTTGCAAAATTCTGCTGGATTATAGCCCATGATTTCAAAATGCACTTTTTTCCTGAAATCGAAAATTACGATTTCTGATGCGCTGATAATAAAGAGTACCTATAACTGAGTACAGATTTGAAAATCTACCTTTGAGAACCTTTTATTGACAAAAATATAGTGACATGAAACCCGAGGCTTTTTTGCAAAATTCTGCTGGACTATAGCCCATGATTTCAAAATGCACTTTTTTCCTGAAATCGAAAATTACGATTTCTGATGCGCTGATAATAAAGAGTACCTATAACTGAGTACAGATTTGAAAATCTACCTTTGAGAACCTTTTATTGACAAAAATATAGTGACATGAAACCCGAGGCTTTTTTGCAAAATTCTGCTGGACTATAGCCCATGGTTTCAAAATGCACTTTTTTCCTGAAATCGAATATTATGATTTCTGAGATGCTGATAATTAAAAGTATCTCTTACTAAGTACAGATTTGAAAATCTAGCTTTGAGAAGCTTTTATTGACAAAAATATAGAGACATGAAACCCGAGGCTTTTTTGTAAAATTCTGCTGGACTATAGCCCATGATTTCAAAATGCACTTTTTTCCTGAAATCGAAAATTACGATTTCTGATGCGCTGATAATAAAGAGTTCCCATAACCGAGTACAGATTTGAAAATCTAGCTTTGAGAACCTTTTATTGACAAAAATATAGAGACATGAAACCCGAGGCTTTTTTGCAAAATTCTGCTGGATTATAGCCCATGATTTCAAAATGCACTTTTTTCCTGAAATCGAAAATTACGATTTCTGATGCGCTGATAATAAAGAGTACCTATAACTGAGTACAGATTTGAAAATCTACCTTTGAGAACCTTTTATTGACAAAAATATAGAGACATGAAACCCGAGGCTTTTTTGCAAAATTCTGCTGGACTATAGCCCATGATTTCAAAATGCACTTTTTTCCTGAAATCGAAAATTACGATTTCTGATGCACTGATAATAAAGAGTTCCCATAACCGAGTACAGATTTGAAAATCTAGCTTTGAGAACCTTTTATTGACAAAAATATAGTGACATGAAACCCGAGGCTTTTTTGCAAAATTCTGCTGGACTATAGCCCATGATTTCAAAATGCACTTTTTTCCTGAAATCGAAAATTACGATTTCTGATGCGCTGATAATAAAGAGTACCTATAACTTAGTACAGATTTGAAAATCTAGCTTTGAGAACCTTTTATTGACTAAAATACAGAGATTTGAAATCCAAGGCTTTTTTGCAAAATTCTGCTGGACTATAGCCCATGATTTCAAAATGCACTTTTTTCCTGAAATCGAAAATTACGATTTCTGATGCACTGATAATAAAGAGTTCCCATAACCGAGTACAGATTTGAAAATCTAGCTTTGAGAAGCTTTTATTGACAAAAATATAGAGACATGAAATCCGAGGCTTTTTTGCAAAATTCTGCTGGACTATAGCCCATGATTTCAAAATGCACTTTTTTCCTGAAATCGAAAATTACGATTTCTGATGCACTGATAATAAAGAGTTCCCATAACCGAGTACAGATTTGAAAATCTAGCTTTGAGAAGCTTTTATTGACAAAAATATAGAGACATGAAATCCGAGGCTTTTTTGCAAAATTCTGCTGGACCATAGCCTATGATTTCAAAATGCACTTTTTTCCTGAAATCGAAAATTACGATTTCCGATGCGCTGATAATAAAGAGTACCTATAACTTATAGAGAGAATATAGAGAATTGAAATCCAAGGCTTTTTTGCAAAATTCTGCTGGACTATAGCCCATGATTTCAAAATGCACCTTTTTCCTGAAAGCGAAAATTACGATTTCTGATGCGCTGATAATAAAGAGTACCCATAACCGAGTACAGATTTGAAAATCTAGCTCTAAAAACCTTTTATTGATAAAACTATAGAGATTTGAAATCCGAGGCTTTCTTGCAAAATTCTGCTGGACTATAGCCCATGATTTCAAAATGCACTTTTTTCCTGAAATCGAAAATTACGATTTCTGATGCGCTGATAATAAAGAGTACCTATAACTGAGTACAGATTTGAAAATCTAGCTTTGAGAAACTCTTATTGACAAAAATATAGAGACATGAAATCCGAGGCTTTTTTGCAAAATTCTGCTGGACTATAGCCCATGATTTCAAAATGCACTTTTTTCCTGAAAGCGAAAATTACGATTTCTGATGCGCTGATAATAAAGAGTACCTATAACTGAGTACAGATTTGAAAATCTGGCTTTGAGAAGCTTTTATTGACAAAAATATAGAGACATGAAATCCGAGACATTTTTGCAAAACTCTGCTGGACTATAGCCCATGATGTCAAAACGCACTTTTTTCCTGAAATCGAAAATTCCGATTTCTGATGCGCTGATAATAAAGAGTACCTATAACTGAGTACAGATTTGAAAATCTAGCTTTGAGAAATCTTTTATTGACAAAAATATGGAGACATGAAATCCGAGGCTTTTTTGCAAAATTCTGCTGGACTATAGCCCATGATTTCAAAATGCACTTTTTTCCTGAAATCGAAAATTACGATTTCTGATGCGCTGATAATAAAGAGTACCTATAACTGAGTACAGATTTGAAAATCTAGCTTTGAGAAATCTTTTATTGACAAAAATATGGAGACATGAAATCCGAGGCTTTTTTGCAAAATTCTGCTGGACTATAGCCCATGATTTCAAAATGCACTTTTTTCCTGAAATCGAAAATTACGATTTCTGAGATACTGATAATAAAGAGTCCCTAAAACTGAGTACAAATTTGAAAATCTAGCTCTAAAAACCTTTTATTGACAAAAATATAGAGATTTGAAATCCGAGGCTTTTTTGCAAAATTCTGCTGGACTATAGCCCATGATTTCAAAATGCACTTTTTTCCTGAAATCGAAAATTACGATTTCTGATGCGCTGATAATAAAGAGTACCTATAACTGAGTACAGATTTGAAAATCTAGCTTTGAGAACCTTTTATTGACTAAAATACAGAGATTTGAAATCCAAGGCTTTTTTGCAAAATTCTGCTGGACTATAGCCCATGATTTCAAAATGCACTTTTTTCCTGAAATCGAAAATTACGATTTCTGATGCGCTGATAATAAAGAGTACCTTTGACTTAGTACAGATTTGAAAATCTAGCTCTGAGAACCTTTTGTTGACTAAAATACAGAGATTTGAAATCCGAGGCTTTTTTGCAAAATTCTGCTGGACTATAGCCCATGATTTCAAAATGCACTTTTTTCCTGAAATCGAAAATTACGATTTCTGATGCGCTGATAATAAAGAGTACCTATAACTGAGTACAGATTTGAAAATCTAGCTTTGAGAACCTTTTATTGACTAAAATACAGAGATTTGAAATCCAAGGCTTTTTTGCAAAATTCTGCTGGACTATAGCCCATGATTTCAAAATGCACTTTTTTCCTGAAATCGAAAATTACGATTTCTGATGTGCTGATAATAAAGAGTACCTATAACTGAGTACAGATTTGAAAATCTAGCTTTGAGAACCTTTTATTGACTAAAATACAGAGATTTGAAATCCAAGGCTTTTTTGCAAAATTCTGCTGGACTATAGCCCATGATTTCAAAATGCACTTTTTTCCTGAAATCTGATGCGCTGATAATAAAGAGTACCTATAACTGAGTACAGATTTGAAAATCTACCTTTGAGAACCTTTTATTGACAAAAATATAGTGACATGAAACCCGAGGCTTTTTTGCAAAATTCTGCTGGACTATAGCCCATGATTTCAAAATGCACTTTTTTCCTGAAATCGAAAATTACGATTTCTGATGCGCTGATAATAAAGAGTACCTATAACTGA
The DNA here is from genome assembly GCA_963555765.1 of Orthonevra nobilis. Classification (NCBI taxonomy): domain Eukaryota; kingdom Metazoa; phylum Arthropoda; class Insecta; order Diptera; family Syrphidae; genus Orthonevra; species Orthonevra nobilis. Next base: position 53,246,834 of record OY743227.1, read on the forward strand.
GTACAGATTTGAAAATCTACCTTTGAGAACCTTTTATTGACAAAAATATAGTGACATGAAACCCGAGGCTTTTTTGCAAAATTCTGCTGGACTATAGCCCATGGTTTCAAAATGCACTTTTTTCCTGAAATCGAATATTATGATTTCTGAGATGCTGATAATTAAAAGTATCTCTTACTAAGTACAGATTTGAAAATCTAGCTTTGAGAAGCTTTTATTGACAAAAATATAGAGACATGAAACCCGAGGCTTTTTTGTAAAATTCTGCTGGACTATAGCCCATGATTTCAAAATGCACTTTTTTCCTGAAATCGAAAATTACGATTTCTGATGCGCTGATAATAAAGAGTTCCCATAACCGAGTACAGATTTGAAAATCTAGCTTTGAGAACCTTTTATTGACAAAAATATAGAGACATGAAACCCGAGGCTTTTTTGCAAAATTCTGCTGGATTATAGCCCATGATTTCAAAATGCACTTTTTTCCTGAAATCGAAAATTACGATTTCTGATGCGCTGATAATAAAGAGTACCTATAACTGAGTACAGATTTGAAAATCTACCTTTGAGAACCTTTTATTGACAAAAATATAGAGACATGAAACCCGAGGCTTTTTTGCAAAATTCTGCTGGACTATAGCCCATGATTTCAAAATGCACTTTTTTCCTGAAATCGAAAATTACGATTTCTGATGCACTGATAATAAAGAGTTCCCATAACCGAGTACAGATTTGAAAATCTAGCTTTGAGAACCTTTTATTGACAAAAATATAGTGACATGAAACCCGAGGCTTTTTTGCAAAATTCTGCTGGACTATAGCCCATGATTTCAAAATGCACTTTTTTCCTGAAATCGAAAATTACGATTTCTGATGCGCTGATAATAAAGAGTACCTATAACTTAGTACAGATTTGAAAATCTAGCTTTGAGAACCTTTTATTGACTAAAATACAGAGATTTGAAATCCAAGGCTTTTTTGCAAAATTCTGCTGGACTATAGCCCATGATTTCAAAATGCACTTTTTTCCTGAAATCGAAAATTACGATTTCTGATGCACTGATAATAAAGAGTTCCCATAACCGAGTACAGATTTGAAAATCTAGCTTTGAGAAGCTTTTATTGACAAAAATATAGAGACATGAAATCCGAGGCTTTTTTGCAAAATTCTGCTGGACTATAGCCCATGATTTCAAAATGCACTTTTTTCCTGAAATCGAAAATTACGATTTCTGATGCACTGATAATAAAGAGTTCCCATAACCGAGTACAGATTTGAAAATCTAGCTTTGAGAAGCTTTTATTGACAAAAATATAGAGACATGAAATCCGAGGCTTTTTTGCAAAATTCTGCTGGACCATAGCCTATGATTTCAAAATGCACTTTTTTCCTGAAATCGAAAATTACGATTTCCGATGCGCTGATAATAAAGAGTACCTATAACTTATAGAGAGAATATAGAGAATTGAAATCCAAGGCTTTTTTGCAAAATTCTGCTGGACTATAGCCCATGATTTCAAAATGCACCTTTTTCCTGAAAGCGAAAATTACGATTTCTGATGCGCTGATAATAAAGAGTACCCATAACCGAGTACAGATTTGAAAATCTAGCTCTAAAAACCTTTTATTGACTAAAATACAGAGATTTGAAATCCAAGGCTTTTTTGCAAAATTCTGCTGGACTATAGCCCATGATTTCAAAATGCACTTTTTTCCTGAAATCGAAAATTACGATTTCTGATGCACTGATAATAAAGAGTTCCCATAACCGAGTACAGATTTGAAAATCTAGCTTTGAGAAGCTTTTATTGACAAAAATATAGAGACATGAAATCCGAGGCTTTTTTGCAAAATTCTGCTGGACTATAGCCCATGATTTCAAAATGCACTTTTTTCCTGAAAGCGAAAATTACGATTTCTGATGCGCTGATAATAAAGAGTACCTATAACTGAGTACAGATTTGAAAATCTGGCTTTGAGAAGCTTTTATTGACAAAAATATAGAGACATGAAATCCGAGACATTTTTGCAAAACTCTGCTGGACTATAGCCCATGATGTCAAAACGCACTTTTTTCCTGAAATCGAAAATTCCGATTTCTGATGCGCTGATAATAAAGAGTACCTATAACTGAGTACAGATTTGAAAATCTAGCTTTGAGAAATCTTTTATTGACAAAAATATGGAGACATGAAATCCGAGGCTTTTTTGCAAAATTCTGCTGGACTATAGCCCATGATTTCAAAATGCACTTTTTTCCTGAAATCGAAAATTACGATTTCTGATGCGCTGATAATAAAGAGTACCTATAACTGAGTACAGATTTGAAAATCTAGCTTTGAGAAATCTTTTATTGACAAAAATATGGAGACATGAAATCCGAGGCTTTTTTGCAAAATTCTGCTGGACTATAGCCCATGATTTCAAAATGCACTTTTTTCCTGAAATCGAAAATTACGATTTCTGAGATACTGATAATAAAGAGTCCCTAAAACTGAGTACAAATTTGAAAATCTAGCTCTAAAAACCTTTTATTGACAAAAATATAGAGATTTGAAATCCGAGGCTTTTTTGCAAAATTCTGCTGGACTATAGCCCATGATTTCAAAATGCACTTTTTTCCTGAAATCGAAAATTACGATTTCTGATGCGCTGATAATAAAGAGTACCTTTGACTTAGTACAGATTTGAAAATCTAGCTCTGAGAACCTTTTGTTGACTAAAATACAGAGATTTGAAATCCGAGGCTTTTTTGCAAAATTCTGCTGGACTATAGCCCATGATTTCAAAATGCACTTTTTTCCTGAAATCGAAAATTACGATTTCTGATGCGCTGATAATAAAGAGTACCTATAACTGAGTACAGATTTGAAAATCTAGCTTTGAGAACCTTTTATTGACTAAAATACAGAGATTTGAAATCCAAGGCTTTTTTGCAAAATTCTGCTGGACTATAGCCCATGATTTCAAAATGCACTTTTTTCCTGAAATCGAAAATTACGATTTCTGATGTGCTGATAATAAAGAGTACCTATAACTGAGTACAGATTTGAAAATCTAGCTTTGAGAACCTTTTATTGACTAAAATACAGAGATTTGAAATCCAAGGCTTTTTTGCAAAATTCTGCTGGACTATAGCCCATGATTTCAAAATGCACTTTTTTCCTGAAATCGAAAATTACGATTTCTGATGCGCTGATAATAAAGAGTACCTATAACTGAGTACAGATTTGAAAATCTAGCTTTGAGAACCTTTTATTGACTAAAATACAAAGATTTGAAATCCAAGGCTTTTTTGCAAAATTCTGCTGGACTATAGCCCATGATTTCAAAATGCACTTTTTTCCTGAAATCGAAAATTACGATTTCTGATGCGCTGATAATAAAGAGTACCTTTGACTTAGTACAGATTTGAAAATCTAGCTCTGAGAACCTTTTGTTGACTAAAATACAGAGATTTGAAATCCGAGGCTTTTTTGCAAAATTCTGCTGGACTATAGCCCATGATTTCAAAATGCACTTTTTTCCTGAAATCGAAAATTACGATTTCTGATGCGCTGATAATAAAGAGTACCTATAACTGAGTACAGATTTGAAAATCTAGCTTTGAGAACCTTTTATTGACTAAAATACAGAGATTTGAAATCCAAGGCTTTTTTGCAAAATTCTGCTGGACTATAGCCCATGATTTCAAAATGCACTTTTTTCCTGAAATCGAAAATTACGATTTCTGATGCGCTGATAATAAAGAGTACCTATAACTGAGTACAGATTTGAAAATCTAGCTTTGAGAACCTTTTATTGACTAAAATACAGAGATTTGAAATCCAAGGCTTTTTTGCAAAATTCTGCTGGACTATAGCCCATGATTTCAAAATGCACTTTTTTCCTGAAATCGAAAATTACGATTTCTGATGCACTGATAATAAAGAGTACCTTTGACTTAGTACAGATTTGAAAATCTAGCTCTGAGAACCTTTTGTTGACTAAAATACAGAGATTTGAAATCCGAGGCTTTTTTGCAAAATTCTGCTGGACTATAGCCCATGATTTCAAAATGCACTTTTTCCTGAAATCGAAAATTACGATTTCTGATGCGCTGATAATAAAGAGTACCTATAACTGAGTACAGATTTGAAAATCTAGCTTTGAGAACCTTTTATTGACTAAAATACAGAGATTTGAAATCCAAGGCTTTTTTGCAAAATTCTGCTGGACTATAGCCCATGATTTCAAAATGCACTTTTTTCCTGAAATCGAAAATTACGATTTCTGAGATACTGATAATAAAGGGTCCCTAAAACTGAGTACAAATTTGAAAATCTAGCTCTAAAAACCTTTTATTGACAAAAATATAGAGATTTGAAATCCGAGGCTTTTTTGCAAAATTCTGCTGGACTATAGCCCATGATTTCAAAATGCACTTTTTTCCTGAAATCGAAAATTACGATTTCTGATGCGCTGATAATAAAGAGTACCTATAACTGAGTACAGATTTGAAAATCTAGCTTTGAGAACCTTTTATTGACTAAAATACAGAGATTTGAAATCCAAGGCTTTTTTGCAAAATTCTGCTGGACTATAGCCCATGATTTCAAAATGCACTTTTTTCCTGAAATCGAAAATTACGATTTCTGAGATACTGATAATAAAGAGTCCCTAAAACTGAGTACAAATTTGAAAATCTAGCTCTAAAAACCTTTTATTGACAAAAATATAGAGATTTGAAATCCGAGGCTTTTTTGCAAAATTCTGCTGGACTATAGCCCATGATTTCAAAATGCACTTTTTTCCTGAAATCGAAAATTACGATTTCTGATGCGCTGATAATAAAGAGTACCTTTGACTTAGTACAGATTTGAAAATCTAGCTCTGAGAACCTTTTGTTGACTAAAATACAGAGATTTGAAATCCGAGGCTTTTTTGCAAAATTCTGCTGGACTATAGCCCATGATTTCAAAATGCACTTTTTTCCTGAAATCGAAAATTACGATTTCTGATGCGCTGATAATAAAGAGTACCTATAACTGAGTACAGATTTGAAAATCTAGCTTTGAGAACCTTTTATTGACTAAAATACAGAGATTTGAAATCCAAGGCTTTTTTGCAAAATTCTGCTGGACTATAGCCCATGATTTCAAAATGCACTTTTTTCCTGAAATCGAAAATTACGATTTCTGATGTGCTGATAATAAAGAGTACCTATAACTGAGTACAGATTTGAAAATCTAGCTTTGAGAACCTTTTATTGACTAAAATACAGAGATTTGAAATCCAAGGCTTTTTTGCAAAATTCTGCTGGACTATAGCCCATGATTTCAAAATGCACTTTTTTCCTGAAATCGAAAATTACGATTTCTGATGCGCTGATAATAAAGAGTACCTATAACTGAGTACAGATTTGAAAATCTAGCTTTGAGAACCTTTTATTGACTAAAATACAGAGATTTGAAATCCAAGGCTTTTTTGCAAAATTCTGCTGGACTATAGCCCATGATTTCAAAATGCACTTTTTTCCTGAAATCGAAAATTACGATTTCTGATGCGCTGATAATAAAGAGTACCTTTGACTTAGTACAGATTTGAAAATCTAGCTCTGAGAACCTTTTGTTGACTAAAATACAGAGATTTGAAATCCGAGGCTTTTTTGCAAAATTCTGCTGGACTATAGCCCATGATTTCAAAATGCACTTTTTTCCTGAAATCGAAAATTACGATTTCTGATGCGCTGATAATAAAGAGTACCTATAACTGAGTACAGATTTGAAAATCTAGCTTTGAGAACCTTTTATTGACTAAAATACAGAGATTTGAAATCCAAGGCTTTTTTGCAAAATTCTGCTGGACTATAGCCCATGATTTCAAAATGCACTTTTTTCCTGAAATCGAAAATTACGATTTCTGATGCGCTGATAATAAAGAGTACCTATAACTGAGTACAGATTTGAAAATCTAGCTTTGAGAACCTTTTATTGACTAAAATACAGAGATTTGAAATCCAAGGCTTTTTTGCAAAATTCTGCTGGACTATAGCCCATGATTTCAAAATGCACTTTTTTCCTGAAATCGAAAATTACGATTTCTGATGCACTGATAATAAAGAGTACCTTTGACTTAGTACAGATTTGAAAATCTAGCTCTGAGAACCTTTTGTTGACTAAAATACAGAGATTTGAAATCCGAGGCTTTTTTGCAAAATTCTGCTGGACTATAGCCCATGATTTCAAAATGCACTTTTTCCTGAAATCGAAAATTACGATTTCTGATGCGCTGATAATAAAGAGTACCTATAACTGAGTACAGATTTGAAAATCTAGCTTTGAGAACCTTTTATTGACTAAAATACAGAGATTTGAAATCCAAGGCTTTTTTGCAAAATTCTGCTGGACTATAGCCCATGATTTCAAAATGCACTTTTTTCCTGAAATCGAAAATTACGATTTCTGAGATACTAATAATAAAGAGTCCCTAAAACTGAGTACAGATTTGAAAATCTAGCTTTGAGAAGCTTTATTGACAAAGATATAGAGACATGAAATCCGAGGCTTTTTTGCAAAATTCTGCTGGACTATAGCCCATGATTTCAAAATGCACTTTTTTCCTGAAATCGAAAATTACGATTTCTGAGATACTGGTAATAAAGAGTCCCTAAAATTGAGTAAAAATTTGAAAATCTAGCTCTAAAAACCTTTTATTGACAAAAATATAGAGATTTGAAATCCGAGGCTTTTTTGCAAAATTCTGCTGGACTATAGCCCATGATTTCAAAATGCACTTTTTTCCTGAAAGCGAAAATTACGATTTCTGATGCGCTGATAATAAAGAGTACCCATAACCGAGTACAGATTTGAAAATCTAGCTTTGAGAACCTTTTATTGACAAAAACATAGAAACATGAAATCCGACTCTTTTTTGCAAAATTCTGCTGTACTATAGCCCATGATTTCAAAATGCACTTTTTCCTGAAATCGAAAATTACGATTTCTGATGCGCTGATAGTAAAGAGTACCTTTGACTTAGTACAGATTTGAAAATCTAGCTCTGAGTACCTTTTGTTGACTAAAATACAGAGATTTGAAATCCGAGGCTTTTTTGCAAAATTCTGCTGGACTATAGCCCATGATTTCAAAATGCACTTTTTCCTGAAATCGAAAATTACGATTTCTGATGCGCTGATAATAAAGAGTACCTATAACTTAGTATAGATTTGAAAATCTAGTTCTGAGAACCTTTTGTTGACCAAAATACAGGGATTTGAAATCCAAGGCTTTTTTGCAAAATTCCGCTGGACTATAGCCCATGATTTCAAAATGCACTTTTTTCCTGAATTCGAAAATTACGATTTCTGAGATACTGATAATAAAGGGTCCCTAAAACTGAGTACAAATTTGAAAATCTAGCTTTAAAAACCTTTTATTGACAAAAATATAGAGATTTGAAATCCGAGGCTTTTTTGCAAAATTCTGCTGGTCTATAGCCCATGATTTCAAAATGCACTTTTTTCCTGAAATCGAAAATTACGATTTCTGATGCGCTGATAATAAAGAGTACCTATAACTTAGTATAGATTTGAAAATCTAGCTCTGAGAGCCTTTTGTTGACTAAAATACAGAGATTTGAAATCCAAGGCTTTTTTGCAAAATTCTGCTGGACTATAGCCCATGATTTCAAAATGCACTTTTTTCCTGAATTCGAAAATTACGATTCCTGAGATACTGATAATAAAGGGTCCCTAAAACTGAGTACAAATTTGAAAATCTAGCTCTAAAAACCTTTTATTGACAAAAATATAGAGATTTGAAATCCGAGGCTTTTTTGCAAAATTCTGCTGGACTATAGCCCATGATTTCAAAATGCACTTTTTTCCTGAATTCGAAAATTACGATTTCTGAGATACTGATAATAAAGGGTCCCTAAAACTGAGTACAAATTTGAAAATCTAGCTCTAAAAACCTTTTATTGACAAAAATATAGAGATTTGAAATCCGAGGCTTTTTTGCAAAATTCTGCTGGACTATAGCCCATGATTTCAAAATGCACTTTTTTCCTGAAATCGAAAATTACGATTTCTGATGCGCTGATAATAAAGAGTACCTATAACTTAGTATAGATTTGAAAATCTAGCTCTGAGAGCCTTTTGTTGACTAAAATACAGAGATTTGAAATCCAAGGCTTTTTTGCAAAATTCTGCTGGACTATAGCCCATGATTTCAAAATGCACTTTTTTCCTGAATTCGAAAATTACGATTCCTGAGATACTGATAATAAAGGGTCCCTAAAACTGAGTACAAATTTGAAAATCTAGCTCTAAAAACCTTTTATTGACAAAAATATAGAGATTTGAAATCCAAGGCTTTTTTGCAAAATTCTGCTGGACTATAGCCCATGATTTCAAAATGCACTTTTTTCCTGAAATCGAAAATTACGATTTCTGATGCGCTGATAATAAAGAGCAACTATAACTGAATATAAATTTGAAAATCTAGCTTTGAGAACCTTTTATTGACAAAAATATAGAGACATGAAATCCGAGGCTTTTTTGCAAAATTCTGCTGGACTATAGCCCATGATTTCAAAATGCACTTTTTTCCTGAAATCGAAAATTACGATTTCTGATGCGCTGATAATAAAGAGTACCTTTGACTTAGTACAGATTTGAAAATCTAGCTCTGAGAACCTTTTGTTGACTAAAATACAGAGATTTGAAATCCGAGGCTTTTTTGCAAAATTCTGCTGGACTATAGCCCATGATTTCAAAATGCACTTTTTTCCTGAAAGCGAAAATTACGATTTCTGATGCGCTGATAATAAAGAGTACCTATAACTTAGTACAGATTTGAAAATCTAGCTTTGAGAACCTTTTATTGACTAAAATACAGAGATTTGAAATCCAAGGCTTTTTTGCAAAATTCCGCTGGACTATAGCCCATGATTTCAAAATGCACTTTTTTCCTGAAATCGAAAATTACGATTTCTGAGATACTGGTAATAAAGAGTACCCATAACCGAGTACAGATTTGAAAATCTAGCTTTGAGAACCTTTTATTGACAAAGATATAGAGACATGAAATCCGAAGCTTTTTTGCAAAATTCTGCTGGACTATAGCCCATGATTTCAAAATGCACTTTTTTCCTGAAATCGAAAATTACGATTTCTGAGATACTGGTAATAAAGAGTCCCTAAAATTGAGTAAAAATTTGAAAATTTAGCTCTAAAAACCTTTTATTGACAAAAATATAGAGATTTGAAATCCGAGGCTTTTTTGCAAAATTCTGCTGGACTATAGCCCATGATTTCAAAATGCACTTTTTTCCTGAAATCGAAAATTACGATTTCTGAGATACTGGTAATAAAGAGTCCCTAAAATTGAGTAAAAATTTGAAAATTTAGCTCTAAAAACCTTTTATTGACAAAAATATAGAGATTTGAAATCCGAGGCTTTTTTGCAAAATTCTGCTGGACTATAGCCCATGATTTCAAAATGCACTTTTTTCCTGAAAGCGAAAATTACGATTTCTGATGCGCTGATAATAAAGAGTACCCATAACCGAGTACAGATTTGAAAATCTAGCTTTGAGAACCTTTTATTGACAAAAACATAGAAACATGAAATCCGACTCTTTTTTGCAAAATTCTGCTGTACTATAGCCCATGATTTCAAAATGCACTTTTTCCTGAAATCGAAAATTACGATTTCTGATGCGCTGATAGTAAAGAGTACCTTTGACTTAGTACAGATTTGAAAATCTAGCTCTGAGTACCTTTTGTTGACTAAAATACAGAGATTTGAAATCCGAGGCTTTTTTGCAAAATTCTGCTGGACTATAGCCCATGATTTCAAAATGCACTTTTTCCTGAAATCGAAAATTACGATTTCTGATGCGCTGATAATAAAGAGTACCTATAACTTAGTATAGATTTGAAAATCTAGTTCTGAGAACCTTTTGTTGACCAAAATACAGGGATTTGAAATCCAAGGCTTTTTTGCAAAATTCCGCTGGACTATAGCCCATGATTTCAAAATGCACTTTTTTCCTGAATTCGAAAATTACGATTTCTGAGATACTGATAATAAAGGGTCCCTAAAACTGAGTACAAATTTGAAAATCTAGCTTTAAAAACCTTTTATTGACAAAAATATAGAGATTTGAAATCCGAGGCTTTTTTGCAAAATTCTGCTGGTCTATAGCCCATGATTTCAAAATGCACTTTTTTCCTGAAATCGAAAATTACGATTTCTGATGCGCTGATAATAAAGAGTACCTATAACTTAGTATAGATTTGAAAATCTAGCTCTGAGAGCCTTTTGTTGACTAAAATACAGAGATTTGAAATCCAAGGCTTTTTTGCAAAATTCTGCTGGACTATAGCCCATGATTTCAAAATGCACTTTTTTCCTGAATTCGAAAATTACGATTCCTGAGATACTGATAATAAAGGGTCCCTAAAACTGAGTACAAATTTGAAAATCTAGCTCTAAAAACCTTTTATTGACAAAAATATAGAGATTTGAAATCCGAGGCTTTTTTGCAAAATTCTGCTGGACTATAGCCCATGATTTCAAAATGCACTTTTTTCCTGAATTCGAAAATTACGATTTCTGAGATACTGATAATAAAGGGTCCCTAAAACTGAGTACAAATTTGAAAATCTAGCTCTAAAAACCTTTTATTGACAAAAATATAGAGATTTGAAATCCGAGGCTTTTTTGCAAAATTCTGCTGGACTATAGCCCATGATTTCAAAATGCACTTTTTTCCTGAAATCGAAAATTACGATTTCTGATGCGCTGATAATAAAGAGTACCTATAACTTAGTATAGATTTGAAAATCTAGCTCTGAGAGCCTTTTGTTGACTAAAATACAGAGATTTGAAATCCAAGGCTTTTTTGCAAAATTCTGCTGGACTATAGCCCATGATTTCAAAATGCACTTTTTTCCTGAATTCGAAAATTACGATTCCTGAGATACTGATAATAAAGGGTCCCTAAAACTGAGTACAAATTTGAAAATCTAGCTCTAAAAACCTTTTATTGACAAAAATATAGAGATTTGAAATCCGAGCTTTTTGCAAAATTCTGCTGGACTATAGCCCATGATTTCAAATGCACTTTTTTCCTGAATCGAAAATTACGATTTCTGATGCGCTGATAATAAAGAGCAACTATAACTGAATATAAATTGAAAATCTAGCTTTGAGAACCTTTTATTGACAAAAATATAGAGACATGAAATCCGAGGCTTTTTTGCAAAATTCTGCTGGACTATAGCCCATGATTTCAAAATGCACTTTTTTCCTGAAATCGAAAATTACGATTTCTGATGCGCTGATAATAAAGAGTTCCCATAACCGAGTACAGATTTGAAAATCTAACTTTGAAAACCTTTTATTGACAAAAACATAGAAACATGAAATCCGAGGCTTTTTTGCAAAATTCTGCTGCACTATAGCCCATGATTTCAAAATGCACTTTTTTCCTGAAATCGAAAATTACGATTTCTGATGCGCTGATAATAAAGAGCAACTATAACTGAATATAAATTTGAAAATCTAGCTTTGAGAACCTTTTATTGACAAAAATATAGAGACATGAAATCCGAGGCTTTTTGCAAAATTCTGCTGGACTATAGCCCATGATTTCAAAATGCACTTTTTTCCTGAAATCGAAAATTACGATTTCTGATGCGATGATAATAAAGAGCAACTATAACTGAATATAAATTCCAAAATCTAGCTTTGAGAAGCTGTTATTGACAAAAATATAGAGATATGAAATCCGAGGCTTTTTTGCAAAATTCTGCTCGAAATCGAAAATTACGATTTCTGATGCGCTGTAAATAAAGAGTGTCTCTATCTGAGTACAAATTCGAAAATCTAGCTTTGAGAACCTTTTATTGACAAAAATATAGAGACATGAAATCCGAGGCTTTTTTGCAAAATTCTGCTGGACTATAGCCCATGATTTCAAAATGCACTTTTTTCCTGAAATCGAAAATTACGATTTCTGATGCGCTAAAATAATAAAGAGCAACTATAACTGAATATAAATTTGAAAATCTAGCTTTGAGAACCTTTTATTGACAAAAATATAGAGACATGAAATCCGACGGCTTTTTTGCAAAATTCTGCTGGACTATAGCCCATGATTTCAAAATGCACTTTTTTCCTGAAATCGAAAATTACGATTTCTGATGCGATGATATTAAAGAGCAACTTTAACTGAATATAAATTCCAAAATCTAGCTTTGAGAAGCTTTTATTGACAAAATATAGAGACATGAAATCCGAAGCTTTTTTGCAAAATACTGCTGGACTTTAGCCCATGATTTCAAAATGCACTTTTTTCCTGAAACCGAAAATTTCGATTTCTGATGCGCTGATAATAAAGAGTACCTATAACTTAATACAGATTTGAAAATCTAGCTTTGAGAACCTTTTATTGACTAAAATACAGAGATTTGAAATCGAGGCTGGTTTGCAAAATTCTGCTGGACTATAGCCCATGAATTCAAAATGCACTTTTTCCCTGAAATCGAAAATTACGATTTCTGATGCGCTGAAAATAAAGAGTATCCCTATCTGAGTACAAGTTTGAAACTCTAGCTCTGAGAAGCCTTTGTTGACAAAATATAGAGATATGAAATCCGAGTATTTTTTGCAAAATTCTGCTGGACTATAGTCCAGGATTTCAAAATGCACTTTTTTCCTAAAATCGAAAATTACGATTTCTGATGCGCTGATAATAAAGAGTATCTGTAACTTAGTACAAATTTGAAAATTTAGCTCTGAGAACCTTTTATTGACAAATATATAGAGATATGAAATCCGAGGCTTTTTTGCAAAATTCTGCTGGACTATAGTCCAAGATTTCAAAATGCACTTTTTTCCTAAAATCGAAAATTACGATTTCTGATGTGCTGATAATAAAGAGTACCTACAACTGATTACAAATTTGAAAATCTAGCTTTGAGAACCTTTTATTGACAAATATATAGAGATATGAAGTCCGAGGCTTTTTTGCAAAATTCTGCTGGACTATAGTCCAGGATTTCAAAATGCACTTTTTTCCTAAAATCGAAAATTACGATTTCTGATGCGCTGATAATAAAGAGTATCTGTAACTTAGTACAAATTTGAAAATTAGCTCTGAGAACCTTTTATTGACAAATATATAGAGATATGAAATCCGAGGCTCTTTTGCAAAATTCTGCTGGACTATAGCCCATGATTTCAAAATGCACTTTTTTCCTGAAATCGAAAATTACGATTTCTGATGTGCTGATTATAAAGAGTAGCTACAACTGATCACAAATTTGAAAATCTAGCTTTGAGAACCTTTTATTGACAAATTTATAGAGATATGAAATCCGAGGCTCTTTTGCAAAATTCTGCTGGACTATAAACCATAATTTCAAAATGAACTTTTTTCCTGAAATCGAAAATTACGATTTCTGATGCTCTGATATTAAAGAGCACCTATAAATGAGTATAAATTTGAAAATCTAGCTTTGAGAACCTTTTATTGACAAAAATATAGAGATATGAAATCCGAGGCTTTTTTGCAACATTCTGCTGGACTATAGCCCATGATTTCAAAATGCACATTTTTCCTGAAATCGAAAATTACGATTTCAGATGCGCTGATAATAAAGAGTACCTACAACTGATTACAAATTTGAAAACCTAGCTTTGAGAACCTTTTATTGACAAAAATATAGAGATATGAAATCCGAGGCTTTTTTGCAAAATTCTGCTGGACTATAGCCCATGATTTCAAAATGCACTTTTTTCCTAAAATCGAAAATTAAGATTTCTGATGCTCTCATATTAAAGAGCACCTATAAATGAGTGTAAATTTGAAAATCTAGCTTTGAGAACCTTTTATTGACAAAAATATAGAGATATGAAGTCTGAGGCTTTTTTGCAAAATTCTGCTGGACTATAGCCCATAATTTCAAAATGAACTTTTTTCCCGAAATCGAAAATTACGATTTCTGATGTACTGATAATAAAGAGTACCTACATCTGATTACAAATTTGAAAATCTAGCTTTGAGAACCTTTTATTGACAAATATATAGAGATATGAAGTCCGAGGCTTTTTTGCAAAATTCTGCTGGACTATAGTCCAGGATTTCAAAATGCACTTTTTTCCTAAAATCGAAAATTACGATTTCTGATGCGCTGATAATAAAGAGTATCTGTAACTTAGTACAAATTTGAAAACCTAGCTTTGAGAACCTTTTATTGACAAATATATAGAGATATGAAGTCCGATACTTTTTTGCAAAATTCGGCTGGACTAAAGCTCTTGATTTCAAAATGCACTTTTTTCCTAAAATCGAAAATTACGGTTTCTGATGCGCTGATAATAAAGAGTATATGTAACTTAGTACAAATTTGAAAATTTAGCTCTGAGAACCTTTTATTGACAAAAATATAGAGATATGAAATCCGAGGCTTTTTTGCAAAATTCTGCTGGACTATAGCCCATGATTTCAAAATGCACTTTTTTCCTAAAATCGAAAATTACGGTTTCTGATGCGCTGATAATAAAGAGTATCTGTAACTTAGTACTAATTTGAAAATTTAGCTCTGAGAACCTTTTATTGACAAAAATATAGAGATATGAAATCCGAGGCTTTTTTGAAAAATTCTGCTGGACTATAGCCCATGATTTCAAAATGAACTTTTTTCCCGAAATCGAAAATTACGATTTCTGATGTACTGATAATAAAGAGTACCTACATCTGATTACAAATTTGAAAATCTAGCTTTGAGAACCTTTTATTGACAAATATATAGAGATATGAAGTCCGAGGCTTTTTTGCAAAATTCTGCTGGACTATAGTCCAGGATTTCAAAATGCACTTTTTTCCTAAAATCGAAAATTACGATTTCTGATGCGCTGATAATAAAGAGTATCTGTAACTTAGTACAAATTTGAAAACCTAGCTTTGAGAACCTTTTATTGACAAATATATAGAGATATGAAGTCCGATACTTTTTTGCAAAATTCGGCTGGACTAAAGCTCTTGATTTCAAAATGCACTTTTTTCCTAAAATCGAAAATTACGGTTTCTGATGCTCTCATATTAAAGAGCACCTATAAATGAGTGTAAATTTGAAAATCTAGCTTTGAGAACCTTTTATTGACAAAAATATAGAGATATGAAGTCCGATACTTTTTTGCAAAATTCTGCTGGACTAAAGCTCTTGATTTCAAAATGCACTTTTTTCCTAAAATCGAAAATTACGGTTTCTGATGCGCTGATAATAAAGAGTATATGTAACTTAGTACAAATTTGAAAATTTAGCTCTGAGAACCTTTTATTGACAAAAATATAGAGATATGAAATCCGAGGCTTTTTTGCAAAATTCTGCTGGACTATAGCCCATGATTTCAAAATGCACTTTTTTCCTAAAATCGAAAATTACGGTTTCTGATGCGCTGATAATAAAGAGTATATGTAACTTAGTACAAATTTGAAAATTTAGCTCTGAGAGCCTTTTATTGACAAAAATATAGAGATATGAAATCCGAGGCTTTTTTGCAAAATTCTGCTGGACTATAGCCCATGATTTCAAAATGCACTTTTTTCCTAAAATCGAAAATTACGGTTTCTGATGCGCTGATAATAAAGAGTATCTGTAACTTAGTACAAATTTGAAAATTTAGCTCTGAGAACCTTTTATTGACAAAAATATAGAGATATGAAATCCGAGGCTTTTTTGCAAAATTCTGCTGGACTATAGCCCATGATTTCAAAATGCACTTTTTTCCTAAAATCGAAAATTAAGATTTCTGATGCTCTGATATTAAAGAGCACCTATAAATGAGTATAAATTTGAAAATCTAGCTTTGAGAACCTTTTATTGACAAAAATATAGAGATATGAAGTCTGAGGCTTTTTTGCAAAATTCTGCTGGACTATAGCCCATAATTTCAAAATGAACTTTTTTCCCGAAATCGAAAATTACGATTTCTGATGAACTGATAATAAAGAGTACCTACAACTGAGTACAAATTTGAAAATTAAGCTCTGGGAACCTTTTATTGACAAAAATATAGAGATATGAAATCCGAGGCTTTTTTGCAAAATTCTGCTGGACTATAGCCCATAATTTCAAAATGAACTTTTTTCCCGAAATCGAAAATTACGATTTCTGATGAACTGATAATAAAGAGTACCTACAACTGAGTACAAATTTGAAAATTAAGCTCTGGGAACCTTTTATTGACAAAAATATAGAGATATGAAATCCGAGGCTTTTTTGCAAAATTCTGCTGGACAATAGCCCATGATTTCAAAATGCACTTTTTTCCTAAAATCGAAAATTACGGTTTCTGATACGCTGATAATAAAGAGTATCTGTAACTTAGTACTAATTTGAAAATTTAGCTCTGAGAACCTTTTATTGACAAAAATATAGAGATATGAAATCCGAGGCTTTTTTGCAAAATTCTGCTGGACAATAGCCCATGATTTCAAAATGCACTTTTTTCCTAAAATCGAAAATTACGGTTTCTGATGCTCTCATATTAACGAGCACCTATAAATGAGTGTAAATTTGAAAATCTAGCTTTGAGAACCTTTTATTGACAAAAATATAGAGATATGAAGTCTGAGGCTTTTTTGCAAAATTCTGCTGGACTATAGCCCATAATTTCAAAATGAACTTTTTTCCCGAAATCGAAAATTACGATTTCTGATGTACTGATAATAAAGAGTACCTACATCTGATTACAAATTTGAAAATCTAGCTTTGAGAACCTTTTATTGACAAATATATAGAGATATGAAACCCGAGGCTTTTTTGCAAAATTCTGCTGGACTATAGCCCATGATTTCAAAATGCACTTTTTTCCTAAAATCGAAAATTAAGATTTCTGATGCTCTCATATTAACGAGCACCTATAAATGAGTGTAAATTTGAAAATCTAGCTTTGAGAACCTTTTATTGACAAAAATATAGAGATATGAAGTCTGAGGCTTTTTTGCAAAATTCTGCTGGACTATAGCCCATAATTTCAAAATGAACTTTTTTCCCGAAATCGAAAATTACGATTTCTGATGTACTGATAATAAAGAGTACCTACATCTGATTACAAATTTGAAAATCTAGCTTTGAGAACCTTTTATTGACAAATATATAGAGATATGAAGTCCGAGGCTTTTTTGCAAAATTCTGCTGGACTATAGCCCATGATTTCAAAATGCACTTTTTTCCTAAAATCGAAAATTAAGATTTCTGATGCTCTCATATTAACGAGCACCTATAAATGAGTGTAAATTTGAAAATCTAGCTTTGAGAACCTTTTATTGACAAAAATATAGAGATATGAAGTCCGAGGCTTTTTTGCAAAATTCTGCTGGACTATAGCCCATGATTTCAAAATGCACTTTTTTCCTAAAATCGAAAATTAAGATTTCTGATGCTCTCATATTAACGAGCACCTATAAATGAGTGTAAATTTGAAAATCTAGCTTTGAGAACCTTTTATTGACAAATATATAGAGATATGAAGTCCGAGGCTTTTTTGCAAAATTCTGCTGGACTATAGCCCATGATTTCAAAATGCACTTTTTTCCTAAAATCGAAAATTAAGATTTCTGATGCTCTCATATTAACGAGCACCTATAAATGAGTGTAAATTTGAAAATCTAGCTTTGAGAACCTTTTATTGACAAATATATAGAGATATGAAACCCGAGGCTTTTTTGCAAAATTCTGCTGGACTATAGCCCATGATTTCAAAATGCACTTTTTTCCTAAAATCGAAAATTAAGATTTCTGATGCTCTCATATTAACGAGCACCTATAAATGAGTGTAAATTTGAAAATCTAGCTTTGAGAACCTTTTATTGACAAATATATAGAGATATGAAATCCGAGGCTTTTTTGCAAAATTCTGCTGGACTAAAGCTCTTGATTTCAAAATGCACTTTTTTCCTAAAATCGAAAATTACGGTTTCTGATGCGCTGATAATAAAGAGTATATGTAACTTAGTACAAATTTGAAAATTTAGCTCTGAGAACCTTTTTTTGACAAAAATATAGAGATATGAAATCCGAGGCTTTTTTGCAAAATTCTGCTGGACTATAGCCCATGATTTCAAAATGCACTTTTTTCCTAAAATCGAAAATTACGGTTTCTGATGCGCTGATAATAAAGAGTATCTGTAACTTAGTACTAATTTGAAAATTTAGCTCTGAGAACCTTTTATTGACAAAAATATAGAGATATGAAATCCGAGGCTTTTTTGAAAAATTCTGCTGGACTATAGCCCATGATTTCAAAATGCACTTTTTTCCTAAAATCGAAAATTACGGTTTCTGATGCGCTGATAATAAAGAGTATCTGTAACTTAGTACTAATTTGAAAATTTAGCTCTGAGAACCTTTTATTGACAAAAATATAGAGATATGAAATCCGAGGCTTTTTTGCAAAATTCTGCTGGACTATAGCCCATGATTTCAAAATGCACTTTTTTCCTAAAATCGAAAATTACGGTTTCTGATGCGCTGATAATAAAGAGTATCTGTAACTTAGTACTAATTTGAAAATTTAGCTCTGAGAACCTTTTATTGACAAAAATATAGAGATATGAAATCCGAGGCTTTTTTGCAAAATTCTGCTGGACTATAGCCCATAATTTCAAAATGAACTTTTTTCCCGAAATCGAAAATTACGATTTCTGATGAACTGATAATAAAGAGTACCTACAACTGAGTACAAATTTGAAAATTAAGCTCTGGGAACCTTTTATTGACAAAAATATAGAGATATGAAATCCGAGGCTTTTTTGCAAAATTCTGCTGGACTATAGCCCATAATTTCAAAATGAACTTTTTTCCCGAAATCGAAAATTACGATTTCTGATGAACTGATAATAAAGAGTACCTACAACTGAGTACAAATTTGAAAATTAAGCTCTGGGAACCTTTTATTGACAAAAATATAGAGATATGAAATCCGAGGCTTATTTGCAAAATTCTGCTGGACAATAGCCCATGATTTCAAAATGCACTTTTTTCCTAAAATCGAAAATTACGGTTTCTGATGCGCTGATAATAAAGAGTATCTGTAACTTAGTACAAATTTGAAAATTTAGCTCTGAGAACCTTTTATTGACAAAAATATAGAGATATGAAACCCGAGGCTTTTTTGCAAAATTCTGCTGGACTATAGCCCATGATTTCAAAATGCACTTTTTTCCTAAAATCGAAAATTAAGATTTCTGATGCTCTCATATTAAAGAGCACCTATAAATGAGTGTAAATTTGAAAATCTAGCTTTGAGAACCTTTTATTGACAAAAATATAGAGATATGAAGTCTGAGGCTTTTTTGCAAAATTCTGCTGGACTATAGCCCATAATTTCAAAATGAACTTTTTTCCCGAAATCGAAAATTACGATTTCTGATGTACTGATAATAAAGAGTACCTACATCTGATTACAAATTTGAAAATCTAGTTTTGAGAACCTTTTATTGACAAATATATAGAGATATGAAGTCCGAGGCTTTTTTGCAAAATTCTGCTGGACTATAGCCCATGATTTCAAAATGCACTTTTTTCCTAAAATCGAAAATTACGATTTCTGATGCGCTGATAATAAAGAGTATCTGTAACTTAGTACAAATTTGAAAACCTAGCTTTGAGAACCTTTTATTGACAAATATATAGAGACATGAAGTCCGATACTTTTTTGCAAAATTCTGCTGGACTAAAGCTCTTGATTTCAAAATGCACTTTTTTCCTAAAATCGAAAATTACGGTTTCTGATGCGCTGATAATAAAGAGTATCTGTAACTTAGTACAAATTTGAAAATTTAGCTCTGAGAACCTTTTATTGACAAAAATATAGAGATATGAAATCCGAGGCTTTTTTGCAAAATTCTGCTGGACTATAGCCCATGATTTCAAAATGCACTTTTTTCCTAAAATCGAAAATTAAAATTTCTGATGCTCTGATATTAAAGAGCACCTATAAATGAGTATAAATTTGAAAATCTAGCTTTGAGAACCTTTTATTGACAAAAATATAGAGATATGAAATCCGAGGCTTTTTTGCAAAATTCTGCTGGACAATAGCCCATGATTTCAAAATGCACTTTTTTCCTAAAATCGAAAATTAAAATTTCTGATGCTCTGATATTAAAGAGCACCTATAAATGAGTATAAATTTGAAAATCTAGCTTTGAGAACCTTTTATTGACAAAAATATAGAGATATGAAATCCGAGGCTTTTTTGCAAAATTCTGCTGGACTATAGCCCATGATTTCAAAATGCACTTTTTTTCTAAAATCGAAAATTACGGTTTCTGATGCGCTGATAATAAAGAGTATCTGTAACTTAGTACAAATTTGAAAATTTAGCTCTGAGAACCTTTTATTGACAAAAATATAGAGATATGAAATCCGAGGCTTTTTTGCAAAATTCTGCTGGACTATAGCCCGATTTCAAAATGCACTTTTTTCCTAAAATCGAAAATTAAAATTTCTGATGCTCTGATATTAAAGAGCACCTATAAATGAGTATAAATTTGAAAATCTAGCTTTGAGAACCTTTTATTGACAAAAATATAGAGATATGAAATCCGAGGCTTTTTTGCAAAATTCTGCTGGACTATAGCCCATGATTTCAAAATGCACTTTTTTTCTAAAATCGAAAATTACGGTTTCTGATGCGCTGATAATAAAGAGTATCTGTAACTTAGTACAAATTTGAAAATTTAGCTCTGAGAACCTTTTATTGACAAAAATATAGAGATATGAAATCCGAGGCTTTTTTGCAAAATTCTGCTGGACAATAGCCCATGATTTCAAAATGCACTTTTTTCCTAAAATCGAAAATTAAAATTTCTGATGCTCTGATATTAAAGAGCACCTATAAATGAGTATAAATTTGAAAATCTAGCTTTGAGAACCTTTTATTGACAAAAATATAGAGATATGAAATCCGAGGCTTTTTTGCAAAATTCTGCTGGACTATAGCCCATGATTTCAAAATGCACTTTTTTTCTAAAATCGAAAATTACGGTTTCTGATGCGCTGATAATAAAGAGTATCTGTAACTTAGTACTAATTTGAAAATTTAGCTCTGAGAACCTTTTATTGACAAAAATATAGAGATATGAAATCCGAGGCTTTTTTGCAAAATTCTGCTGGACTATAGCCCATAATTTCAAAATGAACTTTTTTCCCGAAATCGAAAATTACGGTTTCTGATGCGCTGATAATAAAGAGTATCTGTAACTTAGTACTAATTTGAAAATTTAGCTCTGAGAACCTGTTATTGACAAAAATATAGAGATATGAAATCCGAGGCTTTTTTGCAAAATTCTGCTGGACTATAGCCCATAATTTCAAAATGAACTTTTTTCCCGAAATCGAAAATTACGATTTCTGATGAACTGATAATAAAGAGTACCTACAACTGAGTACAAATTTGAAAATTAAGCTCTGGGAACCTTTTATTGACAAAAATATAGAGATATGAAATCCGAGGCTTTTTTGCAAAATTCTGCTGGACTATAGCCCATGATTTCAAAATGCACTTTTTTCCTAAAATCGAAAATTAAGATTTCTGATGCTCTCATATTAAAGAGCACCTATAAATGAGTGTAAATTTGAAAATGTAGCTTTGAGAACCTTTTATTGACAAAAATATAGAGATATGAAATCCGAGGCTTTTTTGCAAAATTCTGCTGGACTATAGCCCATGATTTCAAAATGCACTTTTTTCCCGAAATCAAAAATTACGATTTCTGATGAACTGATAATAAAGAGTACCTACAACTGAGTACAAATTTGAAAATTAAGCTCTGGGAACCTTTTATTGACAAAAATATAGAGATATGAAATCCGAGGCTTTTTTGCAAAATTCTGCTGGACAATAGCCCATGATTTCAAAATGCACTTTTTTCCTAAAATCGAAAATTACGGTTTCTGATGCGCTGATAATAAAGAGTATCTGTAACTTAGTACTAATTTGAAAATTTAGCTCTGAGAACCTTTTATTGACAAAAATATAGAGATATGAAATCCGAGGCTTTTTGCAAAATTCTGCTGGACAATAGCCCATGATTTCAAAATGCACTTTTTTCCTAAAATCGAAAATTACGGTTTCTGATGCGCTGATAATAAAGAGTATCTGTAACTTAGTACTAATTTGAAAATTTAGCTCTGAGAACCTTTTATTGACAAAAATATAGAGATATGAAATCCTAGGCTTTTTTGCAAAATTCTGCTGGACAATAGCCCATGATTTCAAAATGCACTTTTTTCCTAAAATCGAAAATTACGGTTTCTGATGCGCTGATAATAAAGAGTATCTGTAACTTAGTACAAATTTGAAAATTTAGCTCTGAGAACCTTTTATTGACAAAAATATAGAGATATGAAATCCGAGGCTTTTTTGCAAAATTCTGCTGGACTATAGCCCATGATTTCAAAATGCACTTTTTTCCTAAAATCGAAAATTAAAATTTCTGATGCTCTGATATTAAAGAGCACCTATAAATGAGTATAAATTTGAAAATCTAGCTTTGAGAACCTTTTATTGACAAAAATATAGAGATATGAAATCCGAGGCTTTTTTGCAAAATTCTGCTGGACAATAGCCCATGATTTCAAAATGCACTTTTTTCCTAAAATCGAAAATTAAAATTTCTGATGCTCTGATATTAAAGAGCACCTATAAATGAGTATAAATTTGAAAATCTAGCTTTGAGAACCTTTTATTGACAAAAATATAGAGATATGAAATCCGAGGCTTTTTTGCAAAATTCTGCTGGACTATAGCCCATGATTTCAAAATGCACTTTTTTTCTAAAATCGAAAATTACGGTTTCTGATGCGCTGATAATAAAGAGTATCTGTAACTTAGTACAAATTTGAAAATTTAGCTCTGAGAACCTTTTATTGACAAAAATATAGAGATATGAAATCCGAGGCTTTTTTGCAAAATTCTGCTGGACAATAGCCCATGATTTCAAAATGCACTTTTTTCCTAAAATCGAAAATTAAAATTTCTGATGCTCTGATATTAAAGAGCACCTATAAATGAGTATAAATTTGAAAATCTAGCTTTGAGAACCTTTTATTGACAAAAATATAGAGATATGAAATCCGAGGCTTTTTTGCAAAATTCTGCTGGACTATAGCCCATAATTTCAAAATGAACTTTTTTCCCGAAATCGAAAATTACGATTTCTGATGTACTGATAATAAAGAGTACCTACATCTGATTACAAATTTGAAAATCTAGCTTTGAGAACCTTTTATTGACAAAAATATAGAGATATGAAATCCGAGGCTTTTTTGCAAAATTCTGCTGGACTATAGCCCATAATTTCAAAATGAACTTTTTTCCCGAAATCGAAAATTACGATTTCTGATGAACTGATAATAAAGAGTACCTACAACTGAGTACAAATTTGAAAATTAAGCTCTGGGAACCTTTTATTGACAAAAATATAGAGATATGAAATCCGAGGCTTTTTTGCAAAATTCTGCTGGACTATAGCCCATGATTTCAAAATGCACTTTTTTCCTAAAATCGAAAATTAAGATTTCTGATGCTCTCATATTAAAGAGCACCTATAAATGAGTGTAAATTTGAAAATGTAGCTTTGAGAACCTTTTATTGACAAAAATATAGAGATATGAAATCCGAGGCTTTTTGGCAAAATTCTGCTGGACTATAGCCCATGATTTCAAAATGCACTTTTTTCCCGAAATCGAAAATTACGATTTCTGATGAACTGATAATAAAGAGTACCTACAACTGAGTACAAATTTGAAAATTAAGCTCTGGGAACCTTTTATTGACAAAAATATAGAGATATGAAATCCGAGGCTTTTTTGCAAAATTCTGCTGGACAATAGCCCATGATTTCAAAATGCACTTTTTTCCTAAAATCGAAAATTACGGTTTCTGATGCGCTGATAATAAAGAGTATCTGTAACTTAGTACTAATTTGAAAATTTAGCTCTGAGAACCTTTTATTGACAAAAATATAGAGATATGAAATCCGAGGCTTTTTTGCAAAATTCTGCTGGACAATAGCCCATGATTTCAAAATGCACTTTTTTCCTCAAATCGAAAATTACGGTTTCTGATGCGCTGATAATAAAGAGTATCTGTAACTTAGTACAAATTTGAAAATTTAGCTCTGAGAACCTTTTATTGACAAAAATATAGAGATATGAAATCCGAGGCTTTTTTGCAAAATTCTGCTGGACTATAGCCCATGATTTCAAAATGCACTTTTTTCCTAAAATCGAAAATTAAAATTTCTGATGCTCTGATATTAAAGAGCACCTATAAATGAGTATAAATTTGAAAATCTAGCTTTGAGAACCTTTTATTGACAAAAATATGGAGATATGAAATCCGAGGCTTTTTTGCAAAATTCTGCTGGACAATAGCCCATGATTTCAAAATGCACTTTTTTCCTAAAATCGAAAATTACGGTTTCTGATGCGCTGATAATAAAGAGTATCTGTAACTTAGTACTAATTTGAAAATTTAGCTCTGAGAACCTTTTATTGACAAAAATATAGAGATATGAAATCCGAGGCTTTTTTGCAAAATTCTGCTGGACTATAGCCCATAATTTCAAAATGAACTTTTTTCCCGAAATCGAAAATTACGATTTCTGATGAACTGATAATAAAGAGTACCTACAACTGAGTACAAATTTGAAAATTAAGCTCTGGGAACCTTTTATTGACAAAAATATAGAGATATGAAATCCGAGGCTTTTTTGCAAAATTCTGCTGGACTATAGCCCATGATTTCAAAATGCACTTTTTTCCTAAAATCGAAAATTACGGTTTCTGATGCGCTGATAATAAAGAGTATCTGTAACTTAGTACAAATTTGAAAATTTAGCTCTGAGAACCTTTTATTGACAAAAATATAGAGATATGAAATCCGAGGCTTTTTTGCAAAATTCTGCTGGACTATAACCCATGATTTCAAAATGCACTTTTTTCCTAAAATCGAAAATTAAGATTTCTGATGCTCTGATATTAAAGAGCACCTATAAATGAGTATAAATTTGAAAATCTAGCTTTGAGAACCTTTTATTGACAAAAATATAGAGATATGAAGTCTGAGGCTTTTTTGCAAAATTCTGCTGGACTATAGCCCATAATTTCAAAATGAACTTTTTTCCCGAAATCGAAAATTACGATTTCTGATGTACTGATAATAAAGAGTACCTACATATGATTACAAATTTGAAAATCTAGCTTTGAGAACCTTTTATTGACAAATATATAGAGACATGAAGTCCGATACTTTTTTGCAAAATTCTGCTGGACTAAAGCTCTTGATTTCAAAATGCACTTTTTTCCTAAAATCGAAAATTACGGTTTCTGATGCGCTGATAATAAAGAGTATATGTAACTTAGTACAAATTTTAAAATTTAGCTCTGAGAACCTTTTATTGACAAAAATATAGAGATATGAAATCCGAGGCTTTTTTGCAAAATTCTGCTGGACTATAGCCCATGATTTCAAAATGCACTTTTTTCCTAAAATCGAAAATTACGGTTTCTGATGCGCTGATAATAAAGAGTATCTGTAACTTAGTACAAATTTGAAAATTTAGCTCTGAGAACCTTTTATTGACAAAAATATAGAGATATGAAATCCGAGGCTTTTTTGCAAAATTCTGCTGGACTATAACCCATGATTTCAAAATGCACTTTTTTCCTAAAATCGAAAATTAAGATTTCTGATGCTCTGATATTAAAGAGCACCTATAAATGAGTATAAATTTGAAAATCTAGCTTTGAGAACCTTTTATTGACAAAAATATAGAGATATGAAGTCTGAGGCTTTTTTGCAAAATTCTGCTGGACTATAGCCCATAATTTCAAAATGAACTTTTTTCCCGAAATCGAAAATTACGATTTCTGATGAACTGATAATAAAGAGTACCTACAACTGAGTACAAATTTGAAAATTAAGCTCTGGGAACCTTTTATTGACAAAAATATAGAGATATGAAATCCGAGGCTTTTTTGCAAAATTCTGCTGGACAATAGCCCATGATTTCAAAATGCACTTTTTTCCTAAAATCGAAAATTACGGTTTCTGATGCGCTGATAATAAAGAGTATCTGTAACTTAGTACAAATTTGAAAATTTAGCTCTGAGAACCTTTTATTGACAAAAATATAGAGATATGAAATCCGAGGCTTTTTTGCAAAATTCTGCTGGACTATAGCCCATGATTTCAAAATGCACTTTTTTCCTAAAATCGAAAATTAAAATTTCTGATGCTCTGATATTAAAGAGCACCTATAAATGAGTATAAATTTGAAAATCTAGCTTTGAGAACCTTTTATTGACAAAAATATAGAGATATGAAATCCGAGGCTTTTTTGCAAAATTCCTGACTTTTTTCCTGAAATCAAAAATTACGATTTCTGAGATATTGATAATCATGAGCATCTCTTACTAAGTACAAATTTTGTTGACAAAAATATAGAGATATGAAATCCGAGGCTTTTTTGCAAAATTCTGCTGGACTGTAGCCCATGATTTCAAAATGCACTTTTTTCCTGAAATCGAAAATTACGATTTCTGAGATATTGATAATCATGAGCATCTCTTACTAAGTACAAATTTGAAAATCTAGCTCTGAGAACCTTTTGTTGACAAAAATATAGAGATATGAAATCCGAGGCTTTTTTGCAAAATTCTGCTGGACTATAGCCCATGATTTCAAAATGCACTTTTTTCCTGAAATCAAAAATTACGATTTCTGAGATATTGATAATCATGAGCATCTCTTACTAAGTACAAATTTGAAAATCTAGCTCTGAGAACCTTTTGTTGACAAAAATATAGAGATATGAAATCCGAGGCTTTTTTGCAAAATTCTGCTGGACAATAGCCCATGATTTCAAAATGCACTTTTTTCCTTAAATCGAAAATTACGGTTTCTGATGCGCTGATAATAAAGAGTATCTGTAACTTAGTACAAATTTGAAAATCTAGCTCTGAGAACCTTTTGTTGACAAAAATATAGAGATATGAAATCAAAGGCTTTTTTGCAAAATTCTGCTAGACTATAGCCCATGATTTCAAAATGGACTGATGCGCTGATAATAAAGAGTATCTGTAACTTAGTACAAATTTGAAAATTTAGCTCTGAGAACCTTTTATTGACAAAAATATAGAGATATGAAATCCGAGGCTTTTTTGCAAAATTCTGCTGGACTATAGCCCATGATTTCAAAATGCACTTTTTTCCTGAAATCGAAAATTACGATTTCTGAGATATTGATAATCATGAGCATCTCTTACTAAGTACAAATTTGAAAATCTAGCTCTGAGAACCTTTTATTGCCAAAAATATAGAGATATGAAATCCGAGGCTTTTTTGCAAAATTCTGCTAGACTATAGCCCATGATTTCAAAATGCACTTTTTTCTGAAATCGAAAATTACGATTTCTGAGATATTGATAATCATGAGCATCTCTTACTAAATACAAATTTGAAAATCTAGCTCTGAGAACCTTTTGTTGACAAAAATATAGAGATATGAAGTCCGAGGCTTTTTTGCAAAATTCTGCTGGACTATAGCCCATGATTTCAAAATGCACTTTTTTCCTGAAATCGAAAATTACGATTTCAGATGCGCTGATAATAAAGAGTACCTACAACTGAGTACAAATTTGAAAATTTAGCTCTGGGAACCTTTTATTGACAAAAATATAGAGATATGAAATCCGAGGCTTTTTTGCAAAATTCTGCTGGACTATAGCCCATGATTTCAAAATGCACTTTTTTCCTGAAATCGAAAATTACGATTTCTGATGCGCTGATAATAAAGAGTATCTGTAACTTAGTACAAATTTGAAAATTTAGCTCTGAGAACCTTTTATTGACAAAAATATAGAGATATGAAATCCGAGGCTTTTTTGCAAAATTCTGCTGGACTATAGCCCATGATTTCAAAATGCACTTTTTTCCTGAAATCGAAAATTACGATTTCTGAGATATTGATAATCATGAGCATCTCTTACTAAGTACAAATTTGAAAATCTAGCTCTGAGAACCTTTTGTTGACAAAAATATAGAGATATGAAATCCGAGGCTTTTTTGCAAAATTCTGCTGGACTATAGCCCATGATTTCAAAATGCACTTTATTCCTGAAATCGAAAATTACGATTTCTGATGCGCTGATAATAAAGAGTATCTGTAACTTAGTACAAATTTGAAAATTTAGCTCTGAGAACCTTTTATTGACAAAAATATAGAGATATGAAATCCGAGGCTTTTTCGCAAAATTCTGCTGGACTATAGCCCATGATTTCAAAATGCACTTTTTTCCTGAAATCGAAAATTACGATTTCTGAGATATTGATAATCATGAGCATCTCTTACTAAGTACAAATTTGAAAATCTAGCTCTGAGAACCTTTTGTTGACAAAAATATAGAGATATGAAATCCGAGGCTTTTTTGCAAAATTCTGCTGGACTATAGCCCATGATTTCAAAACGCACTTTTTTCCTGAAATCGAAAATTACGATTTCTGAGATATTGATAATCATGAGCATCTCTTACTAAGTACAAATTTGAAAATCTAGCTCTGAGAACCTTTTATTAACAAAAATATAGAGATATGAAATCCGAGGCTTTTTTGCAAAATTCTGCTGGACTATAGCCCATGATTTCAAAATGCACTTTTTTCCTGAAATTGAAAATTACGATTTCTGAGATATTGATAATCATGAGCATCTCTTACTAAGTACAAATTTGAAAATCTAGCTCTGAGAACCTTTTGTTGACAAAAATATAGAGACATGAAATCCGTGGCTTTTTTGCAAAATTCTGCTGGACTATAGCCCATGATTTCAAAATGCACTTTTTTCCTAAAATCGAATATTACGATTTCTGAGATATTGATAATCATGAGCATCTCTTACTAAGTACAAATTTGAAAATCTAGCTCTGAGAACCTTTTGTTGACAAAAATATAGAGATATGAAGTCCGAGCCTTTTTTTTCAAAATTCTGCTGGACTATAGCCCATGATTTCAAAACGCACTTTTTTCCTGAAATCGAAAATTACGATTTCTGAGATATTGATAATCATGAGCATCTCTTACTAAGTACAAATTTGAAAATCTAGCTCTGAGAACCTTTTGTTGACAAAAATATAGAGATATGAAATCCGAGGCTTTTTCGCAAAATTCTGCTGGACTATAGCCCATGATTTCAAAATGCACTTTTTTCCTGAAATCGAAAATTACGATTTCTGAGATATTGATAATCATGAGCATCTCTTACTAAGTACAAATTTGAAAATCTAGCTCTGAGAACCTTTTGTTGACAAAAATATAGAGATATGAAATCCGAGGCTTTTTTGCAAAATTCTGCTGGACTATAGCCCATGATTTCAAAACGCACTTTTTTCCTGAAATCGAAAATTACGATTTCTGAGATATTGATAATCATGAGCATCTCTTACTAAGTACAAATTTGAAAATCTAGCTCTGAGAACCTTTTGTTGACATAAATATAGAGACATGAAATCCGTGGCTTTTTTGCAAAATTCTGCTGGACTATAGCCCATGATTTCAAAATGCGCTTTTTGCCTGAAATCGAAAATTACGATTTCTGAGATACTGATAATCACGAGCATCTCTATCAAAAATATAGAGATATGAATTCCGGGGCTTTTTTGCAAAATTCTGCTGGACTATAGCCCATGATTTCAAAATGCACTTTTTTCCCGAAATCGAAAATTACGATTTCTGATGCGCTGATAATAAAGAGTATCTCTATCTGAGTGCAAATTTGAAAATCTAGCTTTGAGAACCTTTTATTAACAAAAATATAGAGATTTGAAATCCGAGGCTTTTTTGCAAAATTCTGCTGGACTATAGCCCATGATTTCAAAATGCACTTTTTTCCTAAAATCGAATATTACGATTTCTGAGATATTGATAATCATGAGCATCTCTTACTAAGTACAAATTTGAAAATCTAGCTCTGAGAACCTTTTGTTGACAAAAATATAGAGACATGAAATCCGTGGCTTTTTTGCAAAATTCTGCTGGACTATAGCCCATGATTTCAAAATGCGCTTTTTGCCTGAAATCGAAAATTACGATTTCTGAGATACTGATAATCACGAGCATCTCTATCAAAAATATAGAGATATGAATTCCGAAACTTTTTTGCAAAATTCTGCTGGACTATAGCCCATGATTTCAAAATGCACTTTTTTCCTGAAATCGAAAATTACGATTTCTGATGCGCTGATAATAAAGAGTACCTACAACTGATTACAAATTTGAAAACCTAGCTTTGAGAACCTTTTATTGACAAATATATAGAGACATGAAGTCCGAGGCTTTTTTGCAAAATTCTGCTGGACTATAGCCCATGATTTCAAAATGCACTTTTTTCCTGAAATCGAAAATTACGATTTCTGATGCGCTGATAATAAAGAGTACCTACAACTGATTACAAATTTGAAAACCTAGCTTTGAGAACCTTTTATTAACAAAAATATAGAGATTTGAAATCCGAGGCTTTTTTGCAAAATTCTGCTGGACTATAGCCCATGATTTCAAAATGCACTTTTTTCCTAAAATCGAATATTACGATTTCTGAGATATTGATAATCATGAGCATCTCTTACTAAGTACAAATTTGAAAATCTAGCTCTGAGAACCTTTTGTTGACAAAAATATAGAGACATGAAATCCGTGGCTTTTTTGCAAAATTCTGCTGGACTATAGCCCATGATTTCAAAATGCGCTTTTTGCCTGAAATCGAAAATTACGATTTCTGAGATACTGATAATCACGAGCATCTCTATCAAAAATATAGAGATATGAATTCCGAAACTTTTTTGCAAAATTCTGCTGGACTATAGCCCATGATTTCAAAATGCACTTTTTTCCTGAAATCGAAAATTACGATTTCTGATGCGCTGATAATAAAGAGTACCTACAACTGATTACAAATTTGAAAACCTAGCTTTGAGAACCTTTTATTGACAAATATATAGAGACATGAAGTCCGAGGCTTTTTTGCAAAATTCTGCTGGACTATAGCCCATGATTTCAAAATGCACTTTTTTCCTAAAATCGAATATTACGATTTCTGAGATATTGATAATCATGAGCATCTCTTACTAAGTACAAATTTGAAAATCTAGCTCTGAGAACCTTTTGTTGACAAAAATATAGAGACATGAAATCCGTGGCTTTTTTGCAAAATTCTGCTGGACTATAGCCCATGATTTCAAAATGCGCTTTTTGCCTGAAATCGAAAATTACGATTTCTGAGATACTGATAATCACGAGCATCTCTATCAAAAATATAGAGATATGAATTCCGAAACTTTTTTGCAAAATTCTGCTGGACTATAGCCCATGATTTCAAAATGCACTTTTTTCCTGAAATCGAAAATTACGATTTCTGATGCGCTGATAATAAAGAGTACCTACAACTGATTACAAATTTGAAAACCTAGCTTTGAGAACCTTTTATTAACAAAAATATAGAGATTTGAAATCCGAGGCTTTTTTGCAAAATTCTGCTGGACTATAGCCCATGATTTCAAAATGCACTTTTTTCCTGAAATCGAAAATTACGATTTCTGATGCGCTGATAATAAAGAGTATCTCTATCTGAGTGCAAATTTGAAAACCTAGCTTTGAGAACCTTTTATTGACAAATATATAGAGACATGAAGTCCGAGGCTTTTTTGCAAAATTCTGCTGGACTATAGCCCATGATTTCAAAATGCACTTTTTTCCTGAAATCGAAAATTACGATTTCTGATGCGCTGATAATAAAGAGTACCTACAACTGATTACAAATTTGAAAACCTAGCTTTGAGAACCTTTTATTGACAAATATATAGAGACATGAAGTCCGAGGCTTTTTTGCAAAATTCTGCTGGACTATAGCCCATGATTTCAAAATGCACTTTTTTCCTGAAATCGAAAATTACGATTTCTGATGCGCTGATAATAAAGAGTACCTACAACTGATTACAAATTTGAAAACCTAGCTTTGAGAACCTTTTATTAACAAAAATATAGAGATTTGAAATCCGAGGCTTTTTTGCAAAATTCTGCTGGACTATAGCCCATGATTTCAAAATGCACTTTTTTCCTAAAATCGAATATTACGATTTCTGAGATATTGATAATCATGAGCATCTCTTACTAAGTACAAATTTGAAAATCTAGCTCTGAGAACCTTTTGTTGACAAAAATATAGAGACATGAAATCCGTGGCTTTTTTGCAAAATTCTGCTGGACTATAGCCCATGATTTCAAAATGCGCTTTTTGCCTGAAATCGAAAATTACGATTTCTGAGATACTGATAATCACGAGCATCTCTATCAAAAATATAGAGATATGAATTCCGAAACTTTTTTGCAAAATTCTGCTGGACTATAGCCCATGATTTCAAAATGCACTTTTTTCCTGAAATCGAAAATTACGATTTCTGATGCGCTGATAATAAAGAGTACCTACAACTGATTACAAATTTGAAAACCTAGCTTTGAGAACCTTTTATTAACAAAAATATAGAGATTTGAAATCCGAGGCTTTTTTGCAAAATTCTGCTGGACTATAGCCCATGATTTCAAAATGCACTTTTTTCCTAAAATCGAATATTACGATTTCTGAGATATTGATAATCATGAGCATCTCTTACTAAGTACAAATTTGAAAATCTAGCTCTGAGAACCTTTTGTTGACAAAAATATAGAGACATGAAATCCGTGGCTTTTTTGCAAAATTCTGCTGGACTATAGCCCATGATTTCAAAATGCGCTTTTTGCCTGAAATCGAAAATTACGATTTCTGAGATACTGATAATCACGAGCATCTCTATCAAAAATATAGAGATATGAATTCCGAAACTTTTTTGCAAAATTCTGCTGGACTATAGCCCATGATTTCAAAATGCACTTTTTTCCTGAAATCGAAAATTACGATTTCTGATGCGCTGATAATAAAGAGTACCTACAACTGATTACAAATTTGAAAACCTAGCTTTGAGAACCTTTTATTAACAAAAATATAGAGATTTGAAATCCGAGGCTTTTTTGCAAAATTCTGCTGGACTATAGCCCATGATTTCAAAATGCACTTTTTTCCTGAAATCGAAAATTACGATTTCTGATGCGCTGATAATAAAGAGTATCTCTATCTGAGTGCAAATTTGAAAACCTAGCTTTTAGAACCTTTTATTGACAAATATTTAGAGACATGAAGTCCGAGGCTTTTTTGCAAAATTCTGCTGGACTATAGCCCATGATTTCAAAATGCACTTTTTTCCTGAAATCGAAAATTACGATTTCTGATGCGCTGATAATAAAGAGTACCTACAACTGATTACAAATTTGAAAACCTAGCTTTGAGAACCTTTTATTAACAAAACTATAGAGATTTGAAATCCGAGGCTTTTTTGCAAAATTCTGCTGGACTATAGCCCATGATTTCAAAATGCACTTTTTTCCTAAAATCGAATATTACGATTTCTGAGATATTGATAATCATGAGCATCTCTTACTAAGTACAAATTTGAAAATCTAGCTCTGAGAACCTTTTGTTGACAAAAATATAGAGACATGAAATCCGTGGCTTTTTTGCAAAATTCTGCTGGACTATAGCCCATGATTTCAAAATGCGCTTTTTGCCTGAAATCGAAAATTACGATTTCTGAGATACTGATAATCACGAGCATCTCTATCAAAAATATAGAGATATGAATTCCGAAACTTTTTTGCAAAATTCTGCTGGACTATAGCCCATGATTTCAAAATGCACTTTTTTCCTGAAATCGAAAATTACGATTTCTGATGCGCTGATAATAAAGAGTACCTACAACTGATTACAAATTTGAAAACCTAGCTTTGAGAACCTTTTATTGACAAATATATAGAGACATGAAGTCCGAGGCTTTTTTGCAAAATTCTGCTGGACTATAGCCCATGATTTCAAAATGCACTTTTTTCCTGAAATCGAAAATTACGATTTCTGATGCGCTGATAATAAAGAGTACCTACAACTGATTACAAATTTGAAAACCTAGCTTTGAGAACCTTTTATTAACAAAAATATAGAGATTTGAAATCCGAGGCTTTTTTGCAAAATTCTGCTGGACCGTAGCCCATGATTTGCAAATGCCCTTTTTTCCTGAAATCGAAAATTAAGATTTCTGATGCGCTGATAATAAAGAGCACCCATAACTGAGTACAAATTTGAAAATTTAGCTCTGGGAACCTTTTATTAACAAAAATATAGAGATATGAAATCCGAGGCTTTTTTGCAAAATTCTGCTGGACTATAGCCCATGATTTCAAAATGCACTTTTTTCCTAAAATCGAATATTACGATTTCTGAGATATTGATAATCATGAGCATCTCTTACTAAGTACAAATTTGAAAATCTAGCTCTGAGAACCTTTTGTTGACAAAAATATAGAGACATGAAATCCGTGGCTTTTTTGCAAAATTCTGCTGGACTATAGCCCATGATTTCAAAATGCGCTTTTTGCCTGAAATCGAAAATTACGATTTCTGAGATACTGATAATCACGAGCATCTCTATCAAAAATATAGAGATATGAATTCCGAAACTTTTTTGCAAAATTCTGCTGGACTATAGCCCATGATTTCAAAATGCACTTTTTTCCTGAAATCGAAAATTACGATTTCTGATGCGCTGATAATAAAGAGTATCTCTATCTGAGTGCAAATTTGAAAATCTAGCTTTGAGAACCTTTTATTAACAAAAATATAGAGACATGAAATCCGTGGCTTTTTTGCAAAATTCTGCTGGACTATAGCCCATGATTTCAAAATGCGCTTTTTGCCTGAAATCGAAAATTACGATTTCTGAGATACTGATAATCACGAGCATCTCTATCAAAAATATAGAGATATGAAATCCGAGGCTTTTTTGCAAAATTCTGCTGGACTATAGTCCAAAATTTCAAAATGCACTTTTTTCCTGAAATCGAAAACTACGATTTCTGATGCGCTGCGAACAAAGAGTATCTGTTACTGAATACAAATTTGAAAATTTAGCTCTGAGAACCTTTTACTGATAAAAATATCGAGATATGAAATCCGAGGCTTTTTTGCTAAATTCTGCTGGACTATAGCCCATGATTTCAAAATGCACTTTTTTCCTGAAATCGAAAATTACGATTTCAGATGCGCTAATAATAAAGAGTACCTACAACTGATTACAAATTTGAAAACCTAGCTTTGAGAACCTTTTATTGACAAATATATAGAGACATGAAGTCCGAGGCTTTTTTGCAAAATTCTGCTGGACTATAGCCCATGATTTCAAAATGCACTTTTTTCCTGAAATCGAAAATTACCAGTTCTGATGCGCTGATAATAAAGAGTAACTCTATCTGAGTACAAATTTGAAAATCTAGCTTTGAGAACCTTCTGTTGGCAAAGTGATAGAGATTTGAAATCCGAGGCTTTTTTGCAAAATTCTGCTGGACTATAGCCCATGGTTTCAAAATGCACTTTTTTCCTGAAATCGAATATTATGATTTCTGAGATGCTGATAATTAAAAGTATCTCTTACTAAGTACAAATTTGAAAATCTAGCTTTGAGAACCTTTTATTGGCAAAAATATAGAGATATGAAATCCGAGGCTTTTTTGCAAAATTCTGCTGGACTATAGCCCATGATTTCAAAATGCACTTATTTCCTGAAATCGAAAATTACGATTTCTGATGCGCTGATAATAAAGAGTATCTCTATCTGAGTGCAAATTTGAAAATCTAGCTTTGAGAACCTTTTATTAACAAAAATATAGAGATTTGAAATCCGAGGCTTTTTTGCAAAATTCTGCTGGACTATAATCCCATGATTTCAAAATGCACTTTTTTCCTGAAATCGAAAACTACGATTTCTGATGCGCTGATAATAAAGAGTATCTCTATCTGAGTGCAAATTTGAAAATCTAGCTTTGAGAACCTTTTATTAACAAAAATATAGAGATTTGAAATCCGAGGCTTTTTTGCAAAATTCTGCTGGACTATAGCCCATGATTTCAAAATGCACTTTTTTCCTGAAATCGAAAACTACGATTTCTGATGCGCTGATAATAAACAGTAACTCTATCTGAGTACAAGTTTGAAAATCTAGCTTTGAGAACCTTCTGTTGGCAAAATGATAGAGATTTGAAATCCGAGGCTTTTTTGCAAAATTCTGCTGGACTATAGCCCATGATTTCAAAATGCACTTTTTTCCTGAAATCGAAAATTACGAGTTCTGATGCGCTGATAATAAAGAGTATCTCTTACTAAGTACAAATTTGAAAATCTAGCTTTGAGAACCTTTTATTGGCAAAAATATAGAGATATGAAATCCGAGGCTTTTTTGCAAAATTCTGCTGGACTATAGCCCATGATTTCAAAATGCACTTTTTTCCTGAAATCGAAAATTACGAGTTCTGATGCGCTGATAATAAAGAGTAACTCTATCTGAGTACAAATTTGAAAATCTAGCTTTGAGAACCTTCTGTTGGCAAAATGATAGAGATTTGAAATCCGAGGCTTTTTTGCAAAATTCTGCTGGACTATAGCCCATGGTTTCAAAATGCACTTTTTTCCTGAAATCGAATATTATGATTTCTGAGATGCTGATAATTAAAAGTATCTCTTACTAAGTACAAATTTGAAAATCTAGCTTTGAGAACCTTTTATTGGCAAAAATATAGAGATATGAAATCCGAGGCTTTTTTGCAAAATTCTGCTGGACTATAGCCCATGGTTTCAAAATGCACTTTTTTCCTGAAATCGAATATTATGATTTCTGAGATGCTGATAATTAAAAGTATCTCTTACTAAGTACAAATTTGAAAATCTAGCTTTGAGAACCTTTTATTGGCAAAAATATAGAGATATGAAATCCGAGGCTTTTTTGCAAAATTCTGCTGGACTATAGCCCATGATTTCAAAATGCACTTTTTTCCTGAAATCGAAAATTACGATTTCTGATGCGCTGATAATAAAGAGTATCTATAACTGAGTACAAATTTGAAAATCTAGCTCTGAGAACCTTCTGTTGGCAAAATGATAGAGATTTGAAATCCGAGGCTTTTTTGCAAAATTCTGCTGGACTATAGCCCATGGTTTCAAAATGCACTTTTTTCCTGAAATCGAATATTATGATTTCTGAGATGCTGATAATTAAAAGTATCTCTTACTAAGTACAAATTTGAAAATCTAGCTTTGAGAACCTTTTATTGGCAAAAATATAGAGATATGAAATCCGAGGCTTTTTTGCAAAATTCTGCTGGACTATAGCCCATGGTTTCAAAATGCACTTTTTTCCTGAAATCGAATATTATGATTTCTGAGATGCTGATAATTAAAAGTATCTCTTACTAAGTACAAATTTGAAAATCTAGCTTTGAGAACCTTTTATTGGCAAAAATATAGAGATATGAAATCCGAGGCTTTTTTGCAAAATTCTGCTGGACTATAGCCCATGATTTCAAAATGCACTTTTTTCCTGAAATCGAAAATTACGATTTCTGATGCGCTGATAATAAAGAGTATCTATAACTGAGTACAAATTTGAAAATCTAGCTCTGAGAACCTTCTGTTGGCAAAATGATAGAGATTTGAAATCCGAGGCTTTTGTGCAAAATTCTGCTGGACTATAGCCCATGATTTCAAAATGCACTTTTTTCCTGAAATCGAAAATAACGATTTCTGATGCGCTGATAATAAAGAGTATCTGTTACTGAATACAAATTTGAAAATTTAGCTCTGAGAACCTTTTACTGATAAAAATATCGAGATATGAAATCCGAGGCTTTTTTGCTAAATTCTGCTGGACTATAGCCCATGATTTCAAAATGCACTTTTTTCCTGAAATCGAATATTACTATTTCTGATCCGCTGATATTAAAGAATATCTCTATCTGAGTGCAAATTTGAAAATCTAGCTCTGAGAACCTCTTATTGACAAAAATATAGAGATATGAAATCCGAGGCTTTTTTGCAAAATTCTGCTGGACTATAGCCCATGATTTCAAAATGCACTTATTTCCTGAAATCGAAAATTACGATTTCTGATGCGCTGATAATAAAGAGTATCTCTATCTGAGTGCAAATTTGAAAATCTAGCTTTGAGAACCTTTTATTAACAAAAATATAGAGATTTGAAATCCGAGGCTTTTTTGCAAAATTCTGCTGGACTATAGCCCATGATTTCAAAATGCACTTTTTTCCTGAAATCGAAAACTACGATTTCTGATGCGCTGATAATAAACAGTATCTATAATTGAGTACAAATTTGAAAATCTAGCTCTGAGAACCTTCTGTTGGCAAAATGATAGAGATTTGAAATCCGAGGCTTTTGTGCAAAATTCTACTGGACTATAGCCCATGATTTCAAAATGCACTTTTTTCCTGAAATCGAAAATTACGATTTCTGATGCGCTGATAATAAAGAGTTATTCTATCTGAGTACAAATTTGAAAATCTAGCTCTGAGGACCTTTTGTTGACAAAAATATAGAGATATGAAGTCCGAGGCTTTTTTGCAAAATTCTGCTGGACTATAGCCCATGATTTCGAAATGCACTTTTTTCCTGAAATCGAAAATTACGAGTTCTGATGCGCTGATAATAAAGAGTAACTCTATCTGAGTACAAATTTGAAAATCTAGCTTTGAGAAGCTTCTGTTGGCAAAATGATAGAGATTTGAAATCCGAGGCTTTTTTGCAAAATTCTGCTGGACTATAGCCCATGGTTTCAAAATGCACTTTTTTCCTGAAATCGAATATTATGATTTCTGAGATGCTGATAATTAAAAGTATCTCTTACTAAGTACAAATTTGAAAATCTAGCTTTGAGAAGCTTCTGTTGGCAAAATGATAGAGATTTGAAATCCGAGGCTTTTTTGCAAAATTCTGCTGGACTATAGCCCATGGTTTCAAAATGCACTTTTTTCCTGAAATCGAATATTATGATTTCTGAGATGCTGATAATTAAAAGTATCTCTTACTAAGTACAAATTTGAAAATCTAGCTTTGAGAACCTTTTATTGGCAAAAATATAGAGATATGAAATCCGAGGCTTTTTTGCAAAATTCTGCTGGACTATAGCCCATGATTTCAAAATGCACTTTTTTCCTGAAATCGAAAATTACGATTTCTGATGCGCTGATAATAAAGAGTATCTATAACTGAGTACAAATTTGAAAATCTAGCTCTGAGAACCTTCTGTTGGCAAAATGATAGAGATTTGAAATCCGAGGCTTTTGTGCAAAATTCTACTGGACTATAGCCCATGATTTCAAAATGCACTTTTTTCCTGAAATCGAAAATTACGATTTCTGATGCGCTGATAATAAAGAGTATCTGTAACTTAGTACAAATTTGAAAATTTAGCTCTGAGAACCTTTTATTGACAAAAATATAGAGATATGAAATCCGAGGCTTTTTTGCAAAATTCTGCTGGACTATAGCCCATGATTTCAAAATGCACTTTTTTCCTAAAATCGAAAATTACGAATTCTGATGCGCTGATAATAAAGAGTATCTGTAACTTAGTACAAATTTGAAAACCTAGCTTTGAGAACCTTTTATTGACAAATATATAGAGACATGAAGTCCGAGGCTTTTTTGCAAAATTCTGCTGGACTATAGCTCATGATTTCAAAATGCACTTTTTTCCTAAATTCGAAAATTACGGTTTCTGATGCGCTGATAATAAAGAGTATCTGTAACTTAGTACTAATTTGAAAATTTAGCTCTGAGAACCTTTTATTGACAAAAATATAGAGATATGAAATCCGAGGCTTTTTTGCAAAATTCTGCTGGACTATAGCCCATGATTTCAAAATGCACTTTTTTCCTAAAATCGAAAATTACGGTTTCTGATGCGCTGATAATAAAGAGTATCAGTAACTTAGTACAAATTTGAAAATTTAGCTCTGAGGACCTTTTATTGACAAAAATATAGAGATATGAAATCCGAGGCTTTTTTGAAAAATTCTGCTGGACTATAGCCCATGGTTTCAAAATGCACTTTTTTCCTGAAATCGAATATTATGATTTCTGAGATGCTGATAATTAAAAGTATCTCTTACTAAGTACAAATTTGAAAATCTAGCTTTGAGAAGCTTCTGTTGGCAAAATGATAGAGATTTGAAATCCGAGGCTTTTTTGCAAAATTCTGCTGGACTATAGCCCATGGTTTCAAAATGCACTTTTTTCCTGAAATCGAATATTATGATTTCTGAGAAGCTGATAATTAAAAGTATCTCTTACTAAGTACAAATTTGAAAATCTAGCTTTGAGAACCTTTTATTGGCAAAAATATAGAGATATGAAATCCGAGGCTTTTTTGCAAAATTCTGCTGGACTATAGCCCATGATTTCAAAATGCACTTTTTTCCTGAAATCGAAAATTACGATTTCTGATGCGCTGATAATAAAGAGTATCTATAACTGAGTACAAATTTGAAAATCTAGCTCTGAGAACCTTCTGTTGGCAAAATAATAGAGATTTGAAATCCGAGGCTTTTGTGCAAAATTCTACTGGACTATAGCCCATGATTTCAAAATGCACTTTTTTCCTGAAATCGAAAATTACGATTTCTGATGCGCTGATAATAAAGAGTATCTGTAACTTAGTACAAATTTGAAAATTTAGCTCTGAGAACCTTTTATTGACAAAAATATAGAGATATGAAATCCGAGGCTTTTTTGCAAAATTCTGCTGGACTATAGCCCATGATTTCAAAATGCACTTTTTTCCTAAAATCGAAAATTACGATTTCTGATGCGCTGATAATAAAGAGTATCTGTAACTCAGTACAAATTTGAAAACCTAGCTTTGAGAACCTTTTATTGACAAATATATAGAGACATGAAGTCCGAGGCTTTTTTGCAAAATTCTGCTGGACTATAGCTCATGATTTCAAAATGCACTTTTTTCCTAAATTCGAAAATTACGGTTTCTGATGCGCTGATAATAAAGAGTATCTGTAACTTAGTACTAATTTGAAAATTTAGCTCTGAGAACCTTTTATTGACAAAAATATAGAGATATGAAATCCGAGGCTTTTTTGCAAAATTCTGCTGGACTATAGCCCATGATTTCAAAATGCACTTTTTTCCTAAAATCGAAAATTACGGTTTCTGATGCGCTGATAATAAAGAGTATCTGTAACTTAGTACAAATTTGAAAATTTAGCTCTGAGAACCTTTTATTGACAAAAATATAGAGATATGAAATCCGAGGCTTTTTTGCAAAATTCCGCTGGACTATAGCCCATGATTTCAAAATGCACTTTTTTCCTAAAATCGAAAATTACGGTTTCTGATGCGCTGATAATAAAGAGTATCTGTAACTTAGTACAAATTTGAAAATTTAGCTCTGAGAACCTTTTATTGACAAAAATATAGAGATATGAAATCCGAGGCTTTTTTGCAAAATTCTGCTGGACTATAGCCCATGATTTCAAAATGCACTTTTTTCCTAAAATCGAAAATTACGGTTTCTGATGCGCTGATAATAAAGAGTATCTGTAACTTAGTACAAATTTGAAAATTTAGCTCTGAGGACCTTTTATTGACAAAAATATAGAGATATGAAATCCGAGGCTTTTTTGCAAAATTCTGCTGGACTATAGCCCATGATTTCAAAATGCACTTTTTTCCTAAAATCGAAAATTACGATTTCTGATGCGCTGATAATAAAGAGTATCTGTAACTTAGTACAAATTTGAAAACCTAGCTTTGAGAACCTTTTATTGACAAATATATAGAGACATGAAGTCCGAGGCTTTTTTGCAAAATTCTGCTGGACTATAGCTCATGATTTCAAAATGCACTTTTTTCCTAAATTCGAAAATTACGGTTTCTGATGCGCTGATAATAAAGAGTATCTGTAAATTAGTACTAATTTGAAAATTTAGCTCTGAGAACCTTTTATTGACAAAAATATAGAGATATGAAATCCGAGGCTTTTTTGCAAAATTCTGCTGGACTATAGTCCAGGATTTCAAAATGCACTTTTTTCCTGAAATCGAAAATTACGATTTCTGATGCGTTTATAATAAAGAGCACCTATAACTGAGTATAAATTTGAAAATCTAGCTCTGAGAACCTTTTATTGACAAAAATATAGAAATATGAAATCCGAGGCTTTTTTGCAAAATTCTGCTGGACTATAGCCCATGATTTCAAAATGCACTTTTTTCCTAAAATCGAAAAATACGGTTTCTGATGCGCTGATAATAAAGAGTATCTGTAACTTAGTACAAATTTGAAAATTTAGCTCTGAGGACCTTTTATTGACAAAAATATAGAGATATGAAATCCGAGGCTTTTTTGCAAAATTCTGCTGGACTATAGCCCATGATTTCAAAATGCACTTTTTTCCTAAAATCGAAAATTACGATTTCTGATGCGCTGATAATAAAGAGTATCTGTAACTTAGTACAAATTTGAAAACCTACCTTTGAGAACCTTTTATTGACAAATATATAGAGACATGAAGTCCGAGGCTTTTTTGCAAAATTCTGCTGGACTATAGCTCATGATTTCAAAATGCACTTTTTTCCTAAATTCGAAAATTACGGTTTCTGATGCGCTGATAATAAAGAGTATCTGTAACTTAGTACTAATTTGAAAATTTAGCTCTGAGAACCTTTTATTGACAAAAATATAGAGATATGAAATCCGAGGCTTTTTT
Organism: Orthonevra nobilis; assembly: GCA_963555765.1. Taxonomy (NCBI): domain Eukaryota; kingdom Metazoa; phylum Arthropoda; class Insecta; order Diptera; family Syrphidae; genus Orthonevra; species Orthonevra nobilis. The sequence goes on from OY743227.1 coordinate 53,289,602, forward strand.
GCAAAATTCTGCTGGACTATAGTCCAGGATTTCAAAATGCACTTTTTTCCTGAAATCGAAAATTACGATTTCTGATGCGTTTATAATAAAGAGCACCTATAACTGAGTATAAATTTGAAAATCTAGCTCTGAGAACCTTTTATTGACAAAAATATAGAGATATGAAATCCGAGGCTTTTTTGCAAAATTCTGCTGGACTATAGCCCATAATTTCAAAATGAACTTTTTTCCCGAAATCGAAAATTACGATTTCTGATGTACTGATAATAAAGAGTACCTACAACTGAGTACAAATTTGAAAATTAAGCTCTGGGAACCTTTTATTGACAAAAATATAGAGATATGAAATCCGAGGCTTTTTTGCAAAATTCTGCTGGACAATAGCCCATGATTTCAAAATGCACTTTTTTCCTAAAATCGAAAATTACGGTTTCTGATGCGCTAATAATAAAGAGTATCTGTAACTTAGTACAAATTTGAAAATTTAGTTCTGAGAACCTTTTATTGATAAAAATATAGAGACATGAAATCCGAGGCTTTTTTGCAAAATTCTGCTGGACTATAGTCCAGGATTTCAAAATGCACTTTTTTCCTGAAATCGAAAATTACGATTTCTGATGCGTTTATAATAAAGAGCACCTATAACTGAGTATAAATTTGAAAATCTAGCTCTGAGAACCTTTTATTGACAAAAATATAGAGATATGAAATCCGAGGCTTTTTTGCAAAATTCTGCTAGACTATAGCCCATGATTTCAAAATGCACTTTTTTTCTGAAATCGAAAATTACGATTTCTGAGATATTGATAATCATGAGCATCTCCTACTAAGAACAAATTTGAAAATCTAGCTCTGAGAACCTTTTATTGACAAAAATATAGAGATATGAAATCCGAGGCTTTTTTGCAAAATTCTGCTAGACTATAGCCCATGATTTCAAAATGCACTTTTTTTCTGAAATCGAAAATTACGATTTCTGAGATATTGATAATCATGAGCATCTCTTACTAAATACAAATTTGAAAATCTAGCTCTGAGAACCTTTTGTTGACAAAAATATAGAGATATGAAGTCCGAGACTTTTTTGCAAAATTCTGCTTCATGATTTCAAAATGCACTTTTTCCTGAAATCGAAAATTACGATTTCAGATGCGCTGATAACAAAGAGTACCTACAACTGAGTACAAATTTGAATATTTAGGTCTGGGAACCTTTTATTGACAAAAATATAGAGATATGAAGTCCGAGGCTTTTATGCAAAATTCTGCTGGACTATAGCCCATGATTTCAAAATGCACTTTTTTCCTGAAATCGACAATTACGATTTCTGATGCGCTGATAATAAAGAGTATCTGTAACTTAGTACAAATTTGAAAATTTAGCTCTGAGAACCTTTTATTGACAAAAATATAGAGATATGAAATCCGAGGCTTTTTTGCAAAATTCTGCTGGACTATAGTCCATGATTTCAAAATGCACTTTTTTCCTGAAATCGAAAATTACGATTTCTGAGATATTGATAATCATGAGCATCTCTTACTAAGTACAAATTTGAAAATCTAGCTCTGAGAACCTTTTATTGACAAAAATATAGAGATATGAAATCCGAGGCTTTTTTGCAAAATTCTGCTGGACTATAGCCCATGATTTCAAAATGCACTTTTTTTCTGAAATCGAAAATTACGATTTCTGATGCGCTGATAATAAAGAGTATCTGTAACTTAGTACAAATTTGAAAATTTAGCTCTGAGAACCTTTTATTGACAAAAATATAGAGATATGAAATCCGAGGCTTTTTTGCAAAGTTCTGCTGGACTATAGCCCATGATTTCAAAATGTACTTTTTTCTGAAATCGAAAATTACGATTTCTCAGATATTGATTATCATGAGCATCTCTTACTAAGTACAAATTTGAAAATCTAGCTCTGAGAACCTTTTGTTGACAAAAATATAGAGATATGAAGTCCGAGGCTTTTTTGCAAAATTCTGCTGGACTATAGCCCATGATTTCAAAATGCACTTTTTTCCTGAAATCGAAAATTACGATTTCAGATGCGCTAATAATAAAGAGTACCTATAACTGAGTACAGATTTGAAAATCTAGCTCTGAGAACCTTTTGTTGACAAAAATATAGAGATATGAAGTCCGAGGCTTTTTTGCAAAATTCTGCTGGACTAAAGTCCAGGATTTCAAAATGCACTTTTTTCCTAAAATCGAAAATTACGGTTTCTGAGATACTGATAATAAAGAGTATCTCTATCTGAGGACAAATTTGAAAATTTAGCTCCGAGAACCTTTTATTGACAAAAATATCGAGATATGAAATCCGAGGCTTTTTTGCAAAATTCTGCTGGACTATAGCCCATGATTTCAAAATGCACTTTTTTCCTGAAATCGAAAATTACGATTTCTGAGATATTGATAATCATGAGCATCTCTTACTAAGTACAAATTTGAAAATCTAGCTCTGAGAACCTTTTGTTGACAAAAATATAGAGATATGAAATCCGAGGCTTTTTTGCAAAATTCTGCTGGACTATAGCCCATGATTTCAAAATGCACTTTTTTCCTAAAATCGAAAATTACGATTTCTGAGATACTGATAATAAAGAGTATCTCTATCTGAGGACAAATTTGAAAATTTAGCTCCGAGAACCTTTTATTGACAAAAATATAGAGATATGAAATCCGAGGCTTTTTTGCAAAATTCTGCTGGACTATAGCCCATGATTTCAAAATGCACTTTTTTCCTGAAAGCGAAAATTACGATTTCTGATGCGCTGATAATAAAGAGTATCTGTAACTTAGTACAAATTTGAAAATTTAGCTCTGAGAACCTTTTATTGACAAAAATATAGAGATATGAAATCCGAGGCTTTTTTGCAAAATTCTGCTGGACTATAGCCCATGATTTCAAAATGCACTTTTTTCCTGAAATCGAAAATTACGATTTCTGAGATATTGATAATCATGAGCATCCCTTACTAAGTACAAATTTGAAAATCTAGCTCTGAGAACCTTTTGTTGACAAAAATATAGAGATATGAAATCCGAGGCTTTTTTGCAAAATTCTGCTGGACTATAGCCCATGATTTCAAAATGCACTTTTTTTCTGAAATCGAAAATTACGATTTCTGAGATATTGATAATCATGAGCATCTCTTACTAAGTACAAATTTTTTTGACAAAAATATAGAGATATGAAATCCGAGGCTTTTTTGCAAAATTCTGCTGGACTATAGCCCATGATTTCAAAATGCACTTTTTTCCTAAAATCGAAAATTACGATTTCTGAGATACTGATAATAAAGAGTATCTCTATCTGAGGACAAATTTGAAAATTTAGCTCCGAGAACCTTTTATTGACAAAAATATAGAGATATGAAATCCGAGGCTTTTTTGCAAAATTCTGCTGGACTATAGCCCATGATTTCAAAATGCACTTTTTTCCTAAAATCGAAAATTAAGATTTCTGATGCGCTGATAATAAAGAGCACCCATAACTGAGTACAAATTTGAAAATTTAGCTCTGGGAACCTTTTATTGACAAAAATATAGAGATATGAAATCCGAGGCTTTTTTGCAAAATTCTGCTGGACTATAGCCCATGATTTCAAAATGCACTTTTTTCCTAAAATCGAAAATTAAGATTTCTGATGCGCTGATAATAAAGAGCACCCATAACTGAGTACAAATTTGAAAATTTAGCTCTGGGAACCTTTTATTGACAAAAATATAGAGATATGAAATCCGAGGCTTTTTTGCAAAATTCTGCTGGACTATAGCCCATGATTTCAAAATGCACTTCTTTCCTGAAATCGAAAATTACGATTTCTGAGATATTGATAATCATGAGCATCTCTTACTAAGTACAAATTTGAAAATCTAGCTCTGAGAACCTTTTATTAACAAAAATATAGAGATATGAAATCCGAGGCTTTTTTGCAAAATTCTGCTGGACTATAGCCCATGATTTCAAAATGCACTTTTTTCCTAAAATCGAAAATTACGATTTCTGAGATATTGATAATCATGAGCATCTCTTACTAAGTACAAATTTTGTTGACAAAAATATAGAGATATGAAATCCGAGGCTTTTTTGCAAAATTCTGCTGGACTATAGCCCATGATTTCAAAATGCACTTTTTTCCTGAAATCGAAAATTACGATTTCTGAGATATTGATAATCATGAGCATCTCTTACTAAGTACAAATTTGAAAATCTAGCTCTGAGAACCTTTTATTAACAAAAATATAGAGATATGAAATCCGAGGCTTTTTTGCAAAATTCTGCTGGACTATAGCCCATGATTTCAAAATGCACTTTTTTCCTAAAATCGAAAATTACGATTTCTGAGATATTGATAATCATGAGCATCTCTTACTAAGTACAAATTTTGTTGACAAAAATATAGAGATATGAAATCCGAGGCTTTTTTGCAAAATTCTGCTGGACTATAGCCCATGATTTCAAAATTCACTTTTTTCCTAAAATCGAAAATTAAGATTTCTGATGCGCTGATAATAAAGAGCACCCATAACTGAGTACTAATTTGAAAATTTAGCTCTGGGAACCTTTTATTGACAAAAATATAGAGATATGAAATCCGAGGCTTTTTTGCAAAATTCTGCTGGACTATAGCCCATGATTTCAAAATGCACTTTTTTCCTAAAATCGAAAATTAAGATTTCTGATGCGCTGATAATAAAGAGCACCCATAACTGAGTACAAATTTGAAAATTTAGCCCTGGGAACCTTTTATTGACAAAAATATAGAGATATGAAATCCGAGGCTTTTTTGCAAAATTCTGCTGGACTGTAGCCCATGATTTCAAAATGCACTTTTTTCCTGAAATCGAAAATTACGATTTCTGAGATATTGATAATCATGAGCATCTCTTACTAAGGACAAATTTGAAAATCTAGCTCTGAGAACCTTTTGTTGACAAAAATATAGAGATATGAAATCCGAGGCTTTTTTGCAAAATTCTGCTGGACTATAGCCCATGATTTCAAAATGCACTTTTTTCCTGAAATCGAAAATTACGATTTCTGAGATGTTGATAATCATGAGCATCTCTTACTAAGTACAAATTTTGTTGACAAAAATATAGAGATATTCTGCTGGACTATAGCCCATGATTTCAAAATGCACTTTTTTCCTAAAATCGAAAATTACGATTTCTGAGATATTGATAATCATGAGCATCTCTTACTAAGTACAAATTTTGTTGACAAAAATATAGAGATATGAAATCCGAGGCTTTTTTGCAAAATTCTGCTGGACTATAGCCCATGATTTCAAAATGCACTTTTTTCCTGAAATCGAAAATTACGATTTCTGAGATATTGATAATCATGAGCATCTCTTACTAAGTACAAATTTTGTTGACAAAAATATAGAGATATGAAATCCGAGGCTTTTTTGCAAAATTCTGCTGGACTATAGCCCATGATTTCAAAATGCACTTTTTTCCTGAAATCGAAAATTACGATTTCTGAGATATTGATAATCATGAGCATCTCTTACTAAGTACAAATTTTGTTGACAAAAATATAGAGATATTCTGCTGGACTATAGCCCATGATTTCAAAATGCACTTTTTTCCTAAAATCGAAAATTACGATTTCTGAGATACTGATAATAAAGAGTATCTCTATCTGAGGACAAATTTGAAAATTTAGCTCCGAAAACCTTTTATTGACAAAAATATAGAGATATGAAATCCGAGGCTTTTTTGCAAAATTCTGCTGGACTATAGCCCATCATTTCAAAATGCACTTTTTTCCTAAAATCGAAAATTAAGGTTTCTGATGCGCTGATAATAAAGAGCACCCATAACTGAGTACAAATTTGAAAATTTAGCTCTGGGAACCTTTTATTGACAAAAATATAGAGATATGAAATCCGAGGCTTTTTTGCAAAATTCTGCTGGACTATAGCCCATGATTTCAAAATGCACTTTTTTCCTAAAATCGAAAATTAAGATTTCTGATGCGCTGATAATAAAGAGCACCCATAACTGAGTACAAATTTGAAAATTTAGCTCTGTGAACCTTTTATTGACAAAAATATAGAGATATGAAACCCGAGGCTTTTTTGCAAAATTCTGTTGGACTATAGCCCATGATTTCAAAATGCACTTTTTTCCTAAAATCGAAAATTAAGATTTCTGATGCGCTGATAATAAAGAGCACCCATAACTGAGTACAAATTTGAAAATTTAGCTCTGGGAACCTTTTATTGACAAAAATATAGAGATATAAAATCCGAGGCTTTTTTGCAAAATTCTGCTGGACTATAGCCCATGATTTCAAAATGCACTTTTTTCCTGAAATCGAAAATTACGATTTCTGAGATATTGATAATCATGAGCATCTCTTACTAAGCACAAATTTGAAAATCTAGCTCTGAGAACCTTTTATTAACAAAAATATAGAGATATGAAATCCGAGGCTTTTTTGCAAAATTCTGCTGGACTATAGCCCATGATTTCAAAATGCACTTTTTTCCTGAAATCGAAAATTACGATTTCTGAGATATTGATAATCATGAGCATCTCTTACTAAGCACAAATTTGAAAATCTAGCTCTGAGAACCTTTTATTAACAAAAATATAGAGATATGAAATCCGAGGCTTTTTTGCAAAATTCTGCTGGACTATAGCCCATGATTTCAAAATGCACTTTTTTCCTGAAATCGAAAATTACGATTTCTGAGATATTGATAATCATGAGCATCTCTTATTAAGTACAAATTTGAAAATCTAGCTCTGAGAACCTTTTGTTGACAAAAATATAGAGATATGAAGTCCGAGGCTTTTTTGCAAAATTCTGCTGGACTATAGCCCATGATTTCAAAATGCACTTTTTTCCTGAAATCGAAAATTACGATTTCTGAGATATTGATAATCATGAGCATCTCTTACTAAGTACAAATTTGAAAATCTAGCTCTGAGAACCTTTTGTTGACAAAAATATAGAGATATGAAATCCGAGGCTTTTTTGCAAAATTCTGCTGGACTATAGCCCATGATTTCAAAATGCTCTTTTTTCCTGAAATCGAAAATTACGATTTCTGATGCGCTGATAATAAAGAGTATCTGTAACTTAGTACAAATTTGAAAATTTAGCTTTGAGAACCTTTTATTGACAAAAATATAGAGATATGAAATCCGAGGCTTTTTTGCAAAATTCTGCTGGACTGTAGCCCATGATTTCAATATGCACTTTTTTCCTGAAATCGAAAATTACGATTTCAGAGATATTGATAATCATGAGCATCTCTTACTAAGTACAAATTTTGTTGACAAAAATATAGAGATATGAAATCCGAGGCTTTTTTGCAAAATTCTGCTGGACTATAGCCCATGATTTCAAAATGCACTTTTTTCCTGAAATCGAAAATTACGATTTCTGAGATATTGATAATCATGAGCATCTCTTACTAAGTACAAATTTTGTTGACAAAAATATAGAGATATGAAATCCGAGGCTTTTTTGCAAAATTCTGCTGGACTATAGCCCATGATTTCAAAATGCACTTTTTTCCTAAAATCGAAAATTACGATTTCTGAGATACTGATAATAAAGAGTATCTCTATCTGAGGACAAATTTGAAAATTTAGCTCCGAGAACCTTTTATTGACAAAAATATAGAGATATGAAATCCGAGGCTTTTTTGCAAAATTCTGCTGGACTATAGCCCATGATTTCAAAATGCACTTTTTTCCTGAAATCGAAAATTACGATTTCTGAGATATTGATAATCATGAGCATCTCTTACTAAGTACAAATTTTGTTGACAAAAATATAGAGATATGAGATCCGAGGCTTTTTTCCAAAATTCTGCTGGACTATAGCCCATGATTTCAAAATGCACTTTTTTCCTAAAATCGAAAATTAAGATTTCTGATGCACTGATAATAAAGAGCACCCATAACTGAGTACAAATTTGAAAATTTAGCTCTGGGAACCTTTTATTGACAAAAATATAGAGATATGAAATCCGAGGCTTTTTTGCAAAATTCTGCTGGACTATAGCCCATGATTTCAAAATGCACTTTTTTCCTGAAATCGAAAATTACGATTTCTGAGATATTGATAATCATGAGCATCTCTTACTAAGTACAAATTTTGTTGACAAAAATATAGAGATATGAAATCCGAGGCTTTTTTGCAAAATTCTGCTGGACTATAGCCCATGATTTCAAAATGCACTTTTTTCCTGAAATCGGAAATTACGATTTCTGAGATATTGATAATCATGAGCATCTCTTACTAAGTACAAATTTTGTTGACAAAAATATAGAGATATGAAATCCGAGGCTTTTTTGCAAAATTCTGCTGGACTATAGCCCATGATTTCAAAATGCACTTTTTTCCTGAAATCGAAATTTACGATTTCTGAGATATTGATAATCATGAGCATCTCTTACTAAGTACAAATTTTGTTGACAAAAATATAGAGATATGAGATCCGAGGCTTTTTTGCAAAATTCTGCTGGACTATAGCCCATGATTTCAAAATGCACTTTTTTCCTAAAATCGAAAATTAAGATTTCTGATGCTCTGATATTAAAGAGCACCTATAAATGAGTATAAATTTGAAAATTTAGCTTTGAGAACCTTTTATTAACTAAAATATAGAGATATGAAATCCGAGGCTTTTTTGCAAAATTCTGCTGGACTATAGCCCATGATTTCAAAATGCACTTTTTTCCTGAAATCGGAAATTACGATTTCTGAGATATTGATAATCATGAGCATCTCTTACTAAGTACAAATTTGAAAATCTAGCTCTGAGAACCTTTTGTTGACAAAAATATAGAGATATGAAATCCGAGGCTTTTTTGCAAAATTCTGCTGGACTATAGCCCATGATTTCAAAATGCACTTTTTTCCTGAAATCGAAAATTACGATTTCTGAGATATTGATAATCATGAGCATCTCTTACTAAGTACAAATTTGAAAATCTAGCTCTGAGAACCTTTTGTTGACAAAAATATAGAGATATGAAATCCGAGGCTTTTTTGCAAAATTCTGCTGGACTATAGCCCATGATTTCAAAATGCACTTTTTTCCTGAAATCGAAAATTACGATTTCTGAGATATTGATAATCATGAGCATCTCTTACTAAGTACAAATTTGAAAATCTAGCTCTGAGAACCTTTTATTAACAAAAATATAGAGATATGAAATCCGAGGCTTTTTTGCAAAATTCTGCTGGACTATAGCCCATGATTTCAAAATGCACTTTTTTCCTGAAATCGAAAATTACGGTTTCTGATGCGCTATAATAAAGAGTATCTGTAACTTAGTACAAATTTGAAAATTTAGCTCTGGGAACCTTTTATTGACAAAAATATAGAGATATGAAATCCGAGGCTTTTTTGCAAAATTCTGCTGGACCATAGCCCATGATTTGCAAATGCCCTTTTTTCCTGAAATCGAAAATTAAGATTTCTGATGCGCTGATAATAAAGAGCACCCATAACTGAGTACAAATTTGAAAATTTAGCTCTGGGAATCTTTTATTGACAAAAATATAGAGACATGAAATCCGTGGCTTTTTTGCAAAATTCTGCTGGACTATAGCCCATAATTTCAAAATGCGCTTTTTGCCTGAAATCGAAAATTACGATTTCTGAGATATTGATAATCATGAGCATCTCTTACTAAGTACAAATTTGAAAATCTAGCTCTGAGAACCTTTTGTTGACAAAAATATAGAGATATGAAATCCGAGGCTTTTTTGCAAAATTCTGCTGGACTATAGCCCATGATTTCAAAATGCACTTTTTTCCTGAAATCGAAAATTACGATTTCTGAGATATTGATAATCATGAGCATCTCTTACTAAGTACAAATTTGAAAATCTAGCTCTGAGAACCTTTTGTTGACAAAAATATAGAGATATGAAATCCGAGGCTTTTTTGCAAAATTCTGCTGGACTATAGCCCATGATTTCAAAATGCACTTTTTTCCTGAAATCGGAAATTACGATTTCTGAGATATTGATAATCATGAGCATCTCTTACTAAGTACAAATTTGAAAATCTAGCTCTGAGAACCTATTATTAACAAAAATATAGAGATATGAAATCCGAGGCTTTTTTGCAAAATTCTGCTGGACTATAGCCCATGATTTCAAAATGCACTTTTTTCCTGAAATCGAAAATTACGATTTCTGAGATATTGATAATCATGAGCATCTCTTACTAAGTACAAATTTGAAAATCTAGCTCTGAGAACCTTTTATTAACAAAAATATAGAGATATGAAATCCGAGGCTTTTTTGCAAAATTCTGCTGGACTATAGCCCATGATTTCAAAATGCACTTTTTTCCTGAAATCGAAAATTACGGTTTCTGATGCGCTATAATAAAGAGTATCTGTAACTTAGTACAAATTTGAAAATTTAGCTCTGGGAACCTTTTATTGACAAAAATATAGAGATATGAAATCCGAGGCTTTTTTGCAAAATTCTGCTGGACCATAGCCCATGATTTGCAAATGCCCTTTTTTCCTGAAATCGAAAATTAAGATTTCTGATGCGCTGATAATAAAGAGCACCCATAACTGAGTACAAATTTGAAAATTTAGCTCTGGGAATCTTTTATTGACAAAAATATAGAGACATGAAATCCGTGGCTTTTTTGCAAAATTCTGCTGGACTATAGCCCATAATTTCAAAATGCGCTTTTTGCCTGAAATCGAAAATTACGATTTCTGAGATACTGATAATCACGAGCATCTCTATCTGAGTGCAAATTTGAAAATCTAGCTTTGAGAACCTTTTATTGACAAAAATATAGAGATATGAATTCCGAGGCTTTTTTGCAAAATTCTGCTGTACTATAGCCCATGATTTCAAAATGCGCTTTTTGCCTGAAATCGAAAATTACGATTTCTGAGATACTGATAATCACGAGCATCTCTATCAAAAATATAGAGATATGAATTTCGGGGCTTTTTTGCAAAATTCTGCTGGACTATAGCCCATGATTTCAAAATGCACTTTTTTCCTGAAATCGAAAATTACGATTTCTGATGCGTTGATAATAAAGAGTATCTCTATCTGAGTGCAAATTTGAAAATCTAGCTTTGAGAACCTTTTATTAACAAAAATATAGAGATTTGAAATCCGAGGCTTTTTTGCAAAATTCTGCTGGACTATAGCCCAAAATTTCAAAATGAACTTTTTTCCTGAAATCGAAAATTACGATTTCAGATGCGCTGATAATAAAGAGTACCTACAACTGATTACAAATTTGAAAACCTAGCTTTGAGAACCTTTTATTGACAAATATATAGAGACATGAAGTCCGAGGTTTTTGGAAAATTCTGCTGGACTATAGTCCAGGATTTCAAAATGCACTTTTTTCCTAAAATCGAAAATTACGATGTCTGATGCGCTGATAATAAAGAGTATCTGTAACTTAGTACAAATTTGAAAATTTAGCTCTGAGAACCTTTTATTGACAAAAATATAGAGATATGAAATCCGAGGCTTTTTTGCAAAATTCTGCTGGACTATAGCCCATGATTTCAAAATGCACTTATTTCCTGAAATCGAAAACTACGATTTCTGATGCCCTGCGAACAAAGAGTATCTGTTACTGAATACAAATTTGAAAATTTAGCTCTGAGAACCTTTTACTGATAAAAATATCGAGATATGAAATCCGAGGCTTTTTTGCTAAATTCTGCTGGACTATAGCCCATGATTTCAAAATGCACTTTTTTCCTGAAATCGAAAATTACGATTTCTGAGATATTGATAATCATGAGCATCTCTTACTAAGTACAAATTTGAAAATCTAGCTCTGAGAACCTTTTGTTGACAAAAATATAGAGATATGAAATCCGAGGCTTTTTTGCAAAATTCTGCTGGACTATAGCCCATGATTTCAAAATGCACTTTTTTCCTGAAATCGGAAATTACGATTTCTGAGATATTGATAATCATGAGCATCTCTTACTAAGTACAAATTTGAAAATCTAGCTCTGAGAACCTTTTATTAACAAAAATATAGAGATATGAAATCCGAGGCTTTTTGCAAAATTCTGCTGGACTATAGCCCATGATTTCAAAATGCACTTTTTTCCTGAAATCGAAAATTACGATTTCTGATGCGTTGATAATAAAGAGTATCTCTATCTGAGTGCAAATTTGAAAATCTAGCTTTGAGAACCTTTTATTAACAAAAATATAGAGATTTGAAATCCGAGGCTTTTTTGCAAAATTCTGCTGGACTATAGCCCAAAATTTCAAAATGAACTTTTTTCCTGAAATCGAAAATTACGATTTCAGATGCGCTGATAATAAAGAGTACCTACAACTGATTACAAATTTGAAAACCTTGCTTTGAGAACCTTTTATTGACAAATATATAGAGACATGAAGTCCGAGGTTTTTGGAAAATTCTGCTGGACTATAGTCCAGGATTTCAAAATGCACTTTTTTCCTAAAATCGAAAATTACGATGTCTGATGCGCTGATAATAAAGAGTATCTGTAACTTAGTACAAATTTGAAAATTTAGCTCTGAGAACCTTTTATTGACAAAAATATAGAGATATGAAATCCGAGGCTTTTTTGCAAAATTCTGCTGGACTATAGCCCATGATTTCAAAATGCACTTATTTCCTGAAATCGAAAACTACGATTTCTGATGCCCTGCGAACAAAGAGTATCTGTTACTGAATACAAATTTGAAAATTTAGCTCTGAGAACCTTTTACTGATAAAAATATCGAGATATGAAATCCGAGGCTTTTTTGCTAAATTCTGCTGGACTATAGCCCATGATTTCAAAATGCACTTTTTTCCTGAAATCGAATATTACTATTTCTGATCCGCTGATATTAAAGAATATCTCTATCTGAGTGCAAATTTGAAAATCTAGCTCTGAGAACCTCTTATTGACAAAAATATAGAGACATGAAATCCGAGGCTTTTTTGCAAAATTCTGCTGGACTATAGCCCATGATTTCAAAATGCACTTTTTTCCTGAAATCGAATATTACTATTTCTGATCCGCTGATATTAAAGAATATCTCTATCTGAGTGCAAATTTGAAAATCTAGCTCTGAGAACCTTTTATTGACAAAAATATAGAGATATGAAATCCGAGGCTTTTTTGCAAAATTCTGCTGGACCCATGATTTCAAAATGCACTTTTTTCCTGAAATCGAAAATTACGATTTCTCAGATAATGATAATCACGAGCATCTCTATCTGAGTGCAAGTTTGAAAATGTAGCTTTGAGAACCTTTTATTGACAAAAATATAGAGATATGAAATCCGAGGCTTTTTTGCAAAATTCTGCTGGACTATAGCCCATGATTTCAAAATGCACTTTTTTCCTGAAATCGAAAATTACGATTTCTGATGCGCTGATAGTAAAGAGTATCTCTAACTGAGTATAAATTTGAAAATCTAGCTTCAAGAACCTTTTATTGACAAAAATATAGAGATATGAAATCCGAGGCTTTTTGCAAAATTCTGCTGGACTATAGCCCATGGTTAAAAAATGCACTTTTTTCCTGAAATCGAATATTATGATTTCTGAGTTGCTGATAATTAAAAGTATCTCTTACTAAGTACAAATTTGAAAATCTAGCTTTGAGAACCTTTTATTGGCAAAAATATAGAGATATGAAATCCGAGGCTTTTTTGCAAAATTCTGCTGGACTATAGCCCATGATTTCAAAATGCACTTTTTTCCTGAAATCGAAAATTACGAGTTCTGATGCGCTGATAATAAAGAGTAACTCTATCTGAGTACAAATTTGAAAATCTAGCTTTGAGAACCTTCTGTTGGCAAAATGATAGAGATTTGAAATCCGAGGCTTTTGTGCAAAATTCTACTGGACTATAGCCCATGATTTCAAAATGCACTTTTTTCCTGAAATCGAAAATTACGATTTCTGATGCGCTGATAGTAAAGAGTATCTCTTACTAAGTACAAATTTGAAAATCTAGCTTTGAGAACCTTTTATTGGCAAAAATATAGAGATATGAAATCCGAGGCTTTTTTGCTAAATTCTGCTGGATTATAGCCCATGATTTCAAAATGCACTTTTTTCCTGAAATCGAATATTACTATTTCTGATCCGCTGATATTAAAGAATATCTCTATCTGAGTGCAAATTTGAAAATCTAGCTCTGAGAACCTTTTATTGACAAAAATATAGAGATATGAAATCCGAGGCTTTTTTGCAAAATTCTGCTGGACTATAGCCCATGATTTCAAAATGCACTTATTTCCTGAAATCGAAAATTACGATTTCTGATGCGCTGATAATAAAGAGTATCTCTATCTGAGTGCAAATTTGAAAATCTAGCTTTGAGAACCTTTTATTAACAAAAATATAGAGATATGAAATCCGAGGCTTTTTGCAAAATTCTGCTGGACTATAGCCCATGGTTTCAAAATGCACTTTTTTCCTGAAATCGAATATTATGATTTCTGAGATGCTGATAATTAAAAGTATCTCTTACTAAGTACAAATTTGAAAATCTAGCTTTGAGAACCTTTTATTGGCAAAAATATAGAGATATGAAATCCTAGGCTTTTTTGCAAAATTCTGCTGGACTATAGCCCATGATTTCAAAATGCACTTTTTTCCTGAAATCGAATATTACTATTTCTGATCCGCTGATATTAAAGAATATCTCTATCTGAGTGCAAATTTGAAAATCTAGCTCTGAGAACCTTTTATTGACAAAAATATAGAGATATGAAATCCGAGGCTTTTTTGCAAAATTCTGCTGGACTATAGCCCATGATTTCAAAATGCACTTATTTCCTGAAATCGAAAATTACGATTTCTGATGCGCTGATAATAAAGAGTATCTCTATCTGAGTGCAAATTTGAAAATCTAGCTTTGAAAACCTTTTATTAACAAAAATATAGAGATTTGAAATCCGAGGCTTTTTTGCAAAATTCTGCTGGACTATAGTCCAAAATTTCAAAATGCACTTTTTTCCTGAAATCGAAAACTACGATTTCTGATGCGCTGCGAACAAAGAGTATCTGTTACTGAATACAAATTTGAAAATTTAGCTCTGAGAACCTTTTACTGATAAAAATAAGGCTTTTTTGCTAAATTCTGCTGGACTATAGCCCATGATTTCAAAATGCACTTTTTTCCTGAAATCGAAAATTACGATTTCAGATGCGCTGATAATAAAGAGTACCTACAACTGATTACAAATTTGAAAACCTAGCTTTGAGAACCTTTTATTGATAAATATATAGAGACATGAAGTCCGAGGTTTTTGGAAAATTCTGCTGGACTATAGTCCAGGATTTCAAAATGCACTTTTTTCCTAAAATCGAAAATTACGATGTCTGATGCGCTGATAATAAAGAGTATCTGTAACTTAGTACAAATTTGAAAATTTAGCTCTGAGAACCTTTTATTGACAAAAATATAGAGATATGAAATCCGAGGCTTTTTTGCAAAATTCTGCTGGACTATAGCCCATGATTTCAAAATGCACTTATTTCCTGAAATCGAAAACTACGATTTCTAATGCGCTGCGAACAAAGAGTATCTGTTACTGAATACAAATTTGAAAATTTAGCTCTGAGAACCTTTTACTGATAAAAATATCGAGATATGAAATCCGAGGCTTTTTTGCTAAATTCTGCTGGACTATAGTCCATGATTTCAAAATGCACTTTTTTCCTGAAATCGAATATTACTATTTCTGATCCGCTGATATTAAAGAATATCTCTATCTGAGTGCAAATTTGAAAATCTAGCTCTGAGAACCTTTTATTGACAAAAATATAGAGATATGAAATCCGAGGCTTTTTTGCAAAATTCTGCTAGACTATAGCCCATGATTTCAAAATGCACTTTTTTCCTGAAATCGAAAATTACGATTTCTCAGATAATGATAATCACGAGCATCTCTATCTGAGTGCAAATTTGAAAATGTAGCTTTGAGAACCTTTTATTGACAAAAATATAGAGATATGAAATCCGAGGCTTTTTTGCCAAATTCTGCTGGACTATAGCCCATGATTTCAAAATGCACTTTTTTCCTGAAATCGAAAATTACGATTTCTGATGCGCTGATAGTAAAGAGTATCTCTAACTGAGTATAAATTTGAAAATCTAGCTTCAAGAACCTTTTATTGACAAAAATATAGAGATATGAAATCCGAGGCTTTTTGCAAAATTCTGCTGGACTATAGCCCATGGTTTCAAAATGCACTTTTTTCCTGAAATCGAATATTATGATTTCTGAGTTGCTGATAATTAAAAGTATCTCTTACTAAGTACAAATTTGAAAATCTAGTTTTGAGAACCTTTTATTGGCAAAAATATAGAGATATGAAATCCGAGGCTTTTTTGCAAAATTCTGCTGGACTATAGCCCATGATTTCAAAATGCACTTTTTTCCTGAAATCGAAAATTACGAGTTCTGATGCGCTGATAATAAAGAGTAACTCTATCTGAGTACAAATTTGAAAATCTAGCTTTGAGAACCTTCTGTTGGCAAAATGATAGAGATTTGAAATCCGAGGCTTTTTTGCAAAATTCTGCTGGACTATAGCCCATGGTTTCAAAATGCACTTTTTTCCTGAAATCGAATATAATGATTTCTGAGATGCTGATAATTAAAAGTATCTCTTACTAAGTACAAATTTGAAAATCTAGCTTTGAGAACCTTTTATTGGCAAAAATATAGAGATATGAAATCCGAGGCTTTTTTGCAAAATTCTGCTGGACTGTAGCCCATGATTTCAAAATGCACTTTTTTCCTGAAATCGAAAATTACGATTTCTGATGCGCTGATAGTAAAGAGTATCTCTAATTGAGTACAAATTTGAAAATCTAGCTTTGAGAACCTTCTGTTGGCAAAATGATAGAGATTTGAAATCCGAGGCTTTTTTGCAAAATTCTGCTGGACTATAGCCCATGGTTTCAAAATGCACTTTTTTCCTGAAATCGAATATTATGATTTCTGAGATGCTGATAATTAAAAGTATCTCTTACTAAGTACAAATTTGAAAATCTAGCTTTGAGAACCTTTTATTGGTAAAAATATAGAGATATGAAATCCGAGGCTTTTTTGCAAAATTCTGCTGGACTGTAGCCCATGATTTCAAAATGCACTTTTTTCCTGAAATCGAAAATTACGATTTCTGATGCGCTGATAGTAAAGAGTGTCTCTAATTGAGTACAAATTTGAAAATCTAGCTTTGAGAACCTTCTGTTGGCAAAATGATAGAGATTTGAAATCCGAGGCTTTTGTGCAAAATTCTACTGGACTATAGCCCATGATTTCAAAATGCACTTTTTTCCTGAAATCGAAAATTACGATTTCTGATGCGCTGATAATAAAGAGTAATTCTATCTGAGTACAAATTTGAAAATCTAGCTCTGAGGACCTTTTGTTGACAAAAATATAGAGATATGAAGTCCGAGGCTTTTTTGCAAAATTCTGCTGGACTATAGCCCATGATTTCAAAATGCACTTTTTTCCTGAAATCGAATATTATGATTTCTGAGATGCTGATAATTAAAAGTATCTCTTACTAAGTACAAATTTGAAAATCTAGCTTTGAGAACCTTTTATTGGTAAAAATATAGAGATATGAAATCCGAGGCTTTTTTGCAAAATTCTGCTGGACTGTAGCCCATGATTTCAAAATGCACTTTTTTCCTGAAATCGAAAATTACGATTTCTGATGCGCTGATAGTAAAGAGTGTCTCTAATTGAGTACAAATTTGAAAATCTAGCTTTGAGAACCTTCTGTTGGCAAAATGATAGAGATTTGAAATCCGAGGCTTTTGTGCAAAATTCTACTGGACTATAGCCCATGATTTCAAAATGCACTTTTTTCCTGAAATCGAAAATTACGATTTCTGATGCGCTGATAATAAAGAGTAATTCTATCTGAGTACAAATTTGAAAATCTAGCTCTGAGGACCTTTTGTTGACAAAAATATAGAGATATGAAGTCCGAGGCTTTTTTGCAAAATTCTGCTGGACTATAGCCCATGATTTCAAAATGCACTTTTTTCCTGAAATCGAAAATTACGATTTCTGATGCGCTGATAATAAAGAGTATCTCTAACTGAGTATAAATTTGAAAATCTAGCTTCAAGAACCTTTTATTGACAAAAATATAGAGATAAGAAATCCGAGGCTTTTTTGCCAAATTCTGCTGGACTATAGCCCATGATTTCAAAATGCACTTTTTTCCTGAAATCGAAAATTACGATTTCTGATGCGCTGATAGTAAAGAGTATCTCTAACTGAGTATAAATTTGAAAATCTAGCTTCAAGAACCTTTTATTGACAAAAATATAGAGATATGAAATCCGAGGCTTTTTGCAAAATTCTGCTGGACTATAGCCCATGGTTTCAAAATGCACTTTTTTCCTGAAATCGAATATTATGATTTCTGAGTTGCTGATAATTAAAAGTATCTCTTACTAAGTACAAATTTGAAAATCTAGCTTTGAGAACCTTTTATTGGCAAAAATATAGAGATATGAAATCCGAGGCTTTTTTGCAAAATTCTGCTGGACTATAGCCCATGATTTCAAAATGCACTTTTTTCCTGAAATCGAAAATTACGATTTCTGATGCGCTGATAGTAAAGAGTATCTCTAACTGAGTATAAATTTGAAAATCTAGCTTCAAGAACCTTTTATTGACAAAAATATAGAGATATGAAATCCGAGGCTTTTTGCAAAATTCTGCTGGACTATAGCCCATGGTTTCAAAATGCACTTTTTTCCTGAAATCGAATATTATGATTTCTGAGATGCTGATAATTAAAAGTATCTCTTACTAAGTACAAATTTGAAAATCTAGCTTTGAGAACCTTTTATTGGCAAAAATATAGAGATATGAAATCCGAGGCTTTTTTGCAAAATTCTGCTGGACTGTAGCCCATGATTTCAAAATGCACTTTTTTCCTGAAATCGAAAATTACGATTTCTGATGCGCTGATAGTAAAGAGTATCTCTAATTGAGTACAAATTTGAAAATCTAGCTTTGAGAACCTTCTGTTGGCAAAATGATAGAGATTTGAAATCCGAGGCTTTTTTGCAAAATTCTGCTGGACTATAGCCCATGGTTTCAAAATGCACTTTTTTTCTGAAATCGAATATTATGATTTCTGAGATGCTGATAATTAAAAGTATCTCTTACTAAGTACAAATTTGAAAATCTAGCTTTGAGAACCTTTTATTGGCAAAAGTATAGAGATATGAAATCCGAGGCTTTTTTGCAAAATTCTGCTGGACTGTAGCCCATGATTTCAAAATGCACTTTTTTCCTGAAATCGAAAATTACGATTTCTGATGCGCTGATAGTAAAGAGTGTCTCTAATTGAGTACAAATTTGAAAATCTAGCTTTGAGAACCTTCTGTTGGCAAAATGATAGAGATTTGAAATCCGAGGCTTTTGTGCGAAATTCTACTGGACTATAGCCCATGATTTCAAAATGCACTTTTTTCCTGAAATCGAAAATTACGATTTCTGATGCGCTGATAATAAAGAGTAATTCCAGCTGAGTACAAATTTGAAAATCTAGCTCTGAGGACCTTTTGTTGACAAAAATATAGAGATATGAAGTCCGAGGCTTTTTTGCAAAATTCTGCTGGACTATAGCCCATGATTTCAAAATGCACTTTTTTCCTGAAATCGAAAATTACGATTTCTGATGCGCTGATAATAAAGAGTATCTCTAACTGAGTATAAATTTGAAAATCTAGCTTCAAGAACCTTTTATTGACAAAAATATAGAGATAAGAAATCCGAGGCTTTTTTGCCAAATTCTGCTGGACTATAGCCCATGATTTCAAAATGCACTTTTTTCCTGAAATCGAAAATTACGATTTCTGATGCGCTGATACTAAAGAGTATCTCTAACTGAGTATAAATTTGAAAATCTAGCTTCAAGAACCTTTTATTGACAAAAATATAGAGATATGAAATCCGAGGCTTTTTGCAAAATTCTGCTGGACTATAGCCCATGGTTTCAAAATGCACTTTTTTCCTGAAATCGAATATTATGATTTCTGAGTTGCTGATAATTAAAAGTATCTCTTACTAAGTACAAATTTGAAAATCTAGCTTTGAGAACCTTTTATTGGCAAAAATATAGAGATATGAAATCCGAGGCTTTTTTGCAAAATTCTGCTGGACTATAGCCCATGATTTCAAAATGCACTTTTTTCCTGAAATCGAATATTATGATTTCTGAGATGCTGATAATTAAAAGTATCTCTTACTAAGTACAAATTTGAAAATCTAGCTTTGAGAACCTTTTATTGACAAAAATATAGAGATATGAAATCCGAGGCTTTTTTGCAAAATTCTGCTGGACTATAGCCCAGGATTTCAAAATGCACTTTTTTTCCGAAATCGAAAATTACCATTTCTGATGCGCTGATCATAAAGAGTACCTATAACTGAGTATAAATTTGAAAATCTAGCTCTGAGAACCTTTTATTGACAAAAATATAGAGATATGAAATCCGAGGCTTTTTTGCAAAATTCTGCTGGACTATAGCCCAGGATTTCAAAATGCACTTTTTTTCCGAAATCGAAAATTACCATTTCTGATGCGCTGATCATAAAGAGTACCTATAACTGAGTAAAAATTTGAAAATCTAGCTCTGAGAACCTTTTATTGACAAAAATATAGAGATATGAAATCCGAGGCTTTTTTGCAAAATTCTGCTGGACTATAGCCCATGATTTCAAAATGCACTTTTTTCCCGAAATCGAAAATTACGATAACAGATGCGCTGATTATAAAGTGTACCTATAACTGAGTATAAATTTGAAAATCTAGCTCTGAGAACCTTTTGCTGACAAAAATATAGAGATATGAAATCCGAGGCTTTTTTGCAAAATTCTGCTGGACTATAGCCCAGGATTTCAAAATGCACTTTTTTTCCGAAATCGAAAATTACGATTTCTGATGCGCTGATAGTAAAGAGTATCTCTAACTGAGTATAAATTTGAAAATCTAGCTTCAAGAACCTTTTATTGACAAAAATATAGAGATATGAAATCCGAGGCTTTTTTGCAAAATTCTGCTGGACTATAGCCCAGGATTTCAAAATGCACTTTTTTCCTGAAATCGAATATTATGATTTCTGAGTTGCTGATAATTAAAAGTATCTCTTACTAAGTACAAATTTGAAAATCTAGCTTTGAGAACCTTTTATTGGCAAAAATATAGAGATATGAAATCCGAGGCTTTTTTGCAAAATTCTGCTGGACTATAGCCCATGATTTCAAAATGCACTTTTTTCCTGAAATCGAATATTATGATTTCTGAGATGCTGATAATTAAAAGTATCTCTTACTAAGTACAAATTTGAAAATCTAGCTTTGAGAACCTTTTATTGACAAAAATATAGAGATATGAAATCCGAGGCTTTTTTGCAAAATTCTGCTGGACTATAGCCCAGGATTTCAAAATGCACTTTTTTTCCGAAATCGAAAATTACCATTTCTGATGCGCTGATCATAAAGAGTACCTATAACTGAGTATAAATTTGAAAATCTAGCTCTGAGAACCTTTTATTGACAAAAATATAGAGATATGAAATCCGAGGCTTTTTTGCAAAATTCTGCTGGACTATAGCCCAGGATTTCAAAATGCACTTTTTTCCTGAAATCGAAAATTACGATTTCTGAGATACTGATAAATAAAAGTATCTCGTACTAAGTACAAATTTGAAAACCTAGCTTTGAGAACCTTTTATTGACAAAAATATAGAGATATGAAATCCGAGGCTTTTTTGCAAAATTCTGCTGGACTATAGCCCATGATTTCAAAATGCACTTTTTTCCTGAAATCGAAAATTACGATTTCTGAGATACTGATAATAAAAAGTATCTGTAACTGAGTATAAATTTGAAAATCTAGCTCTGAGAACCTTTTATTGACAAAAATATAGAGATATGAAATCCGAGGCTTTTTTGCAAAATTCTGCTGGACTATAGCCCATGATTTCAAAATGCACTTTTTTCCTGAAATCGAAAATTACGATTTCTGAGATACTGATAATAAAAAGTATCTGTAACTGAGTATAAATTTGAAAATCTAGCTCTGAGAACCTTTTATTGACAAAAATATAGAGATATGAAATCCGAGGCTTTTTTGCAAAATTCTGCTGGACTATAGCCCATGATTTCAAAATGCACTTTTTTCCCGAAATCGAAAATTACGATAACAGATGCGCTGATTATAAAGTGTACCTATAACTGAGTATAAATTTGAAAATCCAGCTCTGAGAACCTTTTGCTGACAAAAATATAGAGATATGAAATCCGAGGCTTTTTTGCAAAATTCTGCTGGACTATAGCCCAGGATTTCAAAATGCACTTTTTTTCCGAAATCGAAAATTACCATTTCTGATGCGCTGATCATAAAGAGTACCTATAACTGAGTATAAATTTGAAAATCTAGCTCTGAGAACCTTTTGCTGACAAAAATATAGAGATATGAAATCCGAGGCTTTTTTGCAAAATTCTGCTGGACTATAGCCCAGGATTTCAAAATGCACTTTTTTTCCGAAATCGAAAATTACCATTTCTGATGCGCTGATCATAAAGAGTACCTATAACTGAGTATAAATTTGAAAATCTAGCTCTGAGAACCTTTTGCTGACAAAAATATAGAGATATGAGATCCCAGGCTTTTTTGCAAAATTCTGCTGGACTATAGCCCATGATTTCAAAATGCACTCTTTTCCTGAAATCGAAAATTACGATTTCTGATGCACTGATAATAAAGAGTATCTCTATCTGAATGAAAATTTGAAAATCTAGCTTTGAGAACCTTTTATTGACAAAAATATAGAGACATGAATTCCGAGGCTTTTTTGCAAAATTCTGCTGGACTATAGCCCACGATTTCAAAATGCACTTTTTTCCTGAACTCGAAAATTACGATTTCTGATGCGCTGATTATAAAGAGTACCTATAACTGAGCATAAATTTGAAAATCTAGCTCTGAGAACCTTTAATTGACAAAAATATAGAGAAATGAAATCCGAGGCTTTTTTGCAAAATTCTGCTGGACTATAGCCCATGATTTCAAAATGCTCTCTTGAGACGATTGTTTCATATTTCGTTGTCGATGTGAACGGGAAGCAAAGGTCTTCTCGCCTTCAACTAGAAAGATTTACGCATCCTTACGGGTGTCCGGATGGGGCATTATGCAATACACTCAATGGGAGTAATCCGCAATGATTTTTTGTAGAAGCTGCCAGGATAAAGTGGAAATCGAGGCCATTAAGCACTTCCTTTGCGAATGCCCAAACCTACAGTCGAGACGACTTCGGTGACAGAATGCACAGGGAAATGGGAGCACTCGCAAGGGTACCACTCAAGGACCTAGTTAGCTTCATCAGGAACACAAATGGTTTCACTAGAAGCCATAACAAAGTTCTAACAAGGACAAGTTTGTGATGGGGAATAATCATGGACCTTTTAGGCTCCCATGGTTACTTCCAACTTAAGGAAATTCATCCCCGTTAATCTAACCTACCCTTCAGATTAATATCGGGTTTTTCAATAGGGATTTGACAACTTTGAATTTAATTTGTGAACGCACCCTTTCACGAATCATCGAACTGTCACTGTCAAATAGTTCAGTGAGCCCAACAGTTCCAAGAAAGAAGTACACGAACGAGGTTGAAGTGTCAAAAATATCGCTGTTCAGGGCTCCAAATCAGCCAGTTCCACGGCGTTCTCAAGAATTGGGCATCGCTCTATTCAACATCAAGCTGATTCAAGAATTCCGATTGGGCACTGGAGAAGATGCGCCAAGATGATGTATTTCTTCACAAAATCATCTTCATATGCTATTGTTATTGGTTGAGTGAAAACCCACATTTGCTTCATGAAAGCCACTTCATCCACAAAAAATAACCGCCGAATGCCGGAGGCGTTATTGGGCCATATTTTTCGTCGACCATAATAACTGATTATTTTTGGCCCAATTTGGAAGACATGGACTTGGACGACATGGGGTTTCAACACGAGGGTGCCACAAGCCAAACAGCACACTTTACAATCGATTTATTGAAGAGTCAGTTTGATGGGCCACCTCTTTCGTGCTTTTTAACGTATCTAGATTATTTTATTTGGGGCAAAGTTAAGTCAATGGTTTATGCCAACAAGCCAATGACGTAACAAGAGCTCAGAGCCAACATTGAACGCGAAATAGCGGGCGTTTCGGCCGAAAGGTGTGGCCGAAAGGTGTGGCCGAGTCATTGATTATTGGGTCTAACGAATCGACCGCTGCAAACGTCCCCTCGGTGGCCATATGAATGAAGTCGAGTTCCATTCATAATTGTTTTAATTGTACTTCAGACCGATGATAAAATTTTAAAAAATCTCAATTGGTTTGCGTTTGATTAAAAAAAGCAGTTCAAAAGTTATGGTTTAAGTAACGAAAAAACCCTTTTAAGCCCACTATACATCGCAGCAATTCGAACCCAGGTCCTTATGCGCTACAGTTTGATGCGTATTTTACTTCGGGACAAATGCATGCGAGTTTTTACCAACAGGCAGTTGCTACAAGTACTTCATTAAAGAATGTAGTAATGCAAAGAGGTCTCAACTTTGTGACGATCAAAGTATCATTTTTAAAAAATTCGCATCGGTTTAAATACTCACTATCACAGATGCAGCAACAAACAAAACCCCACTCAATCCACCTTCGATTTGTGTTTTTACCCTCAAACAATCATCCCTGTGAAATATTCGTCAATCTAATCCGCTTATAAAACAACCTCATCCACTTCCACTGTGTGCCTCACAAAGCTTATCGCAATCAGATCCGAAAGATCTCCCGTTTACCCTGTCACTCTGACGACCGCCTTTGATTTTGGTATCCGCAAAATATTATTATTGAATGATGTAACATCAAGATTAATATTTCATTTAATCCCAATACTTTGATCCGATTCTGGGTGGCACTGCCATTAGCAGTTACGAAAACTCAACAATTCAACTTAATCCCGCATCAAACTCGACGGTCAAAGATTCGCGTAAACAAACTGCGCTCAAAGATCCAGCTCAAAGATACTACTTTTTACAACAAAGGAAGACAAAACCAAATCGGAACAGATGTGGTAATTGCCTGGCGGGTGGACAGAGGAACGCTCGACTCCGCAGAAGACCAATCAATCAATCGAATGGTATTTGTGGAATCTCTGATGATGCTATCGCATGTGTCAACGTCAACTTGCGATTTTGCTGTGTCCCGCTGCGTTTTCAGTCTGCCGCACAGCGCGCACGATAGTAATCTCATTATCACACCCGAAATCGGTCTCCATCGGACACGATGGAATCGAGAACAGATTCACTTTCATGAGCCAGTTTGGTTGCTCGTCCAATTACGGCTCATAGGCATTTGTTGCCGCTGCGCTGTTGGAAGAATAACGATCTGCTGTCTGCATCTGAGTTAGATGGAAATCCGTATTGTTGCAGATGACGCCAACAGTGTCCTCAGACAGGGCGTAATCTAAATTGAACCGACAACGTGCCAGACTACACACCTTCGCATTTGCTTGGTGTGCTGTTTGGATGCGTCCGTTGTGATCGTTGCACGGCTGCCCTTGGATCGTCATCATCATTTATAAAACGACGACCGACGACCGGTCGCTTTGACAGATCGTTTGATGCATTACGTGCCGAAGGTACGAGAGTGTTTACCTTTATTTTTGGGCTGCTTCGCGCCATTCAGCACTGACGCACGTTTTGTCTTTATGGGCACGGGCAGCGAGCAATTGTCTACTACACTTTGACTGGGCCTGCACAGTTTGAGTGCTAAATGGAATTCTGCGGTTGTTTAGTTGGCTGGACGTGAATGTTTATGGATCTGTGTCAGCGGGTGTGCGCTGGCTGGTGCATAACCCTTTCCGACAGTGAGTCAATGGGTCTTGCGAGTTGTGACTATGATCAATTGCGGAGCGGTATAAAGTTCAACATTGACAGAGTGGTTGCAGCAGTAATTCCCAAGTTGGCCATTATTAATTGATTCGGGGAAACATTTGGAAGCAAAGTGCGCTTTGCACTTGCATGGTGGGCTTTGGATTATGTGTGAAAATGCCAACAGGGTGGAGCCGCCATGGGAACTGAGGCGATGCGGAAAAATGTTTCTCTTTTTAAATCCCATTAATTTCAAACACATGCGATCGATTTGTCGAGCAGGAAGTTGTTCGTCGTGGAGATGCTGGTTGGCTTTGGTTTTAAGCCCCACGAATAGGGGGTGAAAAACTGTAGCTTTTAGAGCCATGAAGATGTGAAAAATCCAATTTGTCTTCAAAAGACTGGGGGCGGCGGTTCTAAGTGAGCAATTTTTATTGCTTAGGAAAAGGTTTTTTTTTTAATTTGGAACCGTGTTTACGATTTAATTTTTTAAGGATATAAATCAACTAAGGGACACTTGAAAGTATTGCAGGGAAATAACGCGTTGGTAGAACTTCAGCACTAGAATCATTGATGTGACTGCAGCCGCACCACAAAGTGATGGCCGAGTTCGGGACCCCGCGATAACTGAACGTAAATCAGATAGTGCGAT
Source organism: Orthonevra nobilis (assembly GCA_963555765.1). Classification (NCBI taxonomy): domain Eukaryota; kingdom Metazoa; phylum Arthropoda; class Insecta; order Diptera; family Syrphidae; genus Orthonevra; species Orthonevra nobilis. Next base: position 53,316,203 of record OY743227.1, read on the forward strand.
GGGCAGTTTTCAAAATGGAAGCGATCGTCGCTCGCACCAAACATGCCGTCATGGTTTAAAGAAAAGGAAACTGTGAGGATGAGAAATCTTGAAATGAATGAAGAAAAAGCAGAGTGACGATTTCGCAAAAGTATAATCAAGCAAAGACGAGTGACGAGCAAAACCTAAGAATCGCGAGTTAGAATATTGGTTGTATGAGTGATATGATTGGAAGGCGTGTAGACCAGTTGATAGGCGCATTCCTTTCACGGGTTCAAATCGTGGAGAAAGCCTTGATTTTTTTATCTGGTTTTCGTATGTGCTCCAGTTACCCTTTGTCGTGGGAATCAAATTGAGATGATCCATCAACACTAGTGGTCTGACGAAGTAAATGATTGTGCTGCTATGGTAACAGTTTTCACTTGACTTGCTGATAACAGAATGACGACGCAATCTTCCGAAACTTTACTTTCTAGTATTTCACCTAATGGTAAATAAAAGACTGCGAAATTGAGCGAATGTAAAAAAGTTGTTATCAAATTCTTCAACCATATTCGGACTTCAACCATGGAACAATCGAAACTAAAATACATCTGAGTTTCAAACCATAACAGTCTTTTTAACTATCTCCTAAACCGATCTGTTCATATTCATTTCAAGGGTATTCATAAACTTTTGAGGATGCAGGCCAAAGGCTGCCAGCAACGATGTGCAGATCAAGTTGACATATAGCCTCACCGCGGTGCCCTCCGTTTAGCCCTTAGCAAGAGAGCGCAAGTAAAAAGACGTTTGTTTTGAATGAGCAAACTGCCTCGAATATACGAAAGGATTCACGACGACGATCAGGCACGCAAAAAGAAATGTCAGAACCCTATACACACCAGGAGCTGCCCCTCACCTGGAAAAAGACCTCACGCAGAACAGGGCGGATATCACAGCGATCGAGGAAATACGCTGTATAGGAGAATGAATCATTGAAAAAAGAGAATGCGATTTATATCAAAATCAAAAAGTTTACACATGCTGTGACGGCGAAGGTCAAAAGTCATCGGCTCAAGCCGATCGCATGGCAGATTTTACCAAATCAGCTTACTCTGTTCACATGTCCTTACTGACGACGCTGAAGATCCCATCAAAGAGGACTTCTATGAACTCTTGAACGGTAGGCACCAGCACCGGCATTATACTCGCCGACTTGAATTCTAAAATCGATAAGGATTACAAGATACATCGCAAAACAAGATTCCATCGCAAAAAAATCCACAGAACATCCTGGCGGTCTTCGAATGGTCGAACCGCCAACTAAATCGACCATATGCTTAATGATGCAAGAAATTAGTTAAACATCCTGACTTGGCAAACATGCAGGGGGCAAATGTCGACTGCCAACAGGCAGTAGTCGAGAGAACATTAGGCTATCGAGCACCAACACCGAGAAACCCCTGGCATGATAGCGAGTGTGATCGCAAAAGAACAAGCGTACCGAAATGCGCTGGAACGAAAAGAGGGTTCATAGTCTCCCAGCTCAAGAATATCGAAGAGTCCCGGGATAAACACAAGGTACGAGTCTTTTATAAAAAAGCCAAACGCTTGGCAGCAGGTATTAATCTTGTTACTGACCTACAAGGTAAAGTGGATATGCGGTTAAGCAATCTTTCTACCCAGCATCTAGAAAGTAAGCACAGATATTCAAAAGCTAAAGATAAAGAAGGCCGCAAGCTCAGGTGGCCTCCCATCAGTGCCTTTCAAGGCTCTGCGTCTCCCGAACCACTGGAGTGTTTTCCAGGCAGAAGTAGCAGCTACTCAAGAGGCAGCCCTCCGGTCATAACTGACCCTAATAGATCGTTGTTCTATTGTTATATATATAGTTAATCATCTCACTCCTATCTCAAAAGGAGATAGAGGACAGGTGCCACCTTGTCCTATTCTGGGTCCCTGCGCATATGAACTGAACTGGGCCGATGAACTAGCAAGCAAGTAGAGCACCAATCGTTGATGGGCGAAAGTGGATACCTGTAGAGCATCGAAAACGATGTGGCCTGCACAAGATCCAGTGAAAACTAAAGCTCTCATGGAACAAGATAGGCAGCAAATTAGTAAACTGGTCATTGCCTTACTGACAATCAAGCTAGAAGACTTTGAGCGCCCTACAGTGATTTCTTTAGAAGCTGTAGGGATGAGGAGGAGGAGGAAAGTATACTACACTACCTCGGTACCTGCTCGGCCTTCGCAGAGACAAGAAGAAAACTTATGGTAGCGAACGATGGACCTTAAATTTCTCTTTACGGCCAACTTGTTAAAGAATTTTTAAAACAAAGCAGACAAGCGAAATAAGTAGATCAACGAGAAGACAGGAAGAGCCGATAATGTGACAGCACGATGGACCTTAAATGTGTAAGTGGGGCATAACTCCCTTAAGGAACTGTTAGACCAATCTAAATGGACGGCAATTTCCACTGGACATCTCTTACACTTTTCCATTCAAAAAAATCTTTTTCTTGATGCTTTTCAGCGGCCTCTTCCATATTTGAATAGCCCTTTATTTGAGCTTTGTATTGGCCTACTCCAGTCTTGGCTATATATATAAGTCGCTGGCAATATTCTTCTCTTCGTGATCTTTGGAGCCCTGATTTGTCAAAGCATTTTCGGAAGCCAGCGCACATTAATTTTGTTCATAGCCTCATTGTACAGGGTGGGGCGAAAGTAATGTCAGAACGAGAACGGCAATGATTGATGTTAGCTGCCGCAAACGCGAGATCTTAAAAGACCCAAAAGGAAGGCTTAAATCGCCAAAACGGGGCACGAAAATTTGACTTCGTTTGCAAAAATGATTGCACATTCGCAAAGTGACATTAACCCCACTCCATCAAAACACACATTGAATATTTTTATCTATACTTAATATTATAAAGAGGTAATGTTTGTAAGTTCTTCGAAATTAAACATTCGATTTCGAAAATTCTTCCGGGATGACATACCATATTCATAGATTCAGGAGGATCTTTTTCTGTTCTGTTGTGGCTCTTTCAATCTCGGGAATGATGTAGAAACGCTTTCTTTGTAGTACGATTAAAAAATTTTTAGAAGAGCCAGAAATCCACTTTAATTTTGCCAGTCGCATTTCGTGGACAAAATCTGGGAATAAATTTAATACTGACAAATCTCATTTCCGCTGATTAAACTGATTTGCATTCCATTTTGATGCTTTTTGAACACTATCGTCTATTTTTGAGGTCCAAGGACATCCCGACCGTTTCCGTCTTCAGCTGAATCAATTCAGTTCATGAGTTTCTTTCGAAATCAAAGTAAAAATTAATGTAAACACGTTTTTCGAGATCCATGATGCATAACAAATGCAGTTAATATGACCTCACTCTTTTAGCTCTGGAAGCTGATAGATATTTTAGTCGAATCTTGTCCAAATTTGGTAAAGACTATCACAATCAATCTGACTATTGAAAATTCAAATACTTCACATGATTAAGAGTAAAAGGTAACTGGACCTTAGTTAAACCCTGATCTGACACATTTCGTCTCTTCAGTAGACTTCTTCTTCATAACTCCCTCGCACTTATTGAACTAAACGACCGCAGCTTATGATACAGGTACTCGTTCACGAAGGTCAAGAATCCTGAAGAATCTATGTCCGAGTCCTTTTAATAATTTCCAAAATCTCATTACAAAACCACTCAGATTTTAACTGAAACCAGTGCTTTCTCAGTACATTCAAAAGAGTGAACTTTTTGATGAATGGTCATATTATCCTCCACTTCACAGCGCTCAATGTATGTAGAAAAAGTATCCGCAAGGGAAGTTGTAAGGGCCTACAAAAGAGAGAACGAATTGACTGCTTGGAGTTGTTGTTGAACAGTAGCTTGGACAAAAATGAAATAAATTTTTTTTATCGACCTCAAAAAAACGTTCGGTCCTTAAAGTCAGAGACCATCTTCGTCGACAAAAGCTTGATACTTGTTTAAGCATCTTAGAGTCATTCTGGACTATAATCCAAAATGGAACAATCCAAGTTCATGGAGTAATTGATTCACTCTCAGGTTTCTGTATTTCTGCAGAACAACAAACTGCTGCACAGGAACTAATCCGAATTCAGACAGAAGCACAGCTTTATCTCCACTCTTTTAAAAGTAACAGATGATTTTCAGGTTACATTCTTTACGTTCCTAGATTTTTGCAAGGTCTTCGACATGGTAAACCACTCAAAGCTGATTGAAAAACTAGAGAGTTTGTACCACTTCTCTCCAGCAGCTGCAAAACTTGTATGTTCTTATCTTGCAGAAAGGAAGCAAGCCGTACTAATTAAAAAACTAAGTATCCGAATTTATAAATGTTTCTTCAGGAGTCCCTCAATTGTCAATCTTAAGTCCTTTGTTCTTTTCCATTTTCATTAATGACCTTCCACTGTCAGTCAAAAATAGCGCTATACATTTGTATGCTGAGGACCTCCGACAGGTTTTACTTTGGGCAGCAAGAAATTCTTAAAATTTGAATCCACTGAAATCGAAATGTATAGTCAGTCACAAAAACAAATAAGATACGAATTATTTCCAAAAGATGTACCTTGGAACTTCTGAAATCCAGTACGTTGACAAAGCAAAAAACTAAGACATTATGCATTTCCCACCAGATACACTACGATATTGCTATTATGGACTTGTCGAATCCCAACTGAAATACGGCATAGTGGCATGGGAATTCACTGGCAGATTGATTTATTAACTTCCCATCAGGAAGTTCTTGTAATCGGTCCGATTTTCGAAATTCAAAATTTTTACATTTCTCCACGTTTGGCGGTCCCAGGAGTCGGATTCCATCATTTTTAGAAAGATGTCTGTGTGTGTGTGTACGTACGTACGTTTGTGCGGATTCTTTCGTACAGCCTAACTCGAGAACAAATCAAGCTATCGAAGCCAAATTGATTTCATTCGAAGCGTGTGTGCATAAAGATCACCTGAAAAGCTTTTGGTTAGATTTCACAGGGTGGTTTGAGTTTTATGACGAAAAAACTGTCAAAAAAAGGGACTTTTTCACTTCTTAAATTAAAATCAATTTAGTTTTCCAATAAAAATAGTTCAAAATTAATTAAATTTATAGTTTACAGTTACCCTATCAGATAAAAAAATATGCATAAATATATACACTGCCGTTCATAAGTTTCCGGACAAATTCATACTAAAATTTTTTTTTTTCAATTTTAATGCCAAAAGTTTCATCAATATTATGTTTTTTTAGCCAATTGACTAAACTTAGTAAGTTACTAACTATAGAGACTACCAAAAAGACTAAAACAGTTTTGAGTTGAGGCCATTTCATACATTGATATGCCCCTTTCTCTATTTCCTGATCCAAATTTCCACCCAAGTTCTTTGAAAATTGTTTCAGAAATGTGAATCTAGAAGGTCTTTCCCATTTTTCATGACTCAGAGTGACGTCTGTAACACTGACACATGAAAACATCCTTAGAAAATTATGGAGCCACCAGTTTTTTTGTTCAAAACCTGCTCGGCTGTAGCTTGACGCTTTTTTATAGTTATAGTATATTAGCAAAAAGAAGCCCATGGCGCAAATTACATGAGGCAATTGAATTTAAAGCAAAAGTATCGAGAGAAACCTAATTGAAAAAGTTAAAACACATGGATAAAACTGCATTACTCGTATATTGCAAGGAAGACCTTAACATCCGATTTAATTTGTTTTCCACTGTTGTGGTTTCTTATCATGAACCCAATCCTAGAGGTTTTTCCAGAAAATGACACAGAGATAAAAAAAATCACTCGGAATCGGCGTGGAAAATCCTATCAAAATCTGCAAAGAAAAATGGATTGAATGCAGTTACCAGCTCGGAAGGAAGAGGTGGTAGAAATCTCTGGATTGAAACTATGTACTTTTGAACCCTTTCAAAAAGGACATAAAGTTAATCATGCCTTAATATTCCGAGCAGTGGTTAATATCTTCCAAAGAAAAGCAATCAAACAAATTTGATTGATTAAAAATAATTCCAAAAATACATGAAGTTGAGATAAGTAGTTGGTCCTCAAACTTTCAAAATATGAATCCCTATAAACAGAGTTCTTACAAAATGTAATACTTTTGAAACTAAGCTATATAAATTTGATAATTCTGGCTGTCTGATTTATAACCCTTTATTGAAGAAGTTGAAAAACAACTGCCAAAAGCAAGGAGTTGGATACTCTTAGAAGGATTACTGGCTAAGATTTTGGGTTGTTGGTCCTATATAACAGTCGAAAATGCTTTCATTGAGTCGTTTAATGCAAGCCATGGACAGCCAGCCAGCAAAAACAATTGTCTCAAGACCTAGACGAAGTACAGATAGCAAGATAGAACTTCTAAAAGCGGCGGCGATGACTTAGTTGGGAGTATGCACCAACTCATCTGAAATACATGGTCAGAAGAAAGCATGCGAGCATGTCAATACGCACCACCTTTTCATCAATTTCAAGGTTGGTTTTGGTGTCTGTTTCGTCCACAGAGACGAGATTTATGAAGTCATGTCTAGGTTTGGCATCCCTGCCAAGCTCGTACTTTTGTGCAGGATGACGATGGAGAAACCCAGCTGCTCTATTGAGGTCGGCAAAGACGTCATCGACCCACTTGATGTCAAACAACATTTTAGACAAGGTGATGCACTGTCATGCGATTTCTTCAACATCATACTTGGGGCAATAGTGCAAAAGAACCTTGTCAACCTTTTGCCAGAAGGCAAAAAGAGGCATATGCTGTCATAAAGAAAGACCAAACCCTGATCAGAACGTTACCATAAACAGCTATAACTTTGAGGTAGTTGGGGCTTTGTCTATCTTGGGAAGAACTGAAGTGTCGCTCTATGAGACCATTATCATCCCCGTCCTACTATATGGTGTAGAAGCATGAATACTTTCAAAAGCGGATGAAGGCCCCGTTGTTTCGAGAGAAAAGTGTGATCTTTTGTCCCATCTGCATTGACGGTGAGGGGAGGAGAAGATTCAACAACCAATTGACTTAGCCAAAAGGATACAATACCAATTCTACGTGGACTGTAACGCCACCTCAAGTTAATAATTAAATGATTAATGACAAAGTCCAACCAGCTAACATGTTAAAAAAAACGATAAAAATTAAATTATTTCTGCAGTCAAACTAAAAATCTAATTTTCCTTTAGTATCATAGAAAAGTAACTCAATCAGAAAAAAAGGTATTTCCAAATTGAAATATGTTTATCTATCAAACTTTTTAATCTTGTGCACAATATTAGATAAATGTTACTAAATCAAAAACGATTATTTCCAAATTGTTGTCCTCATCACTTAAAAGAACACTTTCGTAAGTAAGTAATTACCGAAATGTTGAATTAAAATTAATGTTGAATTCTCAACTTTACCTTCATAGCAGCTTACGATTCCCTTTCTTATCCCCATTTCAAGTAATAAATGTTATAGGATTTTAACTGAACTAGATAAATTTGCTAATGATTCAACTCAATTATTATAATCTCATACCTTATATTTCAACATGAATTTGTTTTAATTTAGATTTAATCTTCATATTTATATTTTTGATTTATAATAATCTAATATGTTTTAATTCAATTTTACCAACGTATTCTTTACATCGCTTATCTTTCACAGATTTATAAGTATTTCTTACTGTGTTAGCATGTACATAATAAGTACACCCTTTAATCTATACTTTCGACGCAAATCGTATTTATTTTATATGTTTCAAAGATGCGAAAACAAATATAAACTTACGGGGAGCTAAAAAATGAGTATCTTAAAGTTGATGTTGGGAGCAAATTAAATAGCACCTTTATGTTTTTTTTTTATCATGAGATGGGAAGTTCATGGTATGGGCAGGCATTCTCGCACCCAAACCAATTTTTCTCATTTTGAGTTCACAGTTTGTTACCCGACTAACTCAAAATTAAGGGTAATAACTTAAGGCTGTATGCGAAGTTATTTTATTTTTTTTTTACCCAGAACATAGCCGGCAGCATACTTGCAAACATTCAAACTCAAAATCTTCTTAGTTAGATTCTTCGTGGAGCAGATTAGATACTTTTGAAAGAGAATCTCACCAAATGGATTTCCACCATTCTATCAAGAACCAAAGAGAGTATTTTCTAATCTGTTATACGTCGGAAACCAAATCAGCTGTTCGAATTCGCCTAGCATCAAAACAAATGAATTTCCCCTTCCATAGCATTTCCCCTTTCTTATCAATCAAATGAAATTATACAACTTAAAAGATTCCCTTTCGGCAAATCCACTCAAAGAGTATTCTGTTCTCTCTTTATTCTATCGTGGTGAGTATTTAGTCTCTGCAGCAAATTTAAACTAAGGGTGGATTACAGACCAATGGAAATCAAATCGAATTTCGAAAGTAAAAGTGAAACCAAACCGAACTGCATTTTCATTCTTTTAATCGGTTGCATGATAAGTGGAGCGGGCCACTTTAATTAAGTTCTTCTGCAATAACATGATTTTGAGGGAGAACATTCAAAATTAGAATACAATTTTGGGTTTAATTGAACGCGTTAAGTTTTATTTTTGTGTGCCTACGTAATTAGGAATTTTAAAGTTTAAGAAAAATTGAAAAATCTTGTATAGACACACGTGCGGGCAACGATTCGCATTGGTTTTGAATGCAAGCAGCTCTTGGATCTTTGAAGAATTTCAATTGGAAAGACAAGGTTTTGAGCGAATTGTACTCCATAGTCAGGTGTTCACTTCAGAGAATTTTTAAAAGACATCTTAAGACATATAGATGTGTTCAAAAATATCATTTTGTTTGGACAGTACATCAAGAAGGAATTACGGTCCTTTCGGAAAGTGATTTTTGTGTTCAAATACAGAAAACTGCTCTTGCAGACATATGAACTTATGATGAAAAAATACTGCGAATCAAGCGAATGCAAATAAGTCGATATCTTATTCTCCGTCCCCGGAAAAGGGGGAAATTATAAGACAAAAAATCGAATAAATGAGGACACACTTAAGCACATATTCTACATCGTCTGCTATTCTTATGAACAAGAAGGGACCAAGGTACCTTCCTCGAGGTTCTCCTGATGAAGCGTTAATTGCTCTTGTAGTTGATCCCCGAAATGATAATCGATAGGATTGTCTTACAAGAAACGAGCGATTAGATATTAATAATAGTTTGTGGGAAAGCTTGTCTCTCTTGATTGTGTTGTCAGTGACGATGTCGTTATATTGACAACCTTGTTCTACTCAATTTGTGAACATACGCTTGGCACCTTATTAAGGACCAAAATGTATTCGTTCTTATAATAAAGAACGGCTTATGGTGCACTTTAAACAAAAAATTTAAATTGGATCATAAAATTTAAAGCACTCTGTCGAATTTAACCTTTTCAGATGGTTCATTTTACAACTTCGCTTCGAATGAAACTAATGCGATAATTTGATTCGTTTTCAAGAAATGCGAGACGAAAACGATCAGGAACCTCGAAACATGGAGATAAGTCAAGTGTTCTGGAAAGAAAGTCTTTCAGCCGAAATATAAAACTGTGAGTTATGATGAATTCAAAAAGGTTTGGCACAAATGAAAAGTTGTCTATGCAAATATTTTTTTAAACGTCACCATGGTTAAAGGAAAAACGTACTTTCTTAACCCTTTGAGTCACAGTGGTACTACCAGAGCACCACCTATTTAAACCGCTGTCAAAAATGTTCTAATGCATATTTTGGTATGAATTTTTGTACTCGGGAGTTTTTGGGTTCGCTAAACATGAATCTGAGGTTATATTGACGGAATTCAAAATTGTGGGCACAATATGTGAAACTGAACTTATATCTTGGACTAAACAGACAAACATTATTTCACTGCATATTTTGCTCTGTATATTTGAACACGAGGGTTTTCAGGTTCGTAGATCACCAAACCAAAGTTATATTTGCAAAATTCAAAATCGCGGATCCAATATGGCGGAAAAAATGTGTGAAATTGAACTAATCATTTCGACAAACCAATCAAACTTTATTCTACTGCATATTTTAGTCTAAATATGTATTACTGACAGTCGGACATATTGGATCCGTCATCTTGGACATGAAAACTACCGAAACACTAACATAAGACTCGTGATCTGTGACCTTGAAAACCCCTATAAACCAAATCTTTGATCCACCATTTTATAATTTGTAAATCTAGCTTCAAATTTATAATAAGTCACCACGAATGGACAATCGAGTACAAAAATTCAGACCAAAATATGCAATAGAATTATTTCTGATCGGTGGGTCTAAACGACTCAATTGCACAAAATTTAGGCCTGCATCTGGGATTCGCCATCTTGAATCTTGCAAATCTAAGCTCATATTCGTGATCAGCATCCCCAAAAATCTCTGTTTGCCAATTTTAGTGAAATTTGATTGAAGTTCACAAATTTGGTCCGCCATCTTAGATTTGAAAATTATAAAAATATAGCCTCAGATTCATGATCAGCGACCCCAAATACCACCAAGTACAAAATTTCAGGACAAATATGCAGCAGAAAAAAGCATGACTCAAAGGGTTAAAGATTCTCGCATTGAAATCGTGAAGGACTATTTTTATATATAGTACAAGCTTCGCAAGACCAATTGAAAACATTCGAACTGTAGGCTCCGACTTGTTGATTTCAGAAGTTAGTCCTGTCACGAAAAAATCTCAAAAAACTTTTGCCAAAAATCCTAGCCGCGTCATTTTAATCCTCTCACCCAACACAATTGTGCCTTTGGGACATATTAAAATTCTGGACAACACAATTGTCTTGGGAGTCGGGATCTTGCATCACCTTTTAAGTTAAGACAGAGATTTAGAGAGTTTTAAGGCGACTCTGAATATCCTTTACTGGAGCTTTTCGTAGGGAGTTGAAATTCTCGAAGATTGCCAACCACGCGCGGGAGAAGTGGGGATAAATGTTATTTACCGGATTTGAACGTGAGGCCGTTCGGATGTTTGAAAAGTATTAAATCGGTTCAAAATTTCACCGCAAAATCTCTCTGCTAAGTTATTTTAGGTTCAGAAAATCGAAGATTGATTTCCGATCAGTTTACTATCCCCGAAACATTGATCCTTATTTCTTTCATATAGAAAGGTTTCTACCATGAAAAAATTGTGAGATCATAACTGATCTATGAATTTTGTATAATTTGTGGAAACGGCGCTTAAAATCACACAAGTTGTGAAATTATTTGCGGCAAAGTTTTTTTGGCCTCGAAGTCGCTATCAAAGTTTGCCGCCAAAAACGTACAATCCAACGGAATTCATTCGTTAGTGTCATGAGAAAGAGAATGTCAATGCTCCGAAGTAAATTCACACACTCAAATGCAACAGAGGTCATTTTGATCCTTGTAATGGCAAACCGACATTTTGAATTTCTAGAATCAACTTTCACTTAGAATCGTATCATAATCCAGAAATGATGCAATCCACCATCCTGTCAAATGCAAGTACTGTTGTCACAACATTTCACATCAAACACATTGATCGTCCCAAAGCTGCAACATGTTACAATGTGGAAACCTGAGCCCACATCAAAGGATCCCACACCCAGTTGTATCCGATGCAGATTACCTTAAAATCTGCACATAATCCTCTCTCTCTGATCGATTATTATCATCGGATAAGATGCATTCTCCGCCTTAAAAAAATTTAGGTGACTGCATTTGTGCATTGTGCCCGAGGACAGTCATGTTGCATGTCAACTTGACATCAGTCCGCATTTCCCGGTACTTTAGTCATTTCTGAAGATGTACCTTTGATTTTTGTGGCTTGTCACATTGAATCAGGTCAACATCCATTCAAGCCTTTGGTTTTATTCCGTTTGCACTGCGGTCAACAATAAGATGTGAATCTGAAGTTCATTACGCCAGCTGCTGCGTCACGTCACGTTGAACTTTCTTAGCATCGCGCAAATGGCGTCAGCATCATAAATTAGTCGCTGGATTACACCGTAGCAGGCGTGTAAACATCTTCGTTCGGCTAATTGAGGCGGCAATGTAGCCATTAATTTCCCATCTGGAGAGGCGTGTTATCACCTAGAATACCAAGCATCGCTGCGGATTCGAATATTATTTATTGGACGGCTTCTGGAAGGCATTGTGCGGTGGCTCTGGCGGTCGCTCGATGTATGCGTTGGCGGCGATTACATAAATTTGGATTACGCTCGCTAATTTATACGTTTCGTCAAATTTGCGGCGACAAATTGCTAAGAAATCGCCCGACACTTAGCGGCAGGCTGTCAGTTGAGTTAATATTTTGCAACGCGGTTTTTCTGACACGTGGGTGGCTGCAGTAATGGAAGAGTGCTCAAATGGATTGTTTATGGTTGAAGCGTAACATAAAGTCGGATTTTGATTGATGGATAGCTTTGGAAAGTAGCCGGGTGGAGTAATTTTGAAAAATGTTTTAAGCCAAAGTCATTGGTTGGCGCCAACTGATCTTCTAGAGTTAGCTTGAACTTGGATTGCTGGAGAAAGCCAACTTGAATCGAACATCTGGTCCTGTATGAAAATTGGTTAGAGACGCTCTCACCAGACGAACGGACGAACCGCAACTGAAACTGAAGTGATTTGATAGATGAGGTTACATGGTTTTTTGCAAAAAGAGGAGCTTCACTTCTGCAGAACCGATGCTCAATTTTACATGGTCGAATATTTCCAAAAAGCATTTGAACCATTTATTACTATCCACTATTGGCAATTACAAATTTGAGGTAATAAAGGAGTTCATCTTACTCGGAACAAATATATTCCCCACAAACGACTGATATCCGTCACAGGCTTATCCTAGACAACCGTCGCTACTTTGGTTTGTCAAAACAACAAGGGTCTATGCTCGTAATACGAACAACAAAAATACTGCTTTACAAAACACTGATTGTGCCAGTCCTGTTGAGCATTCTAAATATAATTTGCAAAGTTGTGATGTTTTAAAGGTTAACTGTTTGGTAGATGACCGAAAGTTAATATATTTCTGCATTTATAGATTTCATGAGTCTCCAATTTCTAATGGTGAGCCGTCAAGTAATTTAATTTTAAAAGGTGATATGAATATTGATATTTTGCAGAATTCCACCTCCATTGACAAATACTTATTCTTGCAGTCATCTTTTGGCTTAGAATCATGTATAAACAAACCTACTCGCATCACAGACTCTACAATTTCCTGCATAGACCATGTATTTGTACGATTTTGTAACTCTCAAGGACTCTCTCTTAGTAGTTCTGTTAATGATTTACACCTTGCCGATCATTGTATGACGTGCTTGAGCTTTACAAATGTTTCCAAGGTGAGTCAAAATAATCATTTTTCTGGCTCCCTTTTCCCAAAAACTGACTTCACAGCAATTAACAACTTGCTTCGTTTTGAATGTTGGGAAAAAGCGTTTAATGAAAGTGACCCCTCTTAGGCATATTCTTGCTTTATAACAACTTTAAATCAGCACGTTAAACGTTGCTCTAGCAAAGTGAGAAGAGAAAACAAACTAAGATCTAGAAAAGCAAAAAGAAGTTTCCCAATAATATAAGTCTTAATACAGCTTACAAAAAAATATTCAAAGAAATTTCAAGGGATGTTTTGACATGTAAAAACAATTTCTATCTTAACAATTTTAACAAAGTAAAGGGCGATTCCAAAAAAGAATGGAAATTTGTTAGTGAAATTTTGCGTAGAACTAATAGCATTGTACAAACCTATATCTTGAAAGAAAACAATCTAGTGATTAGTGATCCTAAAGATCTAGCCGACAGGTTCAACAATATTTTTGCCTCTGTAGGCAGTAGAGTAGTGCTGAAGAAACTATATGCACCTGTTTGGCGAGAGATTTGTCGGTCCCTCAAAGTTTCTTTTTTGAACCTCTTACATCATTCGAAATATATAAAATCATAATGACCCTGAAAAATTCCAATTCTTCCTTATCCGATTCCTTTTCTAATAATTTCGTTAAGAAAATTTCTTTAAACAAATGGTATTGACCGATAAAACCAAACTTATGTTTTTTAGTGGGATTGGTAAGGAAGCAGATTATGGATCATTCCATTTTCATTGTGCAAAATGTAAGAATTATAGGTATTGTTTAGAAATTTGTAGATCGTCAAAAGAATCACAAACATTTTCTGAGTCAAGTTCTTGTTCTGATAAATGTTTTGTTATAGAAGGGGTCAAATCGTACAAATATCTGGGTGCTTCGATTGACTGGAAGATGACTTGGTCTGAACACGCGATTGCACTTAAGATGTATCTTTTAGCTGCCACAAGGCATATTTGCTTGCTTAAAACTTATTGTCCACGTGATCTTCTTAAGTGCATCTATTATGGGCTGATACATTCTAAGCTGGAATATGTTATTGTTTGTTGGGGTGGAACGCACTGCAACAAAATATACCCCCTTCTAATTTCACAGAAGCATGTTATTCATCTTATATGTAATAAGAGTCGTAGAAGTGGTAGTTTGACATTTTTTAAAAGCCTAAATATTTTGCCACTAAAGCATCTTTATTTTTATAAAGTGCTAAAAATTTATTGCATTAGATCTGGCTACAGAATGAATCGGTGTTCTACCAGATACGACCTTAGATTAAATAGTCAAAATCTTGCTGTAACACCACATCACAACTTGCAAATTTTCCCGTGCCAGTGAGACAAAGATGTGCCCGTAGTGTCGAGAATATTGTTGCCGCTGAGGCTTCAGTTGCAGAAAGCCCAAATTTGTCTCTCACACGTCGTTCTCAATCCCGAAAAAATTACGGTTTGGTTTGGTTAATGGGCCGGCGGCGTCATTGGGCCGTACTTCTTCCGTAATGATCAAGACCAGCACGTTACTGTGAATGGGGATCGCTTCCGTTCAATGATAAGCGAATATTTTTGGCCCCAATTGGATGATAAGGGCTTGGAGGACAGGACGGCGCCACAAGCCACACAGCGAATGTCACAATCAATTTATTGGAAAAAAAGTTCCAGTCGCTTGGCCGCCTCGGTCGTACGATTTTACGCCTTTAGACTATTTCCTGTTGGGCTACATCAAGTCCTTGGTCTATGCCAACAAGCCAGCGACGATTGATGAACTTTGTACGAATATCGAACGTGAAATTGCAGCAGTATCGGCCGAATAATGCTTGAATACCGTCGAAAATTGGGTTCAGCGTCCGGACTTCTGCAAGCTTGCCCGAGGTGGCCATGCAAAAGAAATCGAGTTTCAAACATAATGGCATCGAACGTACTTTCACTGGAATAAAGAATTTCATTGATATCCAAAAAGGTTTTTGTTTTATTTAAAAAAAACTTTTGTAGCGCTCTTATTGAAAACCCCTATATTTGTGCTTATTCAGTTGAAGCGGAGTGTATATGACCACCACTGAATTTATTTTTTTAATTGAGAGCGTGTTTTTATCATTGAGATACTGACGAGATGGTCTTTTTTTCTTTATGGTTTAGTTTATATCACATTTCTTATAAAATATCAAAATCCTCTTTGCATGAAAATGGCTCAAGCCTTTTCCTTTGCAACTTCACTAAAATTTAACTGCTTCAGTCCGTGGCTTATTTTGAAGTGCAGTCACGAATTCTTTTCGAACTTGAAGCTACAATGTGACTTACAAGAACAGAAATATCTACAAACAACTCTTTTCATTAATCAAACAACTAATAAGACTCCAATCCAAGGACCAAATCAATACCGATGACTATCAAAAGATTTAAAAGGCTCAACATACAGGTACACCACTTCTGCTTAGCTCCCTCTTCAAAGACCCAATCGGAGGCTTAATTCAATCCGTTTGCTGGTGCTCCAATCTTATTCTATGATAAGACTACTTAAAACAATTTAATGGACCGGTGGCGACATAATTCCACATTAGAGGCCGGTACAACCTGTGCACCTGGATTTTGCATCGTACGTAATGCGATCCGAAAGGAGGCAAAAGAGTACAGAAATTAGATGACAGCGCACAAGATTCTCGAGCGAATGCAAGTATTTTGGTACTCAGTGTGGGCCGACCAACATGGGTGCTAACACTATTCGAGCACCTCGAAGCTGTAAATTAAGTCAAGAAATCCACATTGAACTTGAATTAGTGATCGGGGGGCGGGGGGAGGGGGGGAATATTTTTAATCCAATTGCATCATAAATTTCTAACAGAACACCCTAGGAGGATTGCGGCTAAAAGCCAGCAGAGTTGCTTTCTCCATTCCAGTCCTAATGTGTAAAAATATAGAGTCGATGACAGTCGCCCCTTCTGTTTACGGGGTACCTACGTTTGGTGGGCTACGGCTGGCTGGCGTAACGTAAATTTTGACGTTGACAGCTTAACGAGACTTTTATTAATTGTTCGCTTTGGAACAGCGACATAAAAGGTGGTCCTGAATGTCATTGTGGTTTGGTTTGCTGTTACGGAAGAGAATGCCTGCTTGGAGGCACGCTTTGCCCAGCGTGGAAAAAAGAGCTCTAAATATGTAGTTTGACAAGGTTTGCGAGTAATGGGAATGGTTGCATTGGCGCAAATTGAAATGGTAGGGAAATTATTTAAAATTTATTTTATTAGGCTATAGATTTTACAATTAGGAAGATCATCATTGCAGCAAGCAGTTCAAACTAACTAGCTGCATAATTAGTTTGATTATCAAACATTTTCCTGTCTTCGTTCTGTGTGCACTCGGGCTTCAGCAACTGAACATCAGTGGAGCTAGCCACCTTTGGAGATTCTTATTGGAGTACTATTAGTGATCAATCCCGAAAGATTTCATCTCCGAAAGAATGCTACGAAGATACGTAGAATGTCCCAAACAAGGGAAATATAATCCTAAAGGCATTATACATTTTACCCATACATCCAGCACCCTGCTAGACTTGTTCCTGGTTAATGACAATACTGAAACACTTTCAAATGATCAACTTTCCGCCCCTGCTGGGATTTTAAAAATATAAAATTATAACCTTTTGGAGGAAGAAATTCTGAGAGTAAATTGGCATCAATTATATTACATGACCTCCTCAGACTCAAAAGTAAGTTACCTGCAAAGCCAAATACTAAACTTGTTCAATACCCATGTTGCACGTGAAACTAGATAAAGTGTCTTGGTTTGATTTTTTAATCGGTTAAGTAGAAGCCTGCCTACAAAAATGTTATGGAATAATTTGCGCGAAAGAGGTGTTGACTGGAAATAAAGAGGACTTGCACAACTTAGATCCCGATCAGCTAAACAATGTTTTTGCACAATTTCTCCTCTGTCTCCTGCCTTGGTTTATAGTGAGATAAATGCAAATTCATTGCCTAGATTTGAATTCTCCTGTGTTGAGCAAACTGACGTTGTTAAAGCTATTTTGAATGTTAAGTCAAATGCTATTGGCTTGGATGAAATTCATCCTAGCTTTGTGAAGATTATTCTGCCTCATTTATTTCCAGCTCTCACACATGTTTTTAACACAATTATTTAAACATCCTCTTTTCGATCGCTATGGAAATCATCAAAAGTTATACCCATTCTTAAAAAACAGGGGTCGTGGAGTTCTCAGCCTGAATATAAACCTATCTCCATCTTGTCTTTTTTGTCCAAAGTCATGGAGAAATTGATTCACTCTCAGGTGTCTGCATTTCTTCAGAACAACAAACTGCTGCACAGGAACCAATCTGAATTCAGACAGAAGCACCGCTTTATCTCCGCTCTTTTAAAAGTTACAGATGATTTTCAGGTTACATTATTTACGTTGCTAGATTTTTGCAAGGCCTTCGACATGGTAAACCACTCAAAGCTGATTGAAAAACTAGAGAGTTTATACCGCTTCTGCAAACCGCTGCAAAACTTGTATGTTCTTATCTTGCAGAAAGGAAGCAATCCGAATTACTAAAAAACAAAGTATCAAAATATATAAATGTTTCTTCAGGAGTCCCTCAAGGATCAATCTTAGGTCCTTTGTTGTTTTCCATCTTCATTAATGACCTTCCACTGTCATTCAAAAATAGCGCTATACATTTATATGCTGATGACGTACAGATATATTTAAATTGTAAACTGGGCCTTATTGAAGATGGAGCTCATCGATTAAATGGGGACCTCAGACAGATTTTACTTTGGGCAGCAAGAAATCCACAATCGCAATGTATAGTCATTCACAAAAACAAAATAGATACGAATTATTTCCGAAAGATATACCTTGGAACTTCTTAAATCCAGTACGTTGACAAAGCAAAAAACTAAGGCATCAGTTGGGGTGATCATCTTAAGACAATTATAAATAAAGTGTATGGTTGTTTCTGAAATTTATCACTATCTCAATATTTCACGCCGCTCGATACAAGATTGATGTTGGCAAAGACATTAAGTCTTCCGCCAATCACTTATGGGTCCGAAATATTCTGTTATCCGAGCGCCGCAATGAAAAGACAACTTTTGGTTGTCTTTAATAATATTATTAGAAAAGTTTATCAAATCAGAAGATGTAGCCACGTTTCCCCTTTTTGCAATGAAATTCTAGGCTGTATTTCGGAAGCATACTTGGATAGCTTAGCCATAATCATTATCAGTGGACAGCCACCATATCTAAATGAAAAGATTCATTTATTCCGGTCATCTCGCTCACCCTCCATTATTCAACCTTAATGAAGGTTTCACTGTGGCTTTTCCTTCAAGTTTAAGATAAATCTGTGATATTAATTAAGTTAAAATAAGCTAATATTGCAGTAGTAAGGTAGTAAGAGACCATATCTCTGTAAACACACAATTATATCTGAAAATATTGTATATTGTACATTTAATGCCACGAAAAAAAAAAAATTATTCAACCTGATTTTTCATGTCTTACTTTTGATGCACTGCCTCTCGACATAAGAAGACTTCACAATACTAATCGATTTAATAAAAATTTATTTCCTTATCTAGCTAGTAGGTAGGATACTAAAAGCAACATGAATTAATCTTAATTATTAATATTGCTACATAGATTTGTTTAGTTTTTCAAAACACATCATTGTCTTAATAATTAATTAATTATGTATATGTACTTTTATTACCTCTCATTTTTTTCTTCAACTTCATTTGTTATAATAATGCATGCTGATAACACTTTTACTAATATAAAGATTTTTGCAATCTAATGTAAAAGATACAATGTAAAATGTAAATAAAGGCGCACACTGTCAATTAAGAAACAATTCTTCGAACTCCCTAAAAAAAGAAAGAAAAAATTTAAAATAAAAAAAAGCAGTCAAACCTACACGAATTTTTGCACTGTTATGCTAATGCTAAAAAGCTATGTAATAAAAATTAATGTAAATGAGTATTTTCGATGTTCAAAGCAATTGCAATTGAAAGTTAACGTAGCAGGAAGTCATTGGTGAAAATGCACAGAATTGGTGACAGCGCTACACCTTGAGGTACAGAAACGCTCCAGAATCAACATGATTTACTATTATCAATATGTCCACTCGCTACACGTACACAAATGTGACATGCACTCTGTTTGAGATGAATTCCTTGCATGAATTTGCCGAAACAATGTTAGAACCATAATCATACATCAAAAAATGTCTTAATCTTGTGATCGTTTTAAATCCTTGTTTTTTTTAAACTTTAATTTCCAATCTAGAAGTTCTTGTTTTTCTTTGAATTTATGGGCGATGCTATGAGAAATTTAAAAAAACGAATTAAAGAAATATTGTGTTGGGAGGCGCAGAACCTTTCATGCGCCAACTTTCATTCGGCAAGTTTTTTAAATTTCCCTGTGCAGAGTTGAACTGAGGGCGTTAATAGTTGTAGTAAAGGGGATTTTGAGAGTTACTCATCTGTCCGAAGCATAATTTAACGTGCAGATCCGAATGTCCTTGTGCATTTTTCGATTGCGGGGGTCGTCAAGAGAAAAATGGTTGTTTATTGTGTTTGTAATTATAATTTGGCAAAAACTTTATATTGCACGAAGTACAGAGATATGGTATAACGCTACCTTATAACTTAAAAATTGTATACAACAAAAAAAACATTGTTAGAAGGAAAACTACAATCAAAATCCTTCATGACAAGCTAGTCTTAATATACTCTAGGAAGAGAGATGCGGGAGGAGGGGTTTGCATATCTGTCAAAACAGCGCTAAAGCTATTTCAAGTTGGTAACTAAGTAATTGCGGATTTTTTTAGATAATAAAAGACAATTTTTTCATGGAACTAAATAACTTCACCATTTTGAGCAATGACCTTTTGCCATCTTTCAGGCAGCATCATAATTCCACGTTCATGGAACTTCTGGTTTTTTTCAGCAAAAAATTGAACCAGGTACGATTTGACATCATCATTATTATTGAAATTTTAACCATTCAAGGAGTTTTGCAAAGATCGAAATAAAAAGTAATCAGATGGTGCAAGGTCAGGACTATAAGGTGGATGTAACAAAACATCCCAACCAAGCTTCAATAATTTTTGCCGTCTGACCAAAGATGTGTGTGGCCTTGCATTGTCATGATGGAATACAACACCTTTTCAGTTGCTCAATTCGGGCCGCTTTTCTTCAACTGCATTCTTCAATTTTGTTAGTTGTTCAATGTAGACATCCGAATTGATTGTTCGTTTGGGTGGTTAAAGTTCAAAGTAGACAATTCCTTCGTAATCCCACCAAACTGATAACATAACTTTCTTTTGATGAATATCAGCTTTTGATGTTGTTTGAGCTGGTTCACCTGGCTTGCTTCATGATCTTTTCCGATTGACATTGTTGTAAACAACCCATTTTTCATCACCAGTTACCAATCGTTTTAAAATGGATCATTTTCATTATGTTTCTTAAACAAATCGAAGATTTAAATGCGTTGTGTTAAATGATTTTCTCTCAGTTGATGAGGATTCTCTTTCAGTACCATGAAGCTTCTCTGCAATTTCACGTGTTGTACTGTGACGATCCGAACCGATTATTGCTTTGATTTGGTCGTCATCAACTTCAACTGGACGGCCAGAGCGTTTTTCATCTTTGGATGGAAAATCACCAGAACGAAATTTGGCAAACTAATTTTGATACTGCCGTTGTTCTTCTTTTAAAACTTCGTCACCATAAACAGCACATGACTTTTTGGGAGCTGTCGGTGCGTTTTTTCCTTTCCATTTCCTAACAGACGCCTAAGCAGAACTACACAACCGATCAAAAATTTTTGTTTACACTGATTGACAATTGAAGTACCAACTATCAAATAACAAAATGTGTTTGACATTTCGATTACGTCAGCAAACCTAACAATTCAACTAAAGCCATCCTTGAGTGAAACCCGCAATTACTTAGTTGCCAACCCAATACAAAAAATCACCTTAATAAATATTAAAGTAAAGGTAAGAGAGCAAAACAAAGAAATATATGAATAAAATTAAAGGAAACTAAATTAAAAAGAGTTAACTAAAAAATAAATAAATAAATAAATGAATAATAAATTTACTATAAACAATAAAGAATTAAACAAAACAGAAATACATAAAATATATGTGTAAAATAAAAATCAAACTCTTATAAGATAAATGAAAAAATAAGTAAAAAAATAAATCGCAAATTCTAATCTGATTCTAAAATCAAGCTGTTGTCCCATAAACCACAAGTCCATATGAATTCCTCGGATAGTTTAAGTACTCTTGTAGTTGCTTTGTCAACATTTGCTAACCGATCCAGTTTGTCAGTAAAAAAATGTCAAGGGTAAATTGAAAATCATTTTTAAAAGTGTTGTTACCGCCGATTTTACTCACTCCGCGACAACTTATTGGCTGGCGAAGGTGCTCGACGTTCGTTGGCGTTCCGCGTTTGGCAACCCGATTCTGTGGACCCGGGGCGTTTTACAACTCAGGGGAAAAAACCTCCAACCACAAGGGAAAATCGTTTCTGTTGGGGATAGAGAGAAAGAGATGAGATGAGGAGATCTTACCTATGGACCTCTGGGAAAAAGGGTAAAATCTTCATGGCTAGCACTCTAGCACATACAAAAAAAAATGAACACTTGCCTTGGACTTATTAAATTACTTGATATTCACGACTTTGTTGCTCCGCTATTCTCAACCAAATACTCCTTGAAGCTAAGCCGAGCCCCCTAATCTTCCGATTTTCTATTTTTTTTTGTTCTCTCCTTATATGCTAGACCTATGGCCTGATCGCCGTCGCACGGTTCTTATGTGGTCTAACTCAGGGTCCTACTTGGTTCTCGCTGCACAAACAGGATTCCCCCACCCCCTCTGCAGTCCCAACATTCAGGGTATCATCACTAATTTTCGACCTTCGATTAACAAAAAGGAAGAGTGTTTTGATTGCGATGTTTACTTTTTAAATGACTTCGCCCATATGAGGAGAAAAGTTAAGGGTTCTATTTAGGTGTGCCCCAAAATACTTTGCACTAGACTTCTAATCGATCCTAGTAGCATTAATTTAAAGATTGTTGGCTTGCAAGAGACAGGCCCTTATTTTTCGAGCAAAAAAACACAGCGTGGTTGTAAATAGGTTTCGATATTAAATCCAATCTCATCTGAAGAAAAAGTTCAAGTGCAGTCAGCGGAAATAGCAAAATCAGAAATGCTTGGATTCGGAAAGTCAAAGATGTACACTCCCTGGGGTACACCCTGGGGTACACCATGATCTGCATTAAGATTATCTGAAAGACGGTCATTGATGATTACTTTGAAGGTTCTTCCTTTAAATTCATCTTTATGTTTTGTTCTTTCGAATGAGTGCTTCTCTTATGTTTAAAAAAAATGCCCTTACTGAATCTTAGTAACCTCGGCTCTTTGGGTATCCACTGTCCAGCAAGTACAACGACGAGGTGATGGATCATTTTGACCTACTTTTTTTAGTCTATACCTCCGCGAAGCAAAGGATCCCAAACAATTTCTCGCCTCGGGTCCTCTTCTAATATTATGATAACTTTTCATGCCCTATTAAACAGTTGTTTGTTGATATAGTAGCCAAGAAAGGTCGTCAAATTTAACGCTTTAAGGACCTCCTCCTGTATAGAAGAGCTTCACTCATCAAGCTGTCCCCAAATTGTCTATAAATTTCTCCAAACGAGCCTCGCAGAACGATCGATACGCTGGCTATAAATACTCAAGAACTAATTCAGCTAATCAGCACCTCAGCAAAACGTCAATATCCGCATATTCGACCATCGTCACCGTCGAATTTTATCTTTCTCGCTCCAACATAAACAACCGACCCACATAAATACCGTTCAAGAAAAATAAAGAAAACAAACAACAACAATAAGAAAATTTAAGTGAAAATAAAATTAAGAAAAGTACCCCCATCGGGGCATTTAGAATTTCCACGGCGGTGCTCCTTTGTGTGAGCAGACTGAAACTGGGCGTCCGCGTTCAAGAATAACAGCTCCGGGGCTCATACCACACCTGGCCGACGGAGTATCTCCTCGTTGCCAGTTCACAAATGTCATATAAATTGTGTCCATCGCTAATGGGGAAAGTACTCGTACGTAGTTTGCCACTCAAGCAGATCATTAGTTTCCGTGATGGTTTGCGTCCGCTTATTACTTCGGCTGGAGGAGGGTGATGTGCGAGTACAGCAGTTGGGATTTTTTAATGTTTTTTTTTTTTCAATAGTGAGGAGGATATCCCTAGGGTATGCTCAAGGATAAGCAATCAACAATTTAATTAGATTTTAACAAGCGCCCTTGTGTGAGGGGAGACAACAACCCCTTTTCTCATGACTCCGGACATTCGATTTGTTTGGAAACAATTAAACAAGGATGACAACACTTGAAGCAATGAACCGCTTAATGAAACAATCTTGAAGCTATTCACTTAATTGGGTCTTTGGTTTTACGACACCAGAATGTTTTATGTGAGAATTTGATGGAAGAGAAAACATGACACTGATGGGGGGGAAGCTAAGTGGTGCAATGACAACAATCTGGAGGAACGTACAAAAAATAATAAACGATTGTGCGACGAAGTTGTTGAAGTAGGTCGTGAAACTCGTCAGGGAGCTGATTAAATAATCTTCAGAGGTTGTATTTTTTTTTTGTTCTTAAATAAACCTGTCCTGTTAAATGACCTTATAAAAGAGAAAAAGCAAAAAAGTATAAATGGGCTTAAACTGAGCGATTCGAAGCACTTAACTTCGAGCAATCAACTCGCAAATCAGTCCGAATCTTTGCAATTGAAATACCGAAAATTTTATCCAAAAGAGGATCTTCCCCGTCAAAGATTCCCTAGAACAGCTCCTCTTCATAGGCTAAAGAAGCAGGGTGTGAATGTATAATAAGAGTCGATCACGGTCTTAAAATCAGAGAATTCGTTCAAGCCATAGATTTTAAATCTTGTCAATTTTATCAGCATGATAGATAAAGCCATATTCAACGCACAATGGCGTTCCAGAATTGACAATAGTACGCCACGTTAATGCTGGCCTAGAAGAAAGATATTGTACATTAGGAAACGATATTTGTTTTCCTTTTGGAATCAGGGGCATTTTCTTGCCAGAGGTTTTGAATATTGAAATTCCCGTTTAATTGCACCTCGGTTAATTGACTTTCCCGCTTAATTGTGTATTTTAACAATAATAAAAAGCCAATGAGAGGACAAAGCTACAGAAGTTTGTCGATCAAACAAAACTTAAAAATTATAAATGAATCAAGAGATACAAGTTGTGCTCCAAATATAAATATTCCCTTAGCAAACTGAATAGAGTTCTTCGAGATGTTGGAAAAATTAAATACAAATCCAGATTCTGTGCACAATCACGCAAGCGCGAACGAATCAAGTCGCGCAAAGAAGTTGAAAAAGCTATTTTAACCTGGTTGGGCCAAATGAGATCAAAGGAAGCAACTGTGTCCATCAATATTGTGATGGAAAAGGCAAAATGATTCGCGGTGATGTTGGATCTGGATTTTACTCCGACTTCAGGTATGAAGCTTGTTTTATTATTTTGGGTATGGTAGTTATGGCTAAGCGACATAGAATAATTTCAAAACGAATTCAAGGTGAACAGAATTTTCAAAATTTGATTCTTAGTCTAAAAAAATTATGCTGAAAGAACAGAGATCTGCCGTTCCAATATTTTTCTAATAGATAAGACTGGATGACCCTAGATATGTGGACCCAAATTTTGTTCTCACTTGATGAAGAAATGATAAAGCAGAGCCGAAAAATAATTCTTTTCGTGGATAACGCTGCTTGTCATAGGAAATTAGACAACTTGAAAAATATTAAATTGCAATTTGTACCTCCGATTACTGTTCACTGTTTTACACACACATCGCACACCATTTCCAAAATATTGTTAGGAAACAAGTCTCAGCTTTGGAGGCAGGGAAGACACTTGAAGAGTTTTCCAAATCGATAACATAATCAGCAATGCATGCATAAAAGCAAACGTTGTTTGCGCCTTATAATACCTTCTAAAATATGAAGTTGTTTTAGAAAAGTAATGTTTAAAGTTATCTCTTACTTACTTTTTTTAAGACACGTGTCATTCAAGAGGAAAAACAAGAGCAGCCAGAAAACGATGTTTTCCTCACAGATTTTTTGGTATATGATGACAACATTTCATGCTATGTTGAACTTACGGATTTATGATTGAGCTAGACACAATGGAAGACGACTTTTTTAAAACTAAAACTATGCAAACCAAAATTACCGATTTTTTCAAATCGGCAATGGTTCAACTTTTAACCACAACATGTTCAGATTTAGAATTGTAGATATTCATCTTTTGATCCCGAACGTGTGCAAACTATAAATTTTTACTTCGTTTAAAATATTGAAGTATCAGTATTTTTGTCTTAAGTTTTTATTTTCAATTAAAATTGAAAATTTTTTTAAAATTTGTCTGTTTTTCATTTTAATTTTTTTCGAAAATTTTTATTGATTCCGGAACTTTTAACGTGTCGTTTTTAGATACATGAATATTTGATCTTTTAATTGGAAGACTTGTTCAATTAAACGGATTTCGCTTAATTCCACGAGTTGGTCAATTAAGCGGGATTTGGTTAATTGACCTACCCGGATAATTGACCGAAAAAAAAATTACAAAACGGCTGGTACAATTAAGCGGGGAAAACGTATTTCTTTTTAAAAAATTTTTCTTTTTCAAACTCAATTTTTACCAAATTTTCCAATATTCAATGCTCTTTTTAATTTTGAATCAAATCCAAACAACTTGATGCCAAAATGTGTCTCAGTTTTTGAAATTTAAAAAAATCAATTAGAATCTTTTTTTTCTGGTTTTTCCACCTTTGGACTTTTATTTAAATTTTTATATAAGAGAATATTCACATTTTTAAAATTTATCTTTCATTCTAGTGCTGAGGAGGGACTCCCCAAAATTTGTTGATCCGGAAAATTAACTTTCGTTTCTTTGATACTCCAGCACTCCATGTTGCTGAATACGGCTGTGAAGTCTTGAAAGAAGTGAATGAAGGGGACGTCTCCTATTGGAAAACCTTTCAGTATACCATCTCTGTACTCTTCGACTGGAGCTAAACTATAGCAGTAGTGTATACACATATGTCTGTGTGAGAGGAACTTACAATTGCCACCGTCTTGAGTTGCCGATTTAACATGCAAAATTTTAATAATTTTAGTTGTTTATGTTCAAATTTGAAATATTTTTAATGTTTTTATTGGTCTAAACGAGTCTATTCGATTCAGTCATAAAAGTCAGTTATATTTTTTATTTCCCATCAGGAAGTTCTTGTAATCGGCCCGATTTTAGGAATTCAAAATTAATACATAACTCCACGTTTCGAAGTCCAAGTAGTCGGATATCATTATTTTTAGAAAAATGTCTTTGTGTGTACGTACGTACGTTTTTGCCGATTCTTTCGTACAGCCTTACTCGAGAATAAATCAAGCTTTCGAATTCAAATTTATTTATGACGAAAAAAATGTCAAAAAAAGGAAAATTTCACTTATTAAATTAACATCAATTTAGTTTTCCAAAAAACAAAAAAAGTTCAAAATTAATTAAATTTTTGACATATTCATAGAATTTTTTTTTCAATTTCAATTACAAATATTTCAT
This sequence comes from Orthonevra nobilis, assembly GCA_963555765.1. Classification (NCBI taxonomy): domain Eukaryota; kingdom Metazoa; phylum Arthropoda; class Insecta; order Diptera; family Syrphidae; genus Orthonevra; species Orthonevra nobilis. The sequence continues at coordinate 53,343,186 of OY743227.1, forward strand.
CAATTTGCCAATTGACTTAATTAAACTAGTGATGAACTACAAAGACTGACTAAAAGACTAAAACAGTATTAAGTTCATATTTGGATGTACCACTTTTCGTATTAATGAAGAAATCCGCATGAGCTGAATGTGATCCTTTCAAAGCCATATAGAAAAGAAAGAAAAAGATCCTTTGCTGAGCAGTTCCTAGCTCGGAAGGAAGAGGTGGGGGAAGTCTCTCGACTGAAAATATGTACTTTTGAACCCTTTCTAAAAGGACATAAAGATAAACAAAATTTAATATTCTGATACAAATACATTTCACAAGGAGTTGGCATAAGCGGCCTTGCACAAATTTAATTTCTGCTTGGTCACAAGTTTCATTCATTTCAAAATAACTAGAATAGCGCTAATAATAATAATAATTTGTGGGTGATGTTTCAGTGATAGCTCAGCACAAATTTTCATGAGTTATGATTGGCGACCGAGCTTTTACTCGTGCTTGCAAATTAATTTGTGTCACCATGCAAAAAGTCTTCGAATCTATCAAATAGAAATCCCTATAAACAAAAAAATGTTATACTCTCAAAACTTACCTACATCTAATTTCTTAATTCTGCCTGTCTGACCATTATGAGTCACGACACAACCTCTGAGAACGGATTGAGGCTAATCGATTTTGGCATATCGGTCTCTTGATTAATCACATAGATATATGCTGTAAACATAGACACTAGTGCTGGGATCAAATGAAAAATACATATTTGCTAATAACTGTTTCTTTGGGCTAAGAAAACAATTGAGTAAAGTCTTATCTCGAAGAAATGAAGTATCGCTCTATAAGACCATCAGCATCCTCATACTGCTTCAGGGTGCAAAATCATGTATACTTCCAAAGCGGATGAAGGTGAGAAAATGTGATCTATTAATGTGAAAGAAATGCAAAAACAAATATATTCTAAAGTGGCAGCTGAAAAAAATATGTATTTTATTTTTTTGTTCGCAATTCTCTTGCCTTTAGAATGAATGATTTTTTCAAAACAAAAATTAAATTTGATTGGTGGCGGCAAATAAAATTGCACCTACATTTTTTTTTATCTTGAGATGGGAAGTTTATGGCATAGGCAGCCAAAGCAATTTTTTGCTTATAAGACTGATGTTGTGCAAGGAAAATAGAAAAAGGAAATTCGCTCATTTAATAATTGGCCAAAAAGTCCAAACTTAGAAAAATGCAAAAAAAAATTTAGAAAAAAGTATTTCACTTTGTTACGCAAAATTTTGTAAAACTTGAATATGAAGCAAATATTTATATATTTTTTGATTGAAGTTAATTTTTCCATTAAAATGAAAGGTATCCTCAAAGAATCCACGATGACATAGGCTGCTCATAGAAGCTCTCTTTAAATTCTATCGGTCGACATAATCAGTTTTTAGTGACAAACCTTAAACAATGCTTTTAAAAGCGTAGTCTTATAACATTTTGATTCTGAAACTTGCTGTAGAACACAATCGCAGAGTTCTTAAAATACTATCAAAAGATGCTCAACAAATTGTTTTGTTAGGCACGAAGAAGGTCTTTGAAAAAATTATAATGGTATGGTTCAAGCCAAATTGGAGTAGGGCTTGACTTGTTGGGCGGTGTACAACAAAATTAAAAGCAACCTTCGCTGGTAATAAAGGAATATATTCTTAGAATAATCTGCAAAAAATATCAAACATAAACATAGGTTTTCGTTCTTCAAAATATTCTCCATTTCTAATTTTTTTATAGTTTTGAGACTATGAATCGAACATATATGGTCTTCGCAGCTCAGTAACATCATTCTCCAATTTCTTCACTCAATAAACACTTGTTCTTAAGTTTTTGCGCCTTTCTAGCAACCCGATTTTTTAACAAATTACCAATCGAACTAAGGAACACTCGGAATACAATTTATTTCACTTGGAAGGTTTAGAGCTGGGTGATTACTTTTATCTATCTAAAATAATTATTGAGTGTCATATATGTGGGATCCAGTTTCACAGTGAGCGGCAACCCTCAGCAGCTACTGTATTTTTCATTGCATGAAAAAGCGGAGTAATCTTCAGTAATCGGCGAGCGCGAGAAGAACGACGAACGACGAACGACGTGTTACGCTTTCGTTACGTGTTAATTCAACTTGCTTATTGATTATTTGAATTATAAAATCTTAAATCTTAATCTAAACATTTTTAATAAACTTTTGCTTGTTTTTTCTATCTTATATTAAATAAAATAAAATTAAATCTTGTGAATAAAATATCGAAGTCTACATATATATCTTCTCATTCAACTCAGTCCACTATACCACGTCATTACAATTTTTTTATATTCCAAAGTAGTATAATTTTAAATTATAAATTTATTAAAGTTGCTTTTACAAAGCCAAGATTCTTTAACTTGAATTAGATAGTATTGTAAATATGATATATAAATATAAATGAAAAGCAAATACAAATTAATGAATGGAAAACCCACTTAAAAAATAATGACCAAAGACCTGAGTAAAGTTAGAAACGAATTTAAACTGGAATCATATTGATGCAACTAATATTCCTTAAAGAAAATAATTGCTTGCATAAAACTGAAACCAAGCCCAGAGAGGACCAACCACCTCCTTTTCTGTTTGGCAGGAAATCGTGACTGATTTAGACTAAGATCGTCTAGCAATTTCATCGGAACCCCTCGAAAGGTGAGACACGTCAATACCATCCCGAACTTTTATACTCAAGGTAAATGAGGGTATCAATTTGAAGTTCTTGAAAATGATGATTCATTGGCAAGATTGCAGAACTTCGGGAAGTATATGAGGTAAGCGCGTTCTGTATTCTGGTTCTCTGGTGGTCTGGAGGCTTGGGGCTCAGACGAACTACTAGTGCCTGCTTTCTTAAATCGTTTAGACATATCGTCGTCCTCGTCTTGAATAGCTCCAATTTTTCGCGAAGGAACTTCATTGACATTGGGTACGATTGTGAAGGATAATAAAGCAGACCTGATAATACAGAAGGAATAAAAGGGGGCCCATAAATGTGTGACCTCATTAACCGAATCGACATATACAGCTTTTAATATATCACTACAATTCTTTTGCTTCTTGCCAACTTAGTCAAAAAAAAAAAGATATTGCTTTGGACAAAAGTGCCGATTTGTAAGTTTGAAAACATATCTATTAAAAGTTTTTCTGGTTTATTGTTATGTATGGATTTATGGTAATGTTTTTTAAAAAATACGTTAAAATATAAAATGACATCACAAAGCACTTCAGGAAACGCACAGTAAGACAGATATTTGGACGATACATATGAACCGATGAAGAAATTGAAGGATTGGACAGCGAAGTAGAAGAAAATTTGTTGGAACATGAAGTGATTACGAAGATGAAGAGAGAGAGAGAGAGTTCAATGAGAGAAAATATTGAAAATAACCGTCTGCAATAAGAAATCCTTTTATTGTTCCGCAAAATTCAATATTGAAATACAAGAATGTTGTTCAGCTTAAAATATGAATATTAGCAAGAGAACATTGGCTCCACAAATTATTAGAGCCACCAGAGGTTCAATTCGAGCAAATGGAAGCTATACCGATCCTCTTCAGTATTTTAATATTTTTTTTTTCGAACGAAATTCTGAAGTAAATCTCAAAATGGACAAATGCTGAAATTCAGTCAAAAATGCAGAATTCAAATATAAAAGCAACCATCCGTTCAAAAAACCATCGACGAAGTTGAAGATTTGATTGTCGTATTAATATTGACAGCTGCTTTAAAAAAAAAAAACAACCACTTAACAACGGTGGAACTTTTCGATAGTTCATATTGTGAGAACAGGTACGTTGCTGCGATGAGCAAAGAAAGATTTGACTTTTTGATTACATGTCTGCGTATGGATGACAAAACTTTGCGAGCAAATCTAAGACTGACTGGCACATTTACACCAATCAGAAAAATATGGAAAATTTTGAATTACAATTGCCGTTCCAATTACATCCCGGGAGCATATGTAACATTTGATGAACAGCTCTGGGATTCCGAGGCCGATATCCATTTCGCGTGTACTTTCCCCAAAAACCCAATAGAATACAATTAAAATAGTCATGATATATGACAGTACGATACAATATATGATTGGTGCAATTTCTTAACTCGTATAATGTATACAATCTCAAGGACTGCCTCAAAAAGAATATTACGTTAAAGAACTTAGAAAATTTATCCATGGAAGCAACAGAAACATAACTTGCGACAATTGGTTCACATCTGCTCCATTGGCAAGAAACTTGTTGAAAGCACCCGATAACCTAACACTAAAAAATAGTAAATAGTTAGTAAAATGGTATGTCTTTTTTCGTCGTGCAATGAAAATGTTACGGTCCATCCTGAAACCACAGAGCCGAATCTGATCCACTTCTATATCGAAACCAAAGGTGGTGTGGATACTTTCAATCAAATGTCAAAAATAAAAAAAAAAAAACCTTTACGTCGACGTAATTTTATGAAGAGGTTTAGCGAAAGCCTGATTAATCCATGGGCAGTGAAAAGAAAAGAAATTCCAATCTCATCACTGATGCTTTACAAAAAAGACACAGTGAACCTTTACAAGATGAAAATGTTCCCGTTTAAAAGAAGCGAAATCTCGCATTCGAAGGATGACAAAATAAGTGTACGAAAAATGTCAAAATCCTTTTTGTGAAGAGCACAAGACCCTAGCCTGGTCGAACGGCCTTAAATCCCAAGATGGATGAATGGAAATTAAGTTCCATATTGTGATCCAGAATTTCTTTTTATTTTGTGATTTTTAGAATAAGATTTGAGTCTGAATACTTAATTTCATTATTTTTAAGTTATTTTGAAGAAAGAAATATTTATTTTTGTTAATTTTGTTTATATTTTTGTGTTAACATGGGAAGTGTATGTTTTTTAGTTTTTTTGGAAAGCATTTTTCGTTATTGTTTTTTTGTGAAAAACAAAAAACCCTCTCATTCATTGGACTTTAGCACGTAACTAATTAAGTTATAAACAGTTATACAGACAAATATTTTTGAATAAGCAAGCATATGAACTTATATAAGTCGAATCGACGTAGGTTACACCTGTAGAAAAAATAAAATATACAATTATGTGTGAAGAATTCAGACCAATAAATACGCTAAAAATCTGTGAAAAAATCATAGAAACAGAAACGTTCTTTGAAGAAAACAATTTATATTCTGAATACCAATCAGGGTTTAGAAAAAACTACTCTTGTGAGTCTGCAATTAATCATATAATAAATGAATGGAGATCAATTGGAAAGAGTAATAAGATCATAGCTTCGTTTCTAGACTTTAAAAGAGCCTTCGAAACTATCGATCGCAATATACTTCTGAAAAAACTGGTCTTATATGGCATTCAAGAAAGAGAATTGAAATGGTTTAAAACCTATCTTGAAAACAGAATGCAGCGGAAAACGGTAGATAAGATAATATCAAACCCTCGGACAGTTAAGCATGGAGTTATTATTATTTATATAAATGACATGCTAAATATCCTAACAAAATGCAGAATCGCAATGTATGCAAACGATACCTTGATTTAATAGCCAACAGATATGATGATGAGGAATGTATGAATAAAATCAGATATGAAAAGAAAAACCTGTTGAATTGGTTAGAAATGAATAAACTTAAATTGAACGAACAGAAAACCAAACTAATGGCAGCACACAGTAATAATGAAGCAAATTTTGAAATAAACAGAACGAGAATTGAAAAAGTTAAAAAGTATCAAATACCTAGGAGTGAAAATCGATAAGGACCACAAATTCCATGATCATATAGACCACGTTTGCAAAAAAATTGGAAAAAAAATGGGCTTCTTCAAATATATTCGTAATAAAATCGATACTCTGACCGCAATCAAAATCTACAATGTAATAATAAAACCACATTTCGAATACTGCTCGACATTATTATTCACATGCTGCAATCAAAGTCATATCGAAAGGCTCCAAAAAATGCAAAATAAACAGATGAGAAGTATACTCAGATGCAATCGATACACGGTTGTAAGACAAATGTTAGAGACATTAAAATGGTTAAGTATTAATCAAATATTGACTCTTAATACATTAAAAAACTGTTTTCAACCTTAAATATAGAACTTCTCCAAGCTACTTAACAAGGAATGTACAACAATTTGGAGACACGCAACCATACCAGCTCCGAAATGCTTTGGACTTTAGACTACAACGAAAAATATCAGAACTAATGTTTAAAAACAAAAATTTACAAAATAACTTATTTAGATCATTAAGAAGACGATAATTGGGCGACAACAACGAGCGAAAAGCGGGCGCTCGGTGTAAATAAAACCTCCAACGCCTCTGGTAAATTAAAACTTACCAGTGCTCAAAATATTGTCAAGGAGATGTCATAAGATGACATATTATGTATATTTGGGCTATTGTAATAGTATTATTGTAATGTAAAGTATATATCATACTAATAAAAAATGTCATTCATCCATCTTTTACGTAATTTTAAATGACGTCCCTTGTTCTTTTCTTGCTTATTAGGGACCACAAGGCTTTTGAAACTATGTCCCCCTAAGTGGTAGACCATCAGCTCGAAGTTCGTCGTTTTAGGTTCATTTAAACAAGCCCAAAACTTTGAATATTTTGAGGATGATTTCTTCACCACGGATGACTGTTTTGATTCCCTCTCAGGGAAGTTTACTTCCTACGAAGCCACAAAAGGGTCCCGAATTCACCTCTGCTATAGCCCCGACCAGTAAAACCCTCATTGGATCAGTTACATCGAAATAAAAGCAGATATCTCCAAGGCGTTTTGAAAAACTATTAGTCTCACTCTTGCAATGCTTTGAAAATTTCCAAAGAATACTTTCATTATATTCCCTGACTCCTTTGTTATAAAATCGAAACCGAGGAAGACACACTTCTAGACGCCACTTTTCTCCACATGATTGAACAACTCGTGTCAGACCCAAGTATGGAAGGCATATCATAATGTCTACGACGAGCCTTAAACAAGTCTCTAAAGTTATAACGTTGTGCCATGTTAGCACTTTTGTCTCACTTTTAAGATTTAATTAATTCTGACCCATTTAACCAGCAGTGTTCTAGAATGGCTCCGAACCGATTAATATATTCTCAAATGCCATAGCGTATGTAGCCCGTCCATAAGCTGACAGTAGCCGCCATTATTTATAAATGTCAAACGTCTGAAAAGAAAGCACCAACGAGCACAGGTGTGGCCTCTATGCAAATGCACTTTGCACACACGCACTTTATCGCCAATGTCCATCTGGTTATCCAGTCAGCACGGGATTAATAGTCCAGCGCAGGAAACTAATGTGGCTTCCCCACAAAGATTTACACACATTCCTCCACTGAACTGGCACATAATTCCATTGCATCCAGCCAGCAGCTACCGCAACGCATCGTTTCCTCCTCCGCTTGTGGTGCGAAGGCGCGTAAATTCTGCAGCCAGCGTGTCATAATCAAAGACAGGCTAACAAGGTTCAAATCAGGTGGACGGGATCTAGCTAGTGGCCGTGTGCATGATTCCAATTCACTGAATCTCGTACCTTATGCGGCAAGAAGTCACACTTCATGTGTTTTGCTGCCACAGCCGCTTGTCAATCTAATGCCAAAGTGGAAGGAAGTACAAAGACGTTCCACTTTATCTATTGCTAAGAATAATTAAGTGCCGCTGCCCTCCAATCCATTTGTCGACGACGCACGTTGGCGCATCCTTTGCCACATGCACACATCACGGAACGCGCAAAGCTTGTTGTGCTTGTGCGTTGTTTGTTTGATTAATCATGCGCCAATTCAACCTTTGGTTACGTCTCGGTACATTCCGTCCAATCAGACAAGAAATTCAATGTCAAAGTCACACGCCACCACCAGAACCTTCGGCATCGCTAAGAGCATTCCTCCACAGCATGGAAACCTGTCTCTCACACATATCGTGCGTTTGCTCGGCGAGTGGCCCTACAAGCTCGGCATCTCTGTTTCCCTTTCTATTCCCGATACCCTAATGAGTCTTCCTGATTCCTTGGAGATTACAACTGCTCTTCGTAGTGATGCAACTTTCACGGTGCCAGATTAGGTTACATAAGTCCAGTGCCAGTCCTCTGGTGTCGTTGTTGTCGGTTCGGATGTAATCCGTAATGATGTAACGCCTGGCAGGCGGGTGTTGTGGTGGTGGCGGTGGCGGTTTCGGCTTCACTCTGTGCTCTGTGTGTGCTTGTCCGACAGAAATCTTATCGATAAAGTTCACCGGGAAATGATGCGCCGCCCAGGAAGACAACTTGTTGGGTAAAACGAGAACCACGCCACCGCCCGATACACATGTAGACGGCAGTTGGAGTCTTCTATTTTGGTTAAAGAATTTTCACTTACGACCAAGTTGCGATGTGGTCACCGAGAATGCGGTTTGGAATGGAACGCATGTCGCGCTAGTGTGTCATAAATCTTTTCCGCATTATTGCCAGGCGTTGAACCAAACGAACACATCCTCTCCGAGTGTGCCGGGCCAAAGAATGAAGGTGTCCTCGGGCTGCACAAGAACCAAGGAATCAGGATTTAATTAAAATTTATCGGAGCAGACATAATGTGGACATGATAAGTGAATCATGATTTAGAAACGATTCGTCTGTGGCTGGAACTGTGTGTGTCGTGCCATTGTAACTGTTGTTCGGCTTGAGAATCGCTTACGGGTGCTGCACTGGTTGGGATGATTTAAGCCAGTCTTTGGTTCTGTGTAGGAAGATTATGATGAATGAGGTGTTGGACATGTACTAGAACAATAAATTAACGAAGGCTCATTTCCGGAATCGGACCCTCGGGATATTCGTAAGTGGCTCATAAAAGACTGCATCCATGGTTAAGAGATTACTCTCGAATGGACTGTTGGAAAAGATCTGCACCAGCTGATTGAGAACATGTTCGATATCAGATGACTCTGCCAGTTTAACACAACTCACCATCTTTTTGCAAGGCTTTCTGGATTTATCTTTGTTGCACCATCGATTGTGAGACTCCCGATTTGGTTACATTCGCAGCTGGAAGGAGTAAAAGAGTACCGCATGTCTTGCGCGTTTACTTTCGAAAAGTGACTGCAAACTTTTGAAGTGAACTTTCACGACAGACAACAATTTTTAGGCGACGATCAGTCGTGGTACAAATAGTTGTAGTGAGTCAGCATAACGAAAGCCACTCTTCAAGGTTGTACGTTTTTATAGCTATGAATTTTTTAAGAACAAATCTATTTTTTGGCCTTTACAAACTTTACGATCACATGCCACGCAGCCTTAAAACCAGCAGGCAACATATCAATCTCTGTATCTCTGGAGTAGAACCACCTCGAGAATAAACATCCTCACAGAACTATCTGTATATGAAAGTTTTGAGTTCACCTCGCACTATGTTATTTCGAGAGAAAGAGCCAAGTCGCCAAAAGCGGTGCGTAGAGAAGTGTTTCGAGCTAACAGAGTCAAATTCCATCCCGGTGTCAATGTCTTAAAAGAAGGGCACCGTTCCTATGCTCTCAGTGATCGTGACCCATCATCGTACTGCCCTTATTGTTAGACAGTATAAGATCCCTTCTCCATGAAGTAAAACGTCCATAGCTGCAGTGAAAGTTCATGTTATCACACTTCTCAGGCCAGTAAGTAGTTCAACCGAGCTGTAGAAAAAGCCTCAGTGGAAACAGCCTGGACCCTAACAGAATGCTGCCAAATACATTCCAAAGCAATTAGTATCTGTTTGCTTCTTTCAAGCGTACAAAATGAAACCGTTACGGGCATAGAATAAACGAGCTTCTGGCAAAATGTGCTTGGGATGTTATACCAAAACGCTTGGACATTTTGCCACAGCTCAAACCTGTTTCTTGATTTCTCTTAACAAATCTTCATTGATTTTCTACAGAATAGAGGTCTGGGGACTGTGCTTTCCATTTAAGAACTTGGATCTTCATTTCTACGAACCATTTTCTCGTTACTTTGGCCGTATGTTTCGGAACATTGTCCTGTTGAAACAGTCAAAGATCTCAATGTATTTTTCCTTGCTTAGAGACTCTTGTATCCAATGAAGAGCTCCAACACCATGAGGCATCCCCAGACAATAATTTTTCCACCGCCATGTTTTATGGCATTCACCGAGTTTCTGAGATCAAATTCTTTTCCACTGGGCCTTCTTTAATACTTTTTTTTAGTATCTGGTCCAAACAAGTTGATTTTGGCTTTTTCTGACCAAAGTATGTTGCGCTACTTCTCAACTGTTTTGTCTTGATCCCTTTTTCGAAATTGATTCGATCCTTGATTTTTCGGCCAAGTGCAAGTCGGACTCGCGCACCGAGGGTTCCTTACAAACCTATAATATATCATATCATATATCATCTAATAAAATAAAAAAACATTACTTCATGCCTAATTTAAAGACTCCAGATCGACTGGAAGTACCCTTTATGTTTTGATTCCCTTGCGAGTGTCGAAAATTTGCGACATAAACAGCTCAATTTTTTGATTGTGTTGGCTAAGAAGTTGGATTTCACAGCTCCAAGGGACCGAAGACCCGAGTATTTGATATAAATTACAGCTTGATACCTCTACGCGTTCCTGAGAAAAACGGTTTTGACAGATAAACGGACGGACGGACAACAAAGTGATCCTATAAGGCTTCCGTTTTCTCCTTTTGAGGTACGGCACCCTAAATATACTGGAATTTGAAAAAAATCGTCTTAAATGCGATTGAGCGTTCTGAGATAATCTCATTTTCACGGACGAAAGCAAATTCAATATTCATGGCGCAGATATACGTGAATCAGGAGATAGATCCGACAACTGGCACCGTTTATCACGGCGGAGGGTCTGTTAAGCCCGTAGTACACGACATGGAAATCGTCATTCTGACGTCGAAATCTGTCACAATCCTTGCATGAAGTTAGCATTACGTGAACTACACATGTATGGGACAGTCGCATATAGTCTCGCATGCACATGTGAGTACATGCTAGGCCTTTATCGCATGCAAAAATGTGACTTTTTCTATGCCGTGTACTAGCTAGCAGCATATGCCATGGAAAAGTTCGATCACGTCGAAAGACAATGTTTAAAAATAGTCAGTAAGTAAATAAAATAAAGTAATTAAGATAAGTCCAGTTAATTAAGCTAGTTTTAAACATTTTTGTCTAGCATTTAAGTTATTCTGATTAATAAATAAAAAAGCATAAAAAAAATAGCATATGCCATGGAGTAGAATGTTTCAAGCATAAGGACGTGGGCACAGTGGACTTATTTTTTTGAAATTTATTTTGCTTTTTTTAATTTAATCTTGAGTCCAAAAAAGGGTATAAACAATTAAAACGTTTTTTTTTTTTAGATTTAATGCAAAGAACGATGCTTTCAATTATAGATTGGCAAAATTTTGTTTTCGTAGTTTCACTAATGCTAACGAGTTTCAGTAAAAATCTGTATCTGGCGGTTTTCAAATGTGTCTGTCATAAATATTTTCGAGAGTTTATTCTTAGCTCCACAAATGGAAGTACAGACGTACGAATTCTTGGCTTCCTTAGCAAAATCCACCTCTTATTCCGAGTACGAAGTTTTCTATGTGAATTTTTCATAGGACAACAAACAATTTTGGGCCATGATCGAAAACATTAATATAGATCGATTGTGTGGCCTCGAACGCTTGGTATTTATGGATGGTGGAACATCATTTTCGTTCTTTAGTAAGAGTTTCAAAATATACTTTCGGTTACAATTAAAAAGGATCAGCGACAGTCAAACTCAAATCATCCGAGGGACCCTCATCCGCAATGGAAGCAATTTGCCTCAAAGAAAAAAAAAATTGACATGGTTTGACAAATGAGGATGATGAAAATTTTTTTTTTTGCCCTCATGCTATCGACCATTAAAACAACTTGTTTAAAAAAAAATTTCTTATTGAATGATGCCCACAAAAATAAAACCAGCAGAAATCTACAAAAAAAAGGATACAAAAATAAATTCCAATCGCGTTCTGTTAGCACAAGACGGTCAGAAGCGCAAATACTCGAACAATGGCAACAGATTTGTGGATAACCTAGCAAGTATTCGATTTGGTCCGCTCAACCCTTTCACCCAAATACACCTCCTCTTCAGTTCGGGCTCACAATACTCAGCTTTTTTGGCATTTTTAATGTGATTTGTTGTTTTTCCAGTTCTTTTTCTACATTTTAAAATTTTAGAAATAGCAAACTGAAAGACACTTCAAGTGTACTCATGACAGCGAAAAAATTATTTCACATGGATGCATGTCCTGTACTTACGCAACGTGTGCACACGACGCATGCAAAAATACATGCGAATAATATCCATACGAGGGCCATCGTCGCATCGTCGTTTCCATGTTTTGACACAATTTCTACATGCCGTGTACTACCGATATTTTTTCCATGCAGAGGCATTCGACAATTTAGTTAAGTACTCCACAAAATAATAATAGTGGAAGTTTTGTGGCGAAAAAAAAATAAAGACTGGGCGACAATTAAGACTACGTATACAATACAGAGTATTGTCAAATATTGGAACCACAATATTTGGAAAAACATAATTATGTGCGACACATCATATATTAATTTGAAACGAACATGCACATGAAGGGTTCCGTACCCCATGCAACGTTGGGTTTTTTTTTTCAATTTTAAATTTAATTTCATTTCATTTCATTTATTTAATTAACAGGTTTGTACATTTAGATTATTATGTTTTATAGTACTTAGCAAATTGGCTTCAGAAAATAACAAAAAATTTTAAAACTAAAACTAATATACAATTATTAATGAACAAATCTTAACTTAATAGAAAAGGCAGGATTAGAGAGGTAGTTTCAAAGAGAGTTAAGTAAAATATTGAGAAGAAGAAAAAGCAGTTGAAATACTAGGGATTAAGAGGTGATTTGTTAGCTTGAGAAGTGTTGGAAGCTTGCTCTTTTGAAATCGGATAAAATTTGAAATATTTTTTAGATTTAAGGGTAAAGAGTTCCAAAGTCTTACAGAATGGATGAAAAACAAACGTGAGGAATTAAGGTAATTATATCGGACAGGTATAATATTTTGCGTTCTTGAGGAGTGAGTGAAACTAAGTCTGCTATACAGATAGGACGGACATTTACTATAAATTATTTTGTGTAAAAATATACAGTTCCTGACATTAATGTAGTCAAATAGAGTGCAACCAAGTAAGCCTCTGGCGTACATTGAGATATGATCATATCTTCGGATGCCGTATATATATCTGACTGCATCATTGAACGCTATTTGCAATTTGCGTTGGTATAATGAGTCAAGAATACAGTAAACAACCTCAGCATAAGTTATAAGAGGCAAGACTAGGGCTATCACCAGTTTTCGTCGTGTTTCCAGTGGGGTATAGTTAGCGCTTAGCCACAATTTGCGAAGACACCCGTATATATGACCAATGACCATGTTGATATGACTGTAGCCAGATAGACTACGGTTGATCACATAGCCAAGGCTTGTGACAGTTTCCACAGCAGAGATTTTATTATTATTGACATGTAGATCAGGCAGTAGATTTAAATTAAATTTTTTCTTAGAAATAGGAATAACTTGCGTTTTATCCGGGTTTAGTTATAATCCATTTGACACTGACCAGTTATAAATATTTTTCAGGTCCTCATTAATAAGTAGAGCTAGTTCATTTAAGTTACTGAAAGGCTTTGCTAAGTGAAATTGGACATCATCAGCATATAAATGCACCGAAGAATATTTACAAACAGAAGGGAGGTCATTTATGAACATGCAAAAGAGTATCGGTCGTAGAATTGAGCCCTGGGGTACACCTTGTCTTACTTCCCTAAAGGATGAAAATCGTTCAGCCGAAAAAACTCTATCCGATCGACCAGATAAAAAGCTGCTTATTAATTTAACTGCCGTCCCACTGAGACCGAAGTTGTTCTTAAGTTTCCAGCATAAGATTTCATGGTTAACCTTGTCGAAGGCCTTCGAGAAATCAAGCAAGCAGAGAACCGTAACATAACCCTTATCCTAATCTTGTCTTATTCCTTCAAGTAAATTAACCATTGTTGTGGAACAGCTGTGATTAGCTCTGAAACCGGATTGCTGAGCGTACAGCAAATTATTGAACGTTAGATGCTTTGTTATTTGCCTTACAATTACTTTCTCGAGGACCTTCGACAGGCAGGGCAAAATGCTAATCGGTCTAAAATCAGCAGGAGATGAGGGCTTATTTTTTTTGGCTATAGGAAACACTCTTGCAGCTTTCCAGGACTGAGGAAATGTTGATGTTATTATGCACCAGTAAATAACGTGTGTCAGATGAGAGACAATCTGTGGTAAAATAAGTTTAATGAAGCGTATAGGAATTCCATCCTCGCCTGTGGAATTTGACTTTATAGCTGTTACACGTTCGATTATTTCACCTTCTGTTGCTACTTCAAAGTCTTCTAGTCTCGGAATAGAGCTTATGAGGTTTTCGGTCCTATTGCAAGACGAAAAGTTTATATAAGGTTCACTACCCAAAAAGAAATTATTTAACTCGTCAGGGTCAAGAACACAATTATTATTACTGCTACTACTACTGGATACACCCATTTTGCGTAGGTTACTCCAAGTTTCTTTGCTGGTAGGGATGTATTTAGTTTAGAAGCATAATAGTTTTTCTTAGACATACGTATGATTGAATTAGAATAATTACGCACTATGTTTATACGCAGACCAGCACTCATCAGTATGCCTACGCTTCCATTTGCTATACAATCTGTTTCGTATTTTTAAGGCTCTAACTACATCAGGAGTAAACCAGGGACATGTCCTATTCTGTATTTTGACTGTTTTTACCGGTACATATTGATCAAACAGCTGCAACAAAATCGATTGAAATAAGTTCACCTTTTCATTCGGGTCATCAGTTAGTCGACATTGCTCCCAAGGAGCAGAAAGAGCAGCGATTTGAAGGATACTTGGTTCAATAGAGTTGAAGTCTTTATATGTGAAGGAAGCATGTACAGCAATTTTTGACAATTTAATATCATATGTACAAAACAGGAGGTCATGATCAGAAACATCAAATGTTAGTTGGTCCAAGAGAAGAACAAGCGACGGATTAGAGACAACATTAAGATCAAGAGATCAAGTAGATCAAATTGCTCCTAGCCTTTTCTTATTGAATCTTTAAAGCACGTTTTTATGAGAACCGACGTTATTTTGAATTTCATATTAATTTAATTATTTATTGTTATAGGGAACACAATGTGTCCGATTATGAAGGAAGGTACGTACTCCCCACCTCTAGCTTAGCAGGTCAACTAATTCATCCTCGACACTCACCAGCTGTATCTGAATGCCAGTTTCTGAAAAACTTTGCCGCGACGCTTTAGAAGGATAGTAACAATTGCAACTTTCAAAAAAGTATTGAAATTGTACTTTTCACAAACTTGTTGAATTGTTTTTGAAAAATCAATTAGATCTGCTTATAAAATTCATATTTCTATTTGCTTATTTTTCTTATTTTAATTTTTAAATTTGTATTATAATTTGTAGGAAAGGAGCAAGAAATAGCCTGACAGCTATTAAAAGAGCTATTAGGGAATGAGCAATCCGAGAATTTAAAAATCTCTGGGACAACTTTACAACATGCAGAACAGCAAAATCGATAAAAGGAAAACCGACTTACAGGGTAGCGAAACGAGCTCTGAACTCCAGGAAACGGAATCTAAGACTAATGGTGAGATTGGTAACAGGGCAAATTAAACTTGACCTCCACTTACATAGACTCGAACTAGCAGAAACATCAACAAGCCAAAGCTGCGAAGAGGAAAAGAAAAATCTGGAGCATTTCCTTTTCCACTGCCAAGCAACAGCCAGACAGCGATATAAATTATTGGGGTCAGCACTGATGGTGAGATCATGAAGTTCGCAAAGCAAAAAAAAAGATTTAACGGCCATACAAATCCAGGCAATCCATAGTAATCCTGCTGACATCACCCACCTTTTTCCTCTACAGCTCCCGTGTTTTATGAAACCAAAAAGCATATGAAACTTTTTAGGCATTTAACTGAAAATTTTCTGACATTCTTAAACTCTTGGCACAAGCGTCTTAATGCACATAGCGCGGCTCTCATATCCGAGAATGGCGAGCTGGCCGAACTCCACTTTTTCGTCGTGTTCTGTTGAGCGCTAAAACGAGTATCCTTATTCGAGGATGTGGAAGGAATGGATGGCGCAGCCGTGCACAGCGTATTCATTTCCACGTCTCCTTTTAACGTTTCCTGGCTCGAGACTAGCATTTCGTCCTCTTTCTTAGATAGTCCGAACCCGGCGGAGCTCTCACCAGCTTGGGGTTCCGTTTCCTTTAACAACGAAATAGTCCATATTAGCCCTTTCTTTCTTGTCGAAATGCCCCTTCACAAAAATCAAGGTTGCAACATTGCTTCTATGATACATTCGAAGCTGCAGTAACGTATTTCGAGTTGAGGAGGAACTTCCTATAATGCGATTGAACATGTGATCATTGGACAGAAGAACAGAGTAAGACTCATTTTTTTTTTTAATATCATTTTGTCTTACAAGATATTTATTAGCATGGCGAGAGCCGATAAAAGAATCTGGAATGTAAGAAACACCCTGTATTTCACTCAACTGATTTTTGTTAAATGAAAAAAAAACGACAAAATTAAACTTTCTTTTTATTAAATCCGCAAGGCATTTTTTTGTTTTTACTGAGAAACGATTTCGATTCACATTTACGTTCCACATCTATACATCTGGTTGATTTTCAGGATGTCACCCTCCGACGGCTTGTCCAACTGGCCCAATCTCTGGTTTGGATTCTCTTTGCCAGGTCTCACTCGTATTGTCGGCTTCTGTCGGTCTTTTGCAAAAGCATACCCCGAGTAGTGCATGATGCTTCCATAGTCATAAGGAATTTCATACGTTTTGGCATATTCAGCAGGTACCTTGATGAAATTGTGGTAATTCTTCATGTCAATGTTGTTCCAGTCAATGTCAATATACTGATCCCGATCCGAGCGGCATTGCTCGTGGAAAATTCCCATAACATGCATACTCTCATGTTGCACAGCACCAGGAATTGTCAAGCAAAGAGGACTCATGTAAACATTATGCGCCGTTTCAGGATTTGCCTGGTATCCAACTCTGGTTCCACATCGGTTACCCTTCGATGTAAATCTTACCACTCTTTCACCATTCTGATTCCTTGTGCTGTTACGCTTTTCAAATCGAACACAAGTGTGCTCATTAAAATATTGTAGCGCCCGATCGACCGTCTCCCGTTGAGCTGTGGTGTAATCATCGTCGTAGGTGTATGGAATTTTTCGGTTTGGCCATTTGAGAACGTCCCATCTGATAGCGTTTCGAGTCCCTACAACATCACTATCCGGATCGATTTCTTCATAGTAGTTTTCAAAATACTCCTCGGCAACAGAAAGTCGATAGAGCGTGACAAAAACCAACGCAAACAAACTTCGGTAACAAAACATTGTAAACTTTGACAAAATGTGAATACAGCCTTACCCTTTTATACTTTGGCTTTGATTAATTAAAAACACTTTTTATCAAACCGCGCATATATTGCGAGATAGCAAATTTTAATTACATGTTTTTTTCATAAAAAAATATCACAAATGCTAATTTTAATAAAGATTGAGGTAGGTTCGGCTGAATTGGATAACCTCATTTCTATTATAAGAAAGGCCTTTAAAGGTTAACCCTTTCAGTATTTTGAGTCCATATGGCATCATCGATTTTGCGTGGCTTCCACTCGCGATTTGATAAAATATTTTTTATACTTTTAAATTGTGCGCACATGCATTGGAAGTACAGTGAAATAAAAAAAAAAATCCTTAGCGCAGATTCATTCGCTCGGTTCTATGCTTTTGAATGGTGAAGACCCTTTTTTCGCAGAGAAATTTATTTGAGAAAGGCACTAATTATTTCAGTGGTTTCAATTGTTTTCTTTTTTGCAGAAAAAAAATTATTGTGTTTAAAAAGTAGTTGAACGCACATAGTATTAAAAATAAAAAAATGGTACATACGATATTTTGAATGTTGCCATTTGGCATCACTTTTTTTTAAGGGTACCCATAATTCCTTTAATTTCTGGGATATTATTGATACCAATTTACATTTTTATATTTTTTTTTTTGAGAAGATTTTCATTTTGTTTTTTCATTTCACAAAAATTAAAAAAATCCGAAGTGGAAAATATTTTTTATTTAATTTTGATGTTTCCAATATTTCTGACATTGAAAATGATGATACTTGAAACTCTCTTAGAGAATTTTGAAGAGAATCAGTCCTCTATGCTGGAACAATTGGCGAAAAAAAATCATTTAGATTCTTTAGAAACTCATCCTTCTGTAGATATTGAAGAGGATCTTTTAAGGGGTGGACAAAGAAGTCACAAATGATCGGCAACCAGGACCTTTTTTAAAAAGCGAAAACTCCAGTTGAATACTTTTTAAAATATTTTGCAAACGCCTTTTTCTCTATATCTCGCGAACTATAAATCCAACAAAAAATTTGTAAGGACATAATTTGTTGCAAATCGCTTTGTCTTCAATTTTATATATGTAACTTTTTTTTAATACATATAAAATTAAAGAAGTTATGAACCAAAATATCAGAAAATTTCGCAAAAAATTTTCTTTTTTGTTGTACAACAGCTTTATTTATGATTTTAGGACAAATATGCTCAGAACAATATTATTGAGCATCTCTTAACGAACATTTTTACCTAAAATTTATTTATATTTAAATATTTTATGAGAGCTTTAGAGCGCTCTTAAGTCGACCAGCTTCTTACTACTCGCAAGAATCCGGTGACAACAATACGTCCAACTTATTTTTCATTTATTTTCTTATTTTTCTTATTTTTATTTATTTTTGAAAAAAATGTTAGCCATAAAGAATAAAAAAAAGTATCGAAAGGGTTAAGTTGGTTTAAGGACGTCACTGCTTTTACCCAATGAATCAACATAGAAAGACATGCAAGTTCGATAGCCACACATGCGGTTCAATGCAACAGCCTGTCCCTTCAGCGTCCAGGTAGTGTGTGAGAGGTTTAGCGTTCGGTGTTAGAATTATCAATAGTGCTTGTGACTTTACTCCAGACGGAAGGGTCCGAAAACCTAAATGCCGCATTTGCAGAGATTAAACGTTTCGGAAAATTGTGAATAGAAATTTCTTTGCTAAGCATAAACCTTTTGCAGAGAGAAGCATACCCGAAACTTCGACACCAATCGGCCTATGCTCTTGGACAAGAAAGCCTATGAAAACCCGTTTTTTGT
The DNA here is from genome assembly GCA_963555765.1 of Orthonevra nobilis. Lineage (NCBI taxonomy): Eukaryota > Metazoa > Arthropoda > Insecta > Diptera > Syrphidae > Orthonevra > Orthonevra nobilis. Next base: position 53,362,518 of record OY743227.1, read on the forward strand.
TTTTTCCTCTTCTAGGCAGCACTCTAGTAGTCTTGCTTTCTTATTTTGCTGTCTTGAAATTGAGATGAGATATCAACCATCCACTTACCGCTAGAGCCATCTATTGACAACTTAGTTGCGCACTTAGTAGTTTCTGTTAATCCTCTAGCCCAAGGCTGCTCAACTTTTTTTAGCATTCGAGCCAAACGGACGATTCAGATATTTACGGTGGGCCACTGACCTATTCCTATTTTAATTACTTTTCTACTTTTTTTGTAACAAAAAAAACAATATTATGAAGTTTATTAGTTTTTTTATTAAAATAAGAAAAAAAAAATACATTTAATGCCAAATAACAAAACAAAAGTATTTATTAAGTATTTATCTTAAATGAAAATCTTTATAAAATCAATGTGATTTCTGACATTGTTTCTGTTGTAATGATTTACATATTAAAGGCATCAGATCGGTTGTCGAAAGTAACAACAAGTCACAAGTATGTTGCTCAGTCAGTGATGTGCGGTTTAAATTTTGAGATTCGAAAAAATCTTTTCACAAATCAGAACTGCAAGGCCAGGTCTGTTATTGTAGGAAAGTCTTGCTTGGATACTATTTTCCAAAAATCTGCAAAATCTTCTGAAGAATTTTATGGTTTGGAAGGTACTTTCTCGTTAAAAAGGTTCTTTAGCCAAAATTAATACTGCAGTTCAGTGAGTTCCAACTGAATATCGGCAGGTCAGGCAATTATTTCACTCAAACTGATAATGAAAAAAATTATAAAAATTTGTTATTTTGTTTTTTTTTTAACAATCTTTGCCTTCTCTTTGTAAGTCCCTTTGTAAAGTCCCTTTTTCCTCTAAAAATTCCAACACCTACTCTCTCAAGTTGAAGATATGTTTCAACATGCTGCCCCTTCGAAGCCATCGCACAGCACAGTACAGTTGTAACCCTCCATATTCGCTAATTTCGTCTTCAAATAAAGCTCTGAATTGACGCCTTGGAAGAGCTATTGCATGTATGTTATCTATGCAGCGTACTTCTAGATCCATAATGTCATCGAAATTCATATCCTTTGCACATAAGGTTCCTGGTGGATATATGAAAAAAGTCTTCGACCCAAGCTACGTAACCTTCGTTTTTCCCAGTCATTTCAGGGGCACCATCCGTGCAAATTTATGTCCCAAGATAAACCCTTTTTTCAATGCCTTCTTTAACTTTTAAGAATATCATGAAAAACACGGTACGGTCAATTTCGACGTTTACCTATCCCCCGGTTTACATGGAAGATCCGTTCCTGAAAAAATCGTGTAAATTGAAATCTCAGATTTTTGTATGAAAAACCGTGTAAAAAAAAATGCAAAGAATTTTTTTCATTCAAATTAATTTCAATCAAGCTTCTCCTTTTCGCTGATGAGACTTCGCTTTCATCATTCCATATTATTGGCGATACTGCTTCGATGGATGATAGATGACGTTGTAGAAAAAAAAAATGTACCCAAAATCTCACCTTCAACTACTTTTGGCCATACTTTTTTCAAACAAGCATTCAGCGTTGGTTGCTTTATGTCGGAGTATGATAATGCCAATTGCTTAACAAAATCGAAAATTGTACATTTTTTCCAAGCATCCGTTAGTGTCAAAAATTCATCATCATCAGTTTGTTCTAAAATATACCTTTATTCCTTGATCTCGTGGCTGTCATATAGAAATTGTATCCTTTGGCAGAAATACAACTTGGACATTTTCATGTTGTAAATTTTGAGGATGGCCGGGAGCATTGTCAATTAGAAGAAGCACTTTGAAGGGCAAACCTTTTTCACTTAAAAACCTTTTGGCATCGGGGACAAACAACTTATAAAAACCGTTCGGTAAAAACCGTGGCAGTACCCCATGCTATCTTATTGGCCATCCAATAAACCGGCAGTTTGGTGATATTTTTGTTAATGGTTTCGTAATGTTATTGCCTGAAGCATTAATTAATACAAAAAAGAACTGATCGCTGCTCTATGACCACAAACTGATTTGTGAGCTTGAGGTACAATAGTTTTTTTTTGGCATTTTTTTCCATAATAACCCCGTCTCGTAATTTAATTAGTTTAGTGCCAGTGTGATCGGCATATTATTATTTTGGAAAATTCGTGAATTTAAAAGCCGTGCAAGACGAAAAATAATGGGTACATCGAGGGACAGGGGCTTGTGAAAAAAAACGTGTAAAAGTGAAATCTTGATTTGTTGTGAGCCATCCTTAAACAAACAGCATTTTTTTAATTCCATTCAGAATAGTTCCTAGCAAAAAAAAAATAAAAAAAAACTTATAAAATAACTTCCCTTGGAACGCTTATGTAAACACTTGTTTAAGCAAATAAAACTGGCTCATTCCTTCCGCAGCATGATAAACTAAATTGTATTTATGCTAGAAATATAAGTGAAGTTTGGTGTGCTGGCATGGAATTTCTATGAATTTCCCGCAGCAAAAAAATTTCTTGGTAAAAATTTATCTGCAGAAAATTTCGATGAAAAATTTCGAAGATAGGCGAAAGGATATGCAAATCATCCATCAGGATGGATACAAAGTAATTTATTCACAAAGTGGTTCAACAATGTAAAAGCCTTAAAACACTACGACATAATTGAGCAATTCGTTCGAGCATTTCTTAAGACTCAAACTGGAGGGATCGCAGTTAAAGGTTTTTCGTCGACAGGAATATGCCCATTTGATAGACATGTCTTTCAAGAGTACGACTTTTTAGCAGCAGAAGAAGTTGATACAACAGAACCTCAACCTAATGTGGAAAATCTTGCCCCTACCAATCAATGTGATATTGAGGGGGAGATGCAGATGGAGCCAGATCCAAATGTTCGCTCGACTTCAGCTGGAATAAGATCTATTTCGGAAAAAATGACATCGAGACCTTAACCTCCAACTCTTGCTTAAACAGAATCAAATATTGAAAAATCAATACATCCAGCTGAATCAGAGTCCGAGATCTGAGGAACGTTCAAAAACGTTTTTTACTCCACGTGAAATGTCTTCTATTCCTGTCCGGATTAAAAAAACCTCAAATTGTGTAAGAAAACGAGAAAAATCTGAGATCATTTAGTCTTCACCTCATAAAATGCCTCTGGAAGAATCCATTAAAATAAGAATGAGAACGAAGAAACCAGGACCTAAATAGAATTTGATAATCAAAGACGCATTGAAGAAGAAGGTAGAAATAACATAACGCATACTTTAAAGTACTAATTAAAATGCATCTTAAACTTAACTTTCAGAAGGTTTTTTAGAATCTGAAAGAAACGCATTATAAAAGAGCAGTCTTTTTCATAAGAAAGCCAAGAAAGTAATTTCATACCAGACGATGTTACCGACCCTAGTCCCGATATAAGTAATCAGGCAGATGCAAAATGCATCCATTGCTCGAGCTTATTCTCTGAAGATAAGGAAGGCGAAGCTTGGGTACAATGTGTTATGTGTTCAATTTGGGCACAGGCAATGAACAACAATATTTTATGTGAATTTTGCTATTGTTAGAGTTCCTTAAGAAAAATTGCGTTAAATATGGCCCATCCTGGACCATTTAGACCAACTAGGCCATGTTAGCCGCAACCTTTTCAAAACTGAAATATGAAATTCCTTAAAGTTTTTATTTTTTACTTTTTGATATGTTTATCTTTTTATTTAAAGTTACTATAGATTGAACTAAAAACAATTTTTAAGTCTTAAAAAAAATAAATCAATTAGACTTAAATTTATGGTTTCATTTAAAAAAATATTAAGTGGGCCATATTTGCCGCACTTACTTTATAAATTGAAAAAAAAATGGCCCGGAAGACTTCGTCCAAAGAGGCTACATGTAATACAACAAAACCATACTTCTTCAATCTTACAACTTCGAGTGCAGAGTGCATTCATTCGTAGTCGGTTCTATGATCGCAAATTTTTTACAAAATGGATCTCTCTAACTTTGCTTCGTTTCCATTTTGACTTACTAGCACTCCCATAAATTCAATCACTCATCACAGTGGCTATAGAATTTCCCATTTTCCAATGAATCCACATAAATCTTTTCAGCGTCCTGTCTCAAAAATAAAACAAAAAATCAATTTCATTTACAAATATCTTCAAATAAATAAAAAAACAAGATCACACAACCTTAAAACCGAGAATTCCCATCGCGAATACAAAAGAGGCGATAAGTGATCAGCGGTCAAAGAAATTGCCCCGACAACGCAGTCCGACCGTCCTTCGATGCTCATAAAAATGTCCACTGGGACCAGTTTCCGTGCCCCAGTACGGCAGTCACTACACACAATACCCGAACCCATTGTGTCCATGCACACAGAACAAAAAACAAAAAAAAAACAAGGCACTCCTGACTTGATGCCTGGGGGACTTCTTGGGAATTCCACAGCTCACAGTGTTCGTCCTAATGATGTGTTATTCCAAATTTATTCTAATTTATAATCGATCCTTCATTTCCCCCGCCAGCCGGCCGGCGACGTCGTCAGTTGTGGTCTTTTTTTCGAAAAAAATCCAGAAAAAAAAACATATTTGCTTTCACTTGTTTCCGATTTTCAAAAGGACCAAGTTTAATTGGACACCAACTCGGTTGGATGGACAATCATACTTGTACTTCTGGCAGGACGGGAGATCAAATGGGTCGTTTATGGTTAAATTATTCCAAGTAATTTGCATATTCAGTTCAAATCCTGCTTTTGTTGACCGCGCCCGCCGTGTGTGACTGATTAAAGTCCAGTAACCTATTTTCATGTCGTTGCATTCAGTGTGTGCACTAAAAGGACTTGTTCGAGGACGCACAGCAGTAATCCGTACATTTATTCCCTGATTGCTCTCACAATGCAGATTTACTACGAATTAGGTCACATGTGCTTGGTTGATTGGATGCACTGGAAAAGTTACGCTTCATCTCGAGAACAGAATGCAGGGATTTTTTGAGATATTAAAAAATACAAAAACATTTAAATGGGTGTTTTGACTGAGGAAAAAATCTCTGCAGGTCACAATAGGATAACAAAGTCGTTAGCTGGCCAAGTCAGTTTTGGTATCTTCTTGATTTCATCCTGATGACGTTTAGTGGGTGTCGTTCTGAGAATAAAAAAATTATGTTAATTTAATTAGTAATCATCCCGTCAAGCTTGCTTGATCTTTTGTTTGCTCTTTGGTTTTTCAATGTTCTATTTTTGACAGATCATGGTGCAAAGAAAGTTACTTCATCACTCATGCCAGATCTTCCTCGACTCGCATATTTTGCCTGTAGCTCGTTGGAGTTCCCTCGCTGAGGTATGTCCCCAATGTAAGTCAGGAACAGAATCGAACCTAGAACCCTATCTTAAGGAACCCTAGCCTAATTTTCTTTGAGTTCCGAATACTCAATTCCGTTTCTGAATGGTAAAAGTCTGCTTTCGATACATGCTTCTAATATAAGATTTAATTTATACGCATGTCCTTCATTCCATACCTTGGAACTTGTACCTCAAGTACGTTTAGAAATACGCTAGAAAAATGCCTTTTCCCTTATAGGGTTTTTTTTAGATGGACTTGTTTTTCGAACTGATCGATTATGGCTTGCTTGACCCTAAAAACAAAGTTGTGATCCGGTATCTTTCTTCAATCGTCGGTTGCAATGATTTAAGCAACCGTTTTTTAAAGATTATCAGCAGGAGCAAAATTGGTAATAATTTTTTTTGTCGTTTGGACTTCGGCATCAAAAGCTTGACTAACGTTTTTTTTTTAACAGATCCATCACCAGATATGATGTATCGTAGAGCTTTGTCATTTTTAAATCACTTATGGACTATCAAAGCTAGGACCGTGAATTCTGGTTGAATGGGTGCGTTAATAAAAAAAAAAAGAAGCTCTGCCAATACATCCGCGAAAACACACCTTTTGGTAGAGTAAAAAGTCCGGCGGATTCTTTGATCCGGATTTTTCCAAAGAAATTGAAGAAACGATGTTAAGATTTCGAACTTTTACACTTGCTGATCTTGGTCTTCATGTGATCACAGTAAGTGGCGGGCTAGATCGTAAGACTTGACGCGTTTTTTTTGGAATACGTCTCCGCAGCTCACAGCTCAGGTGAATTTGAAAATCATCAGCAAAAAGATGCTTTGATAAGTTTTGTAAAACATTAAGCAGATCATTTATAAATAATAATAAACAAAAGCGGGTCTAATATGGATCCTTGTGGTACACCAGATTTAAGATCTTGAATGCGCGACACATCTTTTCCTGCAACAATTGCCTTGGACTTTCCAGTGAGGTAAATAAATGTAAAGTAAGCGGCGGTATCAGGAAAATCAAAATATTTATATTGCACATTTTTCTAGAGATATGGTAATTATACCTTACTACTAAAAATTATTATAATCGTGTACAAATATTATCACAGATATATATCTTTACAAATTCCAGTTCAAGGAAAAGCTACATTAATAACCTTCGCAAATGTAAAAATGAATGAGGTAAGAGAGAAGAGGATTTGGTTCTAGGAAAAAAATAAAAACTACCTGTTAATAATTAAAGGGATAAATATTTAACTAATTAAACACAAAAATAAATAAATAAATAAAAAATAATTAATTAAATAAATAAATTAGTAAATAAATAAATAAATAAATAACTAAATAAATAAATAAATAATTAAAATACAAACAAATGAAAAAATAAATAAATTAATATTGATTAAATAAATTAATAAATGAATACCTAAGTAATGAAAAGAAAAGTCAGGTAACAGAGATAAAGTGATTTTTGAATAAATAATAAAAATGCACAGGCATAAAATATATCAATTTTGGTTGCTAACTCATACTGCTAGATTGGAGACTAGTCAAACAATTAATTTATTCTTATATATACTTTTTCAATATTACATAAGTAATGCAATTGATCTGTTGAAAAGTGTCTTGGTAAGTCCAGAATCATTTTCAATACTTTATTTTGAGCTCTTTGGAGTCTTAAAATGTGGGTTTTGGCGCAGTTTCCCCAAACAGGGGAACCATAAAACATGATGGTTTTTAAGATTGCTTTGAAAATTAAAAGTTTGTTCTCATTACTCAATTTAGACTTCCGGTTTATGAATGGGTAAAGTATTTTTATGCTGAAATTGGTTTTGTTTATTATCTCCTGCACGTGAAGACCATACGCAAGATGTTTGTCAAGATGTACACCTAAATGTTCACCACTTGACCTCCTCTCTGCCTGTATTCCACTGATGGTAAGACTGTTGCTTGGTAAGAGACAAGCTTTTCTTTTGCGTGTGAAAAAGACATACTGAGTCTTTGAAGCGTTTATTTTTACCTTCCAATCGTTGAAATATGAGATTAGTGTATTCAAGCCAGATTGCAAATTGGTTTCAATATTGAAAGCAACAGCATCTCATGAGAAGATGCATGTCTGCGTCTGCGAACATAGCAAACTCACAGTTGTTAAGGCGAGGGAAGTCGTAGGTGTATATGGTGTAAAATATTGGAGATAACACGGCGTCTTGAGGTGCACCAGCGTCAATAGGAAAACTATTGGAATACCAACTATTGATAAATACTTTAAAAGTTCTTCTTCTGAGAAACGATTAAATTATTCTAATCGGGTACATTGGGAAGTTTAGAACGAGCATCTTATACAGCAATCCATTATGCCACATGGTATCGAAGGCCTTTTCCACATCCAGGAAGACAACACCTGTACTCTTCTTTAAACTCAGATTAAACTTAATATGTTTGGTGATTCGATGTACCTGATTGACGGTACTGTGAAAGGATCTAAAGCCAAATTGTTCGGGAGGCAATCATAATTTATGTTTTTAAAGTCCCTGAACCAAAATGCAGTTTCCTCAGAGTTCGTGCGTGTATTGTACGTCAAAAAAATTAAGTCATGTTTCGAGAAGCCGGGTCCTGGAAGTTGACTATAAGTAAAGGCCTTGCCGATATCATTTTAAATAAAAACGTCTAGCAAAGTTGCGGATTTGTTCATGAAGTGTGAAGGTGACGATTGATTTTTTGGAGATGCTAGCCTGTAACAAATCGGAGTTCAAGTCACATTAGATGCGCAACACGCAATTCTTTCTAAAATATTTAAGATTGGTGAAATGTCAATGCAGCTGTGTGGTCTGTAAGCAACTCTAAGTAATGTGGACTCGCAACCACAATTGATGTTGATAAATAAATAGATCGATGAACAATCATCATTGGATTTGCAAAAGAGTCTACAATGGATTTCATTTCGTATGTAGATAGCTACGCCCGCTCCAACCTGACAATTTCTGTCGGCCCGGAAAAGTTTGTAACCTGCTACGCTGCACATATTATCGTTCTTCTTTGTGGATAGCAAAGTCTCAGACACACAAATAACATCGATCTTCGAATTAACAAAAAACGCTCGAAATTCGTCCAACTTCGGATACAAACTTTTTGCATGAATGTGACAAACATGCAAACCCTTATTTTGCGTAGCCGCGTTATTTCTCAAGGAAAAGTTTGATCATCATTAAATTTTTTCACAACTCCATCAGGTCTTCGTCTCTAGAATTAACTAAATCTAGACTAAACTAGACTTAATTATCGGGCTTTAAATTACACTCTGTTATCGTTCTTCCACTCGAAATGCTAAAACTAATTTAAAGTAACCCACTGCGTGAGGTAGTCAAGGGGCAGGTGCAATCATCATATCTCAAGCTTCCTAGTGCCACTTATGCGGGTAGAATATTTTCCCAAGCGTCGAATGTCATATCAGGTTCCAGCCAAAACAAATTGATTTCATAATCTACCGTGGCAGGTGCCACGAATTTGCATAAAATTAAAATAGAAAAAAAAAACACAGCAACAAACAATTTCCGATAACAATAATAATTTATTTCGAAAAACTATTAGTCCCGCGCCAGAAAGCTTGTTGCTCGATCAACCTCTCGACATGGCGCACTCGCTGGACCTCGATTCAAGTAATCCGAACCGATTAACCATGAGACAAAGAGAAGCTCCCACATGGTTCCCGTCCCGGTCTGTTCTCCAGATACACTAACTATCCGAATGATAAACGTCAAAGAAGATATCATCGATCTGATTAGAATGAAAAGCTTTTTATCCGCCCAAAAGTCGTTTGTCTGCATTTCTGAACCACCACAAAGATAGCGCCGTAACGCGATGCCACTCCGGAATGGTGCTACACAGGCTACACAGCTCGTCTTGAGAAATGATCAAGATAGTTATCACGTAGTTAGAATCTGAAAAGGGTGTTGGAGCGCACCTAAATGTAGCTTGTTGCACGCGTTAACGTGGCCCTTATCATGGGAATCATCTTGAAGGATTGCCTATCGAGAGTCACAGTTGTTAGTTGTGCTGTGCTGGCCTGATTCTATGCTGCACGCTGGCTTTGGCCGTGCCTTGGAGTGTGTCAAGAATGTAGATATCCTCGGTGAGTTTTTGGTGCGGTTTGCTTCGGCGTTCGGCGACCGTGATAATCGACGATTTAGTGGGTTTTTATTAATTGTTATCGATGGTCATTTTCATAAATACAATCGAGCGAGGCGAAGGGCCCGATCTGGTTTTGTTGGAACTCATTGATCGAATTACGTGGAGACAATTTGAACTTGACAAATCGCCAATTAAATGTGACAGCTTGAATGGAACGGGACGGCTATCTTGTGTCATCGGCTAAGGAAGCTTTTGTCTGTTTGTGTGGGCACTTAATGGGTTTCGACGTAACTTGTCAATCTTTGGGGTTTTGTTGAAAAAAAATATTCGTTTCGGAGATATGACATAATGAAATTGAATGAATGTAAAGAATACCGTTAGTGTGATCATTTGGCAGTTTTCGGTGGTCTCTAGTTTCTAGGAAGCCACTACCAATTCCATTTGAATGCCAATGACCCGGGTGATTGATCTTCTCAGGTTTATCTCTGTTTGGAAAGATCACAGTGGGCGATTTCAATGTCATTGATGGTTCCGATTGAGCGATTAAGGGAACTTTTGTGAGGTCTCATTAAGCTTAAGACCTACAAGAAAGCCCATTTCTAACCCTTTTATTCTGAATTATCATAAAGTGGTATCGTTTTCCTGACGAGTGGCCTTGTTGCATAATGTGTTAAATATTTTTTGATTCTATTTAGCTAAGAAAAAAATGACACACTGTGACATCTCTTCTTGAAATTCCGATCCCGAGTTAAAGCTGATTTTCATCCTACAAGGTTCTAGGTAAGCAGCTTCCTGTTCGTTGATAAGCCTACGCTTGATGGCTTTTGCGATAGCTTGATCCTTAAAACGGAAGGCTCGGTCTTTTATCGTTGACTTTTTAGCTCAGATTCGAAAACACTTCTAATGTAGTCTGTGAGTGCGTGAGTGAGCGAAATGAGTGTGGTTTTGAACTTTTCTTTTTAAAATTGTAGACTTTTTTTAAGTTGTAAGCTGGCGTTTTATTATTTCAATGAGCAAAAGCTTATTAAATGAGACAGTCAGTCAGCCATCAAGGCTTTGGGTCAATTTCGAAAAAATCTAAGCGGTTACCATGTGTTTGGAAGCCATGACTAAAACGTATTTGGAAACGAGTAAGATGAGGTATCAGCGAAGCATGAATATCAGCGGGCCAAAATGTTCTCCCCAGAGTTTAACAAGAATGCAATCATTTTAGATTGCAGTCACTGAAAACGGGGGGAAATTTCTGTGTGTAGGAATACCCCGCAATATGTCCAAACCTGAATAAATTTTTGAAAGAGCTTTTTGTACCCCCTGAAGATAAAACCCTTTCTTCTATTTTTTCTTTTTCATCGTAGATGGGATTATTCTGTAACTCAATCAGATCTTCAATGCTGAGAGGACAAGTTCTACAAGTTCCACAGACTCTACAAGTTCTACGAGATCTTCTACCGCGGCATCTTCAAGTTCAGATCCCTCAATAATTGCAGCAATGTCTTCAAGCACTTCGGGCAATTTTTTAACTTCGTTCCAAGCCTCTTTTATGTTGTGAATAGGCTTCAAAATATTGTATGACTTCCACCACTCTCCCATAGACTGTCTTCCTTCCCCGCCAGTTTCATCAATAAGTTGGCTAAAAGTGCAGCGATGGAAATAAGCTTTGATGTTTGCTATTGCTCCCTGATCCATGGGCATTAATATTGACGTAGTGTTTGGTGGAAGGAACTTCACGTACACTCTCCAACTCTCTTAGCGTATCAAGTGAGGTTGGATGTCCTGGGGCATTGTCTAAAATTTATATAACTTTAGGTTCACAGTAGGATTTGACTGATGAGCAAAAACTATAAGAATACCAATCTTGAAAAATTTCCCGTGTAACCAACGGCTTTCTGTTGGATCGCCACACAACTGGTAGGCTTGTCTTGTCTGTACTTTGCATTGTACGGGGTGTTTCTGAATGGTACACTAGTAAAGGTTTCAGTTTGAAATCACCAGTGGCATTTCCACCCAGCAGAAGTGCTAGTCGATCTTTCATAGCTTTGAAATCACTGGCTTGACGTTCTTCCTTAGAAATGAATGTTCGAGATGGCAATTTTTTGCAGTTAAGTCCGGTCTCATGAACACTGAAGATGAGATAAGCAGACATTTTCTCTCGTTCTACGAACTCTTGAAACTTGTCTGGAATCTCAGCTGCAGCTTGAATGTCCGTGCTGGCCGCCTCGCCTGTTATGTGCATATTGTGAAGATTGGAACGCTGTTTGAACCAATGGAACCAGCCTCTGCTGGCATCAAAAGTCGGAATGGAATTCCCTTCTCCTTCTTCTGAATTCAGCGTCTCAAACAAAGATTTTGCTTTTGTGCCTAACCTAAGAAACTTCTCTATTCTTTCAAGGAAAGAGGATCTCGAAAGAGAAAGTTTTCTTGAACTTATAGGTGTTGAACTTTCGCTGAAGACTTTAATTTGCTCCCGATTTTTAAAAATTGTTCTCACAGTCGATTCTAAAAGTCGAAAATCCGTTCCAAAAATTGTTGCTTTACCTCTTAAATGAAACGAAAAAGGGAATCCCCATAGAACACTCCCGCGAACAAAGAGAAGTGAAACCGCGCACAAAAGGGGTCGTGTAAATCGGTGTATTACTGTATTGACTTCAATCAATGAATTTAAATGAAAAATAAGAAATCACCATTCATTTTGAAGTCATTGATTGGTCATTCATGTTTGTCAATTCAATCTTCTGTATTTTCATTGAAATCATTGAAGCCATTGAAGTGAGGATGGAGTCACAAAACCATTGGAATCATTTTGAAGTCACTGAATTCGTATTGAAAACTTTTGAATCCAATTGTTTTCATTCGAAATAAAAAAGAACGTGTTGGCGCCGAATATTTAAATTCAACCCAAAAATAAAGATGTCCGTTGCCATCCATTTTTTCTATTCCAGTCCATTTATTGTAAATCTTTCTTACTACTTGCAAAATACTCGCTTTGTACAGAGGAGTTTGCAGCATGCAAACGATTTAAAAATATGAAATATGTTTGTACGTTATTTCCAGAGTCTGGCTCTTAACTTATACGCAAACAGTGATCGCATGCCTATTGAATATCATTAAATATTTTAAAATATACTAGTTCCCCTGGCTGTCTGCCTGTCTTTCTGTCTGAACGTGATAAACTCAAAATGTGCCAAACGGATATACATTTATGAAGTTTTGACCATAGTGGTTCAATAGAAGGTTTGGCTGTATTATCTACTCATTTTTTATAAATTTGCTAAAATATGACGATGATTATAACACTGTATCAAAAATTTGATTCTTAGAATCAGTATTTGACATAAACATCATTAATCATAAAAAATCAGTCAGACCTTCTGCGTAGTTATAGATGCTTAGTCTAATAGTAACCTATACAATTTATTTTTGTACGTCACAAAATATTATAAACCTGTCTGTCTGTTTGTCAGTCTGTGCGGGATAAACTGAAAAACTACCAAATGGATTTTCATACGGTTTTCACCATTGGACAGAGTTCAAAAGGAAGGTTTAATTACATTTCTGTTTAAATTATCTTAATCGGACCATTTGTTTAAAAGCGTAAAAACATTATAAAAGTAAGAAAAATGCCGCAGTTTAAGAAACTACGCTTAGTCTAATACTAACCTACCTAAATTATCTACGTACATATGTTTGTCCTTATTTTAAAGATTATTATAGACCATCGTTTCCAGCACTTTGTACACCTTTCCATATTAATATTATTAATGCGAAAGCAACACTGTATGTCTGTGACGTTTTCACTCCTAAGTCGCTGGACCAATTTTGATGAATTTTGGTCACTCATCGAAAAATGGCACTGTTTATGTACTTCAAGAATTTCGTAACTTTTATTCTCTCCAATCAAATCGAAGAAATTTTAAGAAGAACAAAACATTTGGAAATCGAATTTCAATATAATGTTTTTCGATGGGGAGTTTTACGACTTCAAAATGACTCCAATGACTTTCAAAAGGTTTGAATGACTTCACTGAAAATACAGAAGATTACATTCATTTGATTGCAATCATTTGAATTGACTTAAATGAATGGCCAATCATTGACTTCAAAATGAATGGTGATTTCATACTTTGCAGTTGAAGTCTTGAAGTCTTTAATTTTTGGAGATAAATCAGACGAGATAAATTCTTAAATGATTTAATTCCCTAACAATTCTAGTCCACCCTTCCTTGAGTCGAGTTCACTCATCAGCCAGATTCAGTCGACTCGTAACAGATTTCGGCATTACTCGGTTTTCCTTTTAATGACTTTTACAGTTCTATACTAGGCAGTAGCATCTTTAATACTAGGCAGCTCTTGAAATTTGAAGGCTCTCTTTTATAGTCTTTCATAACCCTTCTTTATGAACCCGAGAATCAAGCATTCTGGCTAGTCTCAGTTTTAGTTCTAAGCTTGGCTATAACCGGGCTAAAGAATATCGAATGGTCGGTTGATTACTTGTTTGCTTAATAATTGAACAAGACCGTTCATATTAACGTCTGGATTTTGTAGAATTCTTGCTAGAATGCATATTTTTTTCCTGACAATGCTCCTCACCTGACCTTAAATCAGGAGCTTGAGAGGTATCAAACTATCACCCACACGTTGACAGATACCCGGACGATATTTTGTTCATTCCAATTTCGCACCTTTCCAATAAAGAACATCTTTTAAACTTTCATCTTTCGCCAAGAGGCCAAGACAAGTGTGCTTCACTTTGTGTATCGGAAATCATAAACAAATGTTTGTAAAATAAATCAAAAATGATTTTTTAATATTTTTATTTTCAAATCAAGGCCGATCGTTTAAGTTATGTTCTTGGAAGCCAAACCCTAGCCCTCTGTTTCTCCTACAAAATTCCTAATTAAGACATCAATTACTAAAATACCTGCTTGCTCCCCGCTGATTCAATTTTTCATCGAAATGACCTCACCTCGGTTGCGACACCCAAACAAGAGCATCCCTGATCCTTAGAATTTAGGTCTGCCAGCAAAACTAATCGATTAAAATGTGGAAAAGAGTTATGCGCCGGAAATTCTTCTTCGTATAAATTCAATTTCGATGGCGTTCCAGATTTGTGTCTTAATTAATTCCTGGAGATCATTAATATATTAACTCGTAAATTAAATTGTGGCTTGAAGCCAACAAGATTGAGTTTTTTTTTCTGGAGTTCAAATGCCCACCAGTTTTTATTTGTTTGAATACTGTCTTGTCTGTTTTGTTGTTTTATATACCCGCCGCCAAATAAATCTCTTGCCTGAGGCTGTTCTTCCGTCATACGCCGACATGACCTTTTGCAATAATTTACTATGCAAGCCTCGAAGTGCAAGGAGATTCAATTACCAGCAAGTCAATCATTTCCTCCCAAGTTAGTTTGCGTCCACAGCAAGACGAATCTGTCAGTCAAGCTTCATCAGATGCCATTTTCACGGATTCACACAAATTGCCACCAACAAATTGGCATTTGACAGTGCGCAGTCGCGCCGCACCGTACTTGCGATTTTGACAGACGCGTAATTAACCAACGCGCAGCGCAATTTTCCTCGCCACCAAGCTCTGAGCGTCCATAACATACACATTTCCCGCCCTCACTATGGGTGGTGAATTCAGCCCACATGATGATTTGCTGCGTGCGCAAACAGAGGTTTTCCTTTCAACTGTCAGTCTTCATCGGGCTGGGAAATCTAAGAAGGACTTTTGGAATTAATAAGCCCGAAGGCTTGTTGGTGATGCATTAGTCTCAGTCGGCCAAGGCTGCTGCTGATTTAATTAGATTCGTGTACACGTTTGCTAGCACTCGAAGCCAGTTTGAATGCCACAAGAATCAAGGAGCAGATACTGGTTCAAGGAAGGTACTTTTTTTTTGAGTTGAGTTTAAGGTGATCCCGATTGTGGGCGACGTTTAGAGTTTCAATGTTTTCGACTTTACTGGAATTTTATATGAAGGCACGTATGTACAAACTTGTTTGAATCCATTTGTCTCATTGTATCAAAAAGAGAAGGTATCTTAAAATCTTTAAAATCCAATGCATTGGTGTAGATGGAGCTCCCCTAAAGTTTGTAAAAAAAAAGCGTTTTGACACACATTTTGAGTCAAAGTCATCAACTATTCTACAAGCTTTGAAATATGCAAAATTAATACCAATTGTAAAAAAGCCAACGTTGCCAGTGACTACAGACCTATAAGCATGATTCCGTTTCAACGCCATCTCTCTATCAATGCTCTATTAAGTCCGTCTCAATCTGGTTTTAAAAAAGATCAAAGCTGTTCGTCCATAATGGTTGATAATGACAGGGGGATGAGCCTTCTTGCCTTGCCTTCTGGACTTCTCAATGGCCATCGACAAAGTCAACCATCACATTCTTTGTTTGGTTTAGGGAAATGAGCTGTTGAGCTTTTAAAGTGTTTTTTGTCTCTGGTTTTTATGGAAAGTTCCTTATGTACTCCGTTCTTTCACTTAGTCTTACACTTTTCTTGATAGCTGGAAGATTGCAAAGGTATTTCCTGTGCCGAAAAAGCCTAACTCTGCATCTGCATCTGACTTTTGCCCAATAAGCATTCTGCCATGTCTATCAAAGGTTCTAGAAAAAGCTCTTGGTAGGCAAATCTCAAGCCATCTAGACTCCCATGATTTATTGTCTCCTCTGCAGTCAGATTTTCGAAAGCATCACTGTTGTTCAACCGCCACAGTTAAGGTACTAGGCGGTATTAGGATGCAATTCGTTCGGGAGCATATCACTGTGCTATGTCTGCTTGATTTTTCTAAAGCCTTTGATAAAGTAAATCATGCAACTTTATGTAAAAAACTTCGGTTGTAATTGATTTATTGCCAGGAGTCCCGCAGGGGTCTATTCTGGGACCTATTCTGTTCTGTTTGTGTATAAATGACCTATCAAAAGTATGTAAAAATGTGTTCTTACATCTCTATGCCGATGATGTACAAGTACACTTATCTAGGCCCATTGGTCTGGTTGAGAATCTCGTTTGCAGACTTAATGAAGACTTGTTGGAAATACATAACTGGTCTGTGTGTAATGGTCTTATACTTAATCCTAATAAATCACAGGCTATAATTATTTGTAATAAATCTTATGACACAGACTTGCTACCGCTAATATTTTTAGCGCACGTACGACTTAAGTATGTAGACAGAGTGACCAGTCTCAAGTTTAAGATAAACAGAAGCCTTTCCGCCACAGATCATGTGAACTATACGGTTGGATGCACACTTAAGCAGCTCTCCGCAAACTTTGGCTGTCTGTGGCATTCACTCCATTAGTAACAAAATTAAGGATGGTCAAAAGCCTAGTTATACCAATTATCTGTTATGCTACGGTAGTTTAATGCAAACCCGATTCCCAGTCCCAGCATAAGTTACTTGTCGCTTTTAATGACACTACAAGATACGTATTCGGACTGCGGAGGTATGACCATGTTTCTTAATATCAACGCCTAATTTTTTGGTGCACTTTAGGTCAATAAATTGATATAAGATGCTGCATCTTCATGCACAAGGACATTCACAACCACTTGCCTGGGTTCCTCACCGAAAAGCTTAAATTTGCTCAGTCGGCCCGAACATGTAACTTGATAACTCCTGCCTTAAGATATTTAAACTCGGCACGTCTTTTCTTCGTCCATGTCGCCAGGCTCTAGAACTCTCTTCCCTTGGAAGTAAAGCAAATAGCTGGAGCAAATATATATAAAACCGCAATTACCAAATATTTTGGTGAACCGAATTTATGTTTTTTATTTCTCTTTTCTTCCTTAATTGAATTGAAAGTAATCGACACCAAAACTTCTCACATTTGGTGTGCCCAAGGGTTCAATCTTAAGACCAATATTGTTCTGCATATTTATTAATGACCTACATTTGGTATGTAAGCATGTTCTGATTCATTTTCAAATATACAGACGATGTTCAGCTCTATCTGTCCGACCACCTGAGCAAGATATATGAGCTAGAAGCCAGTCTTAATGAAGATTTGGCATCCATCAATGAGTGATCGGTTAAAAAAAATGGACCTTTCATAAGACAAACAAGTCAGAGGAATCTTCGTTATGCGGTTGAAATACTTCTAAAATATTATAACAAAGGTAAAATTAATAATGTCGAAGAAACCAATGCTATCTTCCAATTAACCAAATTGTTTAACGGTGATGCGCTCTCCTGGAAACCAAACCATTGTTTAAACAAAGTTAAATTAACAACTTCTTTTTTATACCCATTCATAAATAGGAAATCCAATTTTGAAAATCCCATGATACCCTTAGAAAAAAATTCTTTGTTCTTAACTCGCCGAAAACGCCTCAACAACAGCGACCATCACTTTGCTATAATTTTCAAATATCTTTGCCCCGAAGGTGTTTCTTGAGCCAAGGATAGAGACAGAAGTCACTGGGGGCTAAATCTGGCGAATAATGCCACCGCAACTGTAGTATTGTGAGCCTGTGCGTTGTCTTGATGAAACAGCATTCCGGCTACCAGATTGGTTTGGGACTGCGTTGTAAGTACTTGAAGGTGGCTTCCAGGTCATCGATTGCTTGGAACACAAGCGTTGGAGAACTGTCATCTTCACCGAAAAGAAACACGTTTGCCTTGATGGACCTGACGTCATTATTTTCATGATTTGAGGAAGGACAAGATGTTTTTAAGACCACCACAACAAGGTGGTTTTTGTAGGAAGATTGAATTAAAATGGCATCTGTATAAGTTATAAGTAATGTTATAAACAAAAAGAGAAGAGAAGAGAAGAGAAATTAAACCATTATAATATAGTTAGTTAGTTAGTTAGTTAGAATTACCCAATCATTTCTCTGTGGAAGGACGTTTTAGGTGACTGTTGACAACTCGCTCTCGGACGACGGTAATGCGATTGCTGGTGTACCCCAAGGAGCAGTAATAAGTCCCATCCTTTATAATATATATACGTCAGATTTTCCCTGCCTTAGGAACTGTGATTCTGCTATCTTTGCTGATGACACCTGCATCTTTACCTCAGATTCGATTGAATCCATTGTTGAAACCAACTTGCAATCTGCTCTCAACATCATTGAAACGTATTTTGACAATTGGAAAATAAAATTAAACGCTTCAAAGACTCAGGCTGTCTTTTTTACATGAAAAAGAAGGGCCTGTCTCCTGCCTGCTCACTAACCGGAAATCGAAAATGAGTGAGGAGAATTAATTAATAATATTCAAAGCGATCTTCCAAGCCATAATGTTCTATGGCTCTCCAGTGTGGGGAAACTGTTCTAACAGCCATATCCGCAAATTGCAGCTGTCCCAAAACAAACTGCTGAAAATGATGTATAAACTTCCTTGGCACTTCTCAACCAACGAGCTACACACCTAGGCAAATATTGAGACAATTCCAATACGACTCCAAAAACAATTTGAACGCTATAACTTGACGTGCAGAATTTCTGAAAACCAGTTAATAACAGATGTGGCTATTTAAACTCCTATGTTTGTTTGAAATAAATTAAATTATTTATTTATTTAACTTGTTGCTCGAGTTACATACTTCGATTGTGGTAACCCTTAAATTAATAGATCTAAAGCTAAGAATTTAGGCCAAGTAACACTATGCAGCTCAATGCTTAATGAGACCATGCTTGTGAAATAGAACAAAAAAAAATTAATAAAAAAAAAATAAAATTTCGAAGCAAAAATTTATTGTACGTGTTTAATTGGAATTAAATTCCCTCACCTATAACTCTCGCTGTCGCTGTGCGTGGATAGGGATCGAGCGTTTTGAAACGCGTTTTGTTTCATCGAACATTGTTTGTTCGCTTACAGAGATTCTGGATGTATCTGTGTCTTACATTGCACAAATAAAAATGCGACTCCCGAATTTTTCTTTTTCATTACATACATATTATTTCGTTTGCTAATTAATTTGTGTCATGGCTTCAACGTCGAGTCCTTCAATTTCCAAGCGGAAACGCAACGTTCTTACAGAGGAAAAAAAATTGGAAATCCTGACGAAATTAGATAAGGATGTAAGTAACGCATCTCCAGCACTTCGTTATGGTGGAAAGGCGGCAGCAATCACTGATATAAAAAAAAATCGAGAGGCTTTCACAACACTTGCGAAATGATCAAAAACTAGATAATGCTGTTTCAACGTGGTTCATACAACGGCGTAACTTGGGAGAACCAATTTCTGGCCCACTCTTGTGTGAGAAATCTCTTGAGTTGAATGAAAAACTCGGTGGATCAGAGAATTTCAAAGCTAGCGCTGGTTGGCTTCACAGTTTCAAGTTGCGGCATGGAATACGTGAACTAAAAATTTAAGGTGAAACACTATCAGCGAATTCAAGTGCGGCTTTTTTGGAAAAAAGAGCTTACTCGCGATGATGTCTACAATGCAGATGAGGTCGGTCTTAACTGGAAATCACTGCCAAGCAAGTCGCTTGCATCTCGCCAAGAATCTGCCGCACGAGGATTCAAGGTGCCCAAAGAAAGGGTGACAGCTATGACGTGTGCTAATGCTGCTGGAACTCATAGATTGCCATTACTGCTTATCGGGAAATCCAAGAAACCACGGTGTTTCAAGAACATCACGAACTTACCTGTGACCTATGTATAAAGCGCAAAAGAACGCTTGGATGAACGCGACTTTATTCGTCGAATGGTACACAAGCGCTTTTATCAAAACTGAAAAAAAGTGTCGACAAGATCATAACAAAACTGGTAAAGTGCTGCTTCTCCATCACCATCACCATCACACCCATCCGCCGAAACTCTAAATTCGCTCGATCCGGACTTTAAAGTGATGTATCTTCCCCCAAACGGTACATCTTTAATCCAACCCAGGATGTTATCGAAAAACTGAAAAAAATGTACCGGAAGCAAATTCTAAGACGACTTCTGTTAGATGATGGCATTGAAGGTAGCGTCGTTGCGTTCTCGAAGGCGCTAAACCTGAAGCACTGCTGTTATATGATAGCCGATGCTTGGGATTCTTTGACCGAAGACAATCTACGAAAAGCTTGGAAGAATTGTGGACTTTTCCTCAAGAGTCGGAAGTTGAAAAAGTGAGTGTTAACTCGGAGAAAAACTATCTTGACGAATTCGTTGACTTATTCGGCAGTATTCCTGGATTCAAGGACTGCGATGAAGACGATGCTGTGGATTGGTTAAACCACGATTCTAATGATCGTGGGTATCAAACTTTGGACGACGATGAAATAATTTCATCAATAAAAAATCAAGATGATGATCACGACAACGACAGCAGAAGTGACGAAAGCGTGGATGCACCGAACAAAACCTTCGCATGCGGAGGCATTTGCCGCTTTTGAGACGGGTCTCGAATGATTCATAGGACAAGAAGAATGTTGCCCGACGCAACTTCTTCTTCTCAAACGGCTGCGAGACTTGGCCGCTCGAAAACGCGTTGCAGCCGTTCGTCAATTAAGAATTGACGATTTTATAAAAAATAATATTTTGACTTTCTTAAGGTGTTTTATATTACAACGTTAATATATATGTCAAATTTTAATAGACTGTACTGTTTTTATGTGAAAAGATGTTGTTTTTGTTTGATCTTATCCCAAAGTACCCACATTTCGATTATTCGAACTTTTGATTATCCGAACTAGTCTCGGTCCCAATTAGTTCGGATAATCGAGGTTAAACTGTAGATATATTTATTTTTGTAAATATACATTAACATATTTATTTATTTTCTTATTTATTATTTATTTACTAAACATTTATTTATAATCATTGTATGTATTTATTTGTGTTCCTTATCAATCCATTATAAAGTCGATCTGATAACATTTGTACTGGTGCCTCCTCTTCTCTCTTATGAGAGCATTTAGTTTTATTATGTTGAAGGTTTTTGCTAGTAGCTTTTCCTTTCTTCTTCTATTCTTTAACTGTGATATATTCATTAAAATGTAAACAATTTTTTAGTTGTAAGGTAGCGTTATACCATATCTATGTGCAAAATTTTTTTTAATGAGACTGTAAACATATTTAATGCTACTATAAATAATAAACGTAACATTATTTTTTAAGAAAACCAAATACTGTCTCAACCACTGATCGCAAATGTCTTTGTGTGCGACTCCTTTTAAGATCGTGAGTACTGTCGCATGAAAATTGAATTACTTGACATCTCAATCATTGATAGCAATTAATATGACAACATTTGTTTTTTTCTTCTTACAGATCTCTATCAGAGTATTTTTTTCTTCATCTTAACTAATTCAGTCTGAAGAATTCAATCTGAATAAATCATCCCCCAGAAACAAGAACAAAACAAAAAAAAAAACAAATTGAAATATGAAAGATAAATGTCAAATGAAATTAGTTACACTTGTCATCGAAACAGTGCCACTGTCGCGACCACGAAACGACTGCTGATGATTAATAATGTCACTGAAAGTGCTGGAATTTTTACAACTGTCATTGTGCCACCCGGATTTCCATACAAACAGAACATTTACAAAACAACAAATGTCACAATCGACACCATCGCTCGAACTCCTGGGGTGTGATCGATAGTCGTCACTTTAATAGTCGCATGTTACGAATCAATAAAAACAACTACGTTGAATTGTTTGTCTGACCGTGATTATGAGAGACCGCACTTAACAAGAACACTTACATGGTTCGCGCAAGTGTGACTCTTGACTCGGCGGGATGTTGGCACCACACAACAAGTAACAAGTACCCCCCGCCAGACAGCTGGATATGATACGATACGGAGTCGCCTATTGAAATGAATAATTCCAAAGGAGCCGTCCGGTCCACCATGTAGGCGGGATGCTTTGCATAAACTTTCAATCAATTTAATTGCAATTGCATTGCATTTTAAACACAACTAATTAATTAGCAGCCACCGCTAGAATTATCGCGGCCAATTTAAGAAATGAAATCAATACTTACAGGACCTATCAATTATGTTCTGCAATAAATGCTCCTAAGCCCCTCAGGGGGAAGGAGTGCTCGGATAAAATCTGAGATTATGATTCGCTTGGATCGTGTGAGAAAAAAAAATGCTAATACTGTCCGATTGAGTTTGAAAATTTATTTAAATTTGAACAAGCCGCTTGGCATTTTGCCTATACTACTTGTAAGACGCGATTATAACACCTATGAAGGTTATTTGAAAATACTTACATGGATGCACATGCACAATTATCGTTTGAGCTTGAAATCCGAGAACCTCAAAGCTTTAAAGATCTTAGAAACTGAACAACAGTCGCATTAGCGTCAGGAGAATTTTGCATAAAGATCTCGGATTATTCGAGAACAAGGTCCAATCGACTTAAGAATTAAGGAGATATGACCACCTGCTTTATCGTAGATGTGCAACAATCTTTGCATTTTTTTCTCCTTTTTTATTCTTTGAAACTTCTGCCTTTATGCTATTCCAAAGTTTTATTCAGTCCAATTATTCCAATAAATTCTTTTATTTGACCATCTTGTTGAGGAAATTACACACTAGCTTTAAGTTGCAGAATACCATATTCCCATCTACTGAACAAAATTTGAAAATTATTTTTTATGTGAAGGGAAAACTTATGAAAAAGCACAGGACCATCAGGGCTAGAGTAGGTGGATTCTGCTGGATCATCAAACATCGACCAAGATCGTTTCCCATTTCCCATTTTTCATCGCCACTGATGATTCGTTTCAAAATAAGGCTTAGATTAATTTTCATTTAATTTTTTTTTCATTTTCATTTTTATTCATTCCAACTTAATATATAATTTTAACAAAGTTCATTACACGAATTAAGTTCAGAAGGAAGATAATCATTCTATAGCTATGAAAGTTAGTGTTGAATGACTTATAAAATTTATACAATACAAAATGATGTGGGGTAAGAACTATTACTAGGAGGGTGAAGGATATATATATTCCATAGTAAAATTCAAAGCCAACTATTTAGACTGTATAATGTTTACAAAATAGAAGTAGTTATATTATATTTAAATTTCAATGAACACATCGAAGGACATTAACAATGTTCAAGTAGTCAATATTGAATAACCAATCCTTTACTTTTTATTTCTTTGTCTTATCACAATAGGTAGTTTATTACAACATCTAGGAGCAGCAACAGTAAAAAAGTGAGCAAATTTGGTTTTATGTGCGACAGGAACATTTACTAAGGCTTGATTATTAACACGTAAACAATAATAATTAGACATCCTGTTCAGAATGTAACCCCTGCGCTTGAAAAACTCTCTAAGAACTTTGAAAATGTACAGATGTCTTAAAGGAAAAATATGTTGGTCTTTGAACAGCGGCCAACAATGAGTTAAGCGATTTTTACCGCAAATTAATCTAACTAGACATTTTTGAGTTTTAAATAAGGGATTAAAAGTGTTATCATAAGCCCCTCCCCAACTAGTAATACCATATTGCAGTTTTGAGTTAGCCAGTGCATAATATATCACAGTTAGTACTTGCTTCGAACAGTATGGTTTTAAGAGATACAATTTTCGTATTACCTGCATCATAATCGTTTTCGTAGCTTGCATATGTGCTTTCCAATTTAAGTTTGAATCAATTAAAACACCCAAATATTTGTATTCACTAGCAGATTCAATCTTAAAACACATATCTGAACAAGGAAGAGTATCGTTATAGTTTGCCAGACCACAACTATGAACGAGTAAACCAAACCTTTTGCAATCATGTGAGTGAAATACCATGTTAGGATCGAACTGATTATCATTTAAAAGTCATAAGTTTGGTTTTATCACTGACCACTAGCTTGTGCAAAGCAAAAACCACTGCCTTAACATATGGACATCTTCATTCATCCATACGACACATTTAAAGGAATTCACTTCCTGATACGTTAAGGCTATATCATCTGCAAAAGCAGTTGGTTGGCCATCATTAAATGATTTCTGAAAAAGTGAATTGATAACAATTAAAAACAACAAGGGACCAAGGACAGACCCTTGAGGGACACCATTCTTAATTGTGAGAGAATCACTGAAAACCCCATTAATTTTCACTTTTGTTTTCTATCTTTGAGATAAGAACGAAACCATTCAAGAACGGCTCCTCTAAAACCTGATGCATACAATTTATCTAAGAGCAAACTATGATCTACTAAATCAAAGACTTTAGACATATCGATGAACAGCGCCATAGTAAGTTTGGAACAATTAAAACCCTCATACAAATTAGAACACAACCTTAGAATCGCATCTTCAGTGGATTTCTTTGATCTAAAACCATACTGATTGTTAGAGAAAAATTGTTGATATTCCAAAAAAGAAATCATGCGAGTTACGTATATGCTAGCGCAAGCAAAGGTTAAAACACCAAACGATCAATATGACACGTTTATCCGGTCATTAACCGATGGGCTGAACAAACAATAATTGTTTGTTAATTCTTAGAATAAGCTTTTGATCTAAATAAATTGTAAAATCGCTGACACTATGTCTACGATTAAAATACATGAAATATGTAGCCTATAAGTAGAGAAAGAGAATACGAACTCGAGGTAGTATTCCGGTAGTGATAGTCGTGTTATCATTCGTCTTTTAATAAATAAATTGAATCAAAAGAAATATTGTGGTTTTTTATTTTTTTATCGCTTGGAATCGATCATTGTTTAATTGGCGCAGTTGGTAGGATTCTTATTTTATAAGAGTCCTGTGAAACAAACCTACGTCGTGTGAAATTAATAAATAAAAGTGTTTCTAAATAAAACATTTAAATTAATAAACACGTACCCGAAAAGAAAACAAAACATACAATAAAATCGACAAAGATAAGTGTGTTCAATAAAATAAAATTGCAAAAACATATAGAAAATCGACAAAGATTAGTGTGTTCAAGAAAAGTAAAAGAAATAAAAAGTTAACAAAAGTGAAGTGAAAGCAATTTATGAAAAGACACCAGATACACGATAACAATAGAAACATGGAAAATCATAATCAACTAGTCGCTGAATTGGAACTCAGAACACAACAGTTGGAACAAGTACGAGCAGCATATGTACAACTCCAACAACGGGAACAGCACGAGGAGAGGGAAAAACTTTTAAAACAAATCCGATATATGTCTGTGTTTACTGGACAAGGGGATGTCACAATAAATTCCTTCCTCAGTTGTGTAGAATACTACCTCAACCAAATAGAAGACCCAGAACAGAAGAAAATCTTAGTGCGGACAGTCTTTTATGAAAAGATACAAGGCGATGCAAAGAATGCAGTGATCAACATACCTCAGACGGACAACTGGACTACCATCAAAGAGACATTGAAGCTGAGATACAAGCCGGACATCGAGCCGCACGAGATATACAAGAAGATCACTAACCTTAAAGTGAATACGGTAAGCGAACTGGCTATAGAATTACAAAATATAAAATATAAAACAGATGAACTTACTGTTTATTATCAAGATGATCATTTTATAGTTCTAAGTAACGTTGAAAGTATATTAGTGAATACTGTAAAAGAAATGACTCAAGGGACCTTACTAGATAGGATATATGAGGAAAAAGAATTAGGAAAAATAATCGCAATAATGAGAAAGAGAAAATTTGAAGATACGTGTATTAGATTTGAATTTAGAAAACACAAACACATAAACAAAGACAGTAGGACTTCCAGTTCCAATAAACAGACAGGAAATAATTTTAATCCAGATAATAGAAATAGAAACACAAATCATTCAGGACACTTTAATTACCAAAGAAATTATTCAGGGCATCATAGGCAAAACAATAATCAAGGACAACAAAGAAATTATTCAGGACAGTAAAGGCAACATAATAACCCAGGACAGCAGAGAAACTTCTCGGGGCAATATAAGCAAAATGACAGATCAAATCCGCCAGCTAAAAACATGGAGGTTGATAACATACAGAGAAATAACAGCTGTAGACAAATAAATAATTCTCAGGGTCAGAACCAAAATTCAGGACACCTCAGACTATCTCCAGGCCAACATAGCCATCAACAGGAGACAACTGAGCAAAGATTGGTTAGGACTTATGAAGTAGTTAACGATGAAAGTAAAAATCAAAATAAACAAAATTCGTTTTTTATGAACTAGCCTCGGACGATTTACCAATGATTCAAATAACTATTTGTTCAAAACATTTTACAGCGCTTATTGATACAGGTTCAACTTTAAGTATAGTAGACGATAGGTTGACAGAATTTAAGAAATTACCCATTGAACCAATACATTTTACAACAGTGACGGGTAAAGACACAATTTCATACGAAATACATACACCACCACCGGAAGAATTCAAAGCCCCACCAAATGCATAAATTAGATGGAAAGTAAAAAGACTTTCTAATAGGGGATACCAATTTATTATTGGTATGGATTTATTAAAGAATTTGAATACTTCAATTCTCTAGATGAGGGAATTATTAACTTAAATAATCAAACATTAAAATTTATAAATACACCATATACACTGAACGAAATATGTTCTTTAGAGTCCATTGATAGCAGTATGAAACATATAAATTTAGACCACCTTAATAATGAGGAACGCGTTGAAACAGAAAATTTTTCCCTTAAAGGTAACGTAAGTGATTCAATATCAGAATTTGTATTTAACTTAGAAGAAGATGAGACTGTACATTCAGCAGACGAAGAACTAATGGATCATATACCCATTATAGAAGACATCATAAATAAATATAAGACGCAACTTATTCTGACAAATAACAAAATAAAAGACATTGAGATTTTACATGGTAAACGAATTATTTATATAGCAGAACATGATTTCGAAAGACTAGGAGATATACTAAGAAGATTTATAAAAAAGGGAAAAATAGCAATATTTTCAGAACTTGAGGACAGCATATATAATGTTCTTCAAAATAAAATAAGAGAAATGTTTTCAAACGATAAATCAGTTAAATTCGTCAAGTGTTCATTTAGGGCACAAGACATCAAAACGGAGGTAGAAATCGTAAAACAAATATCTTTTTATCATGTACAAGAAAGCCAGCATTCTGGAATTCAAGAAACATATAATCAAATAAAAAACAAAATATATTATCCAAAATTAATGGAATTTATAAATATTGTTATTAATCAATGTGATATTTGTCAAGCCGTTAAATATGACCGCAACCCTATAAAAGCCAAATTCTATCATACAGAAACTCCTTCCGATATCAATCAAATCATTCATATCGATACATACGTAATAAGAAAGGTTAGTTTCTTAACTATAATAGACAAGTTCTCTAAGTTCGGATCAGTCTATCATCTTGCAGATAGAAATCACTTAACAATAAAAGAGCAGTTAGAAGAACATCTTACAAAAATAGGAAAACCAAATAAAATTATTGCGGATAACGAATTTAAAGCAGTTCAGATAAAAGAGTTTTTAGAAGAAGGAATTTCGCATCATCTTACAAAACCAAATAGTCACACCGGCAATGCCGATATCGAACGATTCCATAACACAATAGCAGAAAAATTTAGAATCCTTTCATTTAATAAACAAAAATATTCAGTAAAAAGACTCATGCAAAAAGCAGTAAGAAATTACAATCATAGATTCCATTCCACTATTAAATGCAATCCTATAGATGCACACACCCATAAGATTGATTTAGAAAGAATTCAACAGAATATTAAAGGAAACAATTAATAATGACAGAGAAACAATTTCAAACTAGATTAATGCTATACATAAGGTAGAGAGAGAATTAGTCATGAAGCAAATATACCTTGATCAGTTTTTTAAACTTAAATACATAGAGTCAAAAATAGAACACATCCAACATAATATTGTATCAGCAAAAAGTAACATTTTACATCCTAACATCCTGACAAGCAGTGAAATAGAAACGTATAAAATAGATTTCTTCAAATTAAATCAAATTAGACTAGGAGTTACAAAATACAAAGAAAACGTGCTAGTTTTTGCCATTAAAATTCCCAAAAATTATATAACTTTACCACTTAAACTTTTAACTCCAGTTCCTAATAAAAATTATCTAGAGATCGATGCGGAAAAAGAATTCATTTTGGAATATGGAAATAAAATTTATAAATACGAACAAAATAAAAATCTTAATGAACTAATTGAAAGCAAACATTGTGTAATAAAACAAAATTGTAAATTAAACAAAAATGAACAAACTGAAATTGTACCGTTAGACAATGAAACACTTTTTATAAAAAATATAAATATAAAATTGAATCACACTTGTGACGGTAGAGACATTAAGCTCACTGGAAGTTATCTGATCAATTTTAATAATTGTACTCTATATTTCTTAGGTCAAAAATATTCTAATGAAAAACATATACAAAAACAAAGATTTTATTATCCAAACTATAAAGAAAAATTAAATTTCACGGAAACAATAAAATTTGACAAAATTATTTTAAAAACCATTGAAAATATTAACGAAATACAAGAAATAAAATTTACAAAAGATGTACACTATAAATTAAATATAATTTGTGTTATAATAATTCTTATTATGTTTGCAATATTATCATGTATTTGTATACAACAAAAAAGGATACGAATAAAATTTAGTAATCAAATTCAGGAGAATTCTACTCACAAACAATAATTGTTTGTTAATTCTTAGAATAAGCTTTTGATCTAAATAAATTGTAAAATCGCTGACACTATGTCTACGATTAAAATACATGAAATATGTAGCCTATAACTAGAGAAAGAGAATACGAACTCGAGGTAGTATTCCGGTAGTGATAGTCGTGTTATCATTCGTCTTTTAATAAATAAATTGAATCAAAAGAAATATTGTGGTTTTTTTATTTTTTTATCGCTTGGAATCGATCATTGTTTAATTTGCGGACTATTTTCTTTAAGAGTACGTTGGTGATACCATCACTTGTGCATGAATTTGTATTCTTTTGTGACATTATAAGCTTGAAGTCTTCTTCAGAAGTAATAGGAATAAAAAACTGAATAAAATCTACAGCTACATGTATTATTCACTTCTATGGAAGGTTTTCAGTTGTCAGAGATTTCAATGAAGTACTCATTAAATGTATTAGCTATAGTACCAGATTCAAGTAGAGTAACTCCATTGACTTCCAAAATATCTATTGATTTCGACTCACGATTTTTGCCTAATATTTCATCAGCAGTTCTGCATTCTTCTTTGCTATTTCGTCTCGCATTTAGCATCTTTTGCGCATAATAATTATTACGCGAATCAATTATTTCTTAATCAACGTTTTTACATAAACTGTTATTATATTTCTTTTGCTTTAAGTTATTCTGATATTTTCTACATTTTAATGAAAATTTCCTTTTTTTTAATTTTTTGTAGCAGAATAAAAGTCATCCACGGTTTTATAGGCTTATTCTTCCTATTTCCATATATACTACTGTGTCCAAAAAATAACCCTTCCGATGCAATGCACTTATGCCAACGGATTTTCCAACACTGGTTGTAGTCACTTTCCGGGATGGCCTTCAGTTCCGTCTTCGCTGCGGCTTGAATCTCCTCTATCGTATTAAAACAGTGTCCCCGGAGCGGTCTATTGAGCTTGTTGAACACCCAGAAGTCGTTCGGCGCCAGATCAGGTGAATACGGTGGTTGCGGAACGATATGGGTTGAGTTTTTGGCGAAATGATCACGAATTACGAGTGCGGTATGGGATGGTGCATTATCGTGGTGTAAAAACCAAGAACTGTCTTTCCACAATTCCGGCCTTTTTAGGCGGATAGCGTTACGCAAACGACGCATAACGTTCAAATAATATTCCTTGTTGACTGTTTGGCCGGTTGGAAGGAATTCTTAAAGCACAACACCACGATAATCGAAGAAAACAGTCAACATGACCTTGATTTTTGAGCGACTTTGGCGCGGTTTTTTTGGTCTCGGCTCTCCTTTGGCACGATATTCGCTCGATTGATCGGTTGTTTCGGGGTCGTAAGCATAGATCCAAGTCTCATCGCCAGTTATAATGCGTTTCATGACATCCTGGTAGTCGGAAAGCATTGTTTCACACACTTCAACGCGACGCCTTTTTTCCAAAAAATTCAATGTTTTCGGTACCAGTCGAGATTTGACGCGCTTGAGGCCCAAAGCATCCTTCAAAAGCAAGGTCTCTTATCGTTAATCGATGGTTTTTCAACACCAAATCTTTGATTTGTTGGACATGAGCTTCATCGGTTGAGGTTGATGGTCGCCCAGAACGCTCTTCGTCTTCGACACGTTCACGGCCGGCTTGGAAATCACTATACCACTTTAAACATTTTTTTTAGACATAGCCTCATCATCAAAGGCTTTCTGCACCATCCTCAACGTATCCGCAGCAGAAAATTGATTCCGCAAACAAAATTTAATGCAAATTCTTTGCTCAATAAATTTCGACATCGCAAAAAAAGAAAAACTCACTTTTAGCAGCTCACAAAACGACGCGTATCTCAAACACTAGAATATATTTTGACATGAAATTTCACATAGATGTCACTGACAGAACTACCAACCCAAAAAGAAAGAAAAATTTCCAAATCCTTCGACGCGCGCAGTTTAAATTCATATGTCACCTTATTTTTTGGACACTGTAGTATGTGAAGACACAGAGGAGCAGCTATCTATATAATTTTTTAAGATGGAGATAAATACGTCATAAGCAACTTAGACGTCTTCTTCGGAATAGACAGATTCCCTGAATTCATATTTAAGACGTTCATTGAGCAAAGTGTAATTTGTAGGAAGAATTTGACGCTGTTGGCTCTTAGTATTCATGGAGTTGGTGGCCTTATTAGTGCTTACAACTAGCATATGATGATCAGTAATTCTGCAGTCATCAACACTACAATAAAATTGCGTCTAAGATGCAAATAGCATTGATGAGCTAAATACGAAGGTTTTTAACGAGTTTCTAATATTTTAAATGTTTTTCAATTGCTGTATGTAACCCACTCAACATTTTTGCTATCTCTCGTACATTTACGTGACGATTCGATTATGGCTTTAATTGTATCATCAATAAGCTCATCCGTCAACCTGATCGTTGTTCATCTTTCAGTGAAAAAACGAAAAAAAAGAACGAAATTTGTCAAACCTATTCCGGCATTGTCTTATTTTAAGTTTACTTCATAATACACAAATATCTTCTTACATATGATATTTTTGTTAAATTACCTTTAAGCTGTAATTTATCAATTAATATATTTATTTATTTACTCACTTATTTATTTATTAATTTTAATATTTGTTTATTTTTATTTATTTTTCATTTATTTATATATTTATCTTTAATTTAACAAAATGCCTTTACTTATTGCCTTCAATTTAGTTGTTGAGAGTTCCATACCTCAAAAGGAAAGACGGAAAACTTATTGGATCACTTATTTGTCCATCCGTCTGTCTGTCTTTCAAGATCCTTTTTCTCAGGAACGCGTGGAGGTATCAAGTTGGAATTTATATCAAATACTCCGGTCTACTGTTCCTTTGAGCTGTCCTTCTTCTAAGCCAACGCAATTTAAAGATTCAGCCGTTTATGCCGCAAATTTTCGCCACTCGCAAGGGGATCAAAACCTACAGGATACTTCCCGTGAACTCAGAATCTTGAAATTTGGTACGAAGCCACGTCTTATAGCACAGATAAGAAAACATTGCAAAATTTGTAAATTTTTAGTAACATCATATAATAAAAATATTTTTAATAATTTTAAACTTACTACCCCTTCCCTGATGAACTTCAAAATCAAACTTCAATTTACTCACAAGGGAATCAAAACCTAAATTTAAATTTTGATTTAAAACATTATTGTTGTTACCGTAATGGCCGCGACTTATCTTATGTATGGGGAGGGGAAAACATTTTTCAAACAACTTGTCATATTATATTATTATATTGTCAAACATAATATTGTTAATATACTATATGTGGTGCACATTTTTTTTACATATAATTTTATTGAACTTAAAATATTATTTACAATTTATTTATAACAATAGGGGCCCAACGGTTGGATTGAAGTTTATCATATTTTTTTTACATACATTACATTCTTAGATTATTATCGCAGAGTGTTCAGGTCTGGGCTTCGATGTCGGTCCATTAAGGTACTTTGGTGAAAGAAGTCATCTTTAATGATACTTGAGTCTTATTTCTTCGAAGAAAGCTGGATCTGGAGGAAAGGGTTCCTCTTGCAGCAATGCCATTGCGTTAAGGTATCGGTGTTCGGGTATATGTCCTTGTTTGGCCATGCTGTTGACGAGTTGATTTGGATGGGCTTTGGCGGTGGCTTGGAATTTTTGGAATAAGCCAACCATGTACCACCAGGCTATGGGCTTGATTTCTGATTCGCTGTAAAGTCTCTTGTTGCTGACGTGTGACGGTCAGTACATATGCGCAAGATCTTCGTCTCGAATTTGGCAAGTTTCTTGATATACTATACATCTTCGAGGCTGTGAACCGTATGGGGAATCCATACAGTCTGATGCACTGCTTACATAAGAGCAGCTTCGGCTTCTGGCTGAGGCCGTTCTGCTTGCGCATAAAAGGGTAAGCCCGATGGAAGGCGAGGCAAGCCTTACGAAGAATGGCATTCACATGAGAGTTGAACTTCGGCTTCTCAGTGAAGTTTACTTCAAGGTTCTTAACCTTTGTCGAGGCCTTGAAGATTGTTCCGTCCTGGAATCCAATCATGGTGTTGCGGCAATTCTTAGCGGACCTGGCTGGGCTACGGCAGCACATCAGCTCAACTTACCTTGGATTGATGCGGATTTTCCAATCCTGGTAGTATGCTTGTAGTCTGCTGATATGCGCTTCAACTCTTCGAGCCGTTTTCAGCGGTGATATTGAGCTTGCATACGTGAGGGATTCATCCGCGTTCAAGTAGCATATTTTTTAATTGTCCAGTGCGGGTTGGTCCGACGTCAGAATGTTAAAAAGGAAATGAGAAACCTTTGATCCCTGAACGACACTTGCTCTCATTGCACGAGTTGTAGATTTCTTGTTGCCTTCCAGCACGAAGAAAGTCCTGAAGAACGAACGAATGATGAATTTTTATTAGTGACGTGGCAAAAGCTTATTGTGCTAATTTAAAAATTAATCCTTGGACACAGACAATGTCAAAGGCCTTTCAATATCAAAGAAACAATTGATTGTCGTGATGGGTGAACTTTAACTTATTATAACTACTGTTGCTGTTTAAATTGAAGGTTTTTCTGGTATTTTCTTTCAGAATCTTAATGTTATGTAACGAATCTCTTTTCTTTATAAAATAAAATTAATATTTCAGTATAAAGTTAAAGTGTAAATAATCATATCTTTGAATGTAAAATGTGCGGTAACAAACCAAATAAATATCTATTTATCTGTCTATCTTCTTACCTATTAAAACTGATGCCAAACTAATAAAACTAATAAAACGTAGTTAGTTAGCTATCAACTGTCAAAAGACAGAAGACATTATTATATATGGCCAAAGACATCTTTGCGTAAAATCGACAGTAACATATTTGCCAACCAGGAAAAAACTGTTCCTTATAGGAAAATGGTTTCGGTACGCATACAGCATCTTTACAGCAGTAAAATGCACAAGAGCCTTTCTGCATTCAACTTTATTTTTGATAGCAAGAATTTTAATTTTGGGCGGTTATAAAGGAGGGGCCTCCTGTTCAAGAGCACGAGTTTTGTGTTATTTTTGTAAATGTTGAATCTGTTTGTTCATACCAAGATGACACGATATCCATGGTGGCGCTTAGATTTTCGGATTTAATATTTAGGAACTCACAAACTTCATTGGAGACGAATCGTCAAGGAGAAGGAGAAGGAGACAACACGTCTTCTTTCCCCAATCAACTAGTGTAAGAAGAATGGATCAGCTCAAGGACGAATTGATTATTCATTTCCTGAGCAACTGACCAACGAAATTGTTCCGAAATCTAGGAGAGTAATCCTTATCGCTTCTGTACGGATGTTGTTAAAAGCACTCTCTACCTGAGTGATCACTCAATGGAGCTTACAGGTGAGTGTAGAGCAGTTTCAATTGGAAAGAAACAGAGTGACAGCCAAAAACCTAATGAGGCCGCTAACGCGCCGCAGCAGTAGAGTCTGCTTCTGACAAAGAGGAGAAATGTATGCAATCTCAAAAGTGTGCCCACAATGATGCAGTAGCCTTGCCGCAGCCGCAGCTGTACTGCTTCGAGTTGGTTAACTTTTAACTTTTTCGGGCCGCAAGTGACAGGAAAATTGGGGGCTGTTTACATTTTTTTATGTGTATGTTTTCGTGGAACATATGGATGTACGACAAAACGAAAACTGGAAGACGACGAAGTGAACGATTTTTTGAACGTGTAAAAAATAAGGAAATATTCTGGAATTTGTGTCATCCACAGTTTAAAAATATTAAAAAAAGGCACAAGAGTGGCAGAATATTGCCACCTGATTTGGTTAGATTTTACTTAGTGCTTTTTGATGAATTTTTTTTTTCAGTTGATACACCAAAAAAGGAAATGGAAGAGTCTGAGAGCCTCGTATTCAAGAGGCCTGAATAAGCAAAGAAATTCACGACAGGCTACACAGGAACATGAATACGTCTCAAAATATGGCGATATTCTGGACTTCTTGAAAGGTCAACTTAAGCCACGAATGGAAGCATATAGATAAAATAAACGTTTTTTGTTTTCAACAGGACTAAAAGCAATTATTCTCCGGTGTTGCCGATAAATGCTGTAGAAGTGGTGTACGGAGGCCCCTTAAACCCGATGAGCCCGTGCGATGGGGAAAGCCCTTCCTGTTCCCAGCTCTCTCAATCGTCTTCTTCGCCCAAAAAAGGAAGGTAAGCTGTGTTGAGGACACTTTTGTCTCCACAATGAAGAGTGTCCAGGAATTTTTGAAAAAAACATGCGAAGCTATTGCATCTTCCATTGCGACCTCCCAAGAAGATGAATTGTTCTGCAGGAGTCTCGTGGAAAGGCTCAAAACTTATCCCTCATGGAAGAAGGATGAAGAAAAATTGGTTTTCTCAGGTTTTTGAGCGAGTTTGATGAACTAAATAAATAAAAATTCGAATCAACTATTCAATTTTGTTTTTATTTTGAGAAAAACCAAAAAGAACAATACAATTACTGTGGTTGAAAAGGTAGTTTTCCTTCATGCAAAAAATACTTTCTCAAGGTTCTTCGTACCTCGAACGCCTCATTTGTCCACAGCTTAGAACGGGTATCAAAGCATGGCTTTGCTGGCGCCACATTCCGTCAATGCGCTCACCATTCGCGTCGTATGAGTCGGAGTAATTTTCAGAACAGTAAGAGTTACAATTATACAAAGTATCCGTAACTTTTAAAAATTTGTGTAATATGACGCACGCAAGAACGACCTTGTCCGCATTTTTGGGATGATAATCGATGGATTTTCCCAAGAAACGCCAACGAGCT
Source organism: Orthonevra nobilis (assembly GCA_963555765.1). Taxonomy (NCBI): domain Eukaryota; kingdom Metazoa; phylum Arthropoda; class Insecta; order Diptera; family Syrphidae; genus Orthonevra; species Orthonevra nobilis. The sequence goes on from OY743227.1 coordinate 53,398,327, forward strand.
CTGCCAGAATGATCCGACGTGTTCTCGAAAGCTTGAAATAGAAAACATCTTCTGGCTTGTTAAGCCGAATTCCGGGATATGGTCTCGTCAGGTTTTTTCTTAAGGGAAAAGCACGACCACGGACAAAATAATACGGAACGACCCGTTCCTAAGTCGGAAGCTTTTCCGCTCGTGGTGGCTTCAAATCGTTTTCGAAAATTTTTACTTCAAAACTTTTTCGAACATTTTTCTCTCAACAGAAGAGTTGCAGAAAATCCCTGCATCGCTCTGGCTGTCGTATGCTTCAACGTCAACAGACGCGTCACAAATGGCAAGCAAAACGATACTTCAATAATCCTTATAATTTATTTATTTGGATCCTGTGTTCGGCGGATGTTTTAATTCGATGTGTTTCCCATTAATACTGCTTGGAGTTAGGCCTGTTCCGTCGATCCTTGAACTCCTTGCTGATGTTTTCCCAATCACATGTGTGGCATGTACACAGGCGATAATACATCCCACAGTTTCTCGCACATTTCCACAATTATTTTGCGAATAAAACTCATTCTTTACTGAACAACACAATTCCAAACAGCTGAGTTTGAAGTGACACTAATTTGACATGCCGAGCGAATTTTGTGACTGCTGCTCCGCGACATTTGACAGCGCACCATCAATGCGACTGCTTCATTTCAGCTGCTTTGCATTGTGTTCGGGCAGTGAATTTTAATTTTCAGTGAAACGGTGCCGCTTGGACATACAGCAATCAGTTTCAAAAGGTTCTCTTGAAACTAAGGATCGCGAAAAACTTGCTATCCACCGACAACCATACCGCAACGCTCAACTTCGTTAGATGAATGCAACCAACTTTGTACATTTGTTGCGTAATCGGCATCAAATCTCCAATTTCATCCATCAAACAATTACGTAAAAAAATACAATATTTAACAACCGGAGCATTTCACTATACGCGTCCGCGTCCGCAGGCGCACACACTCGTTCCATTACTCGCCACACGCCATTCGCAGCAAACGAGCATCTAATCAGTGTTCGGTGTGGCGGATCGATCATCCGCCAGTTTTATGACAGCCGAAGCGGCAAGCGGGCAATTATCTGTCATTAACAGCAATAGAGGGAGAATTTTACGACACCGAAATCGATTTGCTTTGGTAGCATGAAACATGATGTCGCCTTGAGACCAGTGTAACCAGATGATCCTCATCCCATAGATTCCGACACCTACCGCCCGCAAAGAGAATGTTAATGATCCAGCAATTGCTGTAGTGCACTATCGCCACCAGCATCACCACCAGAAGTGTCCGTAATCTCATACAGATCACCATCAAGTGCTAAGAATTCTTTAGCCAAGTCGACGATGAACTTGAAACGAAAGAAAGTCCGTCCGGCGCTAGGCGTCAAGTCATTAAATCCACTTCATAACGACCGCAGCAGCGGTGTGTGTGCGTCTTGACACTTTTCCCATTGAAATTCTAATTGCACACCCGTCGCTCTGGTGCTGGTGAAATACAGTTTCTCTGGAGGTTTTTAATTTGGCACATCCTGACGCTGGCTGCTGCTGTAGGTACCTCCTCGCCGAGTGAGAAACTATGTATTCCTGATGGTAGGTTGGACAGCAGCAGTAGAAACTGAATCCCCAGACGACCATTTGTCGTTTTACGACTTTTGCACAGCAGGAGAAGGTGGAAGGATGATGACGATGCTTGCGTCCATTTCTAGAAGACGCACTCGCGCATACGGCAAACAGATTGAAAGTCGATATCTGAAAATATTTAGATTGGGACACAGTTTCTGTGCGTCTTTTGTTCAAAGATGAATATTGTATTCAAGAGTATCTCGTTAATGGTGTTGAGGTCATAAAAAGATCCTTGGGCGGGATGATGCAGCATGGCACCGATCGACGTGCTCCCGCTGATAGGGCCGCATTCGAATTGTCGAACTGTGAATGGCCTCTTGGTTCAAAGTTGCAATTTGATATGTCGCTGGCGCATTGTTTCGTGTCGCTGCGCTGCTGGCTGGTTTGGATGTTGTTTTTTTGCGTTCGCCTGGACGATTGATGATTTTTGAATTGAATTTCGGTTTCGACGATTGTTGAGTTTTTATGTCTTCATTTTTTTTTTATTTATTTTTTAAATATTACTTCTTCTTTTAGATACGATGTGAAACATGAGAATTATGCGTTGGGTTTAACGGAGTTTATGGTTCTGAGTGTGGTTGTTCATTGATTGTTGAATGTTGTAAATCAGTTGTTATCACCTGCAATCACATTAAGGAGTGATAAGCGATTTGTGGAAGGAAAGATCTTTTAAATGCGCTCAAGGATCGTGTTTCATTATTTGATTTCATGCAGGGTACATTGCATCATTAAGGAAAATGTCCCGTAGAAGGACGATTAGTTGAATGGTCCTCATTAGAGCAGATATCTTTGACAAAAGTTCTTGTTATTGCTGTTCGACTTGCCAGCACGTTTCCTGAAGGAGTCAAAATTTAATTGTTATTTGGCAAAGAAGGCAATTTTACCGTAAGGCACAATACCAGCCAGGGTACAAAGCTCCTGCAGATGAAGTCTTTGAAAAAAAAAACAGGAGGTGCTTCAACATGCGATAGCAGCAGTGAACGCGTGCCTTTTGCATAGACGTAACCTTAACAGTTCTGAAACATGGTTGGACATAAGCAGACTTCAAGTGTGCGGCAACTACAGATTTATGCTACGCCAACAAGCAAAGTACGAGCAACGACTAGCCAGTGTTAGTTCAAAAACCGCGTTCACTGGTCCGGAACCTTTATGTGGCGTACGTAGGCTGCTAGATATATTTCTGGCCTAATAGTGAAAATGCGAATATCTATCATCAAAAGTGGTTTTATTGTTTTTCAAAGTATTCTCCAGCATGATTTATACACTGTTGCATGCGCTCAAACCAATTGTCGAAACACTTTTTCCACTCCGATTGAGACACCTTCAAAACATGGTTTTTGAACGCTTCAACAGCATGTTATGGCAACGAAAATAGTTGACCACTCATTTTTTTCTTGATGTGCGGGAATAAAAAGAAGTCATCATCAATTCGACGTTTTGGCCGGTCAAAAAGGCGCAGGTCTGAGCCGATGTGTGAGAGCTCGCATTGTCATGGTGAACAATGATTCGTCTTCTCTTGTTCGTTTTTCGAATTTCTCCGAACACTTCAGGCCAACAAATGTATGCTGGTGGGAGAAATGCCCAGGGATGCCTCTATCTCACGGTATGAAACGTGTATGTATGTAAATAAAATAATTCACGATTAAATGACAACACGTTCTGAGTGATGTTATGCTAAAAATTGTCAAACTTTCCAATGCCAAGGCCAGAAATATATCTAGCAGCCTACGTATTGACATCCGCGTTAAAAAAATGTTAGTTGTTCGGGAACTAACTTCAATACAATTTATTTCATAATAATTCAGTTTTTTACAATTGCATTTTAAATAGTTTAAGAAATAAAATAATTTAGGTGACGTTTAATATTTGAAATACATAAAGTAAAGAAATAGTGTCAAATGCCACTTCAATAGGCTAAACTTAAAGTATAAAAAATATATAGGTGGGGTGACCCTTATTAACTTTACTCAAAACAAGTTAATTTGAAAGAAAATGAAATATAATTAAAAACACCAAAGAAGAAAAATAAGATGAAAAAATTTAAAAAAAGAAGAAAGAAAACAAGGAAAACCTTAAAATTCTCTATTAATTCAGAATGTTAGAGAAAAAGTTTTGAAATGATGCAAAGTTAAGATCCAAAAGCCACAGTCTTAAACAATTTACAAACCCTGCAGACATTGTCAAAGCTTTGATTGCAGGTGGAAGTCTATTAATGAGACGACAAGATGAAACTAGGTAAAAATGACGAAATGCAGTAGTGCGAAAATTGGGCACAGAAACAAAATTCCAAAAATTTTCTACGCAAATTGTAATCTTCAATTAACCTCCAGTTTAGGTATCCCGATCTATTGAAGAAAGTTTTTAGGACTTAAAAACAATAAAAATGACGGACTGGAAGAACATTCATGTCACGAAACAGAGGATGTTTACGGCAAACATCTCAAAACATCCTTTTGCAGGAGGCATAATTTTGCTCATATATGTACCTCCCCAACATGTGATACCATATTGTAGCTTTGATTGGAAGATACCATTCAAGTAGTTCAGTTGAGCAAACATTTTTTAAATGAAAAAAAGTTCTGGAGAGTGCAGCCGATGTATTTCTTTAACAACTGAGTATGGTTAGAAAAGATCATCCTGTCATCAATAGTTAGTCCTAATATTTGAACTCATCGACTCTCTCAATAGGAAAACAGTTATCGCAGCAAACTAAACTACTACAATAGGTAGAGTATGAAATGTTTGAAGAACAACTGCAACCGGCAAGTTTGTATCTTTGACACTCAGGCGCATGAAAAAATACTAATCTACTAATCAACAAGGAGAATTTTAGAAAGCTCGTGAGCTTCCTCTCAGGCCATTGCCGCTTGAAATCACATCTAACCAAATTAGGTCTCAGTACAACCACCGAATGCCGACTCTATTTAGAAGGCAACGAAACGGATGTACACATTCTTTGTGAATGTCCAGCTCTAATTTGGTTGAGAATGTGTATCTTCTTCAAAGAGATATGCTCTCCATTGGACATTTGACAATCCAATGCTAAAGACATTTTGACCTTCATCAGAAGGTTGGAATGTCTGTAAGCCCAAACTAACTTCACAAGATACACACAGGTCTATTCCTCTAGACCACAGTTGGGCGAGGGTTTGGCTTTAAAAAAAATAAAAAAAACCTCAAGCTCTATGGCATTTCCTGCTGAGATCCGGCAGCTCACAGTTCTGTAACCTTTTCTCAGGTCGTCCACGCAAATTGAATTGAAAGGCTCATTCTAAAAACTATCCGGAAAATCCCAAAAACAAAATGTCCTTCAATCAAACAAATAGTCGCGGATAGACTCTCAATAGACATGGAAATTTTTCAAGAACACCAAGAAAGAAACCGTCCATAAGCGAAGTGAATAAGAAAATATGTAAAGACTTGACTGCACAGACCAACAAATCGATCAACGGTATCATAGCACCGTTCCAATTGGTCTCTTAACGAAATCTAAGCTGGATTGCGCGGTGAATAGCTTTGAGCCCTTCAAATCTCCAGGCCTGGACGGCGTCAGGCCGACTGAACTACAGCAGTGTCTTGAGATACTATCACCATGGCTGAGAGCTATTTTCAGCAGCTGTTTAAAATACAACTTCACTCCAAAACTATGGTATGCTAAAGTGGTATTCATACCAAAGAGTGGGATATCTACACACAGCTAACCAAAGGATTTCAGACCCATCACTCTCTCCTCATTTTTTCTGAAAACAATGGAAAGCCTGATGAATCTGCTTATAACACCGAGCTAGGACACTACAATATTATCAGGAGAGCACTCAGAGGAACCCCGCAAGGAGGCGTACTCTCCCAACTCCTGTGGATACTGGTCCTGAACGAAATTCTTAAGATGCTTTATCATATCGGCTGCAAGCCAATAGGCTATGCAGACGACAAAGCCCATCAAAAATGTAGAATTAGGAACTAAGTTTCACTAGTCAAGCCAAATACCTAGGCATTATATTCGCCAGCAAACTAAGCTAACCAAACATTCAAGACCGTATAAGGAAGGCAGCGGTGGCTATGTGTAGAAGCAAGAGGGTCCTCGACCCAAAATGGGGACTGAAACCGAGATTGACGCACTGGATGTATACAGCAGTTGTCAGACCAATCCTAACATATAGTATCCTCGTATGGTGGACAGCAATGAATATAAAAGAAAATCTGAGAAAGGTAGTCAGAATCCAAAGATCGGCACACACCTTCAACCCCCATGGAAATTCTGCTACAACTGCTTCTCGTGGACATATACGGGAAACTGATAGCTACTAAGGCAGCGATTAAGTTGGCTGAGTGTAACCGGAAATAATAAAGAATGCAAGAATTCCGAAACACACAGACTATATCACACATATCCTTGACCTCGAATCGGGATACAAAATACTGATCCCAGATAGGGATGACTGGACGAAAGATATAGTCAGAAAATCTGTCAAACTCGAAGTTTACACTGACTCGGAGTATCCGCGACTCGCCGAAGATCTCCTTCTCCCTTCGATGCCCCAACCACTGCAGTGTTCTCCAGGCAGAAGTTAAAGCTATCCTGTCAATGAATCCGATAGACGGGCTAACTATCGTCATATACACAGACAGCCTTGCGGCCATCAAGGCTCTGGACACACCATCTCAGGGTGATAGCGGTCAGATGTAACCTTACCCTATGCCGGGTCCATGGTCATAGTGGTATTCCAGGCAATGAAAGAGCCGACGAGTTAGTTAGAATAGGGGTGAGCTTGCCGCTGGCAATTAATCAGGAGACCCCCTACCCCTCAATTCAAGCAATAAACACCATGCAATACAGATGCCAACAATATCACCAATCAGAAATGGGTGAAACTAGATACTTACAGGACTTCGAGGCAAATTTGGCCTCTCATTAATCCAAAAAAGACAAGTACACTGCTAAGCCTTAACATTACTATGATAAGTAAGGTCGTAGGAATTATCACAGGTCACTGTATCATGGGCTCACACGTATTAAGAATGGGAGCCCCTCCCCCCCCATAACGACATTTGCAGGAGCTGCAGGGATGAGGAAGAAGTAGAAAGCGTACTACACTACCTGGGCACCTGTCCTGCCCTTGCAAAAACGAGGAAAAGCACGCTAGGAAGCTACTCATTCGGCAATCTAGAAAATATGTCAGACACAAAGATTCAGAACATAGTAAAATTCATTAAGATAACAAACTGGTTATAACCGGTAATAAAGTGCGCAGTCTCTACAGAGACCACTTGGATACCAATCAGGGTTTTCTAAGGTATCAGTTAGTCCCCTGGCCAATGAGGAATCGGTGTATCAATCACCGGTAAGTGTTAACACAATAAATCCAAACAGTTTCAGATGTGACAATCACACTTACCTTCCTACCCAGGGTTCCAAAGCTGAATAAGTTTTGGAGCCGCTGGTTTAGACCATTACTTTGAATAGCTCCATTTGTAAGCCTTGTTAGTGCCCGTTGAAAAAATAATGCTTGGAAACTCTCATTCTCAATGAAACCTCTAAAACTGACTTCCTTATTGTTCACTGTAACAAACTCTACACGACTTCACAACCACTTGAATATAGGTTATCACTGATGAAGCAATCCTTGAATATTTGAACGTGAATGCGCGCCTTCCTTCAGATTACCTCTTTCGATAATGATTACATGATGCTAACAACATATGAAACAATTTACACCCCAAACTCGCCTCGATGGTTATCTTACAAGGAAATAACCAAGAACACATTTACCTCGCGCGCCAAGGTGCAAGAACGCCCAAAAGCAATGCGTCCGCCAAGCACACACATCATAAGAAAACCAAAGCCCTACCAAAGCGATCGATCGGTTGCTCTTGATAAATCATCGGCCAAACAGCTCAGGAATTTTCCTTTTCTTTTGATTTCTCAGAAAACCAACGCTTCCCTGTATCATCAACACCAAACACAAAACCAAGACTCGAGACTTGAGACAGCACATTGGCGCTTCAGTTTGCACGGAATCCAAACGCTTAATTTATTATCCTAAGACCCCGCGGTATATTTGTGCACCAAAAGAGTGAAACGCAAAGAAAAAGAAAAAGGAACAACAATTTACGTCCAGGAGAAGACGGAGCAGGATCTGGCTATGACTGGATGACTTAATCATAGAAGCTCGAACCATAGAAGGGTCTGTGATTTACTTTATCAATTATGAAAGCCACTAATTAAGGAGTTCCTCTTATCCGTTGATGCGGGCGATTTATGCGTCCCTGATTGAGTCATATCGAGACCAACGAGCACGATCAACGAGCAAGAAGAATTAACTTCCAAATTGGATTCATTTGCGGGCCCGCGAAGAATGCTTTTAAACTGCAACTAGGGATGTACACGCGTACACAGCCTCACTCATAACTTGAGTCTCGTTGAATAAATCATCGTGCGCGTGGGGATTGCTTTTCGAACTCTCTGAGGTTAGAATGCTCCTCGAAGCCATTGCGGCGGATGATGGTGCGAACGTGAAGCCCTTTTACCGGGAACTTTAGTTTCTAATTTCACAAAATGAAATATTGTTTTGATTTAGAAGCGAACCTAGGCTGGCACGATTTATGAGCCATGCAACACCCGCAGATGAGTGATGATGATCGCCGAGGTCCTTCCTGGCTGTTGAGGTCCCTTGGAACTTGGAACCCTCATTCGCACTACAGAACAATTTATAGACGCCACTTTAGAGACACATTCAATGCTATTTCGAGAAATTGATTTCGTTATTTGTTTTAATTCGCCGATCTTAGTGGCAGTAGACGTCTCGCGCGGCAGCCTTCAGCTATAAAACGACTCTGGGTGGATGCTTTTGGCAGCGTTGGCGGCGGCGCCACAACGTCAGTTTTGCAATAAATTTTGATTTCCTTTTAATTGATTAATTGCCAAGGTCTATAGTTGGCTGCTTGCTAGACGCGCCGCCCGCGCCACACAATGGTCTTTCTTCGGAGCATTTTCACATTGACTGTCCAATGCAATTAGTGCCACCGCTAGTCAAGAGTCTCAATGCAAATAGGGAACGCAAATGACGACTTGCTGTCACAAGCAGTAGAAGAAATAGAAAGCTCTTGTGGCATCGGTGGCGCTGCGACTGATGCAAATAGGTGCTCTCCCTCGAGCAGACAATGGAATCTGAGAAATGTGGTGGTGGATCTTGCTGTTGGTTGTTGGAATGACATCAAGATCAATTTGTTGTTACACTGACTTTGACAGGTAAGCGAAAGGAATTTTGTTCGGCGGGAATCACTACTACGTCAAAGTAGGTGTGGGATGCAACCTGTTGTTTTGTTTGCTGTAACGCTAACTGCTGCTGAATAGTGTAATTGATTTTTGTTTGACAGGTTCCTCATTCTATTACACGTTTCGCACGCGAAAGGAATGGAAACTGTTTATAAGATTCTCTCCGATTGGCGGGAAGATTAATGTCGTAGATTTTCCGAATTGACAGAATCGATAGGTAATGTGAAAAACATCTTAGGTAAGCCTGAGCTTGAGTTTGTTCTTTGTTTAGAGAGATTTTTCATTTCTTGAAAAGACAGAGCGATAACATTGCGAATACTTTTTCTGTTTTTTAAAGTTCTTCTATCTTCTCTCAATGTGCAGACCGCTTGATCGATTTTAAAACAGCCTTTTCAACAAGACTGATACAAAAAAATCTCCTGGGGGTCACCCTAACAACTCCTTTATCTGATAGATCCTAAAATATCACACTACATTCCTTGTCGACGAATCTTTACACAAAGAAGTCGTTAACACCGCCTTCTGTATAGTATAGGACCTCAAAGCGCCTATAAATCAACATAACGCTCTCGACGCATCGATAATAATGATTATGATTTGCCGATAATTATGGCCTTGTTGCACATATCCTCCGCGGCAAACACCTTTTTTCAAAATATTTGTTTGTTGTGAGCCTGCCCCATCAATTTGGGCCGAACCTATGATTAACGCGAAACACCAGCAAATTAAATCGTAAAAGAATTCATTTTCTAAACTGTAGACAGACGGTGGAAAGGCAAATCGCACTTTTATCGGCCATAATCGTAAGCAAACCGATTTGAATTAAGCGATTAATTTTAAATGATTGGGCGGGAAGGGCTTCATGCATACACAAACGTTTGCCTTCGTAAAACAAACAAACACTGATGTAGTGCGTCATTGCGTCATAGGGCGGCTGTTTGAAGATGCTTTTGGTTGCAGAGAATCTTTAAATCGTTTCATCGCAATTCAAAGCTAATGGGAGATGAGCACGTAGAGTAATTCAGTTGCAGTAGGCTTTTTCTTAAATTGAGACAAGAAACGGGTTTTTTTTAAGGTGTAAACAAAGTTTTTATTCATTTATGTATTTAGTCGGAAGAAATTATCGAGCGGCTATGTCGTACAAGTACATATTTTGTTGTGCAAAGCAATGCATCCTTTTCCGATATTTAAATCTGTGCAGCTTTTTAAATAATTTTGCAACAATCGGTGTGTTCCACATTCCAATTCTACAAAGAACTACAGTTTCGAGGATATTTTTGGTCTTTGTCTTTTCAAATTGATTGACGAACAAATTCATTCGGCACTGGCACCACTATGTGGAAGACAAAATATGATTGAAAAAAGTTTTCGTATTTTTGGAGACATTACCTTTGAGCCGGCGTATTTCATAAAAACTAATGAATTTAGCCAACAATTTCCCACACTATCGAATTCTTTATCAAATAAATTTAAATTCATTTCAATTCTTTCGAATTCAAGGAAAAAAATTGGTTTGGGTGCGAGTAGGTCTGCCCATACCATGAACTTCCCATCTCGATAAGAAATTTCATTTCCCACCACCATCAAATTCCATTTTCGTTATGTTAACATCATTCATTCCATAGACAAATACATTGCAATAAAAAAAAAGATACAGATATATGTTCTTGACTAGATTTTTTGAATCATTTAAAATACGATTTGCGTATTTTAGTATCATTAATAGATTATTCGAATAAATTATTTCGAGTGATCAGGACAACACTTTGGAAATACTTTTTTTTGATTTAGTAACATTTCTACTAGGAATAAGTATTAAGTTTAATAATATTATTATATGTATATATATATAATATATATTATATTATATTATAATATTTTTAGTTTGATAATATTACTAAAAAAATTACTTAATAAAATTTAAAATTATGTTTTGCGTTTTTGTTTAATATTGATAGTTAATTGCACTTTTTTCGTCATAAGCTTTTTAATTAATAACTTGAGGACTGTAGCGCCAGTCCGCGTGGCATTGGAATTTTATACTTTTGGTTATTTCGCTGTACAACTCGTACCGTACATTGTTGAATCTTCTCCTCCACTCACCGTCAATGCAGATCACACTTTTCTCTCCAAACAACCTAACGCTCCTTCATCCGCTTTTAAAACTGTCCATGCTTCTGCATCATATACCATGATGGGATTGATGAGAGTCTTATAGAGCGACACTTTAGTTCTACGAGAGAGGACTTTACATAATTGTTTTCTTAGCCCAGAGAAACAGCGATTAAGAAGAGGTATTCTTCGTTTGATCTCAGCGCTAGTGTTATTATCTATGTTTACAGGAGAGCACAGGTAGATAAAGTCCCTAACTACCTCAAATTTATAGCTGTCTATGGTAACGATTTGGGTGTCTTTTTTTGATGACAACATATGCTTCTTTGTGCCCTCTGAATCCCCATAAACGCACTGTTGACGTCAAGATGCGTTCTCCTTTTATATTAATATCTTCGCCGTTTGCGAGTTACTGAACAGACCTTTAAAAAATAGTGCCTCTGGTGTTGACACGGGACTTTTGCAACTAAGCCGTCCGCTCAAGTGGCTTTCTTAGACTTAAGCTTAAATATTGCTGTCTTTACTCCGCCTAGGTCGGGTAGATATCATTGTTGGTTCTTCCATGTCCTCAGCATTAATTGCAATTCTACTTCGATGTTTCCATTTCGAATTTTGCAGGTTTCGGTTTGGGGTCTGTAAGCTTGAGATAATTGTTTTCTCTGGTGGTAGAATTTTCGAACCTTATTCCTGTTTCTTAATCTCTAAACATCCTCAATCGGGCGCTTCTCATGCTCTACCAAAGACGCTGCGACCATGGCATAGCTTGAAAATGTTGTGCACGAGATTAAAACTTTTGTGACTTCGTATTATGAATTGTGTCTTGGCTGTAAGAAATTACTATGGCTTGCAAAAACATTTTGGAGAAAGTACGAGTTATATCTTGTCGAGCTTCATGTTAAAGCTGGCTGGCTGTCCATGGCTTGCATTACACTACTCAAAGAAAGCATCTCTTCCTGTTTAAGACAAAAAAATAAGACCATAGTGGCATAAAGGATAACGCTGACTTAATTTTTAACACGGTGGGATTAATAAAACTAAATAGCCCGTAGGAAAAAATGTCTGCAGTTAATTTTAAATGGATCTTTTTATTATTAACTCATTCCTGAAATATCTATTCAGTTTGTCCGAACGGGTGGGTCCTAAATATATTAACCCTAAGGGGATATAATTACTTGGATCATCTGAATCAATGTCTTAAATATTTGCAATACTTTCTAGACAATCTTTTTTTAAAAAACCACGTACAGACGTACTGTGCCTTTGCCGCTGATTACTGACCAGATCATCACTTTTGTAGGGTGCTTCACAGTCTGAACGATGCAGTTGTGGTGAAATTAGTGTTCACGGTATCGACGAACAAACTCAGCTTTGTTGTCCAAAATTTCAAAAATGCATTAATCGCTGAAGGACACCCGTCAGAAACACAAAAAAGATATAAAAATTCATAGAATAATACTGAATTTCATTCATTTAATCGTTTTCAATACATTTAATGTCAAATTACCCATCACTGTTTTGCCCAATTCAGACGCTTTGTTCTAATTGCGGATAAAAACTTCAGCTTCCCGGCGAGTCTGTGGGCCTTAAAACCCAAATCTTTTAACTTTCTGCGTATGCTCAGAGTTCTTATCATCTTTGAAATTGCGAATCTGTTTTCGATACAAAATTTCTTTACATATCTTTCCGACTTCATCATAAATTTTTTTTTCTGAATCCGTGTCACGCTAACCTCAGATACGCATACTTTTCGAGATAAAAGCGTTTGTGTTGATCAGAGCTTTATAATAATCATAAAAATTCTACAGCGCGTCTAATAAGATGACCGGGGAATATAAGTGTTGATAGCTTTTTCAAGATTTAGAGTATTTTTGTGCATTGCACTGTCTTCACAGAAGGTATCAGCAAAACATAAAATGAGGTCTTTTGCTAAGTTATTGTTTGCACAACCACCTAGTATTCTTTAATAATGTATTAACGTTTAGCGTAACAATTTTGTAGATATAGTATATCTGGGAATTTGTCTCCGGAACTTAAATGAAAGTTAAATAATTCTCCTTTACGTGCAAGAAATCGTCAACTTACCCAACGAATATGACCAAACTGTTTTTTTCAATCTATTCTAGTTCCTTTATATGTACTTTCTCGTGACATTTTTTACTATAGCTGTTGCCTTACTTCGACCTAGAATTAATTTGCAGTTGACAAAATCGTGCAACGTTTTTATAGCTTCAGGGAATGCACATAGTTTAAAATCAGCTGTTGATCCTGTCAAGTTTCCATAAAATTGGAGATCTTCGGTTATTTCTGATCTTCAAGGGGTTTGAAATTTTCGATGTGTTCTTTTTTCTCGCAGTGTTTTTGTATTTCTGATTTCTTAAAAATTATTGCTTTGCTACAGGCTTAGCAGAACGCTAGATGTTTGTTTTTTTTTTTGCATCCGACGACGATTTTGCAAGCCAGCCAACCCTTATATGCAGGAAGTTTTTCGCAACCTTTTTTATAATTGTATTGTCTTTCCCTTTTCTTTGGCGTTTCGGAGTCCACAGCCGTAAAACTCTTTCCTTCGGTTTTTTATTTCGTAGATAACTAATAAATTAGTATTCATTTAGTTTTTCCCCAGTTGAGGATCCCTTTTACCCATTTTCCCCATTAAGTAAACAGTTCCTCAAAATGGGCAAAATGTAGCAGGATCGGGATAATGAGGTTCTTAAAGAGCAACGTTCGAGAGAGGGCTTTACTACTCAATTGCTTCATTTCCCTAAAGAAACATTATCCGTATTCAAAGTGGAGCCTCAGTAGACAAAGTCCCTTTCTACCTCAAAGTTAAAGCTGTCTATGGTGACGTACTGACCAAGATGTCGCGTCGATGTTGGGTGTCCTTACTTGATGACCCCATCTTTTTCCGCTTCTATCTCAATACTTTTGCGTTATCACCCAAATTGTCGTCGTTGTCCACGATATAAAAAAAAAAGAAAAGAAAACTGATGCAACCATTTGGCATTGGAGATGAAAAATTAACAACTTTTGTCGCGGCGGCGATCGACAAAACTTCTTTGAATTTTCAAAAAATGTGGATTTGGATTTTTCGACGACGATCGTTGGCATTGTGTGAGACGTTTGTCGTGGAAATCGTTCATTTCTGTCGCTGATATTATTATTATTATTATTTATTTATTATCAAGTAATTAATACAGTTGACAATAATGTGTATTAGAATGAATATCACTAGTAAAAGACAATTTCAACATTTAGTGAATGAAATAGAGAAAAATATTCCTTTGGCAAAATCACTCACAAAGGCCTCAACAAAAAGTTATGTTAATCGCAAATGGGATGACATTTCCTCTTTCTCCTCTGACTTGGAAGAAGTAATTTCCAGGATTCTTTCGAAAAGAGCTGCCATATGTGTTCAAGGGGGAACTACGGAAAAGTTGGAAAGATTTTTTTTCCACCAAATGGCGACTGACTGAAAAAAAACAATTTTTGTAACACTTTTTTTTGACTGTTTCGAGTTAAAAAAAAAAAAATAGAAATTTGGGGATAGTTCCAGACATAGACAAGTCTATAAAGAAGACTCTCTTAAAATTTCAGGTAAATCGGTCCAGTAGTACCTGAGAAATCGTGCGTATTGTTTTGAAAAAAATTTCGCGTAAAGTTTTTCGCAGTCTTAGTCATGAAATGATTTTGTAGCCTCATTTGTTTACATTTTACATTTATTCAATTTGCCATTCCTGCTTCATACATCGGACCTTCCTCGACTTCGAAAAAACTATTTTCCGCGTTTCTCTCCTCAAATCGAGCAGTTCTGGCCTCCTTTGATGCGTTGGATGCTCGTATCTCGGAGCGGTCAATCCGGGCGTTGTCTCGTTTCACAACAAATGAATGAGCTTCCGGGCCAAAATGCAAAAGGTTTTACTGACAAATATGGATTCAGGGAGACGGAGAATCCCTTATGTCTTTTGTTCGATTAGTTCCGGCCGAACCAGTTAGCAAAATACCGATATCTCCGAAAATAATTTTAATTTTGAAAAATCCTCTTGTAGATATATTTTTGAATAGTCAAACTTTGAAAATATAAAAAAAAAATCGATTTTTAAATTTCTAGACTAGAATATCCCCTTAATCTTCGCTACAAGTTCAGACTAATGGGCAAAACACAATGCAGCGCTCGCGCGGTCAAAAATTGTACACACAATGTGGCTTCAAGAAGGTCACGCGTTGAGAGGTTAGGAATATGACCGAATAATGTTCTGTTCCCTCAAATTCGTAAGCAAGATTTCACAGTAATAATATGAGTAAAAATGTTCTCTTCTTCGTTGATTGGTAGGATAGGGAAATACAAATATAATATGGATTCTTGTTATGATTTCACAAAACAGAAGATTAATGTCAATTTACGAGTTTCAGAACCTTTTTAAAATTAATTTTAAGCAAAAATCAATTTTTCTGCAGCCAAGTCAAAATAAATGAACTCATAACGAACACAATGACTGACCCTGTTGTTAAAATCCATTGGCTCCAACAACCCTTCAAAACATGCATTTAAAATGAGAGAGCAGCTGAAAAATTGTTTGTTCAAAAATAAAATTTAAGGAATAAAAATATTTTCAATTCTTCAATTCAATTTTCAATTTTATTTTTGCAAATATTTAAGCATTTCCCCGTTAACATCTTCCAATATTCTGCTTTGCAGACGAATTTTGACTTCGTGTGGAAGTATTTTCATTTTTTTCGCAATCATTTTCATCGACCTTTTGCTTGTTGAAACGCTGCGATATCGTTTGCGTAAGGTTTCCAAAAAATTCGTTAACTGGGAATTCGCCCGAACGAGGTCGTATGTTGCTGTTTGTAAATGGAGTCTCTGCTATGCAGGAGGAAATGTTTTCGTCGGGTGTTGGAGAAAACACATCTTGCTGAGTTCCGCTGCTCTCATTCAAGAAGGGTGATGTTTCGTAGTTACCGATTTGTCTAAAATAAAATAGAATTGTAATATGTTGTGAATTCATAAAGATATGAGTTGAAATGCCTCCTGTGCTTCATAGCATCGGCCAAAAACCCGAGTTGTGGATAAAGGTACCAAACCTCAATTTCTCCGGCACCGCTTCCAGATGACTGATCCATCTCTTTTTCTCCGATCTTGGAGGCTCTTCCGCCGGTGTTTGCATTCTTCAACTGGGAAGTATGGTGTCTTCAACTCTCCTGAGATTTTGGCCCATGCTAAATCTCGCTTGATAACGTTCTTGTAGCTCGTTTTCTTTGATGAAAGCTATTAATTTTTCTTCGAAGGAACTGATTTTGCACACACAGAAAAAATACCTAGGAGGAAAACAAATTATCAGCTGTTAGCGAACTGTCAAACGCGCGACCAAAGTAGAGAGTTGCTCGACTTCGGCGTTGAGGTCAATCTCTCAAAGCGCGAGCGCCGCATTGTGTTTCTACTTCAAGGCACCATTGTGTCCGTCTATAGATCCTGACTTATCAACACCTGTTCAAACCATCAACTAGTCCAGGATTAACTACAACAGCACTCACATCGAATTTTTTTTCTTCTTTCGTCATCTAAAATTTTATTCATTGCGTGAATTAAAACAAATTATTTTTAAAACAAAGTTAACAATTTGAATTATTTCTACCACTCACTTTACGTCGGACAAATCCAATGGATTGGACTCTGTTCGAATCTTTATAAGTTCTTTTTTCTTGTTTTCTTCTTCTTCACTGCTTTCAAAAAGCATCTCAACATTGCTTTAATTGCTTTGTACATATTTTTACCTTAAATATAAATTTGTGAACTGAAATGTTAAACCACATGTGTCATGTTTGTGGAATGTATGTGGATGTTGTAGGTATTCCCAGAGTCGCTTTCGACAGACGACGACGACAATTAGGGTGTATGTCAATAAAATTGGCGTGCGCAAGTAGTCGAACAGGCAGACTGACAGATAGTGCCTTAAGTGTTGAAGAAATCGCAGGAGCAGATAGCTATTCAACCGCGCCAATAGTACACGAAACCCTGAGGACATAAAAAAAAGATGATCAAAAGATAAAAAAAACAATAGTGGAAAGTATTCTGCTCAAACATAGAAAGCCACACAGAGGCCAGCAGAATAAGGAAGATACTGTCAAAGTCTCCAAATATACCAAGTCACCTGAATAAGATGGGATATTTTGTTCTCTAGTTGCAACTGCTGTTGAACAAACATTTTCCGGGAAGTGAAGGAGGTTACCCTGTAAAAGTGATTAGCAAAAGGAAACTCCGATGGGAAGTCTAAAACTTTTTTTCATAAAAATCAACTGGCTTAGATGGCATCTACCCATCGGAATGGTAAATGGCCATACAGAACACTGCTAAACTTATATCTGGATGCCTTGATAACAGCTTTATACCAAAGAAAAGTCGTCTTCTTTCCAGAAACAAGAAAAGCATCTCGCACCCCAATGAAGAACTATAGACCAATCAGCCTATCCTCATTCCTGTTAAAGACGTGGGAAAGACTGATGGCAGTATGCAAGCACACAGACTCTCGACTTCGCAACATGCGTACTGCAAGAGAAGATTAGGAAAACACTATTATCCTTGCCATAGAAAGAGCTTTCAATAACGAGATGAAATAACCTGCTGGAATGCTCACTAGGTAACATCCAAATAAAAAAAGAGTGCGACGCGGAACTCCGCGAGGTGGAATACTCTTGCCAACTATGAGACCATGGAGACCTTATGAAAAATACACTGAAAGTGCTATCGACCAGTAAATACGGCTTTGGTGTTAACCCAACAAAGACTGAACTGGTACTATTCTCAAAAAACCATCAGATACCTCCAATTGATCCACCAAAACTCAATGGTTTTCCACTAACCATCTCTAATATTGGACAGGAATCTTAACTGGAAGCAAAGACACTTTATACAGAGAATAAAAAAAGCTACAGTTGCACTCAATGCATGTAAGAAAGCCCTAAGATCATGAGACAGCTTTATAATGCCGTTATAAGACGCATGCTATTATATGGAGTCCTTTTGTGGTGGCCATAACTAGACATCAGGATGGCGACACCTGAATTTGTGGCAAAAAAAGAAAGCAGCAAAATGGTTTTTCAGGAGGATCTAAACTATCAAGCTCGATCTAAGACTTTAACATTGAATATAAAAACAAAATCCGGAGCAGACAGCAAAGGGAAATGAACTTGGTACTAAGCAGTAACAAGGCAAAGGAAATCTACACAGACAACTCCAAATTAGCCAGTTTCTTATACAACCGAACATTTCTGGAGCACTGAAAACCAAAATCTCAAAGCTGACAATTTGCAAGACTTTTGGGATATGGAGTAACCTCAACACCTTTCAGTTCGCGGGAAAATCTTTGGAAAACCACAGCCATCCTCGACATAAGCAGGAGTAATCTAACTAACCTCATGGGACACTGTGCTTTGACTCCAGGACTACCATATAACGACTACTGCGGCAGATTTATGGATGAAGAGGAAGAAGAGATACCCTAACATCGACCCTGAAATGGTCCAAATCTAGCCTTCATAGGAAAGTAAACCATGGGAAATGGATGTCTGAAAGAAAAGACTTTTCGTCCAGAAACCAAACACACTTTTGTAAATCCAGCACTTGTGTGTTCGAAAGCACGTTACGCAGATACTAAGGGCCGAACTCGTCAAAGTTGCCAATGACTTCCAGCTGTTAAAATATTCAGAAAAGTTTGCTATTTCATCATGCAGAGTTTGACGACTCAGCAACGTGAATTTCGTCATAAAGTTGATGGCTTCAGGATGCAGGCAATTCGTGGCATCATTGTCCCTTGAGCCACCAGCCAGATAGAGAATGGAGTGAAATAAAGAAATCACAGTAGCCTTAGCAGTCAGTAAGGAATAGAATCCAAAAGACTTTCAATTCAGCGCCAATCAGCTGAATCGGAGATCGACAAAAAGTCGACCCGGCTTATTTTACGGCTAGATCCTTTTAAAAAGTACTGATGCAATAATTGAACATAGACGAACAGAGCGAATGCCGTGAGTTGACTGGAAATATTGACCGGAGATCTGGAGTTTGGTCGAAAAATCATCTTCTTGACTAAGCGACTTTTTCAAATGGACTCTTTGAATCGGTTCATGGCATGGCGGCATCGTCGGACCTTATTTCTTTCAAAATGAGTTAACGTTTTCGTTGCCGTCAATGGTCGCAGATATGGAGTGATTTTAACCGACTTTCTGTACCCAGATCTCGACAACATCGATATATCTGGGCTGTGGTTCCAACAAGCTGAGTATTCTGACTTGCCTCGTAAAAAAAGAGGATGTATTAAATAAACGTAAATATGAATGCAGTCATTTACAGGCTTTAAAGCAAAGCAAATCGAAAACAAGAAAAAGCACATCAGCAGTGAATTTCGAAATTTATCTTAAATCAAATGATTAAGTACAAAATTCCACGTTATCTTCAGTTATTAAATTTCTAAATAAGCTTATATCCTTCACGTACAAAGCCAATGCTGAGGTGACAGACAGACTTCGAAGCCCCTCAACTATACAAAACCTTATTCTGAATTTATTTCATTTCTTCACATTTCAAACTCTTTCCAATCGATACGAGTCTCTATCTTGAGCCGCTCCTCAGAGTTTCGATCAAACTTAGATCTTCACAAATGTCACAAATGCCATGTCCCTGTTTTGTAGAGTTGATGCATACCGCAGCTGTATTCGCCCATCACAAAGAACGAATTAATCTCTCCATTTTGCTATCATCCATCTAAGTAAGCCATCTCCTCGTTGACACCTGTTTGCTGGCATTGATGGCTCTAACGGCAAACAGTTGATATGAATCACACAGTTCCCGCCTTAGAAGCAAACTGCTCCACATAAGTACTTATCACAGTTGATAGACACTTCATTAAAAGCCAGTAAAATGTGCAATAAACCAGCAAACAAATTTGTCTTTCAACCTTAGCACCTACTTAAGGCACAAAACGATAATTGATCTCGCGCAGCAGAACCAGCAGCAGCAATTGAAAAACGGTTGCCAGTTGTGGCAGAAGTGCCACTAGCCAGCCGCCTTTAAAAGAACTCGGCTACCCTAATCTCCATCAATCAATGAGTTTCCTGGTTGAACATCGTCATTTATCTCTTCCACGTCCCACATTCTGCCAGAATTGCGGAAAGTATTAGCCACCGGGAATAGTCAACCCAAACCAAACTCCAATTCAACAAGCCCACGATCATGGCACGCTACGATGTGGACGCGACTAGGCTGTTCCTTATAATTCCACATAATTACGATGGGGCGTTCATTTTTGTAAAATAATATTCAATTACACGTTACTATAGGTTACGAGTGTATCTGACGGATACGCGGAGCACAGCACAAGGTGATGACAACTTTTTGTTGCTCCTTTTTTCGTGGTCCAGTCGTTTGTCTCTCTACAGCAGTGTTATCAGGCCGACCGCCGAGCGAGCAAAAGCGATTTTGTCCAGTTAGTCACTGGAGGCTGACTGACTTGAACCCCCATGTAGTTTGCTGTCAATATGATAATGACTTGCAAATGATGGTATAATGATTTTGGATTATGGCGCGAGCGATCCCCGATGGAACCTGTTAGTGGTCGTGGTTTTTATGAGACATGTGAAGACGTTTATGCGCATGGCAAGCATTTGCAAGTGCGTTAAGATAATTTTCGAGTCTCACTGTGGACAAATGGCTTTGAACTGAGGGAATACGATCGCTGTCACGTCGTCGCCATCGGAAAGCAAAGATCATTGAACCCCATGACATCTGTTCATGACTTTGTACACATCAATTAAGCTCGTACTTGAAAGCTAGTCAGGAAGCTGTTCCACTTGATTTAATTAAAGCTTCAAATTCCGAAATAGATACAATACGCACTTGTACTTGTTGGCGTCTAATAAATTCTGATCAAACACAGTTCAAGGAGCCGAATGATGACAAGCGACTTGATAAGCAAATCAAAATTGACATGATGATACTTTTTGGCAGTTTCCCAACGCCCAATGACATAGAAGAGTCTAGAATTGACATCTTGTCAGAAGTTTTAATAAATCTGCCGACAGGCTATAGAACCGGCACTCAGGCACTTCGAAATTTTGATGGTACTCTTCACACCATTCCACAGGGAATTGAAGCAGCACAAAGGAAAGTGACAGGACACGGTGAGAACCCAAATCTAGGCAACGAAGTAGTGCACGGCGAAGCTATCAAAAATCAGAAGAACAGAAGGCTGCGGGCCTTGACTTTGTAAATGTAGTGATGAGGTCTGGGAGAATGAAGGCATGCTCGACGACTGTTTGTTCCACACAAATCGGACAATTCCAGTGTGTGGCCTTCAGCCCTGCAAATCAATGGCAGACCATTTTAACACTATATCAAATCCTGGAAAAGATCAACGAGTTTCAAGTCGATACCCATTATCTATACATCGACTTCAAGGCCGCGTATGACAGTATAAATGCTCTACTACGACACAACGTTTTTATCCAAAAACTTTGAACCACTCAATCACGAAAGGCAATCCACTGTCAATCTTTTCTTGGAACAGATAGTACGACGGCCAGGTGTCGACACGGAAGGTACTATCCTTTTCAAGTCTGTTAAGCTTCTGGGAAACGCAGATGATTTCGTCAACATCGTTCGGTAGGAAACCGTTGCCACTTCAGTTTGTAAAAACATCTAGGATCCAAACTCCAAACACAAAGTATGAAAATACAGCTCTTCAAAACACTGATTTTGCAAGCCCTGATTTATAGAGCCGGTTGCTAAGCGAGCAAATTTTGGGATCCTTCGCAAACTCTATGTTACGAGCCGTACAAAGATGTGGATACAGTCCGGAGGGCAAAAATCCGTCGACTACACTGGCTCGGCGTCATCGGTTGAATGGACAACAATGCTCTAGACAAGAGAGCTCAGGACTGTCGGGGCTAGAGCGAAGTTCTGTCTCAGGCTCTGATCCTTCCAGGACCGTATTAGTAACTTAGTACCTGCTTCGCTTGCAATATAACCCGGGTTGGACCTGGAGCTCAGCCAACAAGTTACTCCAACAATCTCGATCTTTACCCATCTGTCTAAAAAAAAATCACGCAACGAGGATCAAAAATCACCCGAACGATTTTTCTCTCAAAGAGGCCAACAGACTTTTCATCTTCCACAATTTTGAAAAGAATGATAAGAATATTGTATTATGTCAGATTGATCGTTCGAAATAGTTTTTATTGCTTAATTGAAAAAGTAGAGTGATTCTTTGATTGAATTTTGATTTGATGAAGTTTCTCGAATTTACTACGGACCCTGGTCAGGAAAAGTCCTTTATTTTTCTGCTTGCAGCACACATATTCTTCTTTTTATCTTCAACCACTTGGAATTGCACCATTGACTGTTGTGCTATACTCGTGGATTGAATGCAACTCGCTTCACCTTCGATGTTGTGGATATGAGGAGAGAGAAGTAGCGGGGATAGCTCGCGTGGCATGGGTAGAGGACTCGCTGCCAATTTCGGATGTTCACTTTGACCTGTTTCATAATTTTCTTGTGTTACTTTGAACTTGATCCATGCAAAAGCTGGCTGACGATGAACATGTAAGCAACTCGTCTTTGAGATGTTTGGACTCAGATATATGGACAGCTTTTGAGGCTTCGAGTGTCCGCTGGCGATAAAAAGCTAGAAAAACACTTACAGCCCGCTTCTTCGGCGCTTCTGCTGCTCGTACGATCTATGGATGCGTTTGTGGAATTAAATAACGCCAAACTGGAAAATGACTACGAATACGATGAAGAAGATGAAAAAGCAGCAAGAAAGCTGCTTGGGCCGAAGAGAAGAAGCACGGATCCTCTGCACCGAGGGAGTTGTAATTGACAACCCAGGCGATTGGGCAGATTATTTTAACCTTGCTTATGAAGATGCTGAAATTTCGCTGGACCGGTGTATCGGAAAAAGAGCAGATGGAAGTGCCGTCATGTATTCTGAGGTTCAATGGACCGTCACAAACAGAAGCCAAATATCCTGTTAAGTCATCGTGCTTTAGCCTAAGCTGAATAGCTCTCTTTCACTTAGCTCCAAGGTGCCTGCTATCAGGTATGGAAGAAGTTATCGCCTTCTTCAAATCCCATCCGAAATTAAGTACAGCCCGTATGTGCACTTTAGGGTATACCGTATTCAAATTTTCTATTGACCTGATAAAATTTGTGGAGACTCTAGGCGAGGTTTCACAGCGGCGTGACCCGAGCACAGCTGGCAAGACTGCTTCATTAGCGACACACGAGCACAGCTGGCAAGACTGCTTCATTAGCGACAGCGACTCTCAGAATCGTGCCTGAGTGACAAACTGTCCCTCGCATAGTGTCGGAGTAAAGTACATCAGAGGACGACACTCGATCTTAATATCGGCATAAGAATGCCTGGCATGCAGAAAATCAACCAATCGGCCGGGTGTCGAGCTAGTAATTCATCGAATCCCTCGATGTTGTGGACATCAGATTTATTTTGCCAACCATCAAATGATCTCAGCCGAGGGATACTACAAAGTATCGATCTATGCACCATTACTAGACTTTGTCCTCACAGATGTGTGAGAAAAATTTTCAGTTGAAACCTTGAACGTCTTTCACCTTACGAGCTTCCATTCCAGAAAATATTTTTCAGACTTCTGGTGAAGACGATAATGTTGTCAAGTCTCTCCTCGACGGCTCTGGGATTGCTTCCTGATGTCTATGAAGGTACTGTTCCGCTTCTACAAAGAGATGAAATTTCGCTGTTGCGTGAGAAATGGATGCGGGAAAAGGGGCGGGTTTTTGAGCAAGGTCCTTGAAACTCTTCCACTGACAAATGCACTTACTGAGTGATCATGCTCGTCATTGAGGCGCCTTAAAAAAATTGATGGAGGTAGAATATTATTAACACAACACAAATGACAAAATCATAACGAATTTCTCGGAAGATCGTTAACTTTCATAAATATAATAATTTTAAAAAAAAATTATTAGAACTCATTCGATTTTAATTAAAAGTTCTATTTCATTTTTTTTGTCAGAATTGCCTCGGGAGAACCAGAAACCAGTTCTGCAACTTCATTTGCATCATTTGATTACTCTTTCAAAAAGGTTATAAATGTCACCAGTACTCCGATAAATCATCAATTAGTTGACCTACAGTATTACAAACTGTCTGTGATCTTCGTGTCTAGGAGGTCTTGTCTCAGCAAAGAGATTAACGGAATTTGCACCTTATTCCCTGATCGTATAGCAAAAAAAAACAACGAAAATGAATCACAATAAAGCCTTCAATATGCTCTGTATTTTCCAGCATTGTTCCGAAAGATTGCTGCTTGAGATTTATCTTTGCGATTATCCAAGAGCTTAGATACATGACAATAAACCAACAACAGAAGTTTTTCAGACGCCTGTTTAGTAATTGGATCAATTAATAGGACCACGGCTTTATAATGGATCACGTTCTCGACGTTTTCGAAAATCAATGCAGCGAGTTTGACGAAATTTTAGAAAAAGTAGACTTTCGAAGACGCCATTTATGCAGCAGCTAAGCTGTTATGGTATTAAAATGGTTACTTTACAAAGAAGATGGTTTTAGTTTTTGTCAAAATTGAAGATACTTTTAAATATTTCTAGGGAAAATCTGGAAATGTCACATTCCAGATCATTCCCTACATGACCGTGCAAAAGCCTCAACCTTTTCCGAAGGTGTTTCGGACATTGATAATTGTTTAGGGATTTTTCTTTCATTTTCGATTTTCGAGGTTCTATTGTAAATAACGATATCTACAATACAAGATACTACATATCTTTCATTGGACTCTGCCCATGTTGCGCTTGAAACCTAAACACATCTGAGTTTCAAACACTTGATACATAGCTTTTCAATTCTTCTAATAATCTATTACCTGATGTGAGCAAAATCCATTTTAAATGTAGTCGTAATCCTATGAATAGTCGGGAATGTATTGTGGAAGGAGTACGTCAGGTCGACACTAACATTGAACACCATTGCAGAGCTGTAATATTCAAAACTTCAAAAACAAGACAAACAAATGCAGTTGGGTGGCGTTGTTGTAGTGCTTATTATATCGGCTTAGTTCCTAATTCGTGTTTTCAAAATAGTGGTTTGTGTAGATTGTGTGTAGATGGCTCTGCTATGGAGGCATAACACTCGCAGCGGGGTGTTAACCTAAATCTTCCAGACTTTCCAAGTACATATATCAAACTTATGACGAATAAAATCCTGCGATTTAGTTGAAAGCTTATAGGTCGGTATAAAAATTCTCCGTCCCGTTTGGGGCTCCACTCACGGAAGTGATTTGAAACCAAAAACATCTGACAACCATCTTTCATTCTTCTCCTTATTCTTTCGCTGGCTCTGTGCTTCACGCATTATAAGAGTATTCATATTCTCTTGAAGACCGAGCCAATTATAAAAAAAAATGTAAGCATGGTGCCAAACTATAAGGTTAACAATGCAAACCTACAGAAAGAAATAAATCATTTTACCAACAAAACAGCAATTGAAAGGTTCCAAACCGTCAACTTATGTCGCATAAAACCCATCGAATTAAGTAAGAACTAAAAAGTCAATATGAAATTTTCCATACTATTTCGGACTCCAACCATGGAGCAATTGAAGTCAAAATACACCAGAGTTTCAAACCGTACTTCTCCTTATGCTTCTACGCGCTCCGAGCATGTTGCATTCACAGCATCTTATAAACAGTTTGCTGTTCCTCTAAACAAAAACAAAGAGCATAAAGAATACGTGCATCCTAGGCCATCGCGAAGCCTCAGAGTCCTGTGCATCATCACCAAGAGTCGGCAAGTGGTAAAGACCGTTTCTCCAACCAAAGACAATTTTAAGTACTAGGCCCCATATTTCGTAGGCAAACACCAATTGAATTGCAAATTGCCGCAACTTTAAACGTCTAATATAACTGCAAGATGCCCCAAGATTCCACTTCAATTAAAATGTCCAAGCAATTAGCTTAACGATTTTCCGGCAAGCAATTATTCAATGGGTTTTCACATCCGGATTACTATTTCAGAGCACTTAAAAACCTATAAAAATATCTAACGACACGCAGTTAAATATTCACACAACTAGGAAACATCATCATTAACTGATACGATAACGATAATAATAAACGAAAGCTATCTAATGTCCAATCTAATCCCATACATCCGTAATGTCAATACCATAAAGAACCCATCATTTTGCCAATAAAAGTGTCGACAGTCGCATTCCGCAGAGCCTGTGTAACTACATAACTACAAACTAATTTTACAAAACAACCCAGATGCTAATCTCTTGCACAATATTTGATTCTAGCCGCATAAGTCTTTCTATTTGCGGTTGGCCCCGCCTGGTAACTAACCAATTTGTCCCATAAAATAACAAACAAACCCAAGACTGTATCGAATAACATCGCTGCTGGCCACTGTAAAGCGCTGGACGCGCCACACAAACGCATCCTGTCGAACAAGATTCCTCTTCGATTAGTTACCTAACAATCTGGTGCAATCTCGCATTTGTGTCTCTATTTCAATGGCTCTCAGAGATAGCACCATGCTGAACGCATAATTTGCAATTTGCATTCGCAAAAGATGCGTATCGCATAAATACCCCTCCCCATAAGTATCTTATCACGAGAAGAGGTGAGAAAACCGATGCCAATTGGTGTGGATGCGGCTGCGACTGCGGAGCTTCATAATTTGTCTAGAAATTCAATGCACTCGTGCTCGCCGATAACCACCGATAAAATATTCACCTCACAATCGATGGCAAATAAAACCGTATCGAGTGTATCTATGCGAGATACAAGATTGCGATAAATCACGAAATTTAATTAACATGATCGGAATGTTTCACATGCACTTTTCGTGTATCAGTTTCGACAATAAAACTTGGACACATCAAATTAGCTGGTAAGTGAAACAAAAAAACAACAACCACATTGACTTTTGGAAACGGCAAACGAATTCGAAAACTCACGATCGAATTCAGATTCGAAGCGTCTGCGCGTGAGCGGCGGCGGTGGCGGTGGCGGTGCCGTGTTATCGGCACTTTTATTTCCATTCATTACGCGTTCGAGCTATGCGCTGACATTAATGGCGATTGGAAAATGTTTTATTGCGATATTAGGATGCCAAAGAGCAGTATAAGATTTGCATGAAATGAATTCCAGAATTCGAATTTCATGTCGACTAATGAACATGATAAAAAACATCATGCGCGCTCGCTGCATGCATCATTCGCTGATGGAGTCAAAATTCTTTCGTTTCGTCGTTTACGCCCAACAAACAAAAGAAAAGTTGTCAAATTTTTCAAAAAAAAACAAAAAACACACTCATTTATTGTCAAATGATCGTGCGTTTAATTCCAACAGGCTTGAAGGATGTTTTTCGTGCAATCACTTGGTACGAGGTGGTTCCGTCATCGGAATGAAGCGCAAATATTTATTCGAGTGATCCAAGCAGCAGGCAGCCAAGCCTACAAGATTATAATCGATACACTTGGCAGTGGACCTTTAATCCTATTGGCCTTCACCAATCCACTGGTCTAGACGGTATTCCGCCCGATGAGATTCAGCGATATTGCCAAACCATATTGTTTAGGACGCCGTTGTCTGGGGCCTCTAGGGATACCATCAAGAAATGGCGAAAGCTCTCAATAATGGGACCGAATGGGCAGCCACGGATGAGTCGAAGTGAAGTCCAATATCTTGGGATTTGGCTGGACCAATATCTCCATTTCAACAAAAATATAGATGCGGCTTTTGCAAAAGCCAAAGTTGCATTTGCCTTAAGAAAGAAACTGTTTTATAGCCAGCAACTCGATGCTAGGGTAAATGTTATCGGCTTCATCGCCCTCATCCGGCCTATGCTCGTCTATGGATGCCCCGTGTGGTTCAAGGTAGGAGCAAACCTGCTAGGGCAATTAACTCGGTCAACAGTCTGATCTCCGGGGCTTTTTACCCATATGAATTGTATCACAAAAGTGCTTGTCTTAAGGTTTTTATCCCCCCAGAGGCTTTCCTCTACTTAGACTCGATAAATCTGATCCAGCATAAGCGGTTCCGCTTATCTTCCACATTGCCCGACGAGTTGTGGATAAGCGACTCAGCTACGAACAAGACGTCGCCGATAGTTTCGCGTCTTCGGTTCAGTAGGGCGATCTCAGGCCGCGTTAGTAAAGAAGTAGAACGCCAGCACCGACAATTCTGGTGGCTGGCAGGACACATGGAAGGAGCTTTTTCGTCGCATCCTTCCATCGACGAGTAGCCCATAAGGGCATTGTTGGCCGACGTCTTTATGGTAAAAAAAACTTCTGACTTAAATAGGTCAAGGTACTGATAGAAACATTTTGTTATTCAAGCTAGTTTTAAGCTATTTTGTCTGGCACTAAAAAAAATCGGTATTCCTCCTATTCTTCTGAAGAGAATTTCTCCCTCACTGTCAAAATCATTGCGTACGCTTTTTCATCTGTCAAACTCTTCTGGTCTCTTCACGAGTAGATGGAAAACATCATTTGTCTAACCTGTCACCGAAAAGTATTGCATTAGAAACAATCTTTTGGTCTGCAGGATTAAGAAGAAAGTATTCAACTATCGACCAAATATTTCCTTTTATAAATATAGCAGATTGCTTTAAGAACAAGCTTAGAAAGCTGTACGCATTTTTCGTAGATTTACGGGCGGCTTTTTCATTCCACACCACATGAAGCTCTTTTTTCTAGACTCTTTTATATCGGACTCTTTACAAAATTCATTAACGTTTGGAGGGATATATTTGAGAATAATTTGGCGTACATTTAGCATGGGACCTCAACGTATCAGAGGAGTTCGAGAGCACAAAAAAAATAATTTCAATTGGTCTAAAATTATTGAATCGGTTTTTAATTAAAAAAATCGTCGGTAAGTAACCAACCAAAAAAAGATAAAAGAGATTTGCGAAAGATTTTATTTTAGAATATCCGAACTGGCCAAAAACCATTACGTTATATTTGGTGACTCAATCGATTGCATAACTGAAGCCCTTAGATGGCGGAATCTGATGGCAGTTTAATGAAATCTATTTATTAATTTCTCAACAACACCAATAATTTTATTTCTTTTATGGCGAGCAAAGGCAGCTCTGTGGGTCCACAATAAACAGCACAACAAAACATTTTAAAACGCGAACACAACAATGTTAATCGAAAAGAAAAAAGATTGTAAGCAAAACCTATTAACTTCCCATCAGGAAGTTCTCTTTAAGGTCAATAACGCACGCACATTTAACATTTGCCAGCGTCGCCTTACTGCAGTAAACACATCGACAAAAGAGTCAAGATCAAAGATCATCGACCAAATATTGGGTAATTTAAGTTAAGTAATTGCGGGTTTCACTCAAGGATGGCTTTATTTAAATTTTTAGGTTTGCTAACGTTATCGAAATGTCAAACACATTTTCTCATTTGATAGTTGGTACTTCAACTGTCAAAAGGTAGCAAAATTTTTGATCGGTTTGCACGATTTTGTTTGGCGTCTGTTGAAAAATGGAAAATCAAAAAGAACATTTTCCTTT
The DNA here is from genome assembly GCA_963555765.1 of Orthonevra nobilis. Taxonomy (NCBI): domain Eukaryota; kingdom Metazoa; phylum Arthropoda; class Insecta; order Diptera; family Syrphidae; genus Orthonevra; species Orthonevra nobilis. The sequence continues at coordinate 53,427,925 of OY743227.1, forward strand.
TATTTATCCCGAAAAGGAAAAAATGCATCGTAAGCTCACAAAATGTTATGTGCTGTTTATGCTGACGAAGCTTTAAAAGAACGGCAGTTTCAAATTGGTTTGCCAAATTTCGTTGTGGTGATTTTTCACTTAAAGATGAAAAACGCTCTGGTCGTCCAGTTGAAGTTGATGACGACTAAATCAAAGCTGATGTTGTTTGAGCTGGTTCACCACCACGCAACCGAACGATCAATTCAGATGTCTACATTGAACAACTACCAAAATTGAAGAATGTATGAAGAAAAGCGGCCTGAATTGACAAATTGAAAAGGTGTTGTATTCCATCATGACATCTTTGGTCATTCGGCAAAAATTATTGGAGTTTGGTTGGTTTTGGTTTTGCCACAGCCACCATATAGTCCTGACCTTGCACCATCGGATTTCTCCGATGGTAAAAATATCAATAATAATGATGATGTCAAATCGTACCTGGTTCAGTTTTTTGCTGATAAAAACCAGAAGTTTTATGAACGTGGAATTATGATGCTGCCGGAAAGATGGAAGATTACAGAATAAAGTTATTTCGTTCCATGAAAAAATTGCCTTTTATTTTCTAAAAATTACTTGCTTGCTAACCTGAAAGATTGTGTAACATATAAAAGTAAATAAGCAAATTTATTGTGGATAGGTTTCTTGCTTGGGAACTGGGGTGAAAAACTTAGTCACTGTCAAACCAACCATCAAACAAAAAAAAAATTTGTAACGAAGTGAAGTGGCGACTATTATTTGCTGGCAAAGGTAGCATAAGAATAAATAATCGCCATCATTCTGAGTACTTAAAACTCGGAAGCCCACAACGATTTCGTGGCTCACGTAGCCCGCAACAAGCTCACTTAGAGGACCAAAGAAGATCATTCTCATTCACATAAGCCGATGGCATACAACAAGAATATTTGGCGACTTCATCACTGACGAAATGGTTCAAGTCCTGTTATATTTTGAAGAGGGGAACTCTTCAATATCACCGTTACACAATCAGTTCAACCTAAATCCCAATTTCAGTCAAGTGTAGGGATTCGTTTACAAGCCGATCAACCCACCATTCCATCAGTCACAGTATTTCCACCTACAGAGAGGGACTGATGTGCTATCAAGAAAAGGGTATTTGTAACCCCTAAAAAATGCTATTCGAGATTGCAAAAGCCGCGAATTTTTTACATGCGTCAAAAATCTGAATAGACTTATCACGATAAGGACAAGGCGGACCAACTTACCTTGACGGATCAGAGGCTAAGATAAAAATGCTTTCCAGCCATGATGGTCCTGAGCACGCTGCTTTCAGTTGGTAAGTTGGTTAGACTAAGCTCTCTAGCGTCCGCAATTGATTGACCTCTGAACTGAAGGTTCCCGTTTTTTGTGGCTTGGTTTCGAAGACTCTCTTGGCTGGAGCGTTTTTGTCCATTCTCTTGATGTAGCCGAGCCAGTTTAGACGTCGGATTTTTGCGGTTGACGGCATATATTATGTTTTGTCCGCACTGATTCGAATACCCAACCGGTTTGCCTCTTCTTCAATGCTTCAATGCTGCTATCGAGCAAACCGGAAATGATCGAAGATGTCGATATCGTCAGCGTATCCCAGACGCTTGACAGACTTGACAAATGTTGTACCTTCCGTGTCGACACCTTCCTATCTTACAAGCTGCTCCCAGACAAGATTGAAGAACTCACATAACAGTGGCTCGGTTTCCCGAAATCCAAAGCAAACCGAGGATTTTTTGGATCCAAACTGTACGGTGCATCGTATATTTTCGAGCGTTGTTAGACATATTCGAATGAGCTTTCCTGGGATCCCGAATTGAGTCATCGCGTTGAAGAACTCGGGACGATAATGCGGCAATCAATAGATGATGGTTATCGACTCGAAAGTCGTAGGTCTTTTCAAGGAATTGGAATTGGCGTAGTGTATCCGATTTGAGTGAAACGAAAAGGCTTAAGAAGTACTGTTCAAATATTTCTACAATTCCCTGTGGAACGGTTATAAGAGTGTCTTTATAAATTCGTATAGCCTTCGCCTATAACTTTAGCCCTTTTACAAAAGCTTCTGGCCAGATGTCGATTTCACGTCTCTTCTGTATCCTTAAGCTGGGAGACTGTGATCACACATCCCATGCTGCTCTCGTTTGTCGTTCCCGTGTTTTCTTATATGCCTAGTCTGTTGACTTCTTTTTCTGCGCGCATTCGTCATCATTGTACATATTTCGTATCGGGGCTAGTTGGTACCCTAAGATTGAAAATTTTAAAAGGGCAAGCATTGACGGCCAATCGGTCTGCATCGAACCGGATAACGTGGAAGATTGTGGGCAGCGCCCGACTACTATGTTTGAATGCTTTAGAAGCGATGTAGAGAAACGCCTCTGAGGAACGACGCCGATAAGGCGCACAAATCCACAGCACAAATCAATTCGGGAGAATTTACCGGAAGTTCAGGTTGTTGATCGAAGTCATTATCCCTGCGATATGCCTCCGGATAAGCTTAGTTAAAAAAATTATTCTTTCTGATGTGTTATAGGACCACATTCCGATGAATTTTTTTTACAAGAACTCTGTTCTGTATAACCAAAAAAAAAATTCCTGATGCATTGTCTTTCAAAAACCCAATTTTTTCAACTTCGCGAGCCAACCATATCTTTTGTTGAAAAAATTTAAATACAATATTAGACACACCCTGTGTGTCCTTGCATCTTGCATCATTCGTGTTCCTCTGCGGGGGTGTAAATAAATGTTGCAACAATTATCGCATACGATTCATTTCATTGCCAATCCATGCTAACCTCTTACAGTATCAAAACACCTCCATCCACTTCAAGAAATAAACAAGGACCACCGCCAGTTTGTTCGGTAAATTAGTGTGCGAAATGTATACCACTAGGTTAAGTTCAAAACCCACCAGCAGTTGTCATGCCAGCCCTCGCCCGCTAGTCACACTAATTGCAGAGGCCATTGGCCCCATTCTAATTGAATCTTGCATAGTTGTAAGCTTTCGTGGAAACCAAACAAGGTAAATATTCCACAAGCAGTGGATACACAACCCTCAAGCAAACCAATGCGGAAGTAGAAATAGTCCTAGTCCTCCACTTTGTTTTGTTGTGCGACATTTGTTTATTAATCGAGGACCCCTCTTAATCAATTGGAAAATTAATCCCTTCCAGACATTGATGTTGAATCACGTGGACAAGTTCAATGGCTTTTGAATCCAATTAAACGACCGATGCATTGAACACGGTGCGATACGAGAGAGAACTGGTGAGATGGTCACATCTTTTCAGAGGAAAAGCGTGGCGAATCCCATCAGCGTTGGAAAAACCGCCGACGCATAAAAACAAAACAATCACACTTGAATGGAGTTAATTATCGCATAGGAAATGGCTAGCTCTTAACTTGCCTAGTTAGCTTCTGTTGATTCCTTGTGCTGGTGTTGTTTCGGTTCGAGGTTGTTGTAGAAAATGTAAGCCCACTAAATCGTCGCATGTCTCAGGGACGAATCGTAAATGAGACGTATGAAGAAAACTTGGAATTATTGGTAAAACGAATCTGAAATGTTGTCTTTCATAGTTATTGAACGCTTTCGGGATTCCCAGAAGAACTTGTGCCCGTTTTCTCATATTGACGATAAAAATCTGCGTTCATCGTTATAGTCTAACATTGACTAACTTTGGAAATACCATGAAATAACTCTGAAATTATCATCATTACCATAAACAAATTTACGAACTCGAGATTGGCCTTGCAAGATGTGCTTTCGCCGCTTTGAGGTTCGAAATCTTGGTCACTAAATTACACTGTTCTCCCAGTAGGCTGCTTCCCGTACTTTTGACTTTTTTGAACCCATACTAGTTTATATTCAAAATATTATCCACATCCTCCATAAATATTTTTATGACACGGTAAAACTGGCGAATGGGGGTCAGCATACAAAGAAAGTGTTTCATAAAATCGCAACGCCTTAGAGTAGACACTGCGTTTCATGGAACAACTTAACAACTTTTTAAAGTATGCAATCATTTCGTCGACCCAAAACAATGTTAAAATTCGACTTCGAAGAAAAGCAAACAAAATTCTGCAATTTTTTTTTGAGAGGAAATGTCTTCGAGCATGCACGGGAATGTACAGAAGCGCTCATTCCGACTTTCGGCATTACGTCTCCAACAAAAGACTATTGGATGCTTCCGGCGTGTCTAGAATTGACAATGTCATTCTAGACCTTGCGAGGAATCATTTTGCGCGGTCGAGTAATGTTATTGAGAATGAATTCATATCGGGTTTATTTTATCCTAACCCTGGGTATTTTAGAAATTCATTGATAAGTGGACATATACCACCTGAAGCATTTCTTTATCTGGATGCATATGGCTATCTTTCAGACTCGAGTAATGTCCCTATCATATATCATGCTGCTAGAAGAGCAACAGATAAACGAATCCTCCATGTGCCTGCACACTCAAGCGATGAAAGCAATATTTGGAAATACTGCATGAGCGTACCTGATAGAGATGTAAATAATGACAACAGGTCAAATTTAAATAAATACTGGTGGCTAGATTGGGTAGAAGCTAACAATTAGGCAAAGTTAGGTTAAGTAGTTTTATCTTAGTTTGTAGGTCTTTGTTTTTTTTCGTTTGTTTTTGTTCGTTCTTTGTTAAAAAATATATTATTATGAGGAGTTTTTTAACCTCCACCTTTTCTTCTCGAAAGTAAATTATATATAAATTATAAATATCACAAAACAAAATATGTTCTAGTAATTTAGTCTAAGTATATATTATAAAATTATAAGTAATGAGAGCCAATTTTGAGTTGGCCATTTACGAAAATGTAAATTTATTGATTTAGCGTTTATCTTGTTTCTCGTTAAAAAAATTGTTAAAATTATGGTGGAAATAAACAAGTTTGAAAAAAAAAAAAAAAAAAAAAAAAAAAAAAAAAAAAAAAAAAAAATTCTGCAAACTTGCGGAACGAGTGAACGAATGCAAATTGTGGAACGAATGTCATAATGTTTCTACCCAACCAAGCTGGTTGGTGGAGCGCCTGTCTTTTAATTGATTCAATTCAATTGATTCGATTCTTAGAGTGGTAAAGTTTTTCGAATCTGGTCCGGTCACCATTTGCAATTGGGATCAAGTAAATGCCGCTTTGACTGGATTGGTCGACCAGCGATAGTATTCTGACAAATGGGTGGCGTTGTTGTAGTGGTTGTTGTATCGGCTAAATTCCTAATTCGTGTTTTCAAAATTGTGGTTTGTGTAGATTGTGCGTAGATGACTCTGCTGTGAAGGCATAACATTGAAAACGGGGTGTTAAGCTAAATCTTCAAAATTTTAAAAGTTCATATACCAAACGTATTTCGAATAAAATCCTGCGATTACGTGAACGTTAATAGGTAGATATAAATATCCTCCGTTCCGTTTCGGGCTCCACTCACGGAAGTCACTTGTAACCAAATACATTTGAGTTCCTGAAACCACTACATATTCTATCATTCTTCTCCTAAATCTTCCTCTCGCTCTGTGCTACACTCACTTTTATATCAATAATATCCTCTTGAAGAGCGAGCAAATAATAAAAAAATAATAAATAATAAAATATATAAGGAAATCCTTAGACATATATTCACCTTTTACTTTGAGCTGCTCACATATCGCTGCAAAGCATTTCTTAATTCATTTTCGAAATCGGCCACCATGAAGCTAGGAATAGATTTAAACATATCGGCCTCTATGAACTGAAATGCATTCAAGTACATTTGTTCCATTTTATTATTCATTATTACATAAATGATTAATCCTATATTATAAAGCACTCATTTTCATTTTCATTGCATTTTTATTTGTTCAATCAATTCATTTCCTTACGACTTAGACAAAAATGTTTTAAGCTAGCTTAATAAACTTAACTATGTATGCAATAACTCACTGTGATCGAAGCTAAACCTTATAAACAAAAAATAAAGTCTTTCGACTTATAACTATTTTTTTATCTTTAAATTAAAATTACTAGTTGAAAATTAAGAAAATATTTATTGTTTGAAAGTAAAAACCTAATGCATGGACTTTTTTTTAATTTTTAACGCCTAACCTAAAAACTTAACCTAATTGAAGTAACATTAAAAACTACTAACTTCTAACTACTTAAGCCGGCAAAGATCAACAGGACATGCTCTATAACTGCCTTAAGGGCACCAAAGATTACTTAAAGACGACAGAGATATAGTCTTCGTCCAACCATCAAAACTGTTTTTGTTGCCTTTCGACATCTTCTCTGTCGCGGTCTGATACCGCCCTACTGAACCGAAGAGTCTCCGACACCTTGGTCATAGTTTCCTCGCCCGTCCACAGCTTTTCGACCAACGTGGAAGACTTACGATATCGCTAATCAATTTTGAAATAGAGAAACGCTTCTGTGGGAATAAGGCCGTTAAGGCGCACTGTGTTCTGGTGCATATCATTGGGGTAAAAAGCCCCAAAGATCAAGTTGTTGGTCGAAGTCATTGCTCTTTCAATGTGACTTCGAATAAGTTTTATCAGAAAGTTATCTACTCTGATCAGGTTGACTCCGTCACTCCGTTACTCATTACTATGGAATTTTTTGTACTCAGATTCTAAGACATGCCCTAAGACATGGTCTCTCGAAAAACCGAATAGAGTTGACTGCTGTGAAACAGTCTTTTTGTAGTATATATGTTTGTTAAAATATAGATCCTAAGGCACCTGACAACACTGCGTCTCGCCAGTGGCTGCCCGGTTCGTCCAACGATAGAGACCATTCGCCACTTCTTTCTAGTATTTCTAAAATCCCCAGACAACGGAGTCTTGAACAGGTCGCGCACTTTTGGGAATTGATCTTCAACTTCCAATCTTCGCAATATCCCTGAATCTTTTCGAAGTCACGTTGCAAAAGACTAACGATAACCTCGATCTTCCGACTTGACTTGTACGCGATCAACTCATCTACGTACGCTTTTGAGTGGCGGAGAGATCCTACAAGATCACTTGTGAAGATCCTAAATAAAATCGGCGAAATAACTACACCTTGTTGTAGAGCGTTTTTAATTTCAAAAGTCCCAGCAATCGTAACACTGCCATTTTTCACAATAAACCGTCTCCTGGTAAGCATATCTAAGATTATAGTATGTCCAGCAGCGGTTTGCTTATGCCGAGCTGGACTAACTTGAAAAAGAGCCGCTGCAACCATACAGCGACAAAGCCCTTCTCCCAGTCAATCAACATGGCAACCGTGCATTGTTTCTTACTTTTGTTCCATTGGATATCCGATACCAGTTTGGACGCAGCATGTATGCAATCAGGCCCCGCTCTGAAAACGAATTAGTTATCAGGAATAATATTCTTGTTCTCAACCCACTCGGCCAGGGCTCTATTGATCACTTTTGTGCACTGTGCGTTGGATAATGTGCATTATTCAGCAAATTGTTAAACAGGATGGTGTAAATGTTTACCGCTTCTAGAGGAAGGTGTTTAAGAACAATGTTTGATATTTCGTCGATTCGCAGGTCGGAGTTGTGTACGAGAACGCGATTTTCCAAGATATGATTCGGACAAGTGCTAACATTCAACTTATACACATCTTGGGACGTCGCACCTATTACTTCAACTTTCTCCTGAGGATCTTCGATCACAAAAAAGTTGCCATCTTCGATCGCTTCTACTGGATCTATACCAGCTGCCTGAAGTACCTGTTCGTTGTCCGCAGTTCGGGGGAGCTAAAGACACGGAGGCTCATTCTGATTTTTTCTTCGAAAGAATTTATTAATTTTTGGGAGCATAATAGGGTTGCTAACTTTAACAGACCGAATTTGGGTATTCCAATGCGAGTTGATTGCAGTACGGTAAATCTGCTGAATTAATTGCTGTAGATTTTTAAGCTGTGACTTCAGTGTGACTAACCTCCGAGTTTTGCGAATCAGAAAAACGTGTATACAGTTTGAGTCTCGTTATATTAGTAGCCTACTCTTTTGGTGTCGTCCATCCGTTTGAGGTAAGTGTCAATCTCCTCGTTCGACAAGTTCCTATTGCATGGTGGGTAGAGCGATTTCGAGGAGAGTGCTCGCGTCATTGTTCGGGAAAAGCGTTTCCCCGCATCTTACTGTTATTGTAAGAGTGCGTTTGAACATACTCCTCCAATTCCGCTCCAACTTTCGTTGGGAATATCTACTACGGCACTGAAACCGATTTGGTCACTGTCATACACGAATGTTTGAAGATAGTCAATTGTCTGTCGGTCCATGTCGGTCAGCTGTATTCGTTCGTAAAATAGCATAAGATTTATAAAGGAGCTCCTATGGACGGCCTTCCCATGTTTTACGAATCCTCTTTGACTCTTTGAAAGTAATCAAATTTGTAAAAAAAAAAAAGGTTTTGGGTGGATAAATTCACTGTACAACTTAAATATATTTTTCCACTCTTCCTTTTCACACAAAAAAACTTGTTCAATAAATAATAAAAAAAGGAAACTTTTTTTCAAACTAAACTTTTATAAAACCCAAGAAAATGAATTTATAAACAAAAAGGAACAATTAAAAACAGGGAAACTGTAGTAAAAGGGTTACTCACTCATTAAAGCTGAATCCCTCGCTGTCCTGCCGGTATGCAGCACGTTTCGGGAACGGTCACTGATTTTATCATCAATCAAAAAAATTCACTTTCTTTTACTTAACTCTTATAAAATTTAATATAATAAAATTCTTTAACCAAAAAAAATGTTAAAATCGTTTAGCCAAATTTAAAAATTTTCACCCAAAAATTTTTTTTTCCCATAATTCCCGGATTTTCTGACCGCCTAGGAATCTTGTCACCCCACGGTCTTTCGTCCAGTTTTTGTCTTTTTTGTTGCGTTTATAAGTTTCTTTGTTGTGTCTTGTATGTGATGTTAGTGATCTGCAGTTGAAAACTAAAAATTTAATTAATTTTGAACTTTTTTTATTGGAAAACTAAAGGGTGATTTTTTTAAAAGCTATAGGAAAGTTTTAAAAAAAAAAATCACATAAAATTCAGAAAAATGCATGAAATCTTTATTTGAATCGATAGTACGGTCCATATTATTTAATGTTTGAAGATTATTTCATGCAAATGTTGACCTTGACTGCGCCTCAAATGGTCCATCCGCTTAGTCCAATTTTGGCATACTCTTTCCATCATTTCGGCCGGTATCTCACGAATAAATGCTTCAATGTGTCAATTGAAGCGGGCTTGTCTGTATAGACATGAGCTTTAACATAGCCCCACAAAAAATAGTCTAAAGGCGTTAAATCGCACGCTCTAGGCGGCCAATTGACCGGTCCCGAACGTGAAATAAAATGTTAACCGAACTCGCCTCTCAATAAGTCCATTGTTACGCGTGCTGTGTGGCATGTGGCACCGCCTTCTTGAAACCACATGTCATGCAAGTCAAGCTCTTGCATTTTGGGCAAAAAAAAGTTGTATATCATCTCACGGTAGCGCTCACCATTCACAGTTACGTTACGATTCGCATCATCTTTGAAGAAGTACGGTCCAATGATGCCACCAGCCCATAAGCCCCACCAAACTGTGACTTTTTCTGGATACATTGGTAGCTCTTGCAATGCTTCTGGCTGATATTCACTCCAAAATCGACAATTCTGCTTATTTACGTACGCATTGAGCCCAAAAATGAGCTTCGTCGCTGAACACAATGAACGGGCGATGAACTTTCTTAACAGAGCACGCATTTTGATAATAAAATTCAATAATTTGCAAGCGTTGGTCGTTTGTAAGACGATTCATGGTTAAATTATGGACCAAACTGAAGATGTTTGCCAGTGAAACAAAACACGAAACGTGCGTCAGCTGTTTAAACCAGTGTTGCCAAAAAGATAATAGCTACCCACCCTTTAGATTGATTTTATTTTAAGAAGTGAAACCGTCCCTTTTTTTGAGAGTTTTTTCGTCATAAAATTCAAACCAACCTGAAAAATTTAACCAAAGAGTTTCAGGTGAACTTCCTGCACTCACGTTTCGAATGAAACCAATTTGGATTCGATAGCTTGATTTGTTCTCGCAGAGCATGATGTTCTATTTACGCAGAGCCTGATCACTTCGGAACCTACTCAAATTTAGTTTCAAAATACAAAAAAAAGAATTGCAAAAGGACTTCAATTTCACAGATCAAACTGATCAAACAACGAAATTCCACCAAAACATAAAGATCGATATTTTATTTAACAATTTCGAAAATTAATTTGTTTACAGAATCCTGTCGAATGTCCTTTCAACCACAATGATTCCATGTCGCCAATAATGCTCATGTTACATTATGTTTAAGGTCTTAAATTAATTGTCCCAACATAACCATTAGCCTGAGCATCCATTAAAACTGATCACCGTGGGCACTGTTTGTTGATTGATAGCGATTCCCAACTCATCTAAGGATCAACAGCTTAATGAAAAAAAAAAATGAGACAAAACAAATGTTTTCCATTAGGCAGTGTTTGTGTGTGAAACATGACCCACCAACCGCACTTGAATAGGATATACTGACCGGAGGGCCAAGCCGCCAACATGCGGTTATCTTGTTATCGCCGGTTGAAGCGCCAACTACCATTAAGGACCCAACACATTTATCTGTCATTTAATTTACACAACAAAAGGCGCACAGGGACATGCTCGACGTACACAAGTCGATCGTCGATGAAGGAGAGTACCTCAGAAGAGGGAATGCTTATGGTTTTTATTGTCGTCAGACAAACGGACAACCCGATGACCCAATCGATGGACCTCGCACGGGTGGTCCTCTCCTTTGCAGTGCCGTCCACTTCTTGTGTCAATGTGACATTTTGGTGGCGCAACCATATGCGACCATGCCAGAGAGAAGTCTGTCCTCCATAAAGACCACAGTTTAGGTATTTTTAGATTATTTCCAAGGCCTACGAGCAATGAATGCGCCTTCCATGCCGGACTGATGAATTTATGTTGGATGCGTTTTATTGCTCCTAATTTAATTGTTAACCAATGTGGGAGCGGGAATGTCCTTTGGTGTTTGCTGCCAGTGACAGAGGTGGACACCAATTTAAATAGTGTAGGTGATATTTATTTATTGCTTGTTTTATTGGCAAAATGACAAAACATTTTTTTTGAATGCAGCCACCCATAGTGTGAGGCACGAAAAGGAGGAGGAGGACATCTTCAGGTATTCATACGTTGACAATGCGTGGTTACAATCGGCAGCAATACAACAAAGTGTTTCTGATTGATTTACCATTTGACAACTTAATGTTTGGTGTTTGTTAAAGGATTCCTTCGGAACAAAAGACTTGACAATGGAACGTGATTTTATGGCGTACAATGAAAGCGAAAGTGTTCAGGATTTTATTTTTATAGACAAATTGATCATAGTTTGAATCGATGTCAATTAAGCTATAAATTTATAGAAACCCTCTTGAATTTATTTTTGTTATTTTTGTGGGTCATCGGAGAACGTATATTTTAAAGAAGGCAATGCTTCCCAAGCTAATTATTTCTCAGTAATTATTTAAAGAACACCTTCTTGACGTCCACGATTCGTGGTGGCAAGTTCGAGTTGTCTTCATCCCTAAGATGGGTGGACGTGGGCATGATAGCACAAAAGATTTGAGGCCAATTAGTCAGAGTTCATTCATTTTGAAGGTTTTTGAACGAATCCTGGACAACCACATAAGAAACTCTATAGTAGAAACATCCCTGTAAGAATCCCAAAACGCATGTTGCATGTACATGCGGGCCTGACGTCACCGAAAAATCACGCATTCGGGTTTAATATTCGTATCGTATGTCGTTGCATGCAAAAAATATGAGGAGTACACGGCATGTAGAATTTGTCCCAAAACGTCGCAAGTTTCCATGCAACGGTGGCCTCGCATGGAAATTATTCGCATGTATTTTTGCATGCGTCGTGCGCACATGCTGCGCTAGTACACGACATGCAGGGCGGTTGGCATGCGTAGCATTCTTAAAACAAAGAAACAGCATGAGCGGACAAATACGATCACTTGCTGGGTAATCAAAAAACCTGATGGCATTTTGCGATCCTCGAGCATTTGTTCTTCTGACCCTCTTGTGCTGACTGAACGCGATCAGGGTGGGTTTAGGACATTAGGATGGAGACAGAATGGATTTATTTTTCATGCTTTTTGTGGGCTTGATGTTCAGTCAAAACAAATTTTGTTTGTTAAAAAAGATTTTTTTAAATGGTCGATCTACATGAGGGCAAACATTAAATTTTCGTCAATCTGATTTTTCAAACCATGTCTACTTCTTTTCCATATTTGCCAACTCTCAGCTCACCATCCGAAGGCCCACTTGGTTTCCTTTGCGAATGAGGGTCCCTCGGATGATCTGACCCTTTTAAATTATACATTTTATTATTTAAAGTATATTAATGGACTACCGGTTGAAAATGGCGTTTCTTTTTCAAAAATCAATGCTTTATTGAGAAAAAATAGATACACTCCTGTGTCCAAAAAATAAGGTGACATTGTAATTATTTTGAAAATTCTTTATTTATTCTTCTAAATCAATTTCATCCCCTTTAAAGTAATCCCCTCCCGATGCAATGCACTTATGCCAACGGATTTTCCAATCTTTGAAACACTGGTTGTAGTCACTTTCCGGGATGGCCTTCAGTTCCGTCTTCGCTGCGGCTTGAATCTCCTCTATCGTATCAAAACGGTGTCCCCGGAGCGGTTGATTTTTGAGCGACTCTGGCGCGGTTTTTTGGTCTCGGCTCTCCTTTGGAACGATATTAGCTCGATTGATCGGTTGTTTCGGGGTCGTAAGCATAGATCCAAGTCTCATCGCCAGTTATAATGCGTTTCATGACATCCTGGTAGTCGGAAAGCATTGTTTCACACACTTCAACGCGACGCCTTTTTTCCAAAAAATTCAATGTTTTCGGTACCAGTCGAGATTTGACGCGCTTGAGGCCCAAAGCATCCTTCAAAATGGTATTGACTGAGCCTTTCGATAAGCCAACTTCATCAGCAAGGTCTCTAATCGTTAATCGATGGTTTTTCAACACCAAATCTTTGATTTGTTGGACGTGATCTTCATCGGTTGAGGTTGATGGTCGCCCAGAACGCTCTTCGTCTTCGACACGTTCACGGCCGGCTTGGAAATCACTATACCACTTGTAAAAATTTTTTTTAGACATAGCCTCATCATCAAAGGCTTTCTGCACCATCCTCAACTTATCCGCAGCAGAAAATTGATTCCGCAAACAAAATTTAATGCAAATTCTTTGCTCAATAAATTTCGACATCGCAAAAAACGAAAAACTCACTTTTAGCAGCTCACAAAACGACGCGTATCTCAAACACTATGAATATATTTGACATGAATATATTTTCACACAGATGTCACTGACATCCTTCGACGCGCGCAGTTTAAATTCATATGTCACCTTATTTTTTGGACACAGTAGTAAATTCAATATTCAAAGTATTGCCCATCGCTAGCCACACATTTTTCCCATTTTTCTGGCAATTCATGGATACCCGTTCTGAAAAATTCGACCGGTTTGGCCGCAATCCCAAATCGATCCATTTTTTGACATCATCGAAAAGACGGAAGTGCTGGTCAGCCAGGCAATGTTGCATCGATCGGAAGAGATAGTAATCGGATGGCGCAAGGTCTGGACTATACGGCGGATGGGTTAGGACATCGCATTTTAGCGTTTCAAGGTAAGTTTTGACGACATTTGCAACATGTGGCCGAGCATTGTCATGTTGCAAAATAACTTTATCGTGTCTTGCGACCGTTTCCGGCCGTTTTTCCTTCAGTGCTCGGCTCAAACGCATCAATTGTCGTCGGTAGACCTCACCTGTGATTGTTTCATTCGGTTTTAGCAGCTCATAATACACAACACCCTTCTGGTCCCACCAAATGCACAGCATAACCTTCAGGCCATGAATATTCTGAACGGCCGTCGATGTTGAGGCATATGGCCCGACGTTTTGGATTATCGTAATGTAGCCATTTTTCATCACCAGTGACGATTCGATGCAACTTCTTTTTGTGGCGTTCAAGCAGCATTTCGGACATGCAAAATTGGCGTTCGACGTCTCGTGGCTTCAATTCATACGACACCCAATGTCCTGCCTTTCGGATCATTCCAATTGCTTTCAAACGATCGGAAATGGTTTGCTTAGCGGCGCTGAGTGATTTTTCAAGTTCTCCTTGCGTTTGTGACGGATCTTGATCGAACAATGCCACCAATTCATGGTCTTCAAACTTTTTCACCTAGCCGGGGCGTTTTTTGTCTTCGGTGTCGAAATCACCATCTTTGAACCGCTTAAACCACCGCTGACACATTCTAACGTCTATAGAATAGTCCGGGTAAGCTTCGGTAAGCAATTGATGCGCTTCGGTTGCTCTTTTCTTTAAATGAAATGAAGCGTATTAAAGCTTCCCGCAAATATTGTTTTGATGGCACGAATGTAGACATTTTACGGCTTTACAAAAACTTGTGTGTTTTCACTAATGACCAATAACCTAGACTGAAATAATTAGACAATGACATGAAGTTTCTGATGTGACAGCTGTCATGGTCAAAATTCACCTCAGAGTAATAGATATGAAGTTGTCTGCAATAACGACATTTTCAACCGGTAGTCCTATATATTCTAAATAAATAAACAAATAAAGTTCCACCCAGCGTTCGAGGCCTTAAAACCGTATCTGGCTGAAGCAACTGGGGGGGGGGGGGGATTGTCATTAAGCATTTATGATTTCGATATTATTCTTTTGATATTCATATTTTTGTGAAATATATGTTGTGGGAATCATGGCCCAAAATTGTTTTGCTGTCCTATGAAAAATTCACATAGAAAACGTCGTACTCGGAGTAATTTAATTTTGCTATGGAAACCCAGAATTCGTACGTCTTAACTTCAACTTGTGGATCGAACAATAAACTCTAGAAAGTATTTATGACCGACACATTAGAAAACCGTGAGATACACATTTTAACTGAAACTCGTAGGCATTTGTAGGGAGTCAATCGTAAAAATATGAATATAAAATTTTGCCAATCAATATAAAGTTAAAAAAGTATTTAAGTCGTCAAAAACGAAAGCTGAATAGTATTTCAACAAAATAAATCCATTGTGCCCACGTCCTTATACTTGAAACATTCTACTCCTGTGAAAAGCATGCGACGTGACGAATACGTACACTCGCATGTGATGTTTCCATAACATTGAACGATGAAGTGTCGCATGTTGTCCGAAATCACATGCTGCTTCCTAGTAAAAGTCACATTTTTGCATGCGATAAAGGCGTAACATACACTCACATGTATATGCGAGACTATATTCGACTGTCACATATATGTGTAGTACGCGACATGCAAACTCCATGCAAGTATTGTGACAGATTTTGACGTCAGAATGACATCATGCTCGCATGTAAATGCAACGATTTCCATGTCACGATAAGACATAGAGGGGGCCTACAATAACGTTCATAATGAAGCGATACTTGAATCCTTAACCGAACTAGGTATGGAAAACTTTCTATGTCAATGGATGGTTGCCATGCTAAGCACGCGGTGCATTGAAGCAACGCTAGGTAAAAGTCTTATAATCAAATTCGCTAGCAGGGGTACACCATAGGGCGGTGTTATATCTCTTCTTCTCTGGCTTATTGTCATAAACAACATAGTAACAAAAATAGACAAAGATGGTGTAAAAGTAATAGGCTATGTGGATGATATGGTGATTTTGGTACCTGGGCTTCAAAATGTGGCCCTGGTATCAACTCAAGCAAATCGATACTGATGCTCTTCACTACTAAACCCAAGATACCCAACTTCGGTACTGATGCTCTTCACTACTAAACCCAAGATACCCAACTTCCCGATCCCCAGTCTGAACGATCAACCGCTTTCTCTGTCTACCAGCGCTAATTACCTTTGCATCACTTTAGAACGTTGATCAGAGAATTAAGAAGGCAGGCATAGCTTTTTGGGTCTGCGTATAACATTTGGCAAAACATGGGGTCTCCAATCAAAGCTGATTGTATGGAAGTATACAGCGGTGGTTCGCCCGATTCTAACATACGGATCACCAGTATGGTGGTACAATGTCATTCAACTAAGCCAGGTATAGAGAACAGCATGCAAGGGCACCACAGGCGCTCTGCGATCGACTCAATCAGATGGATTTCAAAACCATACGGTCATAGCAGTATAGTTGATCTTATACCAAGAGATTTGATATCATCACCAACGGACTTTACGGTCACTAGAATTTATCTATCAAACAACTTTGAATTTGAGTGGGCAGATATGCAAGGATTATAACTGGAAAATCTACACTGACGGCTCTAAGATGGGCGGCTGAGTCGGTGCGGGTGTGTTCTCACAATCTCTGAACATCTATATATAGCCTATAGACTGCCAGACTATTCCAGTATTTTCCAAGCCTGAAAGATGCCATATGCATTGATAGTCAAGCCGCCATCAAAGCTATTACCTCCTTGTGCTCACATTTAAAATTAGTGAAGGAAAGCCGAGCTGAGATAGCGTCGTCAGAAAGTCAGCCAATTTCACTTATATGGGTAACAGTGACAGGGATCTTATAAACCTAAGATGGGCCAGACTGGCGAACCGAATATGGCCAGAATACAAACAATCAAAAACAAAAGATCTCGCCGAAGGAGAGATGACATTGCTAGACTCAGTCTGCAGGCAGTCTGCACAGAACACTGGCCGATTGGAGATCATGCCGTGAAGCTTGACTCCCACACAACTCACATTGTCGCAGCTCACTCACTTACTTCTCTTGCGTCTGTCACGCTCTTTCTGGAACTAGATAGTAAGTGCTTGGTAGACCCTTCATCAATTCAATTGATAAGATTTCTGCTAAGGATATTAAGGAACTAATGTCCTTCTTAAATACCTCAGGCGGGATTTAGAGATATCTGAAATACACCTCATAAATATGGAAACAGAGCTGTGGCATTAAAACGGCACATAGTGCTAGTTAGGTTCTCACTGAACCACCACGTTTACCTACCTACCTACCTACTAACACATTCTTGAGCACAGTTATGACAACATTCCTAAATCAACAATTTTGCTACACTATTCATCCACTGCTCAGACTTTGCAATCATCTTTAAACCGAAAATTTTTAAGAAAATCCAGCGGAATGTTTTTATAAGTTTCCTTGAATCTCATGAGGGCTTTATGCTTGTGGACCCATCGTGTTCCGTACATCCCAAGAAGGCTTTGAATTTGATTTTTCAAATGCGTTGAGCAGAATTTCTGAAGTAGGAACTATCAGAATTCATCATGCCAACGCGGTTTCCGGACACTTGCTAGTGAATATGAATTAGCAATAGCAAGATCTTTATTCACAGACCTGGCGTTGCAGCGCACCAAGGATCCACCAGGTAATGAAAGAGTTGATGAACTAAGTTCCGCACTCGACATCTCGGAAGCCTCGTAGGTGCATATGCCATTAGGACATTTCCGGGAAATTGATGACTTCAGGTGGGCTCAACTCAACATTTGCACAAAATCCAGGAAAACATGGCCTTTATATAATTGAAGACGGATTGATGATCTTCTTAGTCGGGCCCGCACTGACAACGCCAGAATAATAGCTTTTATCACAGGGCACTGGCCGATAGGAGACCACGCAAACAGACTTACTGCCCGAACACAATGATGCAGCAGCTGCAGCTGAACTGCTTCGAGTTGGTTAACTTTTAACTTTTTCGGGCGGCAAGTGACAGATAGGAAAAACTGGCGGCTGTTTACATATTTTACAAAACGAAAAATGGAAGACGACGAAGTTAAGGAAATATTGTGGAATTCATGCCATCCAAGGTATACAAAAACGTCCAAATGCGAGTCGGACTCACGCACCGAGGGTTCCGTACAAACCTGTAGGTATATAAGTAAAAGTTCACCCATCACGAGAATCGAGTCATAGTTATGGTATTTTTTAAAAAAAAAGGTCTATTAATCGTTTTAGTTATCATTCATTTAATATTAAAACAAATCATTTATTTTACAATATAATAATTTTACTTATAATATTATAATATTCAATAAGAGCGCTTCAAAAGTTTTTTTTAAATAAAACAAGAACGGTTTCGGATATCAATGAAATCCTTTATTCATGTGAAAGTACGTTTGATGCCATTATGTATGGAACTCGATTTCTTTTGCATGGCCACCACGGGCACACTTGCAGAAGTCCAGACGCTGAACCCAATTTTCGACGGTTTTCAAGCGTATTTCAATTTCACGTTCGATATTCGTACGCTGTTCATCAGTTCATCAATCGTCGCTGGCTTGTTGGCATAGACCATAGACTTGACGTAGCCCCACAGGAAGTAGTCTAACGACGTCAAATCGCACGACCGAGGCGGGCAAGCGACTGGACCCTTTCGTGAGATAACACGTTCTCCTAACTTGGTTTCCAATAAATTGATTGTGACAATCGCTGTGTGGCTTGTGGCGCCGTCCTGTTGGAACCACATGTCCTCCAAGTCCATATCATCCAATTGGGGCAAAAAATTTTCGGTTATCATTGAACTGTAGCGATCCCCATTCACAGTAACGTGCTGGTCTTGATCATCACGGAAGAAGTACGGCCCAATGACTCCGCCGGCCCATAAACCACACCAAACCGTAATTTTTTCGGGATGCAATGATGACTCATGGAGTACGTGTAGATTTCTGCCTGACCAATACCGCATGTTTTGTTTATTGACGGAGCCATTCAGCCAAAAATGAGCCTTATCGCTGAAGATGATTTTTCGATGAAAATCCGAATCATTTTCAAGTTGTTGCTCAATTAAATTCACGAACATAAGACGCTTCTGGTGGTCAAGCGGCTTCAGTTCTTGCGTCAATTTAATCTTGTTAGGAAGCAGGCCAAGATCTTTTCGCAAAATTCGCCACAACGACATCACAGAGATGTCCAACGCTTGAGAGACACATTTGGGCTTTCTGCAACTGAAGCCTCAGCGGCAGCAATATTCTCGACACTACGGGCACTTCTTTATCTCACTGGCACGGGAACATTTTGTACTGTGCCTGTGGATTCAAATTTTTCCACTAGACGCTCAATTGTTGATCTGCTAGGACGATTATGACGACCATAAATTGGACGCAGCGCTCTTAACGTTGAGGCCACTTACTCCGATATTCGGCAGTAAATTTTAATAATTTCGACTCGTTGTTGGCTCGTACGTCTTTCCATCATGAAATTGCAAACCTTACTGAGGAGAAATGTCAAAAGAGCGCTAAGAAATATGGTAACTGAAATTCCTTTGCTAGCCGTGCAGCAGCCTTGCAAAATAGAATATTGTAGGAACAATACAAGCAAGCTGTCTGATAATATGTATGACAATATAATAATGTAATATGACAAGCTGTTTGAAAAATTTTGTTGTGTTCTCCACATGCAATTATTTTTTAAATAACAATTTAAATTTAGAATTTGATTCCCTTGCGAGTGACGATTTGCGGAAATTTGCGACATAAACAGCTGAATCTTTTGATTGCGTTGGTTTAGAAGTTTGATTTTTTCACAACTCCAAGGGACAGTAGACTTGAGTATTTGATCAGCTTGATACCTCCACGCGTTCCTAAGAAAAAGGGTCTTGACAGACAGATGGACGGACAACAAAGTGATCCTATAAGTAGTTCCGTTTTTTCCTTTCGAAGTACGGAACCCTAAAAATATAAAAAAAGGAACAAGAGTAACAGACAATTCCAAACAGCTGAGTTTGAGTTTTGTTTACCGACTCTGCTCCGAGCAGAAAAAAGCAAGATTTCTTGCTCCTACAGTCCTACTTTTGGGGTAGAGCAGAAGTAGAGCAGACTGTCAAAATCAGCTGTGAATATATTTATTTGAATAAAAAATTTCACTATTTCGTTGGTGATCGATAAGTGCGGTATGTATGGTGATGTTTTTATCAAATAAGCTTGTTAATTGACTTCATTTTCGTTTTTAGAAGCTAAGAAAAGCAAAAAAAATGATGCAAATTGAAATCAAAAACAACAACGGCCAATCCGTATTGGTGGAATGCTCCCCAAATATGAGACAGAACTTTGAAAATAGTTAGTAAATATTTTAATTGAATTATAAACTTCAATCATTCAATTAAGATGAAGATTGAATCTATCGGCAATATCCCTGTAAGAGCAAGCCTCATGTCCAGCGAACCAAAGAAAGAGCGCTATATGCATTTCTGCAGAAAATGTTTTGCGGCTCTCCAACTTGGTATATATAGTATACTAGATGTTGAAAACGCGTCCACCAACTTTATGTAAAGCGCTCGAGATATGCGGAAGTGCGCCACAAACTCTTTATCATTGTAGGAATCACTGGTGTTGAATCACTGGACCAACTAATATCACTGCCACTATCAGTGTCCAACTGCAGCTCCTCTAGCACAATTTGCTGAATTTTACTTGAGTCCATATTCACACTTGTTAATTAATATCTGAATCGATACTTTCACTTCCAAAATAATTCTTAAAAGACAAAGGAAAATAATTTTGACAACAAACATATGGGTTGCTCTTTTCTGCTCTGTCGTAAATCTGACATTTTGCTCGAATATGAGAATTTCTGCTCAAGATCTTCGTCGATGAACAAATTTGACATGCCGTGCGGTATCATTGTGGGCGAATTTTGTGAATGCTGCTCCGCGACGTTTGACAGCGCAGCACTTAAGCGACTGCTTTACTTCAGCGGCTATGCATTGTGTTCGGACAGTAAGCATTCAATACAATACACACTGTCGCAGCTTTAAGGACACTTCAGAAAAGGAGACACTAATTCATTTTCTGTGCGACTGCCCAGGGCTAGCTTGGGTAAGACAGCAAATTTTAGGCAACCTTTTTTTCCGAATCCCTCGATGAAATGTCCAATAAAACCATAAAGCAACATTTTTACTTTCTTAATGCAACACGATGGATGTAAGAAAACTGTTATAACTTACGTAATTAAACACAAAACAAAGCACATTAATGATATATTAATTAATTCGATTTGCGTCGTTTTGTTCTGGTCCCCAATTTAGAATCAATTGATTTGTTTTTAAAGATTTAAAATTGTTCAATCTGGCAATACTGATAGCGCAAAAAAAAACTCATTACAGATTCGAGTTCACGTTACGTTTTCACATGACTGATGACAGACTCTAATGTTGGCTCGCTCTTAAATTTTCAGTCTCACATCAACTATGGCGCTAGCTGTTCGCTTAGCTCCCCGTGTCGTGTTATTTTCGCAAAATTTCGCACAAATCAATCGGAATTTCGGGAGTTTTCGCAATGCCAAGGCTGCTCCGAAAGCCTACCTCCGCACTTTGTGCATCATCGGTGGCGGAATAGCTGCCGTCACGTGTGCATCGCTGCTCAAATCGAACCAAGTTCACGCGTTCAATATTAAAAAAATGAAACCCAGATCCAAGGTATACACATATAAGTACATAAATTTGATTTAAGAGAAATTTCCAAGTTTTATTTTGTGTGGGTGTTGTTGCTATTTTAAGCACGTTTCTCTGTCGCGTGCTCTCTTGGGTTGTTTGTTTACGTTTGTTGTCAGTGCAGCTGTCAGAGTTTTGGTCAAACAAAACAAAAAAACACATTTTTTTGTGAGTTAGTTTCGCCGGCAAAGATTATAAAATTTGTGACTTAACTTTTGAGCGGTTCAAGTTCAATGCTGAAGTGTAGGCTTATCAGCAGCGGCAGTTGTGGTTTCCGTGGCACGTGCCGCTCATTATCAGGCAAAACAAATGAATTGACGAAGTTTCGTATCAATTTTAGATGATTTATGGGAAATCGAGTTTGTTTTTTTGCATAATTAACGTGAATCGTGTGATTTGGGCTTAAAACTGGTTAATCAATTATTCAACTTTAATCAACAGTGACTGAGGAGCTTCATGGAACTGGTTTACATCATTTCGATGTGCTAAGGCGTAGAACTTGGAATTCCGCAAACCAAATGAATCATCAATTTCGCAATGCGGAATAAGTTTGATAGTTCTTGGCAATCGTTTCTTTAAGTTCAACACAAACATCTATTGTGTAAATTCTACGAGCAGATCGATAACGACGCGGAAGAAGAGATAAGATTTAAGCTTGCAAATCTCAGTTCTAAACAAATGTGCGAATAAGGAAGTTGACAGTGTGAGACAGTGTCCACAAGTGAAGCCTACTCGTCCATTCACCTGCCTTTGATAGGTTCTTATAAAAACTATAATGAAGCTTATCAAATCCTTTACGCCCGATATCTTTGTGTCTATACTCCTGACCGTAGCTGTAGCTCGCCGTGTTTTCAACATACACTAGTTTATGGCGGACTTTATTAAACGTGACTATCATGCGCACCAAGTCTTTGATGGCTGTTCCTCCCCAGGTTTTTCCATTCTTAATTCTAATCACATACATTTTTCCCTATTCTGCTTGATCTTGTAATTATCGCTAACACATCAGCAGTTCTTGTCTTAGATCAACTGTCCCTGGCCTTTACTTCAGACCATGACTTGCTTTATCTTACATATGACAAATAAAGGTTAATTTTTTTAAAGCTATAGGAAAGTTTAAAAAAAAAACACATAAATTTCAGAAAAATGCATGAAATCTTTATTAAGATCGATAGTACGGTCCATATAACTTAATGTTCGAAGATTATTTCATGCAAATGTTCACCTTGACTGCGCCTCAAATGGCATACTCTTTCCAACAATTCGGCCGGTATCTCACTAATAAATGCTCCAATGTTGTCTTCCAATGCGGGCTTGTCTGTATAGACATTAGCTTTAACATAGCCCCACAAAAAATAGTCTAAAGGCGTTAAATCGCACGATCTAGGCGGGCAATTGACCGGTCCCGAACGTGAAATAAAATGTTTACCGAACTCGCCTTCCAATAAGTTCATTGTTGCGCGTGCTGTGTGGCATATGGCACCGTCTTGTTGAAACCACATGTCATGCAAGTTAAGCTCTTGCATTTTGGGCAAAAAAAAGTTGGATATCATCTCACGGTAGCGCTCACCATTCACAGTTACGTTACGATTCGCATCATCTTTGAAGAAGTATGGTCCAATGATGCCACCAGCCCATAAACCGCACCAAACTGTGACTTTTTCTGGATGCATTGGTAGCTGTTGCAATGCTTCTGGCTGATATTCACTCCAAAATCGACAATTCTGCTCATTTACGTACCCATTGAGCCAAAAATGAGCTTCGTCGCTGAACACAATGAACGGGCGATGAACTTTCTTAACAGAGCACGCATTTTGATAATAAAATTCAATAATTTGCAAGCGTTGGTCGTTGGTAAGACGATTCATGGTTAAATTATAGACCAAACTGAAGATGTTTCACAGTGAAACAAAACACGAAACGTGCGTCAGCTGTTTAAACCAGTGTTGCCAAAAAGATAATAGCTAAAAAATCACCCTTTAGTAAAAAACATTAAATACTTGTGGGCTCGTAATCATGCAACTTGTGTTATTCGTGACTTAAAAATATACTTATACAGCTCGACATGAGATATAACTCTGCGTTCATCTTCGACAAATTGGCATTTCGTATAAAAGTGAGGCTGTTTGTTTAATCGGTCCTGATACATTAAACGATCACTTTCTGTCGAATGGACTGCAAAACAACATGTTTCGATCCTCAACACCATTAATTCAATGATTGAGCTTTGATTTCAGTCAAGTAACGCATGCTGATGTAATTGTCTTCTATCAATTCGAAAGTGGTGCAGATGGAGTTCCACTACGATTGATAAAGTTGATTCTTCCCTTTATAGTCGGTGATTTATTTGAAATTATAAATTCATGTTTAATGTCCTCGAGGTTTCAATAAATCTGGAAATAAGCAAAGGTAATACCACAGTTGGCAATAGTTCTAAAGCTTATGCAGAACGATTAGCCTTTGAAAGTTTTTGAGAATTTTGTAGCCAAGCTAATTAGCTGTCATCTATAGCGTCACTCTTTACTTTATCCACTGCAGTCTGGTTTTCCAGCACGATACGGCAGCTCAAAGGCTATGCTCAAGATAATTAATTTCATCAGACAGAATGTTGATAAGGGTTATGTTTCTTTACTGAGCTGCAATGTAAATTGAATGAGGATTTTTCAGTTATTTATTTATATATGGACTCTTGCAAA
This sequence comes from Orthonevra nobilis, assembly GCA_963555765.1. Classification (NCBI taxonomy): domain Eukaryota; kingdom Metazoa; phylum Arthropoda; class Insecta; order Diptera; family Syrphidae; genus Orthonevra; species Orthonevra nobilis. The sequence goes on from OY743227.1 coordinate 53,452,118, forward strand.
TGTGCTTATGTTAAACTCAGCTAAGTCACAAATTATTCCAATATCCAATAAAACTTTGCACTTCAACTATAAGATATGGCTGATCATGGACTGGACGTATCTATGGGTGTCGAAGAAAACTATGGTTGACTGTTTTTGCTTTACGCCAATGGAGACTCGGCGTAGATTGGTTAAAGCCTTGGTCATCCTCTGTATAGAGAGCAATTTAGACTCTATACCAGTACAAACTTAAAGTTTCATTCAATGATCGAGTGAGATATGTTAACGAATAAATAAGGTATGATCATTTTTCTCGGCAGGCTACTTTTGTATTGGGGATAAAATTATCCGGACCATATCTTTACGAAAAATTGTCCTTCTTGCGAACTCTAAGAACTTTTAACATCGAAATACTTGAACTCATCTTGCCCGTTTTTTGTTCACACTGTGAGACTACGGAATTCCCTGACAACACTTAAAAGGTCTCGTACTGGATCCTGGACACTTCAAAAAAATACACTTTGAAACGTTTTCCAGCATTAAATAAATATATTTTTACTTCTTTTCCTTTTTTTATTAATTTATTTCTATTTGAATTGTTCAACTTAACTTAACTAAACACTACTTTCGTCTTATTTATTTATTTATATATTCATTATTTATTTATCTTTGTATTTCAGTTTAGTAAGTATTATGTCCAATATTTATTCACATATTTTATGCTGTTAAAAATACATACATACTTTAATTTATTTTATTTGTTTCTCTGTGATATTTATTTTTAAAAAGACCGGGTCTTGATGTACTATATATTCTCAAATGTAAATTCAAAAAAAAAAAAACTGAAACTGAAACTATCTTCTCAGAGTATAACCCCTAGTCTCGGTATTAGACCAAATGTTGGTACTCAAATTGGTCCTTTCTCCACCAAGTATTAACGATCGTATCTAATGAGTCGGTAGAATTGGGGCGTTAGTACCTGAATAAGGCCAATTTCATTCCTTTCACAAGAGCTAGCAATCGATATTTATTTTTATGGAGTTATTTTCTAACTACTTTTTTGATAAGCAGAAAATGGATTTGATTTTTGGCGGTGAAAATTTGTTCCATTCTTTCGACGATATCGTCAACTGTTGAAACAAGTTTAACCCAATAAAACTGTACATAGAACTATTAGCTGCGTTAACAGAAACACAAGAAATTTGGTTTAAATTGTGGAAAAGAGAACAACATTTCCTTTTCAATAAGTAGTAACCATTTGAAGAATTTATTCAGTGTATAAGGCGAAAACTCATGAACATTTTGGATTTCTTTCTTTTTTCTGCAGGCACGTCTTTGATCATTTTGACAGAGGTAGGCATTTTTCATATTTTGTTGCTTTTCAATGCCATAATGTGTCAGAGATTATCAATAGAGTTAAGGTCCGGCAAATAACCTGGCCAGTAGAGTGTGGAAATTCCCTTTTTGATCATAAATTCGTTAATCTCTTGTTGAGTAATATGAATAAAGGATTAAAGCAGAAGTGCACACAGAAAGTGGCTTACCATTTGGAATTATAACACGGAGCAGAGCTGTCTTGGAAATCATATCGCGGGTCTCTTTCTGAGAATCGCATTTCCATCGACGGTATCAAATGACTGTTCAATAATTTGTTTATATTTTCAAGTTAACAATTCTTTTTATGAAGCATAAATCTCTTATTCCGCAGTAAGAAAAACACAACCATATCATTTGGCCGGCAAGATTATTCACCGTTCACTGGAGGGTTTTTTATTTAAGCGCTCTCTTCGTCACACGTACAGGATTCCATCTGATCTGTATGCTCTACATTTACTCTCATCAGAGAATGTGACTTTTCTCCAATCAATTTCTTTCCAATTTTGGTATTTTTTCGTCCAAGCTTGCCGAGATTTCATCATCTTCGATGCCAATTTCAGTTCCACTTCACTTCATAAACTCTGCTCTGTAAATAGGTTTCTCAATGACACCCGGTGTTAAACTCGATCACCCGCCTCAGATGCCTTGCGAATCCTTCCTGTGCCTTTTTTCCGTTCAACTGTGCCGTTTTTTTTTTTTTTTTTGTTTAGTAACAAAATCTCTCACCAAATCCTCTGTCCTTCCTTCATCCACCTTTATTCGCTGGCTAAAGTCCTACCTCGAACAACGTCAATACAGATCCCTTCTATCCAACCCTATAATTGTTATATCTGGTGTCCCCCAAAGGTATCCATTAAGGACCCATCACCTACGTTCTAACAAATTTTATTTGGCTCTGATCTCTCTATGTTCGCTGATAATGTGAGAATCAGCAAACGCATCTCATCCCCTATTGATCTCATCACTCTGCAGAATGATTTGAATAGGTTCTACACATGGTGTTTCAAAAACAACTTAGGGCTTAACGTTGTTAATGTAAAGCTATGACTTTCTTCCAAAAACGCCTTCCATTCACCCACCGAATACAGTTTCCAATCTGTGATCTTGGTGTTCTTATGGACAAAGAACTCTATTTTCGTTCGCGCACATTGTTAATATTATAAAGAAAGCAAACATTTGTCAGACAGATTCACGAATACGCTAGCCAAGTTTGGTTTCCTCCAGAATTGAAGCTGTCCAACGCAGGTTTCTCCGTTTTGCTTTACGCATCTTGCACTGGGCTGATACATATAATTGACCTTACTATGAGCACCGATTAAAACTAATAGACTTTGAATCCCTTAAAAGGCGGCGCGAGATTGCTGATGTACTATTTATACATCAACTGCTCTCCGGTACAACCGGTTCTCCGTCTCTCCTCCAAATGATAACTTTTAAAACAAACCCCCGTAACCTAAGGTCAGGATGTCTCTTCCGACTCTCTCATCGTGCACTAACTATGGTTTCCCTTTACCAATGTCCCGTATGCTCCGCTCTGCTAATATAGGGTTTCCCAATAGGGACTTGACAACTTTGAATTTATTTTGTGAACGCACCATTTCACTAATCATCGGACTGTCATTGTCAATTTATTCAGTAAATTCAACATTTTAATCAAATAAATTTTAGTCTTCATATTCGTTGTGTGATGTTGCAGTGTCAGTGAGCAGCGGGTTGGACGAGGTATCGAAAATATCGCTCTCGTTCAGGCATCCGTAGCAAACGATCCAAATCAGTCAATTCCACGGAGTTCTCAAGAATTGGGCATCGCTCAGACCACATTATGGATTTTGTTTTGCACCCATACAAGATCAAGCTGACTCAAGAATTGAAGTCGATGGACAATTTGAAGCGACGTACGTCTACCGATTGGGCTCTGGAGAAGATGCGCCCAGATGATGAATTTCATCGCAAAATCATCTTCAGTGACGAAGCTCATTTTTGGCTCAACTGATTCGTCAGTATGCAAAATATGCGTTATTGGTCGGATGAAAATCCACATTTGCTTCATGAATCACCACTTCATCCATAAAAAATAACGGTTTGGTGCGGTTTGCATGCCCACGGCGTTATTGGGCCATATTTCTTCGTAGACGATAACGATCGTCACGTTACTGTGAATAGCCAGCATTATAGCGCCATCGATTATTTTTGGTCCGAATTGGAAGATATGGACTTGGACGACATGTGATTTCAACAGGATGGTGCTAGAAGCCACAGAGCACACTTTTCACCTTATTGGAGAGTAAGTTTGATGAGCGTGATATCTCAAGAAATGGGCCAGTCGATTGACCGCCTCGTTCGTGCGATTACACGCCTCTTGATCATTTTCTTTGGGGCTACGTTAAGTCATTGGTGGGAGAGCTCAGACCGAGTCATCGAAAATTGGGTCCAACGAATAGACTGCTGCAAACGTGCCCGCGGTGGTGATATGAACGAAGTCGAGTTCTATATATAAATGTTTTAGTTGCACTTCAAGCCGACAATGGTTTTTGAAATTTCTCAAATAGTTTTCGTTTTATTCAAAAAAAAAAAAGGGAAACCCTGTAAAAATCTTGATTTCCACCTTTATGAATCCTCCTTCAGAAACCATCTTTACACCAAACGTTTTTACTTATTTCAGTAACAGTCAATTTTCCCACTTCAAATAGTAAAATTATTCAGTCTTTTTTGGTCTTCGGTCAATGGTTCAAAATTTGACATGTTTCCGGAATTAGTCCACGCACTTAGAGGACTCCACGAGCCATCAAATCCTTGCAGACTCGAATCAGCTGCAAGCCATTGAGAAAGCAGATCTTGTCGCTGAAAATTAATATCTCGCAAAAATCGTTGTCTCGCATCATAAAAGAAGACTTAGGACTGAGTGCCTGCAAAAGACACACTCGGCACTTGCTTAAAGTCGCACTAAAAAAAAGCGCAAACAAAATTCAAAAGCTCTGTTGAGGCGGTACGGTAAAAATGCGCACAGACAAATTCTGTTCACCGGCGAGAAATTGTTTAACGTCGAAGAAAGTTTAAATAAACAAAATGATCGAGTGTATGTGGCGACATGTGATTCCAAGGGTTCAAAGAGGCCACCACCCCGCAAATGTGATGGTATTGTGGGGTGTGAGCTACGATGGCCTCCATTTTTGCGAAAAAGGATTCAAAACTTCAGCGAAGGCTTATCAAATTACTATTTTGGAAGACGTTGTTAAGCCTCTAAGCCTAAAAATGTTCGCAAAGAAGCATTCCAACAGGATTCTGCTCTAGCGCATAAGGCAAAAAAGATGAAAGGTGGTTTGAAAAATATTCACCCCACTTCATATCACCGGATGATTGGCCAGCTGGTAGTCCGAACCTCAACCCTTTGCACTACAAGTTATGGCCCGCTCTAGAGGGGAATCTCTGCTCTACCCATCAGAACAGAAAAATTGACTCTTTCAAGCGAGTTCTTGTCTTCGCTGTCGACAACTTTCCGATAAACGAGGTCCGATGATGATTGGCCAGTGCGTCTCAGGTCGTGCTTTAAGGCAAATGGCGGCCATTTTGAATGAAGTCTTCCATAACTTATAGCTTTTGATCTAACAAATGAAACGTTTTAATTTGTTTTCAAAATTATCAATGTGCTTTCATTTGGAATACGTTTTTCTACGACTAGACTAGGTATAAACATTATGTGTTAAATTTACTGAACTGTTTTGTCTGTAGTTTTTTACTTTACTTTATTTTGACCGTACCTGTACTTCCTGAACTTTGAATTTGGTAATCATATTCAATCTTGATTCCTAATCATAATTGAATCTCATCAAGATAATTGAAGTTCCATGAACTTGTCATCATCGACAAATAAAACCTCTGATTTATGTAACGAAAATCTTAACAGGAAATCTCAAAGAAGCACCTCACCTTCAGGCGCATCTCCCACGAAATACAAAAAACTCATCGTCAAAGGTACCTCTGTGGCCCACCCAATCGAAACCAGCAAGACTTCATCTTACCAAACGATGATGAACTTGTGATATCAGTCTCCAGACTCACACAAACCATAACAAAAAAAAAAAATACCCTTTCACCTCTGATTATCATTTCATTGACCTTTGATCGTGATTCATGAACGAGATCAAATTACCGAAAAATATAATTCAAGTAAATGTCGTACCCGTGAATGCTGTTGGCTTGATGAATTAGTTTTAAGCCTGCATGACCTTTCTTTTGTAGCAGTCAAGCCACCTACACTCATAGGCCACAAATAAAAATTAAAAACGCATTCATCAACAAGAATGGAATTCCATTTAATTACACCATCAAAGGATGTCCCAGGAGTCAAAAGAAACCTCTCTTATGGCACAAACAAATCCCATCCCATTTGAATTGGTCTGAATGTGATTCACCTTCCGTTGCGTCGCACGTGGGATTCAAGGTCTCTGGAACACACATTAGGTACAGACGAACTAAGGAACTATGCATTGTACTCGTAGTGTGTCGTCGCGCAGACGCGTTCCAGAAAGACTAGACTTTTCTCAACCAGAGCTCAATTAGTGGGCATAGAGTGAAGGGAACCTATTAATCTTATTACAATGTGTTGGGATTCTGTCACAGAGGATTAAAAGAACGACTTGTTTGTTGGTCTTAGCTGGAGAACTACTGAATGAAAAGTGTCGTAAACTAGTGCATTGTGGCATGAAGGTTATTTTAAGAGCCTCACAAGTGCATTACCTGTCAATGATGTCTTTAATGATCGATAAACCGATTAAGTTTATCATATCTTTGCATCGGCGGCGGTTTGTTACAATACATTGTATTCGCATTTAAACGGATCGTGGTTGTTCTCTTTTCTAAAACTGATTCTATTTTTATAAATGAATCCTATTTGAAAGTTTATAAGAAAGAGGAAATCGGTTTGGAAACCAAAGCTTAACCACACCAACTGTGTGTTTGCGTTTTCCTGCGAATCATCCTTTTTGCCGGCTTGAGCCATGGAGTAGGGATCCTGCACAGGACCATTTACATTCACTGAATAGACACGAAAAAAACGTATTAAGGTTATGTTTGGGTAGGTGCTTCCTGTATAGATCGAAATACTTGAATAGCAAGTGTCGTTGATGGGGAAAACTTGGGCATAGCTCACGGACATCTGTCCATTTCTGTGCTTATATGATTGATTGAGATTGCATGTGAACTAAAAAATAGAAAACTATCTTCACGCACCGAAAAATGGATTTTACTTCTGAATTGGAAATCTGTGGATAAGGATCAGGAACCATGTAGACACTTTTTACCTATCGCAAAATGTTGCACATATGAGGATGCGTATTCGTCTAACTAATGTCGAACTAAAGGTCATCGATTTGACACCAGTAAGCGATCGACTATCTGTGATCCGCATCAAGGGAAAACGACTGTGTCGGAGAAGTCGGAAAGTTTAGCTCCTCTGATAACAAAGGACGTCTTCATCATGCAGAGGAAGAAGACAACAGAAGCTACCTAAACCGCTACCTAAGCTATCTAAATTCTTCCCGTGCACTAAAAACAAGAACGCAGTTATAGATCTGCACGGATTTGGAGACGTTTTCAAATTGCATTTCCAGCACTTTCTAAACGATATTGATCAAGACAATTGATGGTCAACTGCAAAGCTGCTGGCTAAGATAGTCTAAAAGCTGAACTTTTCAAAATTGGAAGATATGTTCTGGCAAGAAACATGCGGCAGATCATATCAGCTCTATCCGTTCCATTTATAAAAGATGCGATTCGACGGATATCCCTGCTTTGGGTTGCTTACAAAATCCTGCACAGTGTATTGTTTGAATGTCTGAAGACTTTTTGATAACACGCAAGTCGGCAAATACCACGAAACTTTCGGGCTAGCAATAGACAAATTTTTCAAACTACACAAAATTCAGAAAAAAACCAACGACTTCAAGGTTGCATATTGCAGCATTCATCGCACTGAGCTTTACAAACTGATGGCGGCATCCGGATTTACGGCAAAACTGATCTGGTAATAATGCAAAACGTTCGACTATACGCGACTTGCTGTGTAGTTTGGACCAAGAACCTCCGAATTGTTCCCAACGTACAACGGACTCCGGCAAGGAGATACGCTGTCAGGTAATTTATTCAATGTAATTCCTGAACAGATGTTGCAACAGAAGGCGAATTTTCGCGTCTGTTCAGCTGTTGGGAAGCTTAGATGGTATTGACATCATAATTCCAAACGTGCCTCACAGCAATTGAAGGAAAGTCTACAAATGATCGAAGACAAAACATCAGGAGTTAATCAGTTCCGAGACAAATATTAACTCCACAAACGTCACCCTGTTGGTATTCCGATGAAGACCGTATAGGCAAAGCATAGTGTCAATGTCTCATCAGCAAGATAGCAGAGCAGATTTAAGGGACCTTTGGACGAGCAATTCCCCGCCATCCTCGCAACCAAGTTGGGTCAAAGAACAAGAAGGTACAACCGCGAACCAAGCTGTACTTCGGAAGGTAAAAATCAAACGATTGCAATGACTCGAAGTAACTTCGAATCCCAATTCTCGAAAAATGGAAAGAAAAAACAGCTGGGATGAGTAGTCTTACCACCTTAGGATAGGTTAGGCTGTGTAGGAATATGAAGTGCTTCATAAGACACTAGGCATCATAACCGCAGCCTAAAAACTTTCATCGAGACAGCTTATTTCTCTACAAAATTTCAAATTTTTTTTGTAGTTGATGCGTTGCCCAAACGTTTTCTTCGGCTTCTAGCTATACCCTGGAATTCACCTTATAAATGAGTAATATCCTCTGCGGCACTCTGCATTCGTTCGTGACCGGGACACCCAGTCTCCTGGCATGTTTCCCTAAAGGGCAGTAGCCCATAGGGCCTTCGATACCCTGTTTTTCCTTGAGTTTGAAAAACTTTGGTCGGCTTTTTTCATTCCCCTATTTTAACGACACACGCAGGAGGCTTAATAGGAACACTATTGGCCGGAGGTAGTTAAACCCCATTTCTGGCTAATTCGTCTACTTCGATTTCGGAGGATTTCTAACCGCCTTAATAAAGAAGTGAATGATTCAAACAAATAGAACCTGTAAAGCTCGATATGGATTCGCTCAACGAAGGTTCCCTTCAAACTTGTTGGTGTGTAAATAGTTCGTCGGTCATGAGAATCGAGTCCCGAAGAGTTTTCCCCTCTTTGTTTGTATGACTATGTAGCACCCTTTAGGTTAAGATTCCCTTGCGAGTTAAAAAAAATTCTCCATACATATGTTCAAATATTAAATTCACTTACAAAGCCTTCTTTTTGGAGTAAAATTAAGTTACAATTAGTAAAAATTTACGGTTTTCGGATTTTTTCTTTTACTTATTCTATAAGACATTGCTTCTTGTCGAATTTCATGATCCTAGTTAAACGGGAAGTACCCCAAATTGTTGGCTTTAAAACAGCCATATTTTTTAACTCCGTCGATTTTGAAACCCTAAGGGACTGCAGTCATTAAAATTTGTTATTAATTTCAACTTTATACCTCCAAAAGTTTCTGGCGTTTTCGGTTTTTCATTTTCAGGAAGGAAATCTTAAACACGACAAGGATTATTGAAGAATTAACTATACAAAATCCAAGACATAACCTGACGAGTTTTTCTGTTTTAAATTTAACACATTCTTTCGCAGAAATTTTTCTCTAACTGTAGCTTTGAATCTCAAAAATTCCTGAGTCTAAGTCAAAGGTACAAAGTGAACAATTTTTTACAGCACAAAGCTACCAATTGATCATACTTCTTAATTAAAAAAAAAGAGAAATATATTCAGTTGGAAGTATCTTTCTTGATTGTCATAAACTGCGTCAGCTACAAAAACGAATTGACCCCATTACCGACATGCGTATGAATAAAACTTCAAAGGAATTCCCAAGTCAAAGTGTCTTTCGACACCTTTATTTTCCCACTTTAGAGACAACAAAGGGCTTTTTAATAAATGCATCAAAAATAATTAATTTTCCCAAACAAGAGTCACGTATGGCGCAACCTTTTATTGGTTCTTAGTTAGCTCCAATAGATTTATTGACTATTGTTCATAGCGGTTGGTTACCAATTATTCATGACAATTTTCTTCTTTTTTTTATTGAATTGTTTTTTTTACTGCCTCAAAGCAATATGTGTGAATGGGTAGCAAACAGTTAGATTTTTCCTCTTTTTTTTGGAAAATTTCATTCATGAAATTCAGTGGACGCCCATTACCAGCAGCCGCCCATTACACTATGAAAAGAGGAGCTCTTAACCTCAATTTATTTTATTGCTAAAAATTACATCTGGCGATGATATCAGGCGCAATAATTTTTGGCTTAGAAAACATATTTCAAAATGGTTAACTACAGTGTGGTTCCATTGAAAAGTCAAAAAGCTATATCTCAATTTAAGAACAAGTACGGAGGTGTCACGTCGGTAGGTTTGATCACTATCAATCAATATTCACTATACTACTTTTATACAAATATGAGGTATGTTCCGAAATAACAAATTTTGTTATTCCTTGCTTTACTTTCGCGGTTTCTTGTAACGAGCTTTAAGTATCTTGGAGTTTTTTTGATGGTAGATTGACTTGTAAAGAACAAATTTCAAATCTTACTACTTTTAGTTTAGTTTTGAGCACATTTCCATCACCTTAGCCTTTTTTGTTAATCTGCTCGGGTGGTACTAACCGAAATAACATCGACACTGTTCTAACTAAACAAAAGCATGCTATTCGCTTTAACTGGAGTTAACCGGAGAACTTATAGCTTTGATTTGTTCAGAAACTAAATAGACTACCGGTTGAAAAAGTCGTTATTGCAGACAACTTCATATCTATTACTCTGAGGTGACCATGACAGCTGTCACATCAGAAACTTTATGTCATTGTCTAATTATTTCAGTCTAGGTTATTAGTCATTAGTGAAAGTTTTTGTAAAGCCGTAAAATGTCTACATTCGTGCCATCAAAACAACATTTGCCGGAAGTTTTAATATGCTTCTTTCATTTAAAGAAAAAAGCAACCGAGGCGCATCAATTGCTTACCGAAGCTTACCCGGGCTATACTTTAGACGTTAGAATGTGTCAGCGGTGGTTTAAGCGGTTCAAAGGTGGTGATTTCGACACCGAAAACAAAGAACGCCCCGGACAGGTGAAAAGTTTGAAGACCATGAATTGGAGGCATTGCTCGATCATGATCCGTCACAAACGCAAGAAGAACTTGCAAAATCACTTGGCGGCGTCGCTCAGTCAACCATTTCCGATCGTTTGAAAGCAATGGGAATGATCCGAAAGGTAGGACATTGGGTGCCGTATGAATTGAAGCCACGAGACGTCGAACGCCGATTTTGCATGTCCGAAATGCTGCTTGAACGCCACAAAAAGAAGTCTTTTTTGCATCGAATCGTCACTGATGATGAAAAATGGGTACATTACGATAATCCAAAACGTCGGGCAACGTTTGGATACCCCGGACATGCCTCAACATCGACGGCCGTTCAGAATATTCATGGCTCGAAGGTTATGCTGTGCATTTGGTGGGACCAGAAGGGTGTTGTGTATTATCACAGACGAGTTCTACCGACGACAATTGATGCGTTTGAGCCGAGCACTGAAGGAAAAACGGCCGGAAACGGTCGCCAGACACGGTAAAGTTATTTTGCAACATGACAATGCTCGGCCACATGCTGCTAATGTCGTCAAAACTTACCTTGAAACGCTCAAATGGGATGTCCTACCCCACCCGCCGTATAAACCAGACCTCGTGCCATCCGATTACTATCTCTTCCGATCGATGCAACATGGCTTGGCTGACCAGCACTTCCGTCATTTCGATGATGTCAAAAAATGGATCGATTCGTGGATTGCGGCCAAACCGGTCGATTTTTTCTAAACGGGTATCCAAGAATTGCCAGAAAAATGGGAAAAATGTGTGGCAAGCGATGGGCAATACTTTGAATATTGAATTTACTATATATCTATTTGTCCTCAATTAAGCATTGATTTTTGAAAAAAAAAAAAACGACATTTTCAACCGGTAGTCCTATTAAAATATCATTTCCGATTCACAGTTCTAAGGATTCTAACCACAAAGTTCACTTTTTTTTACCAAACTTTTCTAAGAATCGAACAAATTCTACTGTTGGTCTTTCCAACTGAGTTGTTGCCAAAGCCAATTTAATAAATTTGGATTTTCTTCGAAATCGAATTCGTAATTGTTAGCTCTTTATACATTTAACTTTCCCTAAACGCTGTGTTTTGGAGGATTAATCACCTTGTTCCAAGCCTGTCACCGTCCTTCGGAATTCTACCAAATGGGCCCTTAAATCCTTATCGCAGATCATCAGATCAAATCTAAATGGAACCCCGTGCAATATTTGCAAGAAAAAAAAAGGAATCAGGTAAACAAGGCATTTTGCCACACAGTGATCCCAGCAAGAGACACGATTCCCAATCAATTTTGAGATCCTCTGATGGTGCCAATAAAATCCATATATAAATAAAAAAAATAAACAAACCCGCTTGGAAGAAGACGCACGCGTATCTGAGGTAGCCCCTAACCAGGGTGTTCTCCATGTATCTAGTGTGAACAGGTATTCCCAAAAAGTCGAAGCCATGGCATCTGTCCATTCAGTTGCCCTCCCGTTGTGCGATGCGAGCGCATGACCTGACGCCGTCTTCGGTGCCTAATGTTTCTGCATTTTACCTTTCCACAAGTTGGTGCCTGCTGCATTATTGTCACCCGCAAGCAAACAAATGTTGCAAATCAAATTAATAAATTTAATTATCGCCTCGTAAATCAGGTGGAACTGTTGCAGTCCAACCGGTATGCAACGTTATCTAGATGCACGAGTCTTGGGAACGGAAAAGTTTCCGCAATGCGATGACAAAATATTATACGCAAAAGGAAGAAACAAGAACACAGAAGACCGAATTCAAGGTATTCCCAAAAAAAGGAGAAGTGTATCTTATCGCACTGAAAGATCAATCGGAATGGGATTGAAGATTTATAGGGTCAGCCTTTTGGTTTGTTTGTTATTTTTCATTTTTTCGAAAATACTAAGGAAGTTGTGATCATTGGACTGATGTTTGGAGCGCCAGCTTACGAGTTATGGAGACCTTTAATGGTCCTGCTGAAAAGGTAGCAAGTTTCTGTAGAATGTCCGTAAGTTTTTTTTTTATTCAAAAAACATGAGAACATGCCTGAAAGAGTGTCATTAGAGAATTTTGAAGCTGGCATTAAAAGAAATTATGCCTTAGTCCGTGTCCCGCAGGGAGCAGTCATTGGTCCATTGTAGGTTAATGCCAAACGTCATTAACATTGCGTTTCCGTGATGTGCGTTTTATAAGCAACAAATAATTAGACTCTGTTATGCTTAACCTATGAACGTCTGCTTATTACGATTCTTCACATTTAATTACTTGTTAAAAAAAGCAAGACGTGTGCACTCTGCCCTTCTGAAAAACATAGATCATTATACAACATGGAACCTAGTTTGGCACTTAACTATTTCAATCTTTACATATTAAAAGTAGAGAGTAAGCGACGGCTTAACTCTTCAGGTTAAATTATAGTTTACAATAGCCGATACGTAGTCGGTAGTTTTAATTAAAAGAAATGTACAGTTGTGGCGAACTAATTAGGAACGATTTTTGTTACCTACTGGCAACACTCATTCTATTCACTTATGTCTGTTCTCATATAAAACTGCATTTATCAAGTACATTGCGCATTAAAATTATTGTTGTTTTAATCGGGTCTTAAACTTAGAAGCTTCTTCAATTGCCGATTTAATTTTGGACGAACAAAATTTTTGTGTGGAATTTTGGTTTACGTTTTTAATCTGGCAAAGCTTAGCCCCAAATAAGCACCAGATGCGTGTCAAAAAAATTCAGGAACTAAGCATGTTAGATAGCTCCTGGTGGATAGGATTGTAGATCACTCTTGTAAGCAGAACTTCGAATCGCTAATACTGGTTGCGTGTGCCACTAGGATCTCTTGAAGATCTTGCAAGGTTTGAATCTGACAATAATTAACGCCACAGGTTGAGCTTTGTAAGCTCTTCACTAAGGCCTCTGATTGAGTCCGTTGTGTTCCCCTATTTCCTGTGTGTAAAAGATTTTGATTAAAATGGTGGAGGTGGAGGCGGTTGTAGCGAAAAAGAGAGGGAATGTCAGGGATTTCTATGGATTGTCTTGATTTGTATGGTCGGCAAATCTTTTCGTTTGTTTTGCGATCTTGGTGATCTCACCGATCCCTTTTTCCTTGAGGTGCGCAAGATCCGGCATCAGTGCTGACCGCAGTATTTTGTATGGCAGTCTCGCTGCTGCTGGGCAGTGGCAGGGTAAGTCCTTAATATCTTCCTCTCCTCCTCATAGCTGTTGCATGATGAGGTTTCTGCAAGGCCGAGTCGATGTAAGTGGAGATTTAAGTTAATGTCACCCATTACCGGTCTCGCCATTAACCGTTGATTCCTTTTGCTGGAGTTCAGAGCCCGTTCCGCTACCTTGTTATTCGGTTTGTCTATTTGAGACTCCGCTGTTCTGTGACCCAATGATATTTGACTTCAAGGATTGCCTATTGCTTAGTCTTTGTTCAAAAAAGTCTATCCCAATGAGGTCCTGTACAACGTGGGTAATCTAATCCGGGTTTCTTTTTGAACTTAGTCATTCCGACACTAGTTGCAAGAGCGCACGAAACAGTGCGCATCAATGGTTTCATTCCTCGGAAGGCATTGCTCTATTCAACCTTAATGAACTGATGCAGGATAGAAATGCAGGACCGTTTATCTTCAACGTTGCCCAGAAAAGTGAAGATATGCGATTTATCTAGCAGCTCAGAGGAAAATCTCTGGTTCAATAGAGCAGATGCGTTCTGAGTTCTGGTGGTTACAAGGAGAAGCGACTTAGCCGTAGGCCTCTATTGCGTTGATCGATAAATGATTTTTTGTTCGATATTCGATCATCGATTTGTATTGTGTATTTTGATTGTGGATAATATTTGTCAATTCGACAGCCGGCTGTAGTCGATCACAAATTCTTGGTCGAAGCTTTGAAAGATTTTTTTATTTCTTACTTTAGATTTCTGGTTCTATTTCCATTAATTGATCTTAAAATGCTTCTTAAGACAGTCGAAAATTGTTGAAAAATCTTAAGGACAAGGTATACTTAGAAAAGTGAGTGAAAGCATTTCACAGTTCTCTCCTTTTTCTGGCTAAGAATTGGTAATTTTAATTTTCGTCTTCTGAATCGCTAAAGGACAATGATCGTGAGATCGCTGAACGACACTTACAATAGCGGTGGTACTTTGGTCCGTTCGGGATAGTCTGTTTTACGTTATATGTTTTTAATTTTTTGAATTTGTCATGTTTTTAAAATGTAAGGGTGACACGCCAATTTTTTTAAATCATTGTTTTCCATTCATTTGTTTTTTTTTTTATTGTTAAGAACATTCAATTTTATTTTATATAACTATTTGTTTTTGAATATGATAGACCGTAATTGATCTCCATGAAAAGTATTCATTTCGGCCTGAAGGGTTGAAGTCGTGATCACCTCAATTATTATTTTAATGGGCTGTTTCAATTCAATCAAATTCCTTGGTTTCTTTGATTAAAAAGGAGGGGGGGGGGGGCACACACCTCTTGCTTGACATAAACCCATAAAAAACAAGTCGGGTGCAGTCAGGTTTGGTGACCTTGCGAGTCAGCGGAAAGTGAAGTTTCTGGATATTAATGTGTTTGGAAATTTTCGTCGGAGCTCCACCATAACTGCTCTAACTATGTGTGCAGTTGCTCTACCTTGCTGGAACTATATACTGTTGAAACCGATACTTCGGCGCAGTTCTGGGTAAAAAAAATCAATATCTTGAAATTACCGTCCCCAATGACAAGTACTATTACCCCGTTTTCTTCAAAGAAGTATGGCCACACAATTCACCTTGTTTGGAGAATTTCTGGAATCCGGATCAGAATGAATGTAATGTAATGGCCGTCTACTAACTCCAATTTGAGCCGATAAGTTTCGAGTCGAAACGCTTGGATTGGCTTGACGATGCTACAGCCGCGATTAAGTCTTGAACCCAAACAAAGGGATCTCGATGGCATGGTCTTCGCGATATGCTGCCAGATTCGGCAAACATGTTTACACGCCTCATAATGGTCCATCTACTCGGGAGAGTACCGTCAAACTGCCGCCTAAATTCCCTTTGAATGGAAATGAAAGACTGCAAGAATGGTACCGCTGCACGATTTTAATCCTCTTTTCGGTATTCTAAGCATTCTTTACCAACAAAAAAGCCGATTTCTCACACAGAGAAAAGTTATTATGTTTTGTCCGAAGAGTAATGAAAGTGAATTTACCTTGAAGTGTCCAAACAACGATTTTTTTAGAATGGTTGCAGGGCGGAATCAGCTAACAGTTGTATCTTCGTCTCTCGTGCCAATCGCGATATACGTATTTGAAATGTTTCCCAAGTTAGAAACTGCCTTGGGGCTATTTCAAGGCAGATGACAGCAATGAAACCACTGGCGGAATTTTGATGCGCATATCAGAACTCTTAAATTCGGTGGTCGTTTAATGTCAAACAGTAAAATTTCCAAAAAGCTCCGTTCATGAGATTATGACGAACTACCTTTAAGTGCGCGCCTGTTTGTGTCACAGCTCCCTTGTCGCCCTACGACTCCTGACATAGCTCGCCTTGATTTGTGTTACTTCAGAACTCCCGTGAAAACAGGACAGTTAACAAAGTCAATGAGGCTTGACGTGAGATCTCTTATCGAAGCGAGGTACCGCAGTAGGAGCCGATTTTTTAAACTTTTTCATGTGTCGTTTTTCCACGTTATAATTTCGGTCAGTTCTTTAAATACGAAAATCCAAAACTTCAATAATTTTTTTTAAATCCCTCCCACCTACTTGCAGAAACAATTTGTGTTTCAAAATTTCTGAAGAAGCTATCATGAGTTATCCTAAGCAGAGCAAGGTTATGTTAATAATTAACAACTTTACGTAATCATTTTTTTTCTTTCTTTAACAGAAGCACGATGACGAACGTCTTGTCAAACTCACAGCTCGAGAGCGTAGATTTATAAAATTCTCTTCATGTGAATACAACGGCCAACTTTATATGACACCACAAGATTTTTTGGACTCTGTCGTTGAACAAGAACCTCGACGTAAGTTATTTACGAAGCATAACCAAAGAATAATAATATTTCAAAACCTTTTTATTAGCACGCCTTAAAAGAAAGTCATTAAAAGATAGTGACATTGAAAAAGTTAAGGAAGTTACACCATCGTTGAAAAAAGGATCTGTACATATGTTTAGGGACCTACGGGACAAAGGTTGATTCTAAAATTGTATGTACGCCGTGTGTTTTTTAAATCTGTTTGTTTTTTTTCAGGAATTATCTCCTACACAGAATACCTCTTTCTTTTATCCATCCTAACAAGTAAGTGGCTTTTTTCAAGCTTAACATATTATTTACCGAGCAAATTTTATTGATTCAATAGAACCTCAGTCGGGCTTTCGAATTGCATTTAACATGTTTGACACAGATGGGAATCAAAAAGTCGATAAGAATGAGTTCTTGGTGGTAAGAGGCAGTGAAATTATTATTATTTCTTTTAATTTATTTCACTTCTATTATTTTGTTTTGTTTTTTTTTACTATTTTTTGTTTTCATTTTGTTTTTTGTTTTTCAAAATCTTGTTTAGATTCAAAAAGTTATAGGATACTCACTTCAAACGCATGCAAAAGACGACGAAACGCGTAAAATTGTAAGATTTAATTATTTTTATTTTATAATTTTATAATAGTAAATTTTCAAAAAGACGTCAACTGTCGATAAAATGAAAAAATAACTGAAATCCATTTTTATTAAGCATTTGGAATTAAAAATGTTCTATTCGTATTCTTTAGGCTTTTTTTTAGAGTTGACCAATTTTCAAAATTTAATGAACTTGTTCTATGTTCATGTCATGTATTTCAAATTGAGTACAAAGCCAGGTTACCATGAGATATATTTCAACACCTCATCCCTTGCGACAGATAAATTATAGATCAACGAATAATAGAATAATAGAGATTATTATTGTTACATTCTTTTGTGCTTAGCACATACACAACTGATGAAGCTGGGTCCTGAAATCGCATGAGTGTAAATCTTTCCTCCAAAAATTAAAAATCAATTACACATAAAATAACACCATAATAAAAAAAAAACACAATAACTTTAAATAAGAATTTGAATATTTCATCCGATTAGCAAAACAAGCCTATTCAAACTACAACTAAGAGGATCCTTTGAAAAGTTTCCGCTCTGATTAATTATTGAAGTTTGTACTAATAACTTATCAAATTATTATTCTGTTACCTTTGATGCTGATTTAAATAATCGCGTAGACATTATTTATCATTGATTAATATTATTTGGGCATATTTAAGATAGGAGGACAATTGTACAATCATCAATTTAAATTCTATTTTGCATCCAGAAATGGTTAGGAGAATTTAAATTAAGCGTAATTTTTGTCAATTTCTTCTTAAAATTCGAAGTGAGGTTCAATGAAGAGCTGATGTGCTTGGGCTCTCGGTCACACTTTCAAATACGACAGCTGAACGTCTTGAACGACACGCACCGATGCTTTTACCTGTACTACCGACCCAGTTCGAATGTGCGAAGTGTAATGAAATATTTTTTTGTTTTTGAACTCTTAAACCACAAAAATCCGATTCCTCATCTTTAACAACTCTATAATCTGTGAACATTTAAAAAGAGCAAAACTGGATTTGCAGATGATATCGTTTGCACTTATTCAAGCAATACAAGAGTTGACCTAGTTGCAGACCTTAGCTTTTATGCATTGGTTTGGCATGTACAAATTAATAATTAGAGACAAAACGAAAATCATTTACTTTAAAGCATCCTCATTTGATCTTGAACCACCTTTTTTGTAATTTCATTGTACTGATTGTAAACGTTTTGGTTTCAGTGCTGGTATTTTCAGGTTGAATACGAACGTAATAAATTATGATTGCAACATCAGTTGTTCTCATAACCGCTGTGAAAATTGAGCTAATATCAATAGCAAAATGAACTTGAGTGTATATTACATATTTGATGTCAACAACATGTGTATTGTACCACTTAAGCCAATTTTGCTCAAAAAAAAAAAAAACTCTAAGAAACTGTTTACTTTGGTTTGGTACAGTCGAAGCTGAACTGGCATGTTGTGGAGGCGCTTACAATTACAATTAACGTCCATTGATTGTAGTCCAGAATAAGACATGAACATAGTTTTTATCTTTGTTAAAACTTTTGGATTCTTTCACTTAACCATCTTTACTTTTATAAAGTATTGCAAATTATTTACTTAAGAAGTGGAAATTTTCCAAATCAGAATTGAATTGCTTACCCACATCGAAATTATAATAGTTTTATGGCTACAATCCCACGTTATAATACTAATACTTATTTACATTTCTTCACCTCTGAGGGGCCCAGAATATTTAATCGGTTACCTCTTCTAATAAGACATATTCGAAACCCGTCTAAATATATTTAACAGAGACGTTAAAAACTGACTCGGTTATGTTTGACTTCAACAAAATCAAAAACATGATAAATATTATATTATTAAAGCTAAGAAGTATTATTACATTACTCCATACAATACTTTAATTTTATTTTTACTTTCACCGCGTCTCAACCCTCATCAAATACTCAGAAATTTCACCTTGTCTAATACATGAAGCTCTAAGTATCCGTCACTAGTTATTTGAACTTATATATATTTATTAAAATTGAAATTGAGAAAAAATTTTCAAAGGATCCTCTTGGTTGTTGCAAAAAAAATATAAGTAAAATTTGCACGACTGCATTTTCATGTATTAATTCCAATAAATCTCCTTACTTAACCGTTTAGCTCCTCCGACTAGTTTCCACTCCTGAACAAGCTAAACTTCTTTTCGTGAAGAAGAAAGAAAGGAAGAAGAAGGCCCACTTTGTAAGTTACGCTCCCATTGGGCACAAACTCAAGTAAAACAACAAATGTGTTTGCATAATTTTGCTTGTTTGCTTAACATTCAGAAAAATAAGTGTCCCTGTCTTTTGGCACAGCTTTAAAATGCTTATATGTGTATTTTCAAGAAGTGTGTTTGATATGCTTAATCTTATTCTCCCCGCCTCAACTGGCATCTCAAAGATATTTGAAAATATCGCTTATAGGTTGATAACCATCAAATGTACTTAGATCATTGAACTGTAAGGATGGAGTTTGTTGTAAGTACTCGGTGTTGAATTTTATTTCCAGTAATTGGATTTTTGATTTTTTTTCTGTACTTTCTAATTTAATTTGAGTTATTTGAGTATTGTGGAATTTTGTTTGTTAAACGATATGTTTTCTTTTGTTTGTTGCAATATTACAAAATTGAAAGAAAAGAATAAATTGAACTTAACAAATTTTTGGAAAAATTGGTATAATAATGATAATAATCGCTAACCTGTTGCACGAAATTAGATGGAAAAGATTTTTAGCGGAGCATGGAGAGACAAACGTGGCTTATCCGAAAACGATGAGGAAGGAGATACTGAAGATGAGGTGAGTATTGATAAAAATGTATATACATATTGTATCTTTCTCTATGATGTCTCGAGCTGAAACTGATGAAACACCTTAATTACTAGAAGTCGTCCTCCTTCAGTCGATGACGACTTTTTTATTTAAACCTATCTTCCTTCCTTTAACCCACTAAAGACCCAGCACATTAAAAATAAAATTAATTGAAATGCTGTTAAATAAGTCATATATTCAACCAAAAATATATAATGTAATTTTTTTAAAAATATTTTTTCAAGTCCTGAATTAGAGTGATGTACTTCTTCACCTACTTGTAAAATTTTCTGGAACATTCTTTTTCGATGCAAAGAGTAGTTTGGCGCAATTCATATATCCATCGAACTCTGGCATAACATATCCGGAATCGTTGTTGATTTGTATATTTTTTTTGTTTGGGAAATGGCCTCCTTAACTGCGAACCACAGATTCCGGTGCAGTTGGAGCTTTTGTTGGTGCTCTGCACGTAATTAAGTCCTTGGTAAGGTTCTCACAAATGAAAAAATATTGTGGTTTTCATTGATATTCAAAAAAACGCCAAGCATTCACCACAATTGAGTTATTCATATGTGTGAACAATGGCTACCACCATTTTTTATTGTGTAATTGTTCACAAATTGGTCATGTAGGTCTACCCCACCCATGCCCTTTTTGTAAGCAACTATTGATTTGGCTGAGGGATGAATAACTTTTCTTTTTTTGTTGCTATTTTTCCTTAACGATCTGTCTAAGCAAGATGCTATTGTTTTTGTCAAAATTGTGATTCAAGTTTGCCATCATTGACGTCTTCAAAGTTTTGAGTGGACTTTTTTTTTGTCTTATAGACGCGAACCATACTTGTTGCGTAAGGTAACCATAAGGTTATTATCGAAAAATACGCTTTGATTATTTGGTGTATTTACTACTGCCAGCAAATCAGGCACTACACGAGATCCACTTATTGATTGGACTTACATTTTTGGCAAAACAAAATATTTGTCAAGATTGTAATAATATCCGTCGATACAGCAAAGCATCCACTCCTTGTATCCAAATCGAACAGACTTTCTACGGATAAACGGCTTTGCAGAATGATGACCAAAGTATTTTATCTCCGCCTCGTCAATCATTTTCATCAAAGGTCGAATTTTCGCCATCTTATCAGTGTTATCGTACACCAATTGTTGACCAAATGGATAAAGTGTTTGATTTCGTTGAATGGTTGAAAGCGTTTTTGTATCTTCGTCTAAGCACCAATACAATGATTCTTGGGGTAGAGTTTGATATGCGGAAAAAGGCATTATGCCAACAAACTTTCTCAAATCTACTTTTGATAGTATAAATGTGTGACAGTTCTGGTCCATCAGACTTTGCTCCACAATCAAATTCATCGAAAAAGTATTCGAATTCTAAATGTTCTTTAATTTCAGTTAAATTTTCAAAATAATAAAGTGGTTCATCCATTTCGGTGGAATAAACCACATGATTTGACCATTTTTGAGCTGTATCTTGATACTCGTCATTGACTGAACTTTCTTCCCTTAGAATAGCAAGTGGGATAGCGTCCTCACTTTCAAAATCATCATTAATTTCGACCTCTTCTGCTTCTGGAACATCAATAGGCATATGTGAATCAAGCAGGTTCTATCATAAAAGCGGCAGCTTCTCATCAAATCCAATGAGGAGTGAAAATAAGCGCGGCTTTGGCCAGTGTCCTCAGTTGAGTAAACCACATTTGTGAACGACTTACCAAGAACGAGAAACAATTTTTTTTAATCGGATCTACAGAAATTTTCAAAAATACTGTTTTCAATAAAGTTAAAAAGAGTTAAGACGAATAAATTCACCGAACAAAAGAGATTAAAACTCTCCAATTCCAATCCATTCCTGGTAATAGCCCCGCGAGGGTCAAGAATGAAATGCTGGCCTGTCTTATACGATTACATTGGCTATGCCGCAGAGAACCATTGAACTGGAATGCCAAATTGAATTTCGAAAGATCAAACACCTTTGAACATTGCAATACTAATTGAGTCGTGTTTGAAGTGAATATTTGAACTTTTTATTCGACCAAATTATTTTCATGCAATGCTTCTGTGGAAGCTATTACCTTTCAGCCTTTGGCGATGATCTCTTACAAGACACTTTTTAATGATCGCAGTTTATTCAACGCAAGTCACTTTTTCAGATGACAAGCTCTTTGAAACAATTCTGTTTCTGATTTCATTTGGACTCGTAACAACATTTTTCAAAAACTTTTAAGGTCCTCTTTAGATTTTGAATTTAAATCTTTTATTCTCCCTGAAGGCTACATATCGATACCAATCGACTTGTTTAAATAAAACTGTGGAAATTTCTTAATTTTTCAGAGATTGAAAGCTGAACTTTACTTCTACGACAGCCCCATGATAATTACTCTGTCTTTCTTACCTTTCTATTTTTCACCAGTCTTTTTTTTGCTTTTCTGTGATTTTTATCTCTTTTCGGACTATCCTGTCTTCCGTTACTAATTTGGAAATTCAAATCTTTTAAACTTGTTTCCATTCATCCTATCCAGCAGGACACTTATATAGATGACGAAGAGGGGCTACAACGCCGGCATAAAGTCGACACAACTTTGCAACTTCACTTCTTTGGGCGGAAAGGAAACCAAGTTCTTAACTACGAAGGCTTTTACAAATTTATGGATGACTTGCAAACCGAAGTTTTGCAACTGGAATTCAGTGAATTCTCGAAGGGCAATTCATCAATAACCGAACTAGACTTTGCAAAAATTCTATTACGCTACACTTACCTAGACACGGATGAGTATGACATGTTTCTAGAAAGATTACTGGACCGCGTAAAAGATGAATCTGGAATACATTTCAATGAGTTTAGAGATTTCTGCCGCTTTCTTAATAATCTAGAGGATTTCGCTATGGCTATGCGAATGTATACTCTCGCTGATCGAGCGATCTCAAAAGGTTAATCAATACTTAACTCTAATATAGTTGATTTATTTGCTTTGTTTTCTAGACGAGTTTGCGAGAGCGGTTAAAATTTGCACCGGCTACAAGTTGACGGCTCACTTGATCGATACTGTTTTTGCCATATTTGATGAAGATGGCGATGGCTTACTATCGTACAAGGAATTCATTGCGATAATGAAAGACCGATTGCATCGTGGTTTCAAAGTAAGTCAAACAACCTTTGAGTACAATGAGGAATTGCTCGATGATGATGATCCTCGGTTTCCTGTGATTCCTCTTTTGAAATCCCGCGCTTGCCGTCGCGTAAGACGATATCTTTACAGCCTATACTCATAACTTGGTACTTATCATTTCATTAATGCTTGCGTGTTGCTTGACAATTGCAGCCTCAGCGCGCGTTCATTGCAAACATTATTTATTTATATTTTTTGTGTTACTTAATTTTCATTTACATTGTGCTTTGTGTTCTTAAATATTTAAGTTATTTATATGTTCACATTACATACTGGCATCATTGCTAACACTATTAAACGGTTTTCAGAAATTTTTATTTGTGTATTTTTTTTTTTTAAATTGGCTCCTTGACACAGCGATAACCATTTTAATATATGCCTCATCCAAGCTCCTAACATCAACCCTGCTTTCCTTAACACAGCTAAAAATTCTTTGCAGAACAGTTTCCATTTCAAAACAAATAGCTCAAGTTCGTGTGTTTAAGACGATAAGAAACTTTAATATTTTAAAATGATTATTCACCATTGAAGTCGGTACATCACATATAACCTTATTAACCTTAGCTTGAGAATGATACTTCTTAAAATCGTTCAATAAAAACAATTAAAAATTTAAAAAAACGAGAAATATCCGTGCAGTCCGATAAGGCCAAAGACTACTTCCCGTTTTCTTTATGATTTTCATCTGTATACCTCTATCCGGCGAGGATTAACAAATATCGCTGCCTGCTTCTTCACCCTTTCCGCAACTTCACTTGACCCTGTACCTTTCGTGAGGTATAACCACACGAATTTTGAAAATGCATCTTCAACAACGAGCAGATAGTTGCTCCGAAACAATGCTCGAAACCTTCGCAGCTAATCTTGGAATTTTGAAGGTATTCGCAGTCGAGTCTTGCATTTTTTTTGTTGAAAATTTTTCTCTGTTGGTGTGCGATGTTCGACTTCTTCCAGCATACAGACAACCCCTTGTTGCTGAAAAAGCTGGACCAATCGGTTAATTGTTGGAGCACTGAGCGCATTTCGAATATCAATGAAATTTTGATATAATCTTTATGTCTGGATAATTAATAATAAATTTAAACATTTTGGTTCTTTGTTCTGTGCTGAATCTTTCCATCATATATTTCTCAAGTTTTTCAAAGTAAATTCTGAAAAAAATACGTAAACCAAAAAATCTTAACGCTTCTTATGAGCCACCCTGTATAGTGCCGTAAAGAAGGGTTGATTTCATTATACAATTGTATATCCATTGGACTGCTTTAGTTTTTAGACTCAGCGGCGCACCTGCTTTTGCAGTATGCCCTCTCAGCATTAGTAGCACGTTCTTCCAGTTTTTTCTTCCAGTTGAGTTTCTTGTCGATTATCAATCGCAACTACATAAAACTGTCTTTGATTACAAGTTTAGTACCTCCGCGTATCTTCGACTTCCAAAAAACCTATTGTAGATCTTTGAAACTCTGAAAAAAAAACAAGTTAAACTTTATTAAAAATAAGATTCTTAAAGCTAAATCACACTGACAGTGAATTCTCTGACCACTGGCAGGCAGTCACGTTCAAAGAAGTCATACGTAGTGTGATAGCCAGGGGACGCCAGTGAGGATGTCACTACACAGGCGTTTTCACTGACTGCGAAAAAATGACGAGTGTGATAAGTAGTAACTGGCGCATAGGACCACTAGTACAATTTTTTGTCAAGAGCGTCAGTGTAATAAAGACTTCCAGCCATAGGTGATACGATTAAAGCCACATGCTTGCCGTCAACAGCACCAATACAATCCAAAAATTGCCACTAGACTTCGTTTTTCGCAAACGGTTTCTGTTCACAAGGCAAAGAAAGTTCTTATCCATCAATTTGTGCCGTCAGTCGCCAAATTATCAGCAAATCATTATAGGAACAAACCTTAAAAAAATCAACAACAAGAACCTTGTAAATGGCGTCAAGAACTTCTGGAATAATAGCAGAAATAGTTGGTTACGCGATTCGAAAAAACAGTCGCAGCGAATTAAAATTCTCGCCGGTGACCAGGTAACGCAGAGTAAGCGCGAGTCGTGTTTCCGCTGAAATACTTTTTCGTAAACTTGTTTCGACTTTTTCAATATGCGGCTTCACTAAATTCAGCAAATAATCGAATTGCCCGCTTGGCATTCGCGTTGCATTGCGATATAGTTCTGGCTCTTCTTCACGCAATTCCAAGAGGAGCTTGGCACAAAACCCTTTTTTTCTCTACGCCTCGACCATTTCTTTTTCCAAACACTGCGCCGTCTTTTGTTGTCGTCATCATATCCTGGGCTGTCCATCACACACGTTGCCAAACAAGCCAACATGGCCACAATCCAAATCCACGAATACTTTTTCCGACATTGTTCAGCAACAGTATTCCACCATATTCCAAAAGCAAGGAACTGACGATAGTACTACCAATATAGTGTGATAGCGAAACTGCTCACTGACTCGATTTCGTGAAAATTTCACTGAAGCCACTTGCCAGTGATAGTCAGTTTTCCAGGCGTCAGTTCACTGATCGACTCGGAGAAAATTTTACTGACTAGCATAAAGCGTCAGTGAGTTTTGAGATACACTCGCATAGGTCTGCCAGTAAGTGCGATAACCTTTTTTTCTTAACTGAACACTGACGAGCAATTGCTTTACTGGCGCAAAAATCAAGTTAGCTGCCTACTAGTGGTCATTGAATTCACTGCCAGTGTGATAAAGTCTTTAGTTATTTAATTTTTCTGAATTCACTTGTATATAAACCAAGGCACTCACACTTGAATAGAAAACTCCATGCAGATATTTAATAAATTTATTTATTTCAGCCAATGAAAAGACCAAGAGGATGGAAGAAATATAAAATTTGTGTAAAGCGCGAATCGTTTACAGCGAAAAAAACCCAAAAACTATTTGTTTAACAATCAATACACTGCAAGAGAATTACAAAATTCCATCCACGAAGTTGTGAAAAGAAGAGAATTGTTTGTTGTTTGTTGAATTGATGTACATATAATGAGATTTTGTTCTTTGAAATTGTACCATACATTTTTAAGATTTGCATAAATTAATCAAAACATTAAACCAAGGAGAAATAAAAATCTCTAATACTAAAGTCTATATTATAATCTGCTCGACCACATAAAATCCCTTGTACTATAAAACTTATTCTTTAAAAATTTCATAAAATGTCTATTAAAAGCGTGCAGTATACGCTTCGTTCCCATCTAATCTTGTAACTAACAGCACCACTCATTTTTCCATGGCTTTTTCAGGAAAGGTTATTATTGTCTTCTTATTTTAATACCACCTTCATTTCAGTCCACCCCGTATGGAGGATGGAATACCTTTAAGCTGTGTATGAAGGAGGAAATGAACCCATTAAATCCTAAATAGTACACACATATGTTAGGCACAGTGCCCTTCTTCCCATCGAATTTGTCAACCAAAATCAAATCAAAAAAGTTAAAAGGTTTTTTTTTATTTCAATTTAACTTATTTTTTAATACACAAAATATCAAATTTATAATTTAATTAATTGAATCTTCAATGTTTATCTGTATAAATGTATGTATAAATTCGTTTTGTTAAGGGTGCTGCAGTTCATGGAAATGAATTACAGTGGCGGTCAATGAAATCGCTTTACGCGCTTTCCCTGTAACTTGTAATTTAATTTATGATCGTTTTGTTTCCAATTTATTTGTGATAAAGGTTTGCTTATAATAAAACTTTGAATAACAAACATACTATCGTGTGAGCGCGGTGTTAAAAATGCCTAGGAGTATCTCATTAAAATAAGTGAGATTAATTTTTAAAATTACATCAAAACAAACAAATTTATGAAAACAGCTTAGCTTGTTTTTATAAGTTTTTTTAATGAAAATATTATTAAACCAAAATTTAGTATTTTGCCGCTGCCCTTTTGGCATTGACTTAACCGGACTTTTTATTGTATCCCTCGAAATTTCTGTATACTAAATTAGCTGCTTGATAGAGGAAAGCATGGTTTTTGATATTTCAACGACCAGCGAATTCCATAAGTTTTTAATGAGGCTTTAATCCGGGCTATTTTCACGCCATGCTAATGTTTATTCAATATTCCTTTCCCTGCAAATAAAATACAGAATATAAGCAAAAAATCAAACAAGTTATATAACTTCAACAAATGTCTTATCGAATAAAAACTGTTGCGAACAATTATCGCTCGGCAGCAGGGAGCGGAAGATTGTTTTCTAATGTTGGTACTGAATTTCGCTCTAAAATATCAATATATTCCAGTTCCACTGATTATCTTCAAATGTCCATCATGAAAGGATCGTCCAGCTGGATGCCTTACTGTTTTTCTGTGCATTGGTCACTAAAACGGAAACGCTCTCGGCATTTTCATCGCACATAAGCTGTGCCATCAGAGCCGTGAAGGTTGAATTATCTATCGTCTGAAAAGGTGATTACATACTGCAGGTTACTTCACCATCAAACCTATTAAAAACTTAAAACTAGTACTTCGTCTGGTTTTCTTTCGCTTAAGGACAATAGCAATACATGTTTGCATGCGACTCCACTAGCTTCCTTGTCAATCCGGCAGGGATTTTTTGCCACTCTTCAAACAAAATTGACTTAAGGGACTCTTTGCTTGAAATGTCCCTCTTTCGGATCTATTTAAGGATAAACTCACATAAACGCTCGACTGGGTTAAGGTCTGGGGATTTTAGTGAGTATTCCTGGTCCAGTTGCTAAATCTTTCTATATAGTAACCATTCCCTAATCAATTTCAATGTATGTTTTTTTTCGGGAAATATAAGGCTTTTTGCGAGGGACTCTGCCATGGACCCCATTTCTATGGAGGGTCCGGCGAACTGCGCTTGGGTGTACGTTGACTCCAGAAGATTGGAAATTCCCTGACTACTTAGTCTCCCTTCTTCTTGAATTTGTCCAACATTTTTTTTAGATGCGAAAGAAATCAATAAAAAAAAAACTGGTTCCTGTAAATTAATCAACAAAGAAAAAAAAATTGTAACACTTGTTTTCCCGATACGCAGAACCTTAAACAGTATGTTCGGCAAGCTGTACACTTTTTTGACGCCAAAAAAATAAAAAAAAAATTGTTTATTTTGCCACTTTATTGAAAAAAAATCGTCTGTAAAAATGACATACCTATTTTAAAACGAAGTTCTATTCAATTGTCAAAAAGCTATTTGATTTATATTACAATTTAAAGGGGTACACTTACTTAGGACGCTCAAAGTACGGATGGGACATTTGTCTTCCTGCGACCAAGTAAAACCATGAGCCTTGAATTTGGACCTTGGCTTGGTTTTGCTTGATGGCTCATAGTTGAGATTTCTGAAGGATCTCACTCGGCTTTTCAACAGATATGAGCATCAGTGCCTCTTATATATAAATTGGCCAGTGGGTATGATGCAACGAGTCTCTGGCGGATCCCCACAAATTTCGCATGAAGCTATGCTTGCCTTATATTTATTTACAGACGGCAGTAGTTTAAATTGAAGGATTTATCAATCAACCTCCTTCAGATTTTCCTTATTCACTTCTTATCTTGATGTAAAATTTTTATTTCTTTGGTAAAAAGCTTGGGCATAAATTATATTAGTTACAAGAAGTATTGCGCTAATGCAAGTGGTTCTGCGAAAAATAAAACTATCTTTATATTTTTTATGTTTCTGTAACAAAAATGAAGATGCCCGTTAAAATAGATGAACTGCTCCACCCTGTAAACTCTTATAAAAAGAATATTTTTAAATATTTATGAAAATTGTATAAATGCCATATTTAGTCAGTACCTTATTTTTTCCAAATTCTTTAGTTATTCTTAAACCAAAGGTTTTTTTTTCTTTAAATATATTTATTTATTTATTTTTTTCTATTAATCTTGCTATTGTTTTATTTTTATGCAGTGAAACAGCGCAAACATAAAAAAATTACTTTTTCTGTTTTGTTTTACAATATTAGTAAATTTTTATTATAGAGAAACATGTTAACTTTTTTTATTGTTGTGTTTATTTAATTTTATTTCTTGTGTTATTGTACTTAAATATTAAATATTATTAAATTTTATATTTTGTTGAATCAATAAAATTTTAATTGTTCCAATTATTTTTATTATTATTTTTCTTACTTTTGTTTCATTTTTCTTAATTTTTTTCTTCTTATTTTGCAATATTAATGATGATTTTGCAAAAAAAAAAAAAAATGGGAGCTAGCAGCAAGCTTTGTTGGAATGGTTTCCAACGTCGAATAGCACTACTGCTGCCGTGGTTTCTTAACACTCGCAAGAATTTAGTTGCCATCTGTGGATTGAAGATGAGCTGAAGGCATGCAACATTTAAACACGAAGCTTGCCCTGGTTGTGTGTTGCTGCAGGCTTGTTGATTTGAAAGACTGAAAGAAGTCCGCTTCTCATAATGGATGTCAAATATGAAGAGTTTACAGTGGATCAATAAAGAACAATAAAATAGTTACAAAATATCATAATTATATTCTTACAGTTAACATATATTATAGTTTAACAAAACACAAAAAAAATGCGACAAAATCGCTTATATTTTTATAAACAAATTAGTAGTGTAAAATTTCACAGAATTTCATTTCCTTTGCTTTTGGTTTTATTTAATAGGACAATAGCGAATTTTTATTTCCTAGTCCTTCTGTTAGCTCAACTAAAGCACATTTAAGAGACGCTCTCAAATCTAAGACATAAAAATTAATAAAGAAAGGCTACGTGGTCAGACTCCTTTCAAAGTGATCTGATAATAAAACACCATGATGAAGGAGAATTGGTTCGCGATATTGCAGCACTAGTAAAAAGAAACTAAATGAGGTAAATGAAGGCAAGACAAAGTACTATATATGCTGTCAACGAGAAAGGACTCCCAACACCGACGTCTCGGACTGAACGTCAAAGTAGACAGCTATAACTTTGAGATAGTCAAAGACTTTGACTACCAAGGCACCGCTATCTATTCGCACGACACCAGCGCTGAAATCAGGCGATGAATTACTCTTGTCGTTGCTTCTATGGATTGAGAAAGCAATTGGTAAACAAAGCCCTCTCTCGAACAACCAAAGTAAAATTATATAAGACCTTTGTCTTCCCAGTCCGGCTATACGGCGCGGAGGCATGGACTTTGTCAAAAGCGCACGAAGCCAGAAGAGTGAAGATCCAACGATTGAGATGGCTAGGTCATGTAGTGGAAGACCGCCTCAGGCGGCGCTCGCAAGTGAGAAGGGACCTCCACCAACTAAGCGTGCGAAACTGGAGGCAGCTAGCAAAAGATCGAGCTGGCTAGAGATGCTTGTTGGTTGAGGCCGAGGTCCACCCCGGACTATAGCGCCACCTTAATTAAATAAGTTATTTAAAAGAAACGGTTCAAAACATCAAAATCCGTACCAAAATTTGTCAGACCTAAATTATTCACACCTTCCGATGAGCGATGGATTCCAAAATTAGCCACAGAAGAGTCACAGAGCCTAAATAAAAACCGCTACAGAATTTTAAGGTTAAAATTCGCTAAAGCCTATTCAAGTAATGATTTTGCTTTTTGGAACCAAGTTTTATTTTCGAATGAGTGTAAATATAATTTTTTTAAGATCAGATGGTCAATCTTACGTGTGGCGAAAACCAAACGAAGAGTTGGAAGAAAGCAGTTTAAAAGCGACGGTAAAGCACGGTGGTAGCTCTGCTATGATTTGGGGCTGCATATCAGCTGGTGGTCCAAAGCAGCTGTGTATAATTGATGGAATCTTACAGAACCAAAGAACCATTTTATTGCAAAGTGCTGCAAAATTTGGAATAAGAGACAGTTTCCACTTTTGCCAAAACAATGACCCGAAACATAAGGCGCAAAATGTTCGACTATGGCTATTACAATTATAAACAAAAAAGCGGTGGAACTCATACTCACGGATGAATGGTCGAAAATTGATACTTCCATCTGTAAAAAGCTTGTAGAATTCAAGCTCAAAAGATTGGATGCTGTACTAAAGATCAAGTGTCTGCCAACTGAATACTGACTTTCTTTCATTGTACCTTCATTTTGTTAACAATTAAATTTAATACTTCGTGTCCGAGTTATTTTATGACATTGATTTTGTTGAATATTTTACTTTTTTTAATTTTTTTTTTATAAAAATGCAAGAGATTTTTTTTTTTTTGAGTTGCTTAACCCATTTCTTTATTGATCAACTGTGAGTGGCTTTGCGTAAAATTCTTTGAATTTTTACTGGTTTCAAGGGATTAATTGAGTTCAAACAGCATAGTAAATCAAAAACTATAATAGCACTTCAATTATTCTAAACATTGACAGGATTAACAAATGTTTCGATACTTTTTTTTAACCATTCCAGTCCGTCGCCAAGTCAGAAGGATGGGATGCTTTTAAACATTGCCTTCGACAGGAGGTAAAACAGAATAGAAAGTAATCGAGATCTTGTGAATATATTCTAAATTATTTGAAAGTCTTTTTTCAAAGCTTGCACACAAAATACTAACAATACATTTTTATCACTTTATTTCGCGTATTTGATTATTATATATTGTTTAAAAAGGAAAAGAATAATACTTATGAATTAATATTTATTGGAGCTAAAGCGAAAATATAAAACATTTACTTGAAGATGAAACAAATGTTTTAAAATGTCTATTATTCCAAAAGACTATTGTACAACATAATCGGTGCACAGCAGAAAATTTAGCAGTCTTCGTAAGTCACTCGTAGGAAAGGCTTCGCGGACGAGAACTTTTTAAAGAGCGGTGCATCTCTCGTTCGTGTTCCTCAGGATAAACGATTAAGCCATGGAACGAGCACGCAAAATGGCACGGGGCAATCGTCCAAGCCAAAAAGTCCACGGAATGAAGGGATGGAGTTGCTCATTTGTGTAAGCACTAAAAGAGCGATTCATTATCACTATACTTATCAGGTTTGAACCTAATCGGGTGATAAACTTATGAGCTATCGATGAGCAAACAAATTCTTGGTAAGAAAGCATCCAGTATGGAAACGAAAAAAAAGCTCAGACAATTTTCAAGACGTGATAGCTGGTTATGGGGACTAAACACCTGTTATAACCATGGTCTAAAGTCGCTGGCTTTTTCAAAGAAGTAAATGACTTCATTGAAGAGGATAATCATTCTGGACGGTAAATTGATTCTACCACGGCAGAACCATCGAACGGAAAGAAAATCTTGTAGCGGAAGATGCCAGGTTAAAGAAGAAACATCTTGCAGGAATGGTAGGAGTATCTGAAGCAACCACTCCATCAAAATGCAATACCTCGTGGAGAACTTTAAGAAGTGCATAATTCAGTAGGAATTCAGAAATTCTGAAAAAATTGGTTTGACTTATGTTCCATTTAAAATCTTTCATTTAGGACAGGGGTCTGAAATACCTTTCGAGCAATTCCGCAGGGATCTGGGATACATTGATTGCGACCCGAAATAATATTTTGCGATATTTTATTATCTAATCACGTTTAATTAATTTCTTTTAAATGTTAACGTACCGAAAAATATTTCATTTAATTTTTATATTCCTTGCAATTGAAACAATAGCAGCTAGTGCTTGTATTAATTATAATATTGATTGTAATAAGTAGAATAATAATAATAGTTAAATCGGCCTATCTTGACAACAAATAAAAATCTTTTTTCGTGGAGGAGAACACAATCAACAGGAAAAAAAAATTGTATATTTTATTTGGTCCTCCGCGAACTTGTGAACCTCGCCTCGCACAACTACCTTTGCATAAATGTTTGCACAAGAAAAAAATAGTGCTTGATTATTTAAAAGTTTATTTATTTAACTTGTTATTTGTAAAACTTACAAAATATTATATCTATGAAAAAATTGTGAAGAACTTATAGTTAAACAGAAAACGCATGCACACATTTGTATATGAATAATATTTTAAGTCCTTACAAACTAACAATAAAATTATCTAATTTAAAGCCTAGTGAAACTTTCGATTGATTATTATGTACCAAAAAAGAAAAAAATACACTAAGGTAATAATATTTGAAATTTATCACAGACAGTTTTGTGCAGTGTTACTCGAAACAAAACACTTAAAGACGACAACGGTTTTATCAACAGCAATACGCTTAGAAAAAGATATGATATTTTGTGACCCGAACAAACATCATACCAGAAATATATTTCCTCTCATGATTCATAACTATGCCACTAGTCGTTCATTTCGGAGTTCTGGTTCCATTTAATATTGCGGTTATTATTTTTGGACCTTTGCATTCGGCGGAATCGGAAATTCGCAAAGACATCTCGCTTCTCTTCAGTGGCTTGGGAATTGTCTCCGTCAATCCAAGCAGCACCCGCATTTGTCTCGTCACCAGCGGCATTGTTCTTTCGAAAATTATAAGCACCCTTTCGAAAGTTTGCGACTTTGGCGGCTTGCGCTGTTTTATCTGGTGTGTTGGATTTTTTCGGGCTCGACGTATTTTTTTGCAACGGCTTTGGATCAACCAAGAGAGATGGGAAATCCGAATCATCAGCGTCAAAGTACTCGGGCCGAGAAAATTGGTAGTTAGCATTATAGTATGGTTTGAATGCATTTTCGGCTGAGCAAATGCTGAACGTATGATACGTGTGTGATATTAGATGCGGAAACTTATCTATCCAGTAATTAGTGAAACCATTTGGAATGCTGCCCAGAATTGTCTGAACCTCCTCTGACAATTCATGATAATGGTGTTTCTGTGGATCAAAAAAAAGGAATGTTTTATTCAAGACTCCAGTAATTCGGCATGGATTGCAATACTCACTTTGTTACGAAAAGCTCTTAATAGATCACGTACGCTAGCACCCATGTAACCTCTGTACTTTCGAAGATCTTCTGTAATTACAGGATCTAAGTGCAAATTCCAGTCACCGCGCACAACAAAGCGACCATTCTTTTCAAGAGATTTCAATGGCTCCACAGAGAATTGTAGTCTCTCAACCCGATCACTTACATCTTGCAGGAACGCTAGTATCTTTTGATCGCTCCAAAATACTGGATGATTTACTATACACCTGGACGGCGGACGATATTGTGGATCTGTATGAACCATGTCGGAAATTAGCTGTTCTGCCAGAACCTGTAAAATAAAACGTCTCACATGAGTAAGGCATTAAGTAACCTTTTCAATCTTTTATCAAAAATAAACCATAAATCGACTCCCTCTACTTTAAGACGCAAAAACAGTTGCCTAATCAATTTTACTTACCATCTTGCTGGCTGCTCCTGGAGTGTTATCCATTAAATTCGACAAATCGTACTCATTCGATAGAATATTAGCTTGTCTTTTGATGGCATCTCCAAACGCATGGTAGCCATTACTTAGAACATAATAATAAACACAACCCAAGGAGAACACATCCACCGAAGTTGTCTATGGATAAAAAAGAAAAATTTTGAGTTTCTATTTTAAATTTAAAAAAAATTACACAATTTATTAACCGTTCTTTGGCCGCGCATCATCTCAGGGGCAATCCACCCATCGGTTCCGGTTACTCCTGATCTGCGGGAAAAACTCGTTTTTCCAAAGTTTAGTTTCTTGCACAAACCAAAGTCAGAAATCATTACACGGACCGTACTGTTTACGTCAGGAATTGAAAGAAGGACGTTTTGCGGTTTAATATCTCTGTGAACTACAAAAAGGTGTCATCTTTGGATATGTAAACACACGTTGTTTGTAAGAAACTCACCGATATTCAAAGAATGCAAATGTGTCAGTCCGGAGGCTGCTTGTCTCAACACTTCCCACGGTTCAATAAGGCCTTTTAATTCTACAGCGCGTTCACCTTCTGTATAATCCTGAAGCGTAGCGGCGCACAGCTCCACGGCAATATATCGAAACTGACGATCCTGCTCGGTGCAAAAGTATCGCACAACATTCTCGTGCGCATCACTTTCTCGCAGTAAGGCCACCTCACGGTCAGCAAATGTAAAACATTCAGGCAACAAACGCTTCACAGCAACATTACGCTTTTCAAATTGTCCCTTAAACACAAAGGTTCCTTCACAACCCTTGCCAAGTACCTCGCTGGGATTGAACGTGATTTTTCCAACCTTCACTTCGCCATCTCCCAAATCGACGAGATCCTGATAGCTCACATTACTGCTTCCCGATCCGCGATCAAGTGTTTTCGAACCATTTTCACTCTGATTCTTAAGCTCTCGAACCGTGCTGCATGTGTACCAGAAAAGTGCAACAATTGCCAAAACAAGGACAACCAGTATTTGATGAACTTTCCCACTGGGGTGGTCTAGCAACCAGTCGTTAAAGAACTTTCCAATTCGACCACTATTGGCCAAAATTAGTTTCTTCGTCCTATTGAGCGTGTTTGAGTGTATTTCTCCTTCGACGGGATCTGTTTGAATCCCAATTTCCACGGACTCCTTAACCCCTCCGCCACCGTCTCCGACGTTGGTTTCGAAAATGACGAAATTGTTGTTGATATTTCCATTAAGGTCCATAATCGTGGCCAATTGCTGATTGTCTCCATCAGTTTTTCTGGGCGATGGGGATATCTCCAATTTGATCTCATTGTTTGGCATATCGTAGTGACCAAGAATGATTGCATCACGATTGGTTTCTAGTAAATCTTTCAAGTAAACCACATTATTATTTGGTTTTTTTATGGGCTTATCTGGACCGCCAATCAACTTAACCGGCGGCTTTGAAGAAATTCTTGGTGTGTTCTCATCCACCAGAGATGGCAACGCATACAAGCCATAAAAATGTTCTCCCACGTAAAGTGATTCACTAAAAGAAACCAATTACGGATTTATCAAATGTTATACTATGAATGGTAAAACTTACAATAGCTTTATTGTGTCCACATTGCCGTCCTTGGACTCCTCCAAAATTGATTCAAATGCATTATTTGAGACCGTAGTGAAGGGAACACTGAGAAGACCCTCGGAACCAAGCAAAAATGCCGACACAACCGGACTGTGCAGAGTCTTCTGCCATAAAAATTGCCCAGATTTTCGATCTAAAGTCAATATTCCTCCGCTCGACGTTGCAGCAAGATGAATGTAATCTAATTGCGAATGAATTCATATTTACTTTCAGTCCACTTTGCAATTTTGTGTACATACCATATTCTTTCGAGACATCCGGAGCCATGGAATGCGAAGCGTAATCATAGAAGGTTATGTTCCATGGTTTGGCATTTTTATCTCTTGTAAGACTGTCATACATCATGACAGTGTATTGGGTACGTCCAAGGTAAACCGATCGTGAAGTTGCCCAACCGATGTTGTCGCCCGATTGTTTATCCATCGATCCAAAGCCTAGAACCTTCTCACGACGACCTGTTTTTGGATCAACCAAAAACCATGTGTCACTCTTCTTTCCAGAATATAATATTCCATCGGATGATCGACATGGTGCGCTTGCAACTAATTGTGGTATTGTGTAAGGAAGCTTTCGAAGGTCTCCCATATCACCCAGTTGATAAATACTGCCATCTCTTGGGTCAGGTAAATATTGGGGCAACTGCAGATTCTGTTGATTTTCGGACATCACCGAGGGATCTGGAAACAGCAATAACATTACACATTAAAAAATGACCTAAAGAGATCGATGTTTCGAATGTCGTTAGAAGTAATTTTTGTCATCATGGATGCTCCATTAGCAGTTAAAAATATTAATGCCAATGCATTTGGCCAAAGCAAGACACCATTGCGAACAAAAAGAGAACAACTGGACTTCATTAAAATATTTGTAACCTCTTCGAAGACAACTTGTGTACTCGATACACAAATCATGTATGCAAGAAGATTAAGAGAGACCTTGCTCCGTTTAAAAAAAACGCAACCCCTCTAACTTGAGGTGGCTGGAAGACAATTTTGAGACAACCAAACAAATTTTAAGTTCTATGGACGGAAACTTCTTTTGGTTGAATAGTAACAGGAAGCACTGATTCTCAAAAGCGCAACATACTAGAATTTGTTTGGTCTTTTAATCTATAAAGTAAGCAGCATCCCAAGAACCAAAACATATCGGATGATAAACTCCTAAAACGCTAAGGAGGAAAGCTAGAAAACTATGGAAAAACTCAGATCAGTTCTTACGGATTACAACCCTGAGTTGAAAAGATCCAAGCGAGCTGCATAGAGAAAGTGAAGCAATGAAATTGCTGATATGACGCCTGCAACACGAATCCACAAAGCTGTATGCAAGGATCATGTAATAATGTAGGACTACTTAGGAAATCTAATGGATCCTTCACTATTGACGATGCGGATACTCTTGAAACGCTGTTTAGCGTACACTTCCCAGGTTCGTCCATCATTACGGTTACGGAAACAAGATTAAAAGTCTATCGGGAAAATGTTCAGCATTGATAAGATCAAATGGACAATTGGTTCATTCAAATTGTTCTTTGCGCCTTCCTGAATATTGAGTTGTATTGCTTTTGACAACACTAGTTACAAATCCATTATAAGTTCTATTCGTAGTAAAGGTATTGACGACTTAACTAGCAGATGGATAAGGTCTATGCTAGAAAATCGAGTTCACACTTCTTCGACACTTGAGAATACTTGAGACATGTTCTGCTCGATCGCAGATAGTATGAAGGGGATAAACTACTTTGGACGACTCTTTGAAGTAGGCATTCATAACTGTGTCCTTCATCGAGCAACACGCTGGCCCCGACCCCAGAAACTTAATCTGGCGAACTGATGGCTTTAATTGGCAAACGGCGGGGGTGCCGGTGTCTACAGGCTACAATCATCGAATCTTGCGTTCACCGGTCCGGAAACTCTTTGTGGCGTTAGCGGGACCACGACCACTGGTCTGACCAATAATTGGGAAAACAACCGTCGTATCGACCACTGGAGACATCTGCCGGGGCTTAGACAATGATAATTATTGATCAATCCCTTCTCTTCAAGATATATCCTTAAACTCAACAAGGAGATCATTTGAAATTTCGTGAACTTTGTCCCAACCGTTGTTGCGACTTGTTAGGGCTTAGTTCAGTCACCTCGTGCAGATTCTGCCTGGAAGACGGCGAAGCGGATGTACACAATCTTTGTGAATGTCCAGCTCTAATTTGGCTAAGAAGGCGTATTTTCTTCAAAGAGATGAGTTCTCCATTTAAAATTAGACAGCCCAACGCTAAAGATATTCTAAACTTAATCATTAGATCTGATACAAAAGTTCTTTCCTTTCAGACCGCAGTTTCAACCACTGCGGCAGGGGTAGATAAAATATAAAAAAAATAACAAGTCACTAAATCATTGAACTTTATTTTTTATTTGCGAGTTCAACTCGAAGTTATTGTTTCAAGGCATTGTTATTCAATTCAACGCATTATTGTTCAGTTAAAGACATTGCAGTACACTGCTTTTTTCACAATTGCAAAGCCGTTTTCCTGTGACATGTTCTTCCTTTCGGTTGAGTTTCATTTGTTTTCCGACGCTTAACAATGAAAATAACGTCATAAGGTACTACATATTTTCAATGAATTATTTATATGCAAATAAGTATAAGAATAAGTTCACAATTTCGACAAAAATAATTGTTTTCTCATGAAGAGCACTTGTAAAGAGTGGTTGTCTTGTTTTGGCACTTAATTCAACCAAACTCACAGCGTATTGTAATCGTTGGTTTAACAATCCCGACAAACCTTTGTGTATGTCGCGGTTTTGAGTTAAGCATTTTATTGATTTCGTCATGGGTGGAAAGGCGAAGACAAGGAGGGTCTACAGAACCATGGCATCAATGAAGAACTTCCCATATCTTCATTCAGACTGCGACTCGAACTTTCCGAGTGATCTGTGCAATATCTTCCCAATGCTATCGTATATGATTTTTTTTTTGATTCACCAGAGGAGGTTTGAATTTTCAAACGATACCATTAACCCGTATTACTGATACGCTGGTGGGCTTATTGTAATAGACCAGTCTTCAGCCAATCTCCCCGCGGCACTGCCGTTAGATATGACTTCGGGGAGCTAACTAGCTATGAAGCTGTACTTCGCTACACGTAGTCGTTTTTTCTACAGCCTTCCATTCACAGATTAGTACTGTTTGTACTTGCAGTTGATGGCTCGTGCAAAACATTCCGTTGTCGCTCTTCTCGTCGCTGCTTCATCATGCTGAGCGCTATTATGTTACTGAAAGCGTTTCAGCTATCTTCCGAACAGGTCATCTCACTAATCATGTTTTTTGGAGTAAATACTTCTCCCAGTCTCTGTTGCAGTAGATTCCGTTCTGCTTCGTACTGTGGACAATTTTATATGGTATGAATAGCGCCTTCATTTGTTCGAGGCAGATTGGACAATCTAGGTTGTCGTCGTGTCCTTATCTGTAAAGATATGCCCGAAAGCATCTTTGTCCTGTTAGGATCTGCATCTGCTTTGGTATTTGCTGGCACTTTTGGTGGTACTGATGGTAAAACAATGACTGCCACACCTGCTACTGTTTCCAAGGTACAACAAAATAGTACTATTTGTGCTAGATGGTGCTAGTTCGTTCTTCGCATGCCATCTGGTTCGCGATCGAGTATTTGTGGGCAATAAGCATGTATGAGGGCGATATAAAAATTTGCTACATGCAATATTTTTCATCGATGGTTTCATGAATTCTTAAACCTTAAGCAACACAGAAATGCAATAAGTTTCTAGTCAATGGAATATAATTTATTGAGGCACAAATTTACGACATGAACGAAAGCATTTCCATCTCCATAGGAATTTTCGGTAAAGCTATTTCTTTGCCTCATAAGTCGCAAAATAACATTATTTATCCACCAAAGGTGATAGTGCATTACTATCTTCTGCTTTTGGTGAATAATTCTTTAAGTTTCCACGTTCTAAATTACTGGTCGTTGTTGCTTGACATGTGTTAAACGGTAGCACGTTCTTTTAAAAAACGAAAACTTATCGAACTATTAATCAAGTCACCGAAAAGTCTTCCGGAAGTGCAAAAGTTAATTACTGAAC
The DNA here is from genome assembly GCA_963555765.1 of Orthonevra nobilis. NCBI lineage: Eukaryota > Metazoa > Arthropoda > Insecta > Diptera > Syrphidae > Orthonevra > Orthonevra nobilis. Next base: position 53,492,258 of record OY743227.1, read on the forward strand.
TTTAAAGCCTCAATAGAACAAATTGAAATGAAAGTACATAATTATTATTATGAACAAGAGTATGACAAAAATCCGTGTCGAGACTAATTTCAAAGAAATTTCAACGCAATTTTGATACATTTTTTATCGTTTATAAACACCTGTTGCGGATCTGATTGTATGTGCCAGGTTCAAATAGTATTATAACGCATTAGTCAAGCAAAGAGCGCATCGAATTCTGTTAAATGAATACAATATGTTTGACTAACGAATGCTAGTATTGATTTATTTGTGGCGTATATTTTGAAATAATTGTTTTTTTATCCAATTAATTAATTTAAAATGCACACGCCTTCCACGGGAATTCTTACAAGACTCGATTCTGGCAAGGTTATGTTGGTTTTGAAAACGTCAGAGAATTTGCGGATTGTATGCACAGGCACAATGTTTTGCACACTCCCACAAAAAAATCCCAACGGGGAATAAATCACACTATCTTTTTGCCCAGTTCACATCACAGAAAGTAATTATATTGTTGTGTAAGATGTGGCATATTTTCAAGTCGAGACCCACCATCTCTTCATCTACTTCAAATATGATAGCATTCATCATCTTGGATTTTACAAGGCGATAGCCGAATTCAGAATCCCGGCAAAATTTATCCAACGGTGCCCCGTGACGTGCATGTCCAGCCGATTGCAGGACGATAAGCAGGAAGGCAGAGCAGATTTTGAGCGGTTCGTCGATTATTTGGTCCCGTACGAGAGGAGGGCGAATGGAGGAGAAGGCCACATCAAACGAATGGACAAAAATGCTCCATAAAAGGGGATCTTTGAATCACAGCCTCAGGTTTGAGACGACAAGGAAAACCAAACCCCCGTTTAAAGACTCAAGCGATATATGTAACTTGAATTAGCGAGCCCACGATCGACAAGAGTGGAAGGTTGCTGTGTCTCAGTTTTTTAAGTAAGTAGGTAAGATGTGACTTAGACTTGTTGCAACAACATTTTTTCCACATATCTTCGATTTGAGGACAAAAATTTGGTTCACATTTGGTTATGACGACTAGAATTGACGATGACGGCAACACATCTCTCATTTTCGAAGGAGTGTTGACCAACCACACAACCAGAATTAATTGCAAACATTCTGTGGCCTTCGGCAGTCACATATGAATTTTTACTTCGCTAGTGTTTCCATCGCTGCGTGACAACACCACACTTCGATACAGATTGCAGTTCTGTAGTTCAAGCACTCTAAGATCTTGGGTTGCAGAGAAAAACTCAGTTCCCTCTCTATTGGGGGAACCAAAACAGTCTGCATTTACTGTAATATCATTGATCGCTCTCAAGCAGAATCGAAAGATTGTTCAATGTATTTTAATTTCGATTGTTCCTTGGATGAGCTGAACGGGGAGAAATAATTTTGCTGAGTTCATAATATTTATTTAATTAATTCGAAGATTTCTTAAGCATTTTGCTGTCAGTGTAATCCTTCACAGCAGACACATCGACATCATTTTCGCAAGCCATTGACACCACAAACTTTGAACAGATCGTGGAGCAATCACTGCAGTACGTCCTCCATTTAGTAAAACTTTTATTCATATTCATACACACTTTCTTCGAGGAAGACAACCGCATAGGTAATCAAAGGATGAAGCTACCTTTAAACTAATTAAGAAATCGCGCAACAAGCGTTTTCTTATTCGAACAAACAAAAATTTAACAGCTTCATAGAAAAATGCTCCAGCTTAAGATCGAACATTTGGAAAAGCGTTCTTTATTTGCATAGAATCATGACTCATATTCATAACATACGACGTCAACTGCTACAGGGTTAAAGACCAGCAAAGATTATGAACAATTGCAGAATATGAAGTTAAGCAGAGATAAAACGCAGCGCAAATACACCCTGAAAGGACATACAAAAAAGGCTATCTACCAAACATGAAAGTATTCAGTTTATCATTTAGGAAATGCGATGACGATTTTCGCATGTGCTATTTTTAAACTTTAGAAACAAAATATTCCCGCATCAGCTAAAAATCCCAATCTACTGATACGATAACCAAATGCTGGGCAAAGGATTCAAACATGAGATAGTGGCGTCCCGCATTACTACTCCAATTAGAGAAAGCATGCTTCAGTTATCTTCAACAGTTTCGATTTTGAGGTGATTTGAAAAAAAAAATAGTATTTCTTTTTTTTCATACCCGGCTTCATCACACCTTTGTTATCAGTACACTACAGGCACAATAAAGGAACGTTTCTACGCAGATCTTAATTGCCCAAGTGTGTTCAACTGATAAGATATTCTTACCACTCTAAATACTATAAAGATTTTTTTCTTTTCTTTTTCATATGGTTTCAGTCCACGCTGGCAAAATTATATACGCCCTACGCTTTCCTTGGGGTAGTTACGATACATGTACGTTAATAAAATGCACCATAACAGATCAACGCTTGTTGATAAGCAACAAATGGGTCACGCTACATAACGATGCAAAAAATTTATTTGGGAAAATCCCATTAAAAAACAAACTGATCATAATCATGCTTTCATTATAAAATTATACCTTAACAACTTTTAGCACTTACCATCGGAAATAGTCCAACGAATCTCACTGGTTTTAGGATCGATGGCTGTTAATCCGCCCCCTAATGTAGAGAACACTAACAATGTCTCTTCATCCCGAGCGACATCCGTGCAGCTCTAAAATGCGAGGAATATAAGACGGAATTATTATTTTCACAAATGTCCAGATTTGGCTAAAATCTTCCAAAATGGACAAAACTAATAATCACCTGTTTTGATGCTGATGCAATCAAAACACACAACGAGAAACATAAAAGTCTGCACATAGTGAACATTTTTCGATTGTTATTCATGTTTGTTTTCATATTCGTCACCAAGTTAACATAGTTCACGGCTGGATACTATTTTCATTAATATTGTTTTCAAACAAAACTCTGTGTACACCACTGAATAAATTTATTTTATACACTTTACCACTTTTAATCAACGTTCGAGCTTTGTTCATCTTTTTAGAATTTTTGATTTGATGATATGACAGCTGTTTGACACATCGGCAATTCCGAAATGCGTTTCAAGTTAACACAGTTTTAGCTGAACCAAGGGTCGGCTTCCATTTCTTGTAGACTGGAGAGTAAAAATTTATATATGTATATATGATTTGTTTTCGACTGATTATATAAATTTATATACAAGATCGAAACATTCAGATACTGGAATTAATAATAAAGCACCCGCCGAATGCGACGCAAAATGTTGCGATTTCGGATATCTCTCGGTTCTTACAGAAGATCATTCTTATTTGTCGAATGACGCATTTCTAAATGAGATAATAGCTGACGTTACAACAGATCGAAAACCAAGAGGCAAAAGTTTTTATTTATAATTTGCGTCGGTAGTTTGGAGCTCAAAAAGAACCATTATAGGTTCACTTCGTTATCCGTCTGTCTGTCACTACCCTTCTTTCAGAAACACTTGGTGTACCACGACTTAAAACCAAATTTTAATGAAATCAAGCTGTTAATTCGAATGTCGTATATTTTGATACTCACAATGGGAATCAAAACAATTTGGGAACTTCCAAATGGCAAGAAGCAATGTTTTATAGCACAAACTAAAGGGGCCCATGCAATTCACATGCCTGCATGCACTATCCATGCAGACTGCGCAGTAAATCATTCGATATCGAAGAGTTGGTTGATTTGACTCTGAACAATGGCGGATTCTCTTAATCTTGGAATATCCCTTTTTACGCGCCATAATACCGGCAGTTTTTTGTACAATTCTATAAATTCTTCCCGAAAGTTTTTCTTTTGATTTCCACAGTGACACCAATTTTTTCCACACACCACACATGCAATGTAACCACTTTTTCAATGTGTCCTATGCTTTAGACTCAGCACATCAACAAATCCGCTTACACTTGTTCCATCGGCTGTCAACAATCAGCGACCATCTGACTTTTCACCGCCGCTTATTTACAAACACGATTTTATTTAAATAGGTAGCAATAGTTTACGTAAAAAACATTTGATTTTTAAATGACACTCACTCAAATTCGTAAATTAACATTATCCGCTTGTAATTATGCTAAAGTTGTACCAAGAAATCTTAAAGGGAGAAGCAAAAGTTCCCAAGAATGGTTAACGCGACAGCTCTCCGACCCGTATGTTGAGAAGGCCAGGATGATGAACTATCGTTGCCGCAGCGCCTTTAAACTACTTGAAATCGATGATAAATACAAGATCCTGAAACCAGGTGATGTTGTTATTGACTGTGGAGCAGCTCCGGGCAGTTGGTCCCAAATCGCCGTGGATAGAACAAATGCCAATGGGAAAAATATCAAACAACCAAAGGGTGCAGTCATAAGTGTAGACTTGTTGCACTTCCATGCCATCGAAGTGAGTTAATACTAATAATACAGTTAGGAATTTCAACCTTATATATTCCTTACAGGGAGCAACAATCTTCGGTGCTACAGATTTCAGTAAAGCAGAAACGCAACTTATGTTGAAATCAGTTCTTGACGGCCGACCGGTTAATTGTGTTCTCTCTGACATGGCACCCAATGCGACTGGCGTCCGAGTTCTTGATCAGGAGAACATAACAGAACTGTGCTATTCAGTTCTCAGATTCTCATTGGCGATGTCTGCCAAAGGAGCGCATTTGGTTATGAAAATTTGGGACAATGGTGCCGTTCCTAAACTCGAGGGTGACCTGCTGAAGTTTTATGAGAAAGTTAAACGAGTCAAACCGAAATCAAGTAGATCCGACTCTGCGGAACACTTTTTAGTGGCAAGGAATTTCCTTGGTTTAGATAATGCCGAGAGGCAGAATAAAACATGATAAGGGTATAAATATTTTTTTTTTAATTTTAAGATTGGATTTTGAAAAAGGTCTTTACTAAGTTTCACTTACACGTTATATAGATCACAAGGCGTTGCTGAAACTGAAAAGATTTGACCAATTTTTATGTTCCGGCATGAAGTGAAAGAGTCAAGGTATCTGAGACAAGTGAAATTTTTCGCCAGTAATGGAATGAATCAAGTTAACTGCACGAATGAAGATCACGGTAATGAATAACTGAGCGCAAATGAAAACTTTAAGGAATTCATCTAAGCGTAGATGTAGGACACAGGGTCCGAGCTCGGGCGATCAAACAATCGTTTTATGACAACTTAAGTACATTAGAACTTCGACTATCCGAACTTATTGGAAGCGAGACTAGTTCGGATAATCGAAAAGGGGGGTTTTGGGTGAAGATCAAACAGAAACATCACGTTGAAATTTAAAACACATGAAAAAAGTCGAATGCTTTTTTATATTATTTTTTTTATAAAATCGTCAATTTTTATTTGACAAACGGATGCTATGCGTCTTTGAACGGCTAAGTGTCGCAATAGTGTGGGAAGAAAAAGTTACGTGGGGCAACATTCTTCTTGTGTCCCGAACAATAAGAAACTCTTCTCAAAAGCGGCAAATGCCTTTGCATGCGAAGGTTTGTTCAGTGCATCCACGCTCTCGAGGCTGCTGCTGTCGTTGTGATCTCCATCTTGAGTTTTTATTGATGCAATAATTTCATCGTCTAAAATTTGATACCTAGGATCATAAGAATCGTGGTTAAACCAATCAGTGGCATCGTCTTTATCGCAATCTGTGAATCCTGAAGTACTGGCTCATAAGCTAACTCGATCCACTCGAAATTACTTCTAACGAGGTACTCTTTCAAGCTCGACATTGAGAATTTTATCTGCGAAATTCATTGGCCTACTCTTTCTACAGAGAGACATAGCTTGGCATTTTTGAACATTAAGATGCAAAAATTGATTTCACACCGGTTCGCTAATGCTTCTAAATCACTTTGGAGTAGACAATCATCAACGAATCGTCGTAAATCGAGGTAAAACGAATGTGAAAAGATAGATGGGATATTATTTATAAATAGAATGAAAAGCAAAGGCCCCAACTGACTAACTTGTGGGATGCCAGATGGTATAAGAATACACTCCAATGAAAATTCTCCAATCTTAACAATTTGTACCCGATTCGTATGATATGACTTGATCCAATTTGAAAAACTCGAATGGAAACTTAAACTGGATAATTTATATAAAAAAATGTGAATGTGAAACAGCGATAACCTTGCCCGGACGGTTCACGGATAGACGGCTATAACTATAACACACTGCATGTTTTTCAAGATTCAAATGAGTGAAAAAGAGAGCGAAGGTGAAACAGCGATAACCCAGCCTAGACATACACGGGTATGATTTTCTTTGCATGTTTTTGACGTTTTCTAACTCCTTCTAGCAACTTTGCTGTGAAATGTAATTGCAGTTTTTGTGAAATTATCAAATGCAAAATTACTGAACAGAGTAAGATTAGTAGCACTAGAACAAGCTGCAACCTTTCAACTGTGTTGAAAGAAATGTATTTTTTAACGAGTAAGTAACTATGTACTATTTTTTCGAATTGCATATTGGCCTGTAATAACGAACATCCTGTTTTGACCCGGATTTAAATAGGATTTCTCCACTTTCTAAAAAAATCTTCTTTTCAGAGACAATTTGAAAAACTGAGTGACCCGAATGGAAACGGCATAGTGTGTTAATTGGAATCAAATTTGAGTGTCCTTGAAATGTGACACTATCAGTTTCGACACTCGAAATTCCGAACTTCAACCGAAGTAGCTTCTAGTAGAATTGACACAACATTTTTCATTAACAATTTATCGCTTCTATTGTCACAGGCTCACAGGAGTTTCATGAAATTAACATGGTTCTTAAGATCTTGACGGTAAGATACCTAATTATTTAAAAAACGATTTTCATATATGGTAATATAATGTGACTCCAATCGTAAATATTGAAATAAGAAAGTGTCAGCCCTGGTCACAGTCAAACTGTCAAATTTCCTAATTTATTTTTTTGTTTTCCGGCAAATTTTCGCTACAGCTTTTACTGTTAATCAGACACTTTTCCGGTGTTCAATCAAACCAAAAAAGTGTTTTCACAAAAAGTGGACACATCTTAAAATTTTCGTGTTGTATCGTATTCTTTGTCCAAGATTAAATTTACAAATCGAAATGTCCGTGAACGATTGGGTTGGTTATTTGGCTGTCGGAAACCCAGTCAGTCAAGCAGTCATTAACTCTGCATCCTTTCTAGCGAGAAATACCGTGAGTTTAACTTTTATTATAAATATTTATTAAATTTTTTAAAACATGCATAGTCAATGCATGTTTAATCGTTGGCTATATCTTTCTCATTTCCTTGCATCATTTAGTAAGTGAGATGAACATGAAAACAGTCTGTGTCTCAGATTCCAAGCAATAAGCTGATAGTTAGCTGATTGGTAATTGCGAAATTCGTGTTTGTTGATAGTGTCCAGTCTTACGTAAATATTTTTCTGGACAAGTATACTTTGTTTTTAAAGGCATGATGTGCACATTTATTTGTTTAATTCGCATCATCATCTGAAAATTGTTCTGCTGTTTATATATATGTATGTGTTGGCAGTAGCTCACGCTTATCATTTGTTCAGCTGAAAACCGCATGAACATAACATAATTGAAATTCGTTTTGCTCGGTGTAGTTTTTCATCATTCCACTTCCGTTACATGTGTTGCAACAGAGTCTGGCAAAAACATTTACCTAGAAAAATTAAAAAAAAAAAAGTAAATCCATGTATGTGCTCTACAGATCAAGTGTTTCCAACCTTGAATTTATATTCACAACACCCCCTTTCCACGTGGGCTATGCATCTATGTCTGCAAGTCAATTCCGGCCAATGAATACCAACTCCGCTTTGAAATACTGCCCGTAATAAATTGTGCGGAACAGCAATTTGTTAATTTTTAGTTTTCCTGTCCTGGATTCATGTCATATCATCTTTAGCTAGCGTGACAAATTTATCTGCCATTGCTTAAAGCTTCATTGTTGTTCTATCCGATCAATTCATCTAAGCATTTGGCAACAACTATGGACGTGTTTTGAGTCTTTTCTTCTATAGCGTCTCCAGTTCCAAAATAACGCCTTCATCCCGTACAAACCTTCTCTTGATCACCGATCTGCATCCATTGCATTGCTCAGTTTTTGTCCACATTATTATTATTATATCTTCATTTATACATACATAAGTATATATTTAATTATTACAGTATCAGTAATAATTAAAATCAGCACTAGCTCTAGTGTCGAAATATAAGAACATTTAAAAATAAACAAGGTGTCCAAAAAATATTGCACTTAGCTCTAGCTTTTCAAACATTAAAAATGTTAAAACGTTAAGTGTACTTGGGATCACATTTGACTGCAAATTTAATTTTAAGAAATATTTTTTACATCTTTATAAAAGCCTAGATACCAGAGTCAACATTATTAAGCATTTAGTCTTTGTCACCTCATCGGTTCCACCATCTTATCGAAGATTGATTATGGCCTTAGCATTTATGGGAAATGTTCTTAATTATCCATTAAGCTTTTCGAACCACTATTCTAACATCGATAGTTGTAAGAAAGCTGAACTCCTATTACTCTCGATGTTAAAAAAAATTGTCGGCAGAACAAGACCTCCAAAAAGCCCATCTACAATCCATAGCGTAATGTTGCTTTCAAAAAGTATTGAAATACCCATAAGCAGTCAAGCATACAGACACGCAGCTACTTAGACGGATTTCCAAAAATGTCAACACCTAAGGAAAAATACAGAAAATCTTTCTTGAAGTTCTGAACCGATACAAAGAAATGAACTGCTACTTTTTGTTCACCGAGCCTTCAAAACTGATGTTGAGACAGCATTTGCAGTTGTTGACCAACATGGAAAAACAATGTCTTAAGGTCGAGGCTTTGACATTCCTAAAAGCTACAGAAAAAGCAAAGAATAAAATAACTATAATTTGCACCGACAGCCTTTCAATATTGAAGGCAATTACTGACACCGACAACAGAATTGAAGCCATCCGTATCAGCCTCATAGAAAATTAGAACAAATTTGATACCAGGACATGTTGGTATCGAATGTAATGAAATAGCAGACGCGACGGCAAAAAGTGCTTTTAAGGAGCCGCTTATGTCGTTTTTTATTTTAAACGACAAACATCTTAAGAGAAAAATCACATGTTTCAGGAAAGAAAGAAGAATGCCATCTTTGCAAGAACAATCTCACTCCTACTAGTAAACACATAATTAACAATTGTAACAAAATCAAATATATAATATATTAATAACACAATGTCCGAACAAATCCTTTTCAACTCTACTTAAACATCCATCAGAATAAAACATTAACACAGTTAACAAAGTTTTGAAAATAGCTTATTTGGAAAATAGCATACAAGTAATTAACAAACCAGCCGAAAGCCGTGGTAGCTAGTGCTGCACCTTGTACCTATTAGTAATTAAGTAACGATTAATAAAGATATAATAAATATAATAATAAATAATAAAGCAGTTAAGTTTTAATTAAGTGTACATTAAATTTAAACATGCATTGTTTTCAAGAGTGAGAAATTTCAAAATTGACTGAGTTCTATTAATATAACATCGTTACTGTTGCAATGCTGGCACTGACATGGACCCTATTTTGTAAGAAGGTATACTTGTATGTCTGAAAACGGAGGTTGTGTAAAACTTTTGTTTTTTGCTTTTGAATTGTTTAATTGGTAACTTGTTTCCTTTGCATAATGGTGCGGTTACAACTTTCAGCTCTTGAGTTTCTTTTCCTCACAGAATTTGATTATTTTTCTTATGAATTTTATAAGAGATTGTTGTACCGCAGACTTAACGGCTGCGTCGACTTTTTCGTTGCTTTCAGTTTTTACATGACCAGGGATCCTCAAGAGCCTGATGGTATGATTGCTTCCAATCAATTTGTATCGGATAGCGTTAATAATTGGCTTTGGCTGTAACTTTGAAAGTTTTCTAGTGGGTGGGTACTATGGCTTTATCTGAAAATAACGGGGACAATTGTTTTAGCAAAACCTTTGACAGTATGTTTCCAGTATGATCTGCGACCGCGAATGCTGTCCCAAATTCCATTAAGGAACCATCGATGAAAACGAAATGCAAATTTTGTTGTCGGTAAAGCGGTAGGCTGGTGTCGAGGTTTTCGGGAACTTGCGACTCCATCTGTCTTGCGAGAATAAAAGAGTTGTAAATCGATTTGGCAAGTTTGGAATCTATAAGCCGCGCTAATCTAAAGTGTGGATGGAAGGCCAGATTCTGTTAAGAGGTTTTTGATGAGAGTCGTTCCAAAAATGCTAAGACTGAGTCGTACCTTTAAAATGTTACGCATTATGTTTTATTCTAAATTTAATTTTTAAAAATCATTCTTCAAATCCTTAAATCAACCTTGCTACCCGGTGCGATATTATTAAAAACATAGCCTCTACGAACAGTTTTTGTCGTAACAACTCTCTCATCAACAGCACCAGTATATGGGAAATGCCCAAGAACTATGGGCATTTAGGTGCCCTGTTTAAAGCATGCACAGATTTGCGTGAGGGTTTTGATAAAATTAAACTCGCTCTCATTGTGTTCTTAGACTTTTCTAAAGGATTCGATTGTGTGAATCACCGCTCATTCTATCTTCCAGTCCTCTCAGGTGTTCCACATGGCTCTGTTTTGAGGCCTCTGACCCCTGAGGTACTCCTAACTTAACATCTCCGGTTTCTAAAAAAAATATACTGTCAAACTTCACTGTTTGTCTTCTATCCTTTAAGTAACTTTTGAACCAATAAAGTTCGATGTATGCTTGATTATAGTCTAAAGATTTCAGAAATTCTGCAATTATTCCTTTCCCTTGTTCGATTTCTTCTTTCCGTTTTATTATCAGCCAATTCAAAGCTGTTTCACTGGAATGATCTATTCTTAAACCTTATTGCTCATCCTAAAAAAGTCCTATCTATCTATTTTTTCTAAAATTTTTTCGAAGACTGGCAGCTTATTCACTGGTCTATATTCGTCTCATTTTATAGTTCAAGCTATTTTTGGAACTGGAACCACTCCCGGCTCCCTCTTCTTATTCATGTTTTTACATTCAATTTTATGTCTGCCTCTGATTGAAATTGGGAACAGTATTCACATTTTGAATATTTTTATTTGAAAGATTTATATCTTCAATTTTCTATATCCTGCTGGATATTCCAGTCTTATTTTGTCAGGCGTTATTCTTTCGGTTTTGAATGAGTGACTTTTTATCTCTTTCTTAAGGGATGGTGCGCTATTTTTTCTATTCTCGATCTGGTATAGTGCACATTCTTTAATGAATTCCTCTTTATTTTTTATTTTTGAAAATGGATTTAAATATTAATTGATTCACTTGTTTCATTTTTCAAGTTGTGAGTCCTTCAATGAAACTGTACCCCACTTTAAGTTATTAACACATCTCTTAAAAAGCATCTTATCACGGAGACTACACTGTTTCGCAAGGCAATTCTGTTGTAGTCTCAACTACTTAAAGGCGCCATGTACAAGGCTCTGATTGTTGTTTTCACGTTCTGATTACATAACACATTTTCCTGACTAACAATTTTCATTTATTGTTTTATTTCATGTCGTCATCTAAATGCCATAACAAAAAAATATCTTAACTCAAAAAAGGGACTTGCACCAAAGCAGAGCAGTGCTGTTGCGAAAACTACAAAGGAGGCGGCAGGCACAATGGTTGTTAAGGCTCTTCCACTGTGGCGATTAGCCGGGAAAAACTACAATTTCGTCCGTTTGGCTGGAATAAGTGGAGCTGCTGCTGTCATTATAGGCGCCATTGGAAGCCACAGAACGAATGCAGTCCAAGACAAAGGAGAATCTAAAGTTATTTTCGAAACTGCCAACAGATTTCACTTCTTTCATTCCATCGCCCTGATGGCTGTTCCATTGGCGAAGCGGCCAATGCTGGTAAATATTTATAATTTTTGTTCTTGATTTTTGATCTATGAAATAATTTTTCGTTATAGACGGGGTCTCTTATGGCAGCAGGTACAATCTTTTTCAGTGGAGTTCTTTACTACAGAGCATTTACAGGGAAGAGAACATTTAGTAAACTCGCACCCACGGGTGGCTTTTGTTTAATTCTTGCATGGCTAACATTGTTATTTTAGGTTTAATTTTTGTGGCATCTTTTCTTTTGTATTTTCCCAATTGAACTGTGTTTGTTAATTTGAGTATGATAAAATTGAAATAATTATTTCGTAATTTTTTTTGTAAGAAAACATATAAGACAACTTATATATCTTCATGTTTATTTAAACACTTTGAAAAAAAATGTAAACTTTTTAACATTTTCAAAAATAAAAACTAGAACTTATAAAAGAAAATATGTGTATTTTGGGTGCAGGAAAAGTATTCCGACTGCGCGTATAACACCTCCAAACTCCATTTACAAAATGATTGTCCGTTATCGAATTGATTTTTCAATAGATCGACTAAAGTTGACTGATGGGCAAACAGTTGTTCTGCAGCAGGTCACAATGAGGCTTCCAAATTAAAATTGACTTTCTTAAAAAAAAGTGGACTACTCTTAGTTCTACAGAAAATCTTAAGGGTTGAATTATCGGTGTCCGGTTTATCTTCGGGATCGTCAAGTCTGGCAACAACTCACATAGTACGTGCCCACCGCTAGTAGCGAGCACAGAAAGTGCAACATTCATTTTCTGAAGAAAAATCCTTAATAATTTTCAGGAAGCGGCTTTTTCTCAATGACTTCCATTCTCTTTAGGTATATAAGTTCATAATAAGTTAATTAAAGTCGTATCAGTGTTTGAAGTGATTCGTGGTGGCGGAAAAGTTGAAAATTTCAAAATTATGCGAATTTATAAACAACTCAACTAGTAAAGAGGTTGAATGCAACAAATCAACTGTGAGCATGAGGCTAAGCTAGGATGACATTGTCAATCTTCTGTACATCCTCGTGCATACTCTCAAAAATTCTTTACTTCTCCATATAAGATGGGCACATGTTACACCACCCACAAAATTAGATGCACAAAAGCTTGATAGCAAATGACCTTCACCTTCTTGAAAAGTTGGAATAAAAAAGTTGCGACATAATTGCTGTCCTTGCTTATTTCAATTGGATATTTACATGATCATTATAATACAGGAATTTATCTTAGTAAACTCCTTAATACCTCACAACAGTTTTTGTTTCGATTCGGGGGCCATTCGGAGATGTTATAACCAAATTTTTCCAATTGCGAAACAAGTCTGAATTGCCATGTTCTACTGGGGTGCGGAACAGTATGAATTGTTTATTTTTAGTTTCCAATACTGACAGAATTTGTCGATGGTATCAAACTTCAGTTGGAGTTCGTATTTAATTTCGCAAATTTTTGAACCATAAACAGTAGCAGAATGACGTCGTCGGCGAATGCTATTGAACCATCCAAGTCCCCTGGCATTTTAAGAACGTAAATATTAACGAGTATTTGTGCCGATACTGTGCCTTGAAGCAGCCCATTAATGGCATTACATTTTTTTCCGTCTTGTACTAGTGACGATCTTACCTGCCCGTTTGCAGATAAAAAAAAACACATTGTTTTTTATTTTTCCGAATTATTTGAATTTAACAAATTTTATTCAAACCGACCGTGTCTCCGTAATTGAGTATAACTTACTGAATCCTAACTGAATTATTACTGAATTGTCACTGAATAGTCTCTTATCTGAAGATTTCCAAAGGTATTTATTGTTACGTTTATGATGACGCTGCACCGGATCGACTTCCTGTGGGAATCGAGGGCAGGTGTCCAGTGTCGTTTCGCGAGTGAGTAGAAAATGTTTATTAGGCAGAAAATGGGTTGCGTGTGTATCTAATCACGTTGTTTGCGCATGGGAATGGTTGGATGGGAGTGCCGTGTGCAACATGAAAGCTGATCATGCACTATGTGCATTGGCATTGGTTGGTAGGAGAAAGAAGTGAAGGGAAACTGGATCTACCAAAGGGAAGTGAAGTTGCCGACATAACTTTCTTTCTATCTGTTACAACGAATTTCTTCTCGCGTATCATAGATACGATTAAGCCGATGGGGAAACTCATATCTGATTAGTTTTCAAATAAGCCCGTCAATCTAAATCATGTCAGACTTTCTCGATATCCACTAGACAGGCACCTGTACTTTTTTGCAATTAAGGTTCCAGATAATATCATAGTGTTTAATTCACCTTTCGTCTCTCACGGTTAAGGCTCGATTTGTTCACTTCCCAAATAATAAATATCAGACTGTGCTGAAGCGAAGCATGATCGGATGGAGCTAGTAATACAAAAAAACATTACATTATATCAGTTTTTAGATTTTTTTTTTATTTAAATTAGATTTAAAATCTCTTTTCAAAAGATGTACAAAGTTTCTTTTTAAGATATACTATATATAACTTTTTTCTTATATTACATTTATGTATATTTAGTTTTATACTGCACTTTAACACAACTATTGTTTTCTTAAAACTAAACTAAAATACGTAAGTGTAAATAATTGGCCAATTTGGTATTTTACAATATCTTATAGTTAATCAATAATTTTAGATAAACGTACATTTATGAAAAATAATATATATAAAATGTAAAAGAAAAATGACAAATTTTCAATTTACATAAAGGCACGTTATTTGTATAATCTTCCAAACGGATGATGTTGTCTGTAATGCAATAATAGTTAAGAATTACTTTAAGATTCTTATCCATACATAATAATTTACATAAAAATAAATAACAATACAATTTGCGACAAACATATTGCAGGTGAAACTTAAAATTTTTACAAATAATATAAAGGTATTGTTTATATTCCAGTGGGCTAATATTTTGCTGATTTTTTCTGCTTACTTAAAATGTTTACATAATGTTTTATTAAGTATTTTGTGTAGGTTTAAAGTCTTATTGTTTATACACAAATATTTCAATTTTCTTAATAGCACTTTACTTGAACTTAATGAGTAAGGTTTGCTTGGTTTTATTTTCCCCTCACAGCTTTGGTGTAATTTTATACTGAACGTTGCCTTCGAGGTTCTATTCAGATTGTTTTCTTAGAATTTTCTTCGTGTGCCTGAAAATACAGAAAAAGAGAGCTGTTATTTTATATAGAAAGATTGATTGTTAAATAAACAAGTTATTTTGACTAAGCTGTAACCGATGGGTGAAACATTACACTGACTATATCGGAATCATCGTACTTTCTCTATACGCAAGTTAAGAAAAAGTGAAAGTTCGTGAAGTTCAAAATTCAAAATTCTTCGACTACGTTGGAATCGGACATTAAGTGCAAATAGGCAACAAGCCTCCAGTCCAAAATGTTTTAACAGACCACCGGTTCGAGACTAGAAGGAAGCCTCAACCTCTGGCTGAAGAGACAATCGTTTATTTACATGTCTCTGGTCACGACTCTCGGGTGGGGTATGTCTACTATATTATAGTACATAAGTCAATATGTTAAGTTTCGGGATCTCTGGAAGCTGGTTTAAGTATTTATTTATTTAGCAGAGCTTCTGGTATTTGAAACAAAATTTAGGTTCCAGCATTACTCTTAGGTACTCCTGGTTTTTGACGTTCTTGGTCGGTCCGAGAAAAAAAAACTCTGTAGGATATACGACCATCCCTTGCGTTGACCAAGTTTGGAAGAGAAGATCAAACGAAACGCTTGCTCGCTTGGCTCGCGAGTTTTTGAATCCATATAACCTTACCTTCCACAGCGTAGGTAAAGTGACAGGGATTTCATTTTAGATACGAAAGCGTACATCTGATTTTACTACAGGGACGAATTTTTCCTTCTTTTTAGGATGTAGGAATTTGTTGATAGCTGACTTGTTTACTCTTCAAAAATTGTCTTAAACAACAGAAATATCTTCTTCTTCTAAAAACACAAAAAAAACTAGATTGTTTGCACAAAAGATTTTTCTTTTCTTTTAAAATAGTGCTCTAGTAGGAGCATTGAATTGAAAGTACCCTTAAAATGATTTTGTTTACACAGCAAGAGCAGAATTGAAAGGGAGAGGAAGAAGGTACTATTGCACGTTGGTATTAAATTGATTTAGGTGGCAGTGCAAAGGAATAATAGAGCGAGGTTCGGCCTATGAAAGAATTGCATAGTACGCCCGAAAGTGGGTTTAAGGGTAAACTGATGAGCATTCAATGATGTGTGGGTGTTGCGAGTGATTGTTGAAGGGGTGGGATGCAATAACCATTGGTGGTAGAAATAGTATAACAACGAGCATTGAAAGCTTTTCGGTTTCATTGACGCAAGTTCCATTCATGGACAATATTTTGGTAATAGGATTTCGCTTAAGCTACTTAAGACAGCATTGTATTTTGGAAGCATTAAATTCTACTCAATTGGCAAGTCCCCTTTTGATTATGCTGTGTGCTTATGAGTTAAAAATACATTTCCGTTCAATATCTACGTCCGAAGAGCAGGGGAGTGAGTCATTAAACGCATATGTGAAACTGAGGGTTCTGTCATCTGCGAAAGAATATATTGGATCAGATAGATAGATAGATAGTTCTTGTCTATCGTTAATGAAGATTAAAAAGAGAAACAAAACTGAGCCTTGGGGAACACCAGCATTTATATGTTGGATTTCAGACTTGAAACCATTCAATACAACTTGTATTGTACGACTCGAAAGGTAGCTTCTAAACCAGCGAAGAAGAGATTAACCGATTTTCGAAAAAGAGACAGATGCCTTACTCTGTCTGAAATATCAAGTGCAATTATCTTTCATTCGGTTTTCATTAAGACAGGTCATCCAATCACCTGTGGATTTTTTGCTCCGAAAACCATGCTTACCTGTTTTGCGACCTTAAGCAATCCTTCGTACGTTCCCTTGCCCAATTGGCTAACCATTCCTCCGAATATTTTCGATCCGTGATTTGTAAGTAAATCATAAGGCGAGCCAAACTCCACAGCTTGTCCAGCATCCATTACCAGAACTTTGTCCGAATCCATTACTGTGTGTAAGCGATGAGCAATCGTAAGTACTGTACAATTCTGAAATTTATTTCGAATTGTCGTCTGAATCAGAGCATCGGTCTGTGGATCAACATTCGCTGTAGCTTCATCCATCACAAGAATTTTATTCTCGCGAAGAATCGCACGAGCCAAACAAACCAATTGCCGCTGACCGACACTAAAGTTACTACCGCCTTCGGATATTTTACTCTGCAAACCAAACGGAAGCTCAGCAACAACACTTTTCAATTTCACCTAAAAACCAAAGCTGATGAACAACAAGACAGGATTGAAAAATGATAATCTCACCTCATCCAAAGACTCCCACAATTTTTCGTCTGAATACTCATCGAAGGGATCCAAATTGTAACGCATGGTGCCAGAGAACAGCACCGGTTCCTGGGGAATAATTGAAATCTTGCTCCTGAGATCATGTAGGCCCAGATCGTTGGTATTTCTTGAATCAATGATTACCGAACCTTCATTGAATGACAGCCGAAATAGGGCATTGATAAGTGATGATTTGCCAGCGCCAGTACGTCCGACAATTCCCACTTTCTCGCATGACTTAATTTCAAAATTCAAATTCTTCAGAACTTTATCAGCCTTTGGGTCGGGGAAATATCGTAGACTTAGGTCGTCGAACACAACTTTTCCATCCTCTGGCCAAGTTTTGGGTGGTTTCTTGTCTGGTGTTGATTCCAAAGCTCCTTCTGTCTCGATTGTGTCATATTCGACAACTCTCTCTACCGCAGTCATGTTGTTTTCCAGTTCAGCTGATTGCCTCATTCCCCATTGCACCATACCAGTCATGCCGATAGCTTGGGTTATGGCCAGACCGACATTGCCTCCATTATCTGGTGGAAAAAGGAAAAAACTCAACGTGACGATAGCTATGTATGCCACGCAGAAACAATCCAACCAAAAGCCAAACGCTCTGTTGGTCGATATGAAGAGGTAAAATGCGGAGCTATGCAAATCCTGGTGGTTGTCAAATTCATCAATCAGAATTCGCTGGGCTCCATACGACCTTATCGTGGAAAGACCCGTCAAAGATGCTGCCAAATGAGAGTAGACCGGCGATCGAGCTAACAAGAAAGTAAAGTTAACAAACCAATTAGAGAAGAGTTAATGATACTTACTCATTGCTTCCATCCGCTTGATGTTTCGCGACGTTTTTAAGTAGAACGCACGTAGGTAATAGAAGATGGCACTCAGCATGGCAGTGGGTATGAGGAATAAGGGATTAACAACCGCCACAACAATCACAATACCGAGGAGTTGTAGAAAGATTTGAATGATGTCCATCATCACCGATGGCAGAACTTCATCCACTTGACCCATGTCTTTCGAGAAACGATTAAGAATCCGACCAGATGGGTTTGTATTGAAGAAGTACATTGTGGCCCTGGTAACACCTCTGAACATTGCATTGTGCAGGTAAATGGAGGCCTTCATTGCGCAGCTAAAGAACAGAAAGCTACGGGCCAAGGTAACTAGAATAGTAGCGATTGTGATTCCAGTGAAAATGTAGATGTCGATAGCATCAGAAGCTGAATCCACGCCGAGATTCTTGAACAGTCCAGCAACTCCCTCCATAATTATGTTACTTGGAGTTGTCTCAGGGAATGTGTCGTTACTTGCAAACGTTTGGTTCACCTCGCCGTTGTTTTCCTTTGGTGTGCCTCGTTTATTTACCCAGTATGATAAGAAGTAATCACCACCCGATGCCAGGATTTGTGCGATCACACAGAACAAGAACACAACGATGAACAAAAAGTAACCGCCGCCAGCACGGAAATACTGTTGGTACAAATCAAATCCAATGCGACCCTGTGCGCTGGTCTCCTGAACTTGCGTTGGTGTGTCCTCGATGAAGGAATCGGCCGTTGAGTTTATGGATACAACACTATTTTGCCGCTGATGAAGCTTACTATTGGACCTCGATCGGTTGTGTTCCTCGTTCTCGTTATCTTTTTCAGGATCAGATAACATTTTGGCGAAATCCAGACCACTCTCTCGAAGGGAATCATAAGACCCCACAGCGCTCACTTTTCCCTTGTCCATTATGACTATTTGATCGGCGTGTTGCAAGAACTGAAGCTGATGTGTTATCAGGATGACAATGTTCTCCCGCAAAAATCCACGCATGCACTGATCGAACAAATGCCGGCCAACGTGGGTATCTACTGCACTCAGAGGATCATCTAGCAGGTACACTGAAGTTTCACGATAAACAGCTCGAGCAAGACTAATTCTTGCCTTTTGTCCGCCCGATAGCGAAGCGCCACGTTCTCCAACAATGGTTTTGTCTCCATAAGGCAGCAGATCAAAATCTCGTTCCAGTGCGCATTTCTTCACCACCAGGCGATATCGATGTTTGTTCATTGCCTGGCCAAAGAGAATGTTCTGACGAACGGTTCCAGAAAACAACCAGGGCTCCTGGGAAGCGTAAGAGAATGTTCCATTCACAGTAACTGTTCCCGACTCTGGGGGGAGTTCGCCCAAAATCGATTGAATCAAACTGAAAGGTCAAAAAGAAAAGTCTTTTGAAATGATCCTTTTTGTATTTAGTCAATTTACCTCGATTTTCCAGATCCAACTGGTCCGATAATTGCTACCAACGTTCCTGGTTGGACGCGTAGGTTAACATCGTCCAAGGTGTATTCAGTCGATGCCTCATTCCACTTTGCTTTCAAGTGGCTTATGATAATACCAGCTTGGGAAAGAGTTGCATTGCCATTGGGAAGCTTGGCATCTTCTTTGGGTGGTTTCTCTTCGCTGATTAAGGATTGTGTGTTTATTGTCAATTGTTCTTCCAATTCAGCGTCGAGTGACTTGTCACGGACTTGTGTCTCCTCGTAGAGCATGTATTTTTCAATCCTTTTTATTGAAACCAAAGTCTCGGCAAGTTGAGAGATGCCTACAAGAAAAACAATTAAAATTCATTGCCATTTACACTCTGTTGTACTATGTACCTTGTGGAAAAAACACAGTCATTGTTGTCCTTAGGATATTGTAGTATGCTGTCACCATGAACGCCTGCTTTGGTGTCAACACAAAACCAAGCAGAACATAGCCCACCAAACTGGCAAAGATAGACACCCGAGTGAGGAACATAATGAAGGACAATAGTATACCACGAATGTAGGATACATAGCGTATAGGAATAATTTCTTTTTTACGTGCCAGGGCGACCATTTTGCCAAAAGGAATCTCCCACGCGTACATCTTTATCACCTGAATACCCTGTATGATCTCATTCATCAAACGAACACGTTCGTCCGTACGGAGGGCAGTCTGCAATCGCAGAACTGATGTCTTTTTACCAAGGTACGCTTGTAGCGGCAAGAATAACAACATAAATGCAACGCCAAACACCGCCGAGACGCCGATCTAAAAGAAAAAAAAAAAATTAGAATTTGACTACTCGCAAGGACGTTTTTAAACACTGACTTGTATATACATGAGGTAAGTTATTAGAATCGTCTCTAGCGGGCCCAACCACAAGTAATGGACAAATATTGTGGCCAAATCCAAGCGACCAACATCATTCGATATCAGATTGACGACTTGGCCGGCAGTTGTATCGCTTAGAGCGTTTTTACTAAGCCGCAGAGCTTTGCGATATATCATACTGCACATGGCAACTCGAATTTTCATACCAATGTGCATTGTGCCCAACATGTAAGGATGTGTGCACATGACATTCAGCATACTGCACAGAATAATTCCAAAAGCGTAAAGATATGCAATAGTGATATCCTGGTCGGGTTTATTGTCTGAATAGTAGACGACTAGTCCTCCTAGGAATAGCGGTTGGGTTACTCTAAAAGATTTCGTTTTTTTAAATGAAATCGGATTCAGTCAATTTGGAAAAAAAAGTGTTAACTCACCTTAGGCAAACTTCTATGAGGAATAGCACCAAACCAAAGAGAGAAAATCTCCATCCGAAAACTCCAAGAGTGGCTCTTAGTAAGCTTGGCTCCTTTCCGGTTTTCGATTTTTTCTGCAGCTCCTTGTCCCATGATTGGCATAATTTATTGCCCAATGTTTCTGGAATAATAAGCATATAAGTTGATTATAATTAGACTCTACAAAGGTTGGAATTTTATCATCAATGATGGATCAAAGACTAAAGAAAATACATCGCTTGTCTGCTTTGAAAACCTGCCTGAATATGGTTCAATATTTAAAGCAGAAGCTTCACGATCCTTCAAGCTACTAGACAGATCGACAGTAGATCTGTGTTGATCGTTTCAAAACAGCATGCTTCTGGAAAACTGTGCAGAGAGAGCGCATGAAAATATTTGCCACGCCTTTTCTGTCTGGATAATGATATTTACAAATTGGCTGAACTTTCTCCATTTGCATTGGAGTAATCGTAACGATTTTTACTTTACTGGGTAAGCGTGAGTTTCCTATTTGATAAAATTTAATTACGTTCTGCAATAAAGCATGGGTTTGGGTGCGAGGGGGCTAGCCATACCATCAACCTCCTATCCTATAAAAAAATGTTGTTGCTATTCATCATTCATTCCCTAGACAAATGAATTGCACAGAAAAAAATAAGATAAATGTTTTGTAAGCTGCTCCGTAGGGATAAAGAGTTAAAGCTCTACTTCCGGACAGCTCCGATAAGCGGGAGTAAAATGTCCGAGAGTAGCTGTGAGGCAGCTTTCGGCGACTTCATGGAAAACTCTCGAAAGTTGGAGAGGCGAACTTTCTGGGAGTTTCCCGCTAATGGACACATGGGCGAGTCACTCTCGGACAATTATTCTCACAATACCAACTTTTTTCGTATATTTTGATAGTAGCTCTCGCCGAGTATCGTGTAAGATGGCGAAATTTTGGAGATGCGACGAGAGCAAGAAATTAATTGATTAAATGTTTTGTTTAAGGAATTCTCAGAAGAATTTACATGCACTGAAAGAAAGATTCATAATTTGAGAAACCAGTAATCATTTTATTAATGATACTGGATTGGGAGGCACTGTGATTGTGCATTTTTCCAGGCTCAAGACAAAAATATAAATTTTCCAAATTGTTCGTCAAACTCCTTGGGCTATTCTTCGTGGTAGTTTGGTATTAGTTTGGTGCTAGTTTATTACGAAACGGATAAGGCTTTAAAAGGGGTTATAACAAAAGCATGATCAGCAACAAAACAGAACGGGACTGGCGCGCTTCTACCAGGAAGTGGTTCCGGATCGAAGAAATGAATTGAGTTTTGTATAGGTCCTTGACTTCCACTATTATTTGGAGTTTGCATTTCAATTTGCAATCAAGGAGATTCCAACGGCTTTCATATTCTTCGGAAATCTCCAACCAAGAAAAGGAAATATAAAATTGATCAGGAGAATTTTCCCAAAGTTGCTACACCAAATTTAGTCAAGGAACCGGATGAGCATAAACAATTTTGAGAGTATGTTGCCAGGGAATACGGGGCTTGCGATATGATTTTTGCAAACGTGAGCTTCTTAAGGCTAGTAGACGAAGATGCAATCAATACCTCAACATTATCATCTTCAGAGCTGCTTCAATTTTTGGAGATCAATGTTGGCACAAACGGATTAAATTATGTGTTAACTCCGCCTCACTACTTTTAATCCGGCAAAACATCGTGAATTGTTGCCAACGGAACACTTAGTGGACACGGGTCTGAGAGCTTTCACCGAGAGTTTGCTCACAAAATGCTCGCACAAGACACCCGAGAGTAAAATAGCATAACATTTTTTTCGCGAATGGACAGCCTCTTGAGAGCTACTCTCGAGAGTTTACTAGCGATAGTGCCCTCAAATGGACATGCACCTTTACACGGACACTTTTTTAGGAACCAATATTTTTCCCATAATATAAAGTCAAAAAATTAATTGAACGAAATGAAAATTAAGCATATCCTTGCTGAATTTCAGTTGTGTATTTGCGCAGACAAATTCGGGTGTTAGTGGCTATAATGGCCCCACAAAAAAGAACGCTGTCCTTAAAAGAAAAAATGGAAGTTGTGAATGTTTTCGACAAAGAAAGATTTTCAGCTCTCGATCTTGCAAAAAGGACAGTTCATTCAGAAACTAAAACAAATTCCTACGGTTAGTTATTATCTTATCTATTATAATTTGCTAAAATAAATTTTGTCTAAAATTGGAAGATATGCTTTGAGTGGTTTGCGAGCGCTAGAAGTCAAAACATACCTATATCCGGACAGTTAGTGAAGGCAAAGGCAAGAGAAGTGCCAAGACTGTTGGGCTATATTCTCATAGGAATTTCAAGTATATCGATGTTAAGTTTTTCCTCTTTCTCGCTCACTCGTTCGCTGCATACTCCGAGCAGGCACGGAAACCTTCGTGTGAGAACCAACTCTCACTCAAAATAATTTTATGACTGACCATGTCAAAGATAGATAGATAGATAGACAGTATTTTAACCCTTTGTTTAGCTATTTTGTAGCTATTTACAATTAACAAATTATATTTTGCCTTTAGATATAAAAATATACTATAGATAAAGTGAAATTTTTTAAATTGTTCTAACATTTTAATTAAGTTCATTTTTGAATTCTTTAAAATTAATTATTTTCTTAATTGCTCAGGATAGTTCGTTAAATCCTTTGAATCGGGTGTAGAATATTTTCGCTGTCCTCTTAAAGCTCATGCCGTTAAGCCAGGCATCCAACACAATTCACACTGTCGCCGCTGCAAAAACACAGCTGAGAGGAAAACCCTAACACACTTCTTCTGCGCCTTCAATTGATGAGATTTCTGCTAAGGACATTAAGCGACTTACGTCATTCTTAAATACATCAGGCTGGATTTAGAGATATCTCAAATACACCTCATAAAAGAGGTAACAGAGCTGTCACATTAACCCGGCACAGGATCTCACTGAACCATTACTTTAACCTAACTAACAAGGTTAATAAAATTGGATGGCTGCCCAATTCTGCGATTCAGAATACTTTTTATCACATTCCATTCTTTTCGGAGATTTCCGTTTGCAGTATTTATTCTAGAATAGTAATATCTATCCTTAGCGCAATTTACTTTTTCCGAGAAACAAATGAAGCGGTTTCTTAAATGGTTATTCCGATGGATTTATCCGATACTTTTTGTTTAAACTTAATTGTTTTCATTAAGGGAGACTTTGTCCTTGGAGTGCCATATTTTTTTTTTAAGGAAACGAGTAAAGCTTTTTGAGTGCGGTTTTATTTTTCTTGCTTTTATTCATGATATACAGAACCGAAATGGCGACCGTTGCAGCTCCACGAAAACAAGGTCCTCAAATCGCGGGAGGTAAATGGCTGACAGCACTGCCACCTGTTCGTTGATCTGAAACACAAGTTCAAAGGATATTATCAACCGGTGACCCTTTGGTCATGGAATGACGGATGGGTTTTTCGTTTAGTAAAAATTTCTGAAAATGGCGGCAATTAAAAAAAAACTATTTTCGCCTTTTTTTGTATAAAAATAATTATAGCAAATGCAAAAATGTCTCTACCGAAAATACGATCAGTTATTCCGTAAAGACAAATTTTCTAAGTATGCTCTCAAAATTTCAGGCCGACATGTTAATTACAGGGGTAAGGATAATGTCAGCCATTTTTGAAAGCGTGTTTTCGAGAAAAACGCGTTTAAAGTTTTGTAATGTGTTTACACTTATTCGTTTATAATTACCGCTAATCGGCAATGCCTGAGCCGCTAACAGCTCCCGCTGCTTTGTCTCGTGAATAGTCAGAGCGCGCTGACGGTGTCAACTTCAAACGCGTTTAAAATATCGTAAACGTTCGAAATCCGGGAAACGCTTCGACATATTTATTTATACTTAAATGTAGATTAAGAAACGAGAAATCCAAAGCTTCATATTTCTTTCAGATTTTTATTGAACTGCATTCAGGAAAGGTGCTTTTCACTACAATGTTTCATGTATGCTTAAACTCTTATTCCACCACGCTCAGCAATGTTTTCTTCCGAAGCTTGCCGAGGTTCCTGAATCTGTCAAAATTGCTGTTTCAAAATCTGCATTGTCAAAAAAAATACTCGACGAATGGATCCCAATTCAGTACAGCAGAATCCTGATAAAGAGCTTAGTCTTCTTTTTTTTTCAAATCCATGAATTGAATACCTTTTCCTGTTTTAAATTAATTTTATAACACAATCGATGGCATTTTTTACCTATGGGTCTTAAACCATCGTCAGAAGTTATTCTACAAAAGGAGAGAAGGTTTCTGATTTAAAATAATCTCAAAAAACAAAAATTTTAAAAAACCATCATCAAGCTGTTCTCGTGGACTTCCGAGCAAAAACGTTCATTAACGCGACTAAATGGTTCGGTGAGTGGGACACGCTTTCTTAAACGCCCCTATTAACTTAACTATTAATTAACGTGCACATCAATCTAAACAAATTTTGATTGATATTTATCACGCAAACAAAATTGCGCAAAGTCATCACAGTAAAGTCATTTATTTTTCCACAAAACAATGTGCCGGCTAATCTCTTTTATCAAGAAGACAGCCTTAACAAGAACGTACGTTCATTGAATAGACGTTCATTTTTCGATATACAAACTGCAGATAAAAAGTTCAACGAATAATATTGACAGAGCTACTTTCATTATCTAGTTGTAGGAAAAATAAGTTTAATTGATTTTGGCTTGGAAATCCTTTAGCAGAATGGCATTAATTGGATGCGTTTTTTGAGCATGTTTTTTTTTTTAGACAACAAGTTCAAAAGCCGCCTTTTTATGAGTTTTTATCAGTATTTATGCGATTGTAAATAAAATGTGTTATCGGTGGAATTGTAATCTGCTGTTTGCTTAAGTGAGTGACCTGAGTCGTCTGCTATCTTTGCAAGTCTAAAAAATAATATCTGTTGTTCTAAATGCACTTGGGTTTATTTTATGGAAAAGTCATTAAGATAACGAGCTGCAAGTTATAGCCTCAGTTAAACAATGCATAACAAATAGTCAAAGCTTAATAACTAATTTAAGAATTGATTTTTATTTAAAAGTGATGTTTATTATTTTTTTAACATCCCATTAAAAATGAAATGGCACCATAAAGACTTGGCAGTTTAAGTGATTAGCCTATGTTAAAAAGAAGTGGCCAAGATTAACAATTAACTAAGTACTTTAGATCCATTTTTACCAAATCCTTTCTGCTGTCAAACACGGGCTGAACTGGCGATAAATCTGAAACAATCGAGTGGATCGAAATGAAGAAAATGCCGTTTTGTGCCGATTGTGAACAACAAGCGGTGGAATTCGGACACAGTTCCTTCGAGCTTTTATGAAAAATTCACCGGACTGCGATAAGGATATTTGTATCATGTTATTTATTCAAAATTTTGCCGTAACAGATATTGCTTCTGACGACATCGACACCATCAGCTGTTTTCTGAGCACCATCGCCAGAGACTCTTAGTGCAATTGAGGAACAGACGTAAGAAGTAAACCGTGAAGTGGATGAGGATTAAATTAATTTTATTTATTAATTTTATTTAAATTAATTTTATTTATTTATTAAAAAAGACAAACGATTAAATATGGTAAAAAGAATATCAATGCAAAATTTACGAGCGTAACCTTATAATTTACATTTCAACTTTGCCAAAAAGTTCTCCACCTCTACCCCAAGTAGGCTGGATAGGGAATCAAACTTCCTTGCCGAAGCCTGGGTAAGGACAATAATATTGACGTAATATTACAAGTTTATATCTAACTTTAAGTATCTTAACTAAAGGCATTGTATGTAGAATACTGAACTACATTGGATTCCCTCTTCAATTCAAGTCAGATAACCTGCAAATTTTGTGTCGGTAAGACTCAATGCAATCTCACCAAGGACTACAACTGATTTTGGTTACTCCACGATCCTCAAAGAGGACTTCCTCGCTCCAACCGCTATAATTTTTACAGTATCAAAACCAAACTTCACCTCCATTTTCAGAACTGTGGGATAAAGTGTGGAGAGGGCCGGTCCTTTGATACTTGATGACTCTCGCTCTAAACTGATGGGTTGAAACAGGATCAACATGTTGCATGTGGTATTTTCTCGATTTGTGATTTGAATAAAGAAAAAAAACGATTTTGTTGAATTAGCCAAAACGAAAGGTTTGTCAGAGCGAACAGTGCACACAATGGCGAGTCCCACTCGAAGCAAGTATTCGGCTTAGAAGAGCAATGTAAAGAAATGATCGTAAAAGGTGGAGCGGCATGAATTATAACAACGTTGTTGCCAGAATTTGTCCTTTGAAAGGATAATTTGTGCGTCAATTGCAAGCCCACCATACCTTGATGCCATAATTGTTAGTACGGGACGTATATGCTTTCTCTAAATTCGAGTTCAACATAATCAACATGTCTCGATCGCCCCGGTTTTACTGGTTATTAGGCGCTGTTTAAAATGACTGTAATAAATGAAAATGTTGAAACGTTTTAAAAACATTGTTCCTGTGTAAGAATCGTGGTGATAAGTTTTCCCCGATTCCTTGGTTGACTGGGTGTTGGAGTTAAAGAGGGCAGAAAATAATAATTATGGGATTTTTAACGAAATTTACAATAGCCCGCTCTCGCAGCAGCAGGTACGTTATGGACCAACATTGTGAAAAAATATAAAATTCGTATACTTTTAAGCCAAAAAAACAAGTGTATGCAGGGACACCTTCCACTGATCTTCCATTCTATCTAGTATCCTTCGATGATTTTCCTGGAACTCGACCCCACTATAAGGAAGTTCCAGCTGCAAATGCACGAGTGTCTTAAAGGCGTGTCCAAATTTATCGTCAAATCATTAGACGTCACATAAGACACTTTCTTCAATGTTGAGATTGCGCTATGACAACGAACATATAATAGTCTAGAATGAGAAGTAAATGCCTTCTGGCCTTCAACAAGAAAGATTTACGGTCGGGCGTCATCTTCAACGACATTCGTAGGAGCTGCCAGAATGAAGACGAAATGGAGACCATAAGGCACCTTCGCAAAAGTGCCACTCAGGGACATTTTGAATCTCATCAGAAACACCAAGTAATTTCAACTGGAGCGATGACAAAGTTCTAAAAATGACATTGTTTTTGATGGGGAATCGAAATGAACATTTAAGGCACACGTAGTTACGTCCAACTAAAGGAAGTTTAGCCCCTTGCAACCTAACTTAACCTTCTTGTGTTTGGGTTTAATAAAAGCATGCTCCCACATATCAGGAAATGCTTTGGAAAATGGTGATCTATTGATTTTCATTTTTAAGCACATTTTGACAACAGATGTCATTGTATCACTGTTTGCAAAAGTAACTTCGAAGTGGTATAAAAGTTTACAAAACTCGGAGTTAAAATCAACGCCACGCTACAAATTTTTTTATCCAGAAAGTTCTGATTTGCGAAGAAAGTGGAAGTGTGTCGTGACTTAGGCAGGCTGTAAAAGGATCGGGAGCCCTTAAAGCGAGAAGAAATCATACATTGTGGAGCGACCAGAGCGAGGGGATACTCAAACGAACAACAGGCCGCCACTCCACGTTTCTCCCATTGTGCGGTACCCAAAAAAACTAGTCGGAACTTTATCGTTGCACTTCGTGACACGCGTCTTCATTTCGCGATCTTGTGGAAGTGTATAATTTATAATTAAAATTAAAGTTCTTTACAATTAAGCCGAGAATGCGAAAAATCACATAACATTGAACTTCATACCCAAAAAAATCAGCATTTGAGAAAAAATTATTTATTTACATAAAAACAATATTTACTTGCTTCATGTGCTATGGGTACCTCCACTTTCATAAAGTGAAATAACGCCAAATTTTGGAATTCGGCATAATTTCGGAAGCTATCAAGAAGTTGACGGCCAAAGTGATGCAAATACGGAGTGCATTTTTTGACTAAAATCAAGTCCTTTTTTTTTTGCATTTTTGCTTTGAATGCACAACATTTTAAGAATATTGTGTCAAAATTTCAAGTCGATTGGAGCAAAATTGACGAAGTTACGAGTATTTTTATACCTATCGGCTGAACGTTTTACACAAGATTTTTTAGTGTTCAAAACTTTTAAGCGTTTTAAAAGGCGGTGTCCCTTATAACGTCAAAACTGCTGCAACGATCCTTTTGCTATTTTGAACACTATTTCTCTACATAATTTACGAGGTAACGCTTCAAATTTATTTATAATTTTTATTTTACAATAACAAATTAGCCGATTTTGTTTCGCAAAAAAATCGCGTTTTTCCCTTCATAGTTTTTAAAAAAAGTGAAAAATTTAAATTTCGAAAAACTCTCGCGTCATAACCTAGAAAAAACTATTTTCTAACGAATGATCTTTGATTTTTTGATTTCAGATAACAGCAGCAAGTTATGAGGATCACCGCAATTCTACCTTTTCTCGAGACGCGTCCGAATAATTGCTGCCATTGCTTTTGTGTTTTTTTATATT
The DNA here is from genome assembly GCA_963555765.1 of Orthonevra nobilis. Lineage (NCBI taxonomy): Eukaryota > Metazoa > Arthropoda > Insecta > Diptera > Syrphidae > Orthonevra > Orthonevra nobilis. The sequence goes on from OY743227.1 coordinate 53,521,626, forward strand.
TCTTCGTGAAAATTGTATACAATATTCTTCAAGTGTCATACTTAAATGTACTATTGGTTTGAATAAAGAGATTTTAACTGTGTCGTCACAAAAAACTCACAAAAGCATGCCCTTTTTTCGTACGAATAAATCTAGCTCTCTCAATAAGGTGCAAAAAGTTTGTTCATTTACAACAAATAGTCATCATTTAAATTTATGACAGTTTAAACTATCTCAAAACTTATGATAGACAGTGTGAAAGTAGAAAAAAAATATATTTGTTTATTTTCTTTGAGCGGCAAAACTTACTTCACAAAATACAATGTTTATTTTATTGAAATTGATTCTTGAAATATCAAAATTGTGTACCCACAAATTTGTTGTTTTTGAATTCCAAAAATTTACGAAGACAACAAGGTGGGCTCGGCGATATTTAAAAACGAGTTTAATCAATGAACTTGCTTTGATCAATGAGTCAGAAAATTGGTGTTCATTTTAAATGGTCACGTGAATTAATTTATGTGTAGATAACTTTGTTTAAGTTCAATAATCTCGTAGATAATCGAATATTTTTTAAGTCATGGACAAAGTTTTCGTCAACACAACATTTTTTATCGATGCAAATTTATTTAGTCATTAAATAACTTGCAAATAACGAGGGTCAAGACGGTATGTGAATTGTTCCAATGTGCAATTATGGAAGAATGTACTTGTGAAAACGGTATGCGATGTAAACAATTAAAATCAACCGTGATCAGTGCTTAAGCTACGAGTTAGTAAGACATGTGTACAAAAATCTTTTGAGTGAGTTAATAGTTTTGTTGGTTGGCATGGGGAAAAAATCTCATGCATTGTGTTACATCACTACGGACACCAACGACGTGACAACCGGAAACCAAAACTTGATGTGGAACAACAACTCATTCGAAGTGTGCAACTTGTAAAGGTTAAAATTCATAAAGATCAAATGGTATGTCATCCTGGAGGTAATAGCTGACAATTTTTAGTGGTATTACTATAAGCAACCAAGTTCTCAAGTTCAAAATCAATAGATGACTCCAGCTTCTTTCATACGAATCAAACGGCGGCTGAAGCGCATCGAAAACTTTAAAAAGTTTACGGGGATGCTGCACTTCCGTCGTTTTAAAGACGGTGATTTCGATGTTGACGACCGTCCACGTGGAGGTAGACCAAAATCAGTGCGAAACGCAAGAGCAGCTTGTTTCAGCATTAGGAGTTACCCGCCAAGCTATTTTCAAGCGATTGCATGCGTTGGGAACTTGGGTTCCTCATGATTTGAAGCCAAAAGGACGTTGAGCGTTGTTTTTTCGCCTGTTAACTGCTCCAGCATCAAATGAGGAAGGGTTTTCTTCATCACATCGTGACGGGTGATGAAAATGCATTCAATACCAAAGATAGTCATGGGAACTGCCCGCACATGCTGCTTCGTCGTCGGCACCATCCGATAATAAATTGTTCTGTTCGATAGCACATGGTCGGATATTTTGAATGAGTCATTTTTAACCATTCTCAGTGCCCCAGAAGTGCAAAATCTGTTTGTTCATATATCCGCTAAGATGGAAATGGATCTCGGACGCTTATGATCAAATTCTATCTTAAATAATGACTTTAGCTGATGGGAACATCGTGTTCATAACCTCTTGAGAGCGAGCAAATTTTAAAAAAGTTGACGAAAATGTTGGCAATTTTCCCGCAGTCTTTAATTTAATACCATCGTTAGAACCAATAAAGATTAATGTTTTTATTGAATTCTAATCCGAAATATTTACTATTAAAAATAAATACTTATTCAAAACTTTCGAGTATCACCACGATGCAGATGTCTGGCCTTATGCTTATTCATACAACACGAAGATTAAGAAAACAGACAACAGAATTGGTAAAACCACTTAAATAACAACATCCAGATCTTTCTAGAAAAGCCTACCAACTGTCAGCTGGCTCCAAGAATAAACCGTAGACTCTCCGAAAAAATTAGGGGAATCTTATCAACGAAGCAGATGTAGTTAAGCATCAGTATCATAAGACATTTAAATGGTATCAGGTTAGAGAGAGTAAGAGGGCAATAAGAGAGCCATCACTAGTTATTGAGAGGTTGACTCAGATATCAAAATGTCGAAGAATAGCAAAGCCACCTAAAATGTTTCCATATACACTTTTAGGGTTTTCAGCAGCTTGATTCACTCAGAAAGCGTGCAACTTTTGCCATTGTGGCTCTATTCAACGGACTAAACCATACTCGAAAATGTTTGGGCAGATAGAAAATTTAGAAACAAGGACAATCCAATTCAATTTTTATTTCTTTATAAATTCATAATATTTTTAAATCTACATAAAAAATAACAATTGATGGGCTATTGAACTTATTAAAGAATATGCAATACAGTTCATAAGGACCTAGGAGAGAAGGCAGTATTAACATTTGAAACAAACAATGTTAAAGAGTAGTGGGGTCAACATATACATAATAATTCATGGAACAAGAACAAAAAATTGGTATGGGTGCGAGTAGCCCTGCCCAAACCATGAACTTCCCATCTCAAGATACAAAAGGAATAGGTGCTATTTAATTTGCCTTCACAATGAAATTCAATTCGGATTATGAAAACATCATTCATTCCCTAATCAAATGCATTGCAAACGAAAAGATCAGATACATATATTTTTAGCTGCCTTTGCAGAATACCTATATGGTATAAGTTTTCGTATTTTTGGATCGTTTAAAACACGAATTGCGTATTTAACATTGATATATTAACATATTTCAATTTGGAAATACTTTTTTTCTGAATGAGTTACATTTATACTAAAAGAAAATTAGATTTTTAGTTTTACTGCAGAAATAACTTTATATAATTTAAAATAATTTTTACGGTTTTTTTTTTAAATGATAGTTGGTTGAACTTTTTCTTGTCATTAATCATTTAATTACTAACTTGAGGTGACGTTACTGTCCGCGTGGCATGGTATTTAATCCTTTTGGCTAAGTCGATGTCGCTGTACAACTCCTAGCATACATTTTGTTGTTCAAACTTCTCCTACACTCACAGTCAATGCAGATTGGACAAAAGATTACACTTTTCTCTCGGAACAACCTAAGGGGCCTTCATCCGCTTTTGAAAGTGTACATGCTTCTGCACCATATAGTAGGACGGGGATGATATGGGTCTTATAGAGCGATGCTTTAGTTCTTCGAAAGAGGGCTTAGCGTTCTTAACCACAGGTATTCTTCATTTGATCTCAGCGCTGGTGTTATTATCTGTTTTTACAGCGGTCTATGGTAACGTTCTGACCCAGGCGTCGGATTTGGTATTTCTTGATGGCAGCATATGCTTCTTTTTGCCATCTTTTGTTTACAAGATTCTTTTCCACTATTGTTCCAAGTATGATGTTGAAGAAATCGCATGACAGTGCATCACCTTGTCGAAAACGTTGTTTGTCAAGTGGGTCGGTGACGTCTTTGCCGACTCAATTTGCGCAGGATGGCGGTGACCTCCATCAGAATTATCAAATATTATATAGCTTAGTTTCAAAAGTATTGCATTTTGTAAGAACTCTGTTTATAGGGATTCATATTTTAAAAGTTTGAGAACCAACTGCTCAACTCTCAACTTCATGTATTTTTGGAATCAAATCAAATCAAAGTTGTTTGATTGCTTTTCTTTGGAAGATATTAACCACTGCTCGGAATATTAAGGCGTGATTAACTTTTTGTCCTTTTTGAAAGGGTTCAAAAGTACATAGTTTGAATTCAGAGATTTTTACCACCTCTTACTTCCGAGCTGGTAACTGCTCAGCAAAGGATCTTTTTCTGTCTGATAAATAAATGGCTTAAAGAGGATCACATTCAGATTTCGATAGGATTTCCATGTCCAGATTTCGATAGGATTTTCCATGCCGATTCCGAGAGATTTTTTATCTCTGTCTGGAAAGACCTCTAGGATTGGGTTCATGATAAGAAACCACAACAGTGGAAAACAAACTAAATCGGATGTTATGGTCTTTCTTGCAATATTCGAGTAATGCAGTTTTATCCATGTGTTTTAACTTTGTCATTTAGGTTTCTCTCGATGCTTTTGCTTTAAATTCAATTGCCTCATGTAATTTGCGCCATGAGCTTCTTTTTGCTAATATATTATAACTATAAAAAAGCGTCAAGCTACAGCCGAGCAGGTTTTGAACAAAAAACTATTGGATCCATAGTTTTCATGTGTCAGTGTTGCAGACGTCACTCTGAGTCTTGAAAAATGGGAAAGACTAACAGGATTCACATTTCTGAAACAATTTTCAAAGAACTTCCGTGGCAATTTGGTTCAGGAAATAGAGAAAGGGGCATATCAATGTATGAAATGGCCTCAACTAAATATTGTTTTAGTCTTTTTGGTAGTCTCTTTAGTTAGTAAATTACTTAGTTTAGTCAATTGGCTAAATAAACATAATATTGATGAAAGTTTTGGCATTAAAATTGAACAAAAAAAAAAATAAAAAATTTATATGAATTTGTCCGGAAACTTATGAACGGCAGTGTATATATTTGAGCATATTTTTTTATCTGATAAGGTAGCTGTAAACTATAAATTTCATTAATTTTGAACTAATTTCGTTAGAAAACTAAATTGATTTTAATTGAAGAAGTCAAATAGTCCCTTTTTTTTGACAGTTTTTTCGTCATAAAATTCAAACCACCCTGTGAAATTTAACCAAAAGCTTTTCAGGTGATCTTTATGCACACACGCTTCGAATGAAGCCAATTTGGCTTCGATTGCTTGATTTGTTCTCGAGTTAGGCTGTACGAAAGAATCCGCACAAACGTACGTACGTACGTACACACACACACACACACACACAGACATCTTTCTAAAAATCATGGAATCCGACTACTGGGACCGCCAAACGTAGAGAAATGTAAAAATTTTGAATTTCGTAAATCGGACCGATTACAAGAACTTCCTGATGGGAAGTTAAAAATACAAAATCCAAAATTGAAAATAAACTAAGTGGTTACAAATCAAAGATCACTTATATCGTCAGTAGAACTCATAGATACTTAAAATGTTAAAACATTTATCAGAGCACGCGCGAGACTCGTAAAAAGTCCGTGAATTGAGTTGCAACTTTTAGTACAATGAATGAATTCATAATAGTTCGCAGAAGCCCACTATTAGATGTCGCAGGCATTAAAAAACATAATTTTTGCTTTATCACTTATTACTATGATATGCGTTGAGAACCAGTGACTTAAGACTTCATCAGATCATGATAAGTGTCTGCAGACAAATTAAGAGCAGAATCACTGAGAATTGTACTCATGGCGATACAGCGAACGCATTAATTTCGCAAAAACAACGACTTAATAAATATTAAAAACAGGATCGGACCAAGCACAGAATCTTGAGGAACTCCTATGGAAATCTTTACTGGAAGTGAGAAGTCCATTAATTTAAACTAACTACCTTAGCCCGATCAATACGATAAGAACCAATTATGAATTGCACCCCTGAAACCAGTATTTTGTATTTTGAAAAGCTTTAGTAATGCCAAAAAAAAAACAGCAGAATGACACCTTTATCGAAGCTATCCACGATTTCTGTGACGAGATTTCGCATGTTTATTTAAAACACTTATCATTCAATTCAAAACCGTGTTAAAGTACTCTTTATCAATGAAAAATATAATAAATAAAAAACATAATAAGGCATGTAAAGGTTTAATTCTTTTTAAGGGTTCCGTAGCCAAAGAGTGCCAGCGAAACCCTATTTCTTAGCGATTTTTTTTTTATAATATTCTTAGTTATACTTTTACTATAGCAACATATAATAATATTGTGATTAAATTTAAAACAAATGGGGCTCCACACACAAAAAACGTGTATTTTAAAAATCGCAACTCAATTTTACGCAAAGGAGAAGGCTATGAGTTGCATGTTGTATGGCAGCACGTAACTCCGACACGCACACGGCGCTTATTTAAGCGTATACAGTGGGCCGCAAAAATATGTTTCCAGGAATTAAAAAATAACAAATCTGGATATATTCTTCGAAACTCGGTTTTTTTATTTAAACAAATAATGACCAATTGTTACTTACATTTCCTTGCGAAGAAAATATTAAAATATTTAAAAAAAAAAAGAAAAACATAAACATAATGCGACTTTTAAAAAAAAAGGTTCAAATAACAAGTAAGCCGAAATATGTTTCCAGTCACTTTAGTAGCTGCAGAGTCCGCCATTATTCAATGATATGTATGTTAATCTAAATGCACCGAGTAAGCAACTTCCTCAATGCTGAACTGCGACCATATGTCGGTAATACACGCTTAAAGTTCGTTAATATTTCTTGGCTGCCACTTTGAAATTTTTATTTTGAGTAAAGGCCATAAATACTGTAAAGAGTAATGGTCAGGGCTTTGTGTTGACCACAGCATTATATTGTGAGCATTGTGTATAGGGGCGTTTTCTTACTGCCACACAAATTCATTACCAATAAGACGTCTGTCCTCTGGAATAATTATCTCCGGTAGCAAATTGACGTTGACCAAAGAATTAACTTTTCCCTCCAGGGTAACAGTTTTTCCAACGCCATATGAGGAAAGGCATCCCCAAACCATTTTCCCTTTTTACACGGCCAATAAGTTTTGAAACACTTATAAGCCGGTGCACCGTTCACCGTTCATTTGAATCCATTCATCCAAAGGATCTTGTACCAAAAGAATCATTTTTTAAGATATCCTTTGTTGTTATACGTGGACTCTCTTGTCTGGTTTGGCGGAAATAAGTCCATCTTCAGCTATTGCTTTTACAACATGATTAATTGCTGTGAGATATCAAATATTTTGATTTTATTGTTGAAAATGAGTCCAAAAATTTTTAAATATTTTTACCAGAAAATGGTAAAAAAAAACAAGTTAATTGTAAAATAATACAAAATTCAAGGGTTACTTAAACAAAAAAAAATATTTGCACTGCCCCAGGAAATATGAAGTTAAATTGAAAACAAAGATCGTTGCTATTTAAGTGACTATGTGGAAACTTATTTTTGCGGCCCACTGTATTTCACATGGCTTTATCCAAGTAGCGCTAATTTGCATACCCCTTTTCCAGTAGTACATTATTTGATTTTACAAAAATCTGATTACCATTTGCCTTTTTATGCCTTTTGTACCTACCCACGGGCAGTAATCGGCCAAAAAAAATGATAGCCTCATCTAAGTGACACGCAGTGTATATTTATTTTTCCTTTTTTAAGGAGTTAAAACGAATTAAACAAGTTGTTAAAAAAAATTTAAATTACAACAAGTAGAGCAGGTTATATGATTATCCATTTTATTTGAATAAATTGGCGTCTATAAAATAATGAGAATTTGTATGTTTATTTCGGTCCCAAAATTATCAAATTTCATTCAAATGCGAATTTAATCGCCAAATGACTTAATTTTGTAAATGAAAATGACTCGGATACTAGTTAACTTTATCATCAAATAAATGGCCTCAAATGATGGCACGCTAGCTATCCAAGTCAAAATAGCCTGCAATCTACCAGAGACTACTTCAATCATGCATTGTTGACACTCTGTATTCAGGCTCGGAAAATACAATTTAAATTTAATTTTTATGATGCGTTGAACCGTAAAGCCATCCAATTTGGGTCGTTAATCATAAAGGTGTCAAGTAGATGAGCAAACTCATTACCCATTCACTATATCGGACGCAATTTTTGTCCTGGAAACCGAAACGACACAAACCTTGATGGGTTGGGTGGTTGTGCAAACGAATCAAATGTTTACATGAATATCCGATGTTTGTTCGGAGTTGCACTTTGAAACTTTTGGATACTTTATTCAGTGATAACACACTAGAAACGTGTGCAATTATAGTAATTAGAGATAGCGTGGTGGGATTTGTTTGAGACAACAATGTAAGCTTCGTTTATTGAATTTAGGCTTAGAATAGTTGGATAACGAATAAAACATACAATGACAATACAAATTTTAGTTTCGACTTTTAATTACACAACATGAGATGTAAAAAAATAAAATCATAGATAAGTAATTTCTAAATAAATATATTTGTTGAATGGTGGATAAAATTCGCTTAGTGAATCAGATAATCACTCTTGACGATGGACGTCATTGGTTACACCAATGACGCAGGGAAACTTAATGAGTGATGAATTTAAATGATGACTTTACATAATGAATTCGCAGGAAACCGGTGTTTGTATGAGAAGGCGACTTTGCTTCAGCAAATAAAATCTTTGGATTCCTTTGCTAGGCACAAATTTGCTTCCCAACCAGTTGAAATTCTACCTGAAATAAGTCAGCTTGAATCCTCTTTGAACCTGGATTCGTTTTTGTTTCTTCGTTTACTGATTCTCGACGAATTACGAATACTCTTATGACTTATTAGCCCACAGTGTTGCCAAGTTTTTTCTGAGCCAAAGCACTGTTCCTTATATTTTCAGCGTTAGTTTTGATACAAAAAAAAAATCATTTTCCAGTTTCCCAAAAAAAAAAAAAAACATTTATTTAGCTTAAGTCGTAAAGCCTTTGTGCGTCCAATTCTGACCTATGCGAGTGCAGTATGGTCCAATATAGTATAGAGTTTTCGAAAATAAGTGCTTGCGAGTTTACACGCGATTTACAGAAGCGCTCGTTCCGACTTCCGGCATCAGCAAAAAACAAAAGACAATTTGATGCTTCCGGTGTGTCTAGGATTGACAACGTTATCCTGGGCTTACTGAGGAATCATTTTGCGTGGTCGGCAACTGTAATTGAGAACGAATTCAAATCGGGATTTTTTTTATCCTAACCCGAAATATTTTAAAATACCCAGTAGATAGGGACACATATAACCTCAGGCATTTTGGTATTTAGACGCACATGGCTGCTTGACGGACTCGAGCAATATTCTCGTGATATACCATGCTGCTAGAATAACAGACAAAAGAGTCCTATAGAGCTTCTGACTGGAATTACTGTATTAGCGTATTCGCAAAGCGTATTTGCAAAATTGTTTTTATCATCTCCAAACCAATTTTGTTCCTAAGTTTGCTTTTGACTAGGTTTGCTTGACTAGAAACCCTTTCAACATCGCCATTAGAATGTGGCAAACAAAGCAGTTTCAAGGCTAGTTCGTAAATGTTTCCATAAGGATTTGAGTAGGTTTCAGCGTTAAAAAACAGAGTTAATGAAGCACTAAAAATAAAATGAAAGCACTAAAAGAACGCCCGCGCACTAAAATGACATTTTGGGCACTGAAATAATTTTTTGAGCATTGAAATTAACGCTGAAAGCACTAAATTGGCAACGCTGTTTGCCCAAAGCGACCAAAGGGATTATGTGAAGAATGGAAAAACTGTGTAGCGATTTTGATAACCCAATGATTTTGGTTTCGATTTTTAGCCTATGGATGATTTTCGTGTAGGGACCAAAAATAATTTAACCACTCATTTGTATTCGCTAAAAAATTCGCAGTACTTTATTCGCCACAAGCCGCTTTATGATGATTGGCTTCTGGTTTGAAAAATTGCGTCACCATTTTGCTATCACTGTTTTATGTTCACATCAATAGATGAAACCTGGAATTCCGTTATGACACCGTCCAATACTAAGCCTAAGGACTGTGAATCAAGGGATCTCTCTTGGCTAAATCAATTTTCTACTTGCTTCAGCTTTTGGAAGGGTCTGTCATTCTTCACGGCTACTCAGGGGGGCGCGCATCCGAAATGTAAAATCTTCGAAAATAGCGTTACGTAATATTTGAACGCTCCGTTATTCGCACAAACATGTTACTATAAAAACCCTACAAGCAAAAGTCTAAAGGAGTCGTGCAGAACTTCCAATGTGGGTTGTAGTGCCATCCTATTCAAACCACATGTCGTTGGTGTTCATATGATCCCATCCAAGCCAAAAAAAGTTGGTAATCATCGTCCTACAGCGATCGCCGGTGAAGGTGACAGCCTGGCCAACATCGTTCTCAAAGAAATATGGGGCGATGACGCCGCCAGCCAAAAATCCACACCAAACAGTGACTTTTTCGGGATGTATTGGACGTGCTTGGATATCATGAGGATTGGGTTCGTCCCAAATTCTTGAATTTTGTTTGTTGACAATTATCCAGAAATGAGCCTCATAGCTAAAGATAATTTTTCGATGAAAATTAGGGTCAGTTTCCAACTACTCCAGAGCCCATTCAACGAACACACATCATTATCTATGGTCGCTTACCTTCAGCTTCTGGGCAAGTTGAATTTGGTACGGGTGCAGGCCCAAACATGACGCAAAATTCCCCAAGTTGTGGCTTCCGAAAAGCCGAGTTCTTGTGAGCGCCGTGAAATCGACTGCCTCGAATTCGCGTGTGTCGTCGATCGTTTTCATTAACCAATAGACTCAAACTTATAAATCCCACTGCGAAAATTCGTCTCGGAAGGGCGATTATGGCGACCGTAAAATAGGCGAACAGAACACCTATTTTGATAAAACAGTTTTTTTTTTACCTGCACGTGTTGTTGAACGCTATCTCCGTTCATTGTGTTTTGGCAAAACAGAGCAAATAAATGACAGCCAATTTGACAGATGTAGCTTCAACAATATGGCCACTATTCATTCGAATCGGTAAAGCCTTTAATTCTTCTCGTATACAAATACGAATGTCTTTCGGGATGCAGTGCATAGATAGACTCATTATTTGGGTTTGCGTTTCGTCGACTCAGAATTGCCTCAGTAGCTTTCTCATGATGGTTATATAGAGGCTCGCCAATGAGGGTGTGAAAGTAACATAAAGTGTTTCACGGATTTGAGCCCGAGATTAGTTCTCTCATATGTGACCGAAAATTCGACGAAGTATTTGCTCTGCATCCCTGTTTTACTGACGGATTTCCAACGAGGCGTCGTTTGTGAAGTTAATATTTACCGTGGAGTTAAAGCTGTCAAAAGTGACGTTTTATTCGTAGTGACAAGCTGGTCCTAATTTGGTTTAGTCCTTGTTGAATTCAAGATCATTTGCTTGTGTCTCGTCTTTACGGCTTCGACAACGGGGCGCTTTGTGCTCGCGAGTATGTCGATATCGTCAGTTTATCACAGCAATTGGACAGATTTGAGTTGACGCCTAATCTACGCATTATCTCCTCCAACAGAGGATTTAAGAAATCATTTGTAACAACGGAATTATAAAACCAAATTATCCATAACTTTAGAAAAGCTCTTTGGTGAATGGATGCCTTGTGCCAAAGCACAGGTCCGCGAGTGGTGTCATTTGCAAGTCGAGCAAGATGGTATTTCACGTCATCGGAAGCTATTGATTGAACTAGGGAAAAAGAGCTCTTTAGGGTCGGGTTTAAAATTGACAGAAAAATAGGTTAAATTGAAAAAAAAAAGAAGAAGACAAGTAACAAATAACCCCTGGCTTTTTTCTAGGATAATTCAAGTATGGAAGTGTCGAAGGATAATCATCAGATTTTTTCTTGCTGTTGATGAATTTCCAAAACAGTTTAGAGTCACTTGGAAGGAATATACTCAACTTTTCAGTATTTTTATCATAAGGACGAACTGCTGGCGAGCCCTTATGCCTCCGCTTTAGAGGAACAGATGAGACGAAGTAGTCAAATAGGTTTATGTAAATAAAATTGATCAACCATTTGATGAACTGTTCCCTTCAAAATTCTGTCGAAGTCAATCTTAGAAACCAATTCATTCTGAAGAAAGTCTGTATGTTTTTTTTTAAGTCGAATTGAAGGTTATTGTTTTCCATGTCCCTAACAAATTCGTTATCATGAGAATTAATATTTGTAGAGGAGGATGGTATGTGTCAATTTTTGTCATAGGTGAGTGATTACGTTCAACAATGCTTATGTATCAGTGCTGACCCCAGTATTTTGTATCGATGTTGCTGGACAGTGGAAGAGGAAGTGCTCCCTATCTTCCCCTTCCTCCTCCCAGCTTTGGCATGTTGAGGTTTCTGCTAGTCCGAATCTATGTAAATGGAGCCCTGTTGCCAGTCCCACCATAAGCCTTAGATTCCATTTGCTGGAGTTCAGAGCTCGTTTCGCTAGCTTGTAAGTCGGTTCTCCTATTATCGATTTTGTTGTGCTGCACGTTGTAAGTTTGACACAGTGATTTTTTAATTCCCGCGTTGCCCATTCATTAATAGCTTTCAGCGGGACGCCTATTTTCTTTACAGGGTTTTGGTTGCTATTTCCTGCTCCTTTCCTGACCAGTTCATCAGCTTTTTCGTTTCCCGTTTCAGCTTCGTGTCCCGGCAGCCCAGTTAGACTGACGTCGTTCACTGTTGCTAGTTTGTTGGGTTTGTGCTTGCAACTCCTTACCAGTTTCGATACTGATAGAGGGTTTGTAATAGCTTTGATAGATGCAGTACTATCGGGGCAAACGAGTATTAGCTGATTCAGACGATATCTAAGAACCGTCTGTATAAATCGTGATAACACCGGGTTCTCTTGTCGTGTTTCCGTTCCGTTGGTCCAAGAGGTTGCTTTGGCGATTTTCCTATGCCCGGTGTTTTTACTGTCGTCAAAGTGACCCAGTGCCTTGCGTCTTGTGGCCGAGAGTCGCGCTTGTCTTTTCGCTTCCCAAAAGCACTCCTGCATATCCAATATACCCTCTTGGCTTAAATAGTACGTTCCTCCATGTTTTCTTATCGATTATTAACCCTAAGTACTTCGCGCTGTTTTTGATTTCGAGTTTAGTACCTCCATTCTCAGGGATGAGGAAGTTACTCATTTTGGTATTTTTTGTTAAGATGCATAACAATGCAATGTAGCTATGTAATATGGTTACAATGCCGCACTCGTTGTCGCGTTAGATAAACCCGTCTGGTGTTCACATTGGATTCTACTTGACCATTGAACTCAACAAAAAACAAACAACATTACTGACTTTTTTCCAGAAAAAAATCTTGCTTACTTGTCGCACATTCTTTTAGTAAACAGCATGATATGAGGGCAACGCTTTCCTGTGATAAACTGATTCATTTATAAAATGTTTTCTTATAAGACTGAAGAACTATTCAACAAGTTCCTTAATTTAGGTCATAAGACCATATTCTACATGCAGTTGGTGCCCTTTTCAAAAATGTTAATCAATTAAGTAAACCTAGATACTTAATACAATTCCTTCAATCTGTGCTACAAATCATGGCATTCATCCATAGACAAGGAAGTTATTGTGAGCCACTTCAAATGTAATTGGTTATATAGACTGATAAGAGCTTACACCATGCCTGCAAGCTCTGAAAGCAAATATGTAGCTTGTGCATAATGCAAACAAAATAAACCCTTTCGTAAAAAACCATTTGTCATTGGCTAATTCCTTCGGCGACGTCAAGCTTATCAAAAGACTAAAAAAAGATAAAACTAGGCACGTCTATAAAGTGTCAATATTTGTTGATCTATCTCAAACAATTCATACATTCATTTTACTCGAGTGAATGAATGTTGAATTTTGTAAACGTTTGCGAGCGTTTCTAGCTTCAAATTGTTTACGAGTACTACAACTACGCAGAGGGAAATTATTATAAAATAAAATTATGACTCAGAAGTGCCTGATGAAATCTTGGTTGATTTGCATTTGTATATTTGGCTACGATGAATGATGAATGAATTTTAAGAATAGTTCTAATGCCTTAGATGCTAACGAAACCTTTGTAGTAATCTTTGACTTGACATGCCCTTATACGCCAATATTATTTCTAACAGTGTTTAGTATTATCAATTACAGAAATAATAAAATAAATATTATTGTAACTGTGAGTGAAAAAAATCCTTTAAAAAACACGAAGCAGTGTTTTAGGTTCAACATGGTAACGAACCGAAACAATCTGTAAATCGGCTACAAAATTTATGAAGAAGTCTGAAGGTTTCGTCAAGAAATGGTTGAAAATCCATGCCTTTCACTGCTGCGTTCTGACAATCAAAACTAAGCTGGATTTTTTGACAGTACGCGTTCTTGAGAATAAGGGTGGTGACAGACGGACGGATAAAGTGATCCTAAAATGGTAATATTTTTTTTTTAAAAGAAGAAGAGAACTTTAAAATCGCCCATTTGCGAGTGGGACACTTACATGAAGGGTTCCGTACCACCATACAATATGCAACTCAAAGCCTTCTTCTTAACATAAAATGGAGTTGCGATTTAAAAAACACGTTTTTTATTTATAAATTAATATTATTTTTATTATTTATCGTAGCGGCCATATTAGTTCACATTCTGCAAGTGACTACCTCGTACGGTTTAGGAGATACACTCCTGTGACAGACGAATAGACAGCGGAGCCTTAGTAATAGAGTTCCGTTGACACCCTAAAGGTACGGAAGCCTAAAATTAAAGTTTTGTCAAGGAACGTGCAATCCATTTACGATTTTCAATGAATCGCAAAAAAACAATAAACAAAAATACGGCGCCGTCGTTGGCTGGCTTTATATGTCTTGCATCAACTCAAAACTTAAGGCTTTATAAAACAGTATAATGCGATTTCGGTTTCGAAACGTTTGTTACGGTCACACTCGGGTTGGAGGACTCAACACCCACAATTTCATGGAATAATTAAATCAAAGTAAAGTGCTGATTGCTAACAACTTGGCCGAACCATGTCAGGATCCCTGATTCTGGACAATTAATAATGTACATCACATGGCGCTCCTGGATAGACCACTAAGCGACGGCTAAATTCTGAATTAATGTATGCAACGAACGAACGAATGTCCAGATTGCGATTATTAGGAGCACTTAAACGCAGACGACATCAGGAAATACACTGAAAGATCGGGCACATTGAAGCCATAACAGAAGGTTGCCCAGAACGAAAGGCATATATTGCAAATATTTCCAGCCGACAAGCGATCGCTTGATTTTGATCCGCTTTGAGGGAAAACTCAAAAACATCAGTTTTATTTGTACACATGCCGCCACAGATGTGGGGAAAGAAGAATGACTACAAAACATACTTAGGGACTTTAATGCTGAAATTTGTAAGGAAAAACTGTTGAGCGGAGTGGTCGTAAATTAGAACCCCTTACGATTTTAACCACCATGTTCACGAAAGAAGGGAAGATCGAACCTCCGCATAAAATATTAAACAACCGCTTGATGCCTTGAGATAATGAAAAGACGGGCCAATGAAACAACGATTTATTTTTGCCAAAATTTGCCAAAATTGAAGAAGGAAAGTAGAAGATTAATTTTTTTTAACTGGCGTAAATGATTCTATTCTGAATTTTTTTTTTAGCCATTCCGACTATTTTGCGGTCGGCAAAATCGACCTAGTAAGCAAGCACTTCAAGCCATCGTAACCGAATTTTGTACCAATTTCTCGCTATAAGTCATCAAGTCACTTACCCGTATGCGTATAGAGCTAACATTTTTCTGCTGTATCGATGTCTTAAGCAAGCTTGTGATTGATCCATTTGTCATCACTCGATTTAATCTTAAACCTGATGCCGAACGATCTGCCAGTCTCAAATTTTCGATGAGCTGGCCATAGAAAAGCTGTTGGAAAAGCTTCACTTTTGTTTGTGATCGTTCGCTCCGTATGCGAACTCAGGCAATACAAAAGCCGCCAATGCACTTGGGAAAAAACACGTTTTGGCGGAGCTTACGGTCCTGCGGAATCTTTCCATGATTACAAAATTTTTTTTGTTGCCTCAAGTTGAAAAGCTGAATTCGGTCGACATGTGATTTGGAAGGACGGTGGCGTCACTTCATGCCACACAGCGTACTGAACCAATTGAGGAATTAGTTCGTTGAAAAATGTGTCCCTCGTCTTGGACTGCTGGACACTGGAAGACATGTGTTCATCGATTTGGTAATATACGAGAAAATATTTATTTGTATGCTGTTACTAAACATTCGGCGGCCTGTGTAAAAATGTCATTTTTTTGATTTAAAATTCTTCTGTACGTCGGCTTGACCAATTTTGAAGAAATTTTTTGTATGTGTTCGAATGAGTTCCTGGATGGTTTTGATTCACTGTCCAATGATTTTTGTAACGAATAATCGACCGATAAGCCCTCAGTAAGTAATTAATAAACTTTTTGAAAATAATTTATAATAAAAAAAAAATTACTCTTTGTTTTGAAAAAAAAAAAAAAAAAAAAAAAAAAAAAAAAAAAAAAAAAAAAAAAAAAAAAAAAAACTGGAACTCTAATGACTCGATAAGTGTTGAGCTTGCCGAGCCAACCAAAGTGGGATGATTTTAATTTTCAGAGCATTTTTTTTTTACGGCATCAGTAAAAAATTAATGTGATCAAAAAACGGAAAATGAAAATAGTTTATTGTTTGTTTTTATTTCTTTGAAACTGACTTTTAAATTTCGTTTGATCTTTAAGACGACTTTAAAAAAAGTTGTATATGTTTATTTTTAAATCAGTGGGAATATTGAACAACTTTGGAAGCATGATCGATTTGTTAGCAACAATTGAACACTTTTTTGGAATTAGGATTTATTTTTATTATGTTTAGGATGTTCAAGGATTTTATTTTTATTTTACACACAATAATTGTTTGGAGATATTCCTTTATGTAAAATTGATCTCTTAATCAATAAAAAACAGCTTAGTTATAATGCGGAAACGTGGTATTCTTTGATAATTTAAATACTAAAGAATTAAACTTGACATTATACAGTACGACTTCAATAGAAGCAACACTTAAAACCTTACCATTTTTGACTCAGTAACTCGATTAATTCTCATTTCAATTCCATTGAGCCACACACAGGGTACCTTTTGCATGTCAAGTAAGAGGATGGAAAACGTTGCAAGGATCAGAATCAAATAATTTGAAGCTTCATATGCGCGTCAAATAAAAGGACAGGAATGTTCTACTTTCGTTAAAACTTCCTCAGTTTGGTTTATTTTGTTAGTGACGGCTTTTGTGAAATACGGTCCTAAGCTTTCTATAAAAAGTGAAGTAACCCGAGAGTTGTTGCATCATTTTTGGTTAGCTTCAAAAATAAAATTCAAAGAACTCGCTTTGCCACCTTTGATGAAGCAACCGCTCCAAGTCTGAAGGTAATCAAAGAGAGATGAAGTTTCTTGCTCGCACTTATGTATTTGGTAAACAAAAAGTAAAATTATTCGTTATCGGAAAAGCTGTAGATCCTAGAACGTTTAAAGATTTCGAAAACAAACCTGTCATTTATAAGGGCAACAAAAATGCAACGATGACATCCTCTTTTTTAAAGATTGATTAATTAAAAATCTTATAAAATTGATATGATCGACTTTTACAGGTGAAACAGTGTCTTGGATCTTCCGAATAAAGCTCTGTTGCTGGTGGACAACGCTGAAAAGTGATGACCGAATGATAGTTACCATGTGATTACCAGCAAACTGTATTGCTGGTGCTAAATAAATTCTGTTGGCACATTTGATCGGAGGTGAAAGGTCAGATTTGGAAAGTAAAATTACGAAATTGAATTCAAAACAAGCCATATGTCTATATGGCTTTGGTATGGGACAAGTTGTAGTTTACGGCAATACAGTGGTGGCACCCTTTGCTGTATGTAAGCAGTGATAAACACAGACGATGAGCTGCCTTTGAGTGTCATAAAAGATTAAATTCTTAGAGGCCTATTTCAAGAGCTATTCTCCATTGACTGTTCCGAGGAGATTAACCAATCAACATGCAGCATTCTAGTAGCTGAAGAAATCAAAAGTAATGGCGAAAGTGCAGTTCAAGAGACCCCACTTCCAAAAGTCAAAGCAGCGGCTGCAATTCAACACCACAACATTTGCCTTCGATGGGCTGAAGTAAATTCAGATTCATTGATTTACTGATTTACATTTTGGCTTCAAGAGCGTAAGGTGTCGAAAAGTATACTCCATCGACGTCCCGAATTCATTTTTTTAGTTGTTTATATTAAGCACGTACTGTATATTCTGCATCATTGATCCGGAGTCGTTGCTCACAAGATTTTGTGTTAGCTTTTCAAAGAAAACACTTTTCTGAGCATGATAGAGGATATTCAGGAATATTAAAAATATTTTTTCTGAATATTTAAGTAAAGACAGATTTTTTAGCTATTATCTTTTTGGCAACACTGGTTTAAACAGCTGACGCACGTTTCGTGTTTTGTTTCACTGTCAAACATCTTCAGTTTGGTCTATAATTTAACCATGAATTGTCTTACAAACGAATAACGCTTGCAAATTATTGAATTTTATTATCAAAATGCGTGCTCTGTTAAGAAGGTTCATCGCGCGCTTCTTCCATTTTATGGTCAGTTTAATCGACCCACTGAAGCGGCTATTCGGGCTATTGTGACTAAATTTCGCACCAAATTTACATTGTTGGACATTAAACCACCAACACGCTTGCGTAGAGTGCGAACTGAAGAAAATATCGCAACTGTATCAATCAATTAGTATCAATTGTCGATTCGTCACCGTTCGCAGCAATTGCGCCTCTGTTACTCAACAACGTGGAAAATTTTGCGAAAGGATTAAGATGTGATGCCTTTCTAAAAATACAGCTGGTGCAAGAATTGTAGCCGAACGACCTACCGCAACGTAAAATTTTTGGTGAATGGGCTCTTGGAAAGTTGGCCGAAGATCCACTTTTTTACCGAAAAATTGTGTTCAGCGACGAAGCTCATTTTTGGGCTCAATGGGTACGTAAATAAGCAGAATTGTCGATTTTGGAGTGAATATCAGCCAGAAGCATTGCAAGAGCTACCAATGCATCCAGAAAAAGTCACAGTTTGGTGCGGTTTATGGGCTGGTGGCATCATTGGACCGTATTTCTTCAAAGACGATGAGAATCGTAACGTAACTGTGAATGGTGAGCGCTACCGTGAGATGATATCCAACTTTTTTTTGCCCAAAATGCAAGAGTTTGACTTGCATGACATGTGGTTTCAACAAGACGGTGCCACATGCCAAACAGCACGCGCAACAATTATTGAGAGGCGAGTTTGGTAAACATTTTATTTCACGTTCGGTACCGGTCAATTGGCCGCCTAGATCGTGCGATTTAACGCCTTTAGACTATTTTTTGTGGGGCTCATGTTTATACAGACAAGCCCGCTTCAATTGACGCATTGGAAGACAACATTGAGGCATTTATTCGTGAGATACCGGCCGAAATGTTGGAAAGAGTACGGATGGACCATTTGAGGCGCAGTCAAGGCCAACATTTGCATAAAAATATTTTTCAAACATCAAATTATATGGACCGTACTATCGATTCAAATAAAGATTTCATGCATTTTTCTGAATTTCATGTGTTTTTTTTTTTGAAAAACTTTCCTATAGCTTTTAAAAAATCACCCTTTATAACTGATCTCCTGTAATATGTATATTCTCAAGAATCAAATTTGATAGACAAACGTTGCGTCAATGACTGTATAGCTTATCGAAAATTCGAATATCGTTTTCTGAACTCAAGCCAACATTTGTCCGAGTCGCTAGTTGATCAATAAAAATGAATGAACTACTTCAACTCATATAAACCCATATTCTATGAAAGTCCCAAGATATAAAATCGTACGATAACATCACAAATCATATGGAATCTACTTGCTTCCATAAATTTGGAACGAAGGAAAGATTAAAGATAATATCCACAAATAATTATTGGTTACTAAAATTTTGAAGCAATTTTCTACAAAAAAAAAACGATTACTTGTTAGTTACCCTCCTGTCATTCAGAGTTAAGTTCACCCAAATTAAAGCTTCACTCACTACGTCGTTAATATGAGTAGTTTATCTTTTGTTTTTTAATGACATGGCATGTTTTTCTTTTTAATTTTAATAGGTCCGACAACAAGCTTTTGGTAGCACATGAAATATAAATACTCACCAGATTTATGGTCCTTCAGAGCTGCATATAAATCACTGGAATCAAGCGCTTTTTTTCTTCCCTTGCGAAATACTGGAATCGTATAGCTGTGAAATCAAAATAAACTTTTTAATTTATTTAAAAAAAAACAAGAGTTGTTTTATTTTACCAAAAACATAGAAATGAAAATGGATTGGCTCGTTCCCGAGGGTTCTGTGGCATAGCCTCTGCTTTCAAAGACTGCATGTTGCATAAATTCTAGTCGCCTTCTGAAATAAACAAATACATTCAATCGTTAATTGTTTAGAAAAATCAACTGATATGATATGACAAAATCTATACTTTCATATGTTGAATTGAGAAATGATAATGAAATAAACGATTATGAGGCAGTCTTTGGGGACGTATTGTAAAGTGTTTGCGACTGGGGATTACAGACTTTATGGGGCGGTAAAGAAGAGATAATGTTCTTTCTATAAATAACTCAGCCTAAAGAGATAAAAATGAAGAATTTAATGAATAAACATCACACATGAGCAATTAGCATGACTTTGCAAAAAGCATGCGTCATTTAATTTTATAGAAATAAGACATATTGTGACAACAAAAAATGTTTCAAGCATTTCGGTATGCATTTAACGCTTTGAACTCATGAGCTCATAGATATTCATGTTTTATCTTTCTTTATCATAACCTTAACCTTTTCTCCAACTCAGAAGCATGCGTCGAAGCACGCTTTCCCATCGAAGAAACCGAATGTTTCGTTATTTCCGAGGGTATACGAGTGTTTTCCAATATATTTTAAAGAACGTTTTTGAGTTTTTATTTATTGTTTAATTTGTTTTTTATGTACATCCACAAATATTCTATTGGAATTAAATCCAGGCTTTCCGGTGGATGGAGCAGTACATTTGATTTGTTGTCAAGAAGCAATTTAAGAGGAGTGTTTCGGGCCATTCGAATTCTATTAGCAAGTCCTGATTTTTCCCAACCAATATGCACACAGGAAGGGAAAGTCAACTGAGAGGGCTCTTCACCCATTGGTCACCCTTGTTGAAAAGGCATTTCAATCTAAGGAAATTGCTCCCTGCGCCTTCGTGGATATTAAGAGTGCTTTTGAAAATACCAGTTACAACTCCATAAAAAATTCTATTCGTACCTTTACTACGAACTTGACGACTCGACTAACAGATGGAAAAGATCCATGCTAGAAAATCAAGTAATAACTTCCTCGCTTGGAAGCGTGTCAAAGTCAGTCACTGCAACGAGAGGTTGTCCCCAGCAAGGTGTTCTGTCGCCTCTCCTATGGTCACTGGTCATAGATAACAGACAGGATATGTCAAAAAAAGCCATGCTGATGATCTGGCTATTTTTATAAGAGGCAAATTTGACATTACAATCATTAACGTTATGCATTCAGCATAACTGCATGTCTTAGAATGGTTTAAGTGTGAAGGACTCTCTGTGAATTCCAGCAAAACCGTTCTGGCCCTCTTCACAATGAGGAAACAACTGACTCTATCTCCAATTTTTATTGAGGGAACTTCTCTGATATACTCCAATGAAGTCCAGATCCTCGCAGGCATCTTGGATAAGAACCTTAACTGGACTTCACATATCAAACCCATCAGAGAACGCGCAACTAAGGCCATATGGGCCTGTTAGCGGTTCTACGGTAGGACTGAGGTCTCAAGCCTAAGATGCTTTATTGGTTGTACATCATGATGGTTAGACCTATTAAAACCTACCCAGCCATTATTTGGTGGCTCAAAACTTTAGAAGTAACTACTTATAAAAAGCTGGAACAAGTCCAACGCATAGTTACTTTGGGCATCTCTGGTGCCATGAACGCTTGCCCTACGACAGCACTGGAAGCTGTCATTGGGCTGTCTTCTCTTAAAATTTTCATTATAAAAAAGCCGCCAAAAAGCTCTTAAGATGCAACTGGGAATGAAATACAAACCAGGTGACCAAACGGGACACTTGAAAATAATCAAATTCATCACGGATAATGACATGTTCAGCTCGAACCCAGATTGTATGAAGGCAACATACTGCTTTGTGCGTCTCTTTGAGGTAGACATTCCTAATCGTGATCAATGGTCGTGAAACACACCTGCCTAGCTCAAAAATGGCAAATGGAGTAGGTGCAGGTGTCGATAGACCCAACACTTAAAATCCATGGGAAAACATCCAAGTGTTTTCCAGGGTGAACTACAATCCACCCAATCCTGTGCCATATAAAAACTTGCAAAAGGTCATAAAGGGGCATAATTCTAATATATTCAGGCAGCCAAGCAGCGCTCACGGCATTGTCATCCAATCTAATGGAATCCAAATGTGTCAAAAGCTGCTACGACGTAACCCGACGTAACAAAGTTAGATTAGGATGGGTTTCCAGGTGATCATGGAGTCAAAGCCAATAATTCCTTCAGCGTCCCAAAAAACTGATGCCATGTCCTTCCCTGCCGACATAAACAATTCGAAATTCTTCGATGTCGGTGAAGAGGATCGCTTCCAGGTCATTGATTGGTGTTTGGTTTCTGGATTAAAATGGTGGATCCGGGTCTCGTCAATCGGCACGAAACGAGACAAAAATTCTTCTGATATACCTGGAACTTTTCAAGATTCATCCTCGAAATGTCGACTCATTTTTTTTTTTTGTTCTTGCTCTATGTTTAACATTCTCGACACCCAACGTCTTCATTGGGACATGGATGCAGGTCCTTCGCGGTGTTCATCTTCGGTGGGTGTTCTTCCGAGCCTTAACTCCTTTGCCTAGCGTGCAACAGTGGAATATGGAGTAATTCAGGTATGTGTAAACATTTCTTTCAAACAGAATTACTTAATGACCTCTCTAATATTGTTTGTCTCCCTTTTGATGTTCTCTCTTTGGCGGTTCATATTCAAATGAATGTACCTTCGATTACGACTACGATTAAGAATTAATATTATTTTGTCTAATATTTACAATTTTGACTTAAAACAAGACTTACAACTGAAATTTAAATAATTTAGTTCAACAATAAGGGCCCAACGTATTTCAATTTTGATTTAATATTTAACAATAATATTTTTAAACAAGAATTATTACAAATGAATAAATGAATAAATATTCAATTTTCTTTGAGGTTATTTAAGGGAGGATAAAAAAAACAATAAAAAATGTTATGGGACATCAACCTCTGTAGTACAACCAGTATATTGGTGCTTTAATGATGAATATATCTCCCTGGAACTGTGGCCTATTTATAGGCTTTTAAATGCTGACCTAGCGAGGCTTAAAGGGAAGAAAACATATTTTTTTTACCCATGATTATGATAATCAATCGACTGAATTTATATAGTAATACGTAAGTGTTCAAAATGTATTAACCAAGGGCTTCCACAAAAGATTGGCTCATTGGCACAACAGAATAAGGTTTTCGTTAATAAATTGCGGTCCATGACTTTGCTAAGGCAATAAAATCCGATAATTTCGGTTTATTGTACTCAACGCATATTTATCTGACCATCCAAAAGAATGATTACTTTATTTAATTATTCGTTTTCAAATAGCATTTTTCTTTAAAAAAAAATAACAAACTGATGACTAGAGTGTATGTATATAAACTCATCTTGAAGAGCTGAGATGAATAGTCTGTTTACGATTACTTACACCACGTGACGCCAATTATCTTGCACATGCACAAGTATTGGTCCATATACCGGACATGTCAAGGTTTATGCATCTCTATCAGCAACTTGATATTTATGCGTGTTGACCCAGAATTGGTGATAAGTAGCCGCAAGAGAAAGCTTAGTATTTTTGTTGATTCCGGTTGCAATTTCACGTAGAAATACAATAACAACATATGTTAAGCCAAATGAAACCGAAAGACCAATAACGCTGCAAATTATCTCGGTCGGGTTGAGCGGTGCAAGAAATACTTTCACCCGGCTAATCTGTCTGTTTTTTTTTAAAGTGTACTTCCACGCCAAGCACAAATTTAATTCCCATTTCTGGATACGTGGTCACAAAACATTCCTCTACCTGAACCAAAATATTGACAAACGAGCGATAAAACTTATTGAGGACAAAAATATCTTTATTACAGTTGCCATCCCCTAAAGATATAATTTTTTTTTATAATTTGTTCGCTCTCAAGAAGTTATGGATACTCTTTAATAGATACTCTTTAATATATCGAAAAAATCCTACGTAGCTCGCTAGCTGTTGTTATATGAAAACTAAAAAATATTGGTGTTTTCTGCCAGGTCAAAAATTAACGAGTCTACGTCTTCGGCCATCGACACGCTTTCAAAAAAAGGCGCCCTGCGGCATATGCTGCGCAGCCGCCATTTTTAAATATTTTTTATTGAAAAAATTACATTTTGTACTATTTAAGTATAGCTATAAAACCTACTTTGCAGATTTTCGATTGATACTTTTATTCAGCCAAAATTAATTCCCGAAAATATGCCTATTTTTTTGTGTGCTACTGTGATTTAACCCCTTAAATGCTCATTGCACAGAGCGAGTGGAAGAATGAGGAGAAGAACGAACGATTTTTTTTTGTAGTGGTATGAGAGCCTCAGATATATTTGGTTTCAACTGAATTCCGTTACTTATTGAAAGTTTGGAAGACCTAGCTCAACATCCTGCTGTCAGTGTTATACTGTAGCGGAGTTGTCAGAAGTCAGGAGCGAGACAAGCACACGAAAAGATATTGCTGTTATTCACTTTTTGAGTTATCTAGAAAAAGGATACAAAACACTTCTTCCTCATGGTCATTCTTCTTTATTGGATCTTACGAGTAGCAGTACAATAATACATTCACCATCGCAATTAAAATCATTTAACACTTTTAATTTAATCTGTAATTTATTGCAATTAATTTCTTGCGTTTTTCAAAATATAGTTTATTCGTTTAATTGTTTTTTGTGTTCTTCCCTTAACAAAACATTCACAATGCCTTCACAGAAGTACCAACTACACATAAATATTCACAGGAAATGCTCAACAATTTCCCCCTAAGGTCAATTTCCTACGTTTTTAAAGCATCTTCGTACGAATGTGAAACGCTCTGAAAATTTAAAGAAATTTCATCCCTTTTCCTTCCCAACTGCGTTAATTTAACATTAAAAGGATATGTTTAAACATCTTTAGCACTTTTCTTAAAAAAAAGAAAGACTTAAAAGTCTTAGTAGCTATTGAATTCTTCGGAACAGATTCCATAGTTTGGAATGTTTCTTTTTGGAACATAGGCCCAGTATCTTATTTCCTAGAGCTTTCTTTTAGTGGTTTTATTCTTAGACGAATGACAGTTATTCAAAATCTTGGCCAGGTGGGGGTTATTGGATCGATGACAATACCCTCTTCAACGCTGAAATAGATTCTGAACACTGTTCGGTCTCTACTGGCGAATTTTGTCTGCAAAGACATCTTTTAGGTTAATAGCTTCTAGTCTTTATGATGGCAAAAATATAGACAAAAAATTCTACGACTTTGTTGAGGATGCAATTAGGTCCATAACAGAGCTAGCGCTTTATGCTGACGGTTCCAAGATAACTACGAATAAAGTCCTGCAGACCAAGATTTTCATTTGGTTATATCATTACGGCCAAACGCAGTTGTCAAAATGTGAATGCAAAAACTGTAGCCAAGTGAGAGTTTACTCTGATACGAAGGGTTCCTTGCCTTCTAAGAGTATGCAAGACTATATTGCTTTGATTTTAAATTTCTCATAGCACCGCACAAAGTTAAAATTAGGTATCGGTTTATAATTCCAATAAGACCTTTTAACTGGGAAATTAAAAAGGTGAAAAAAAATTATTCAAAACGATTACAAGATTTAAAGATTAAATATTTGATGCAGGCTTACTGTAGAAATGTTGAATGTATGATCCTAACATTTTGTTTTGGCAAATTCATGCTAGGAATTCATCTTAAACCAAGTGAAAATTCGTTCGGAGTTCGTAATTAAGAAATTCATATTTAAGAAATAAAGAGTTGCACACTTTAAGGAGGTGCGGAGCCCTTCGCGTGAAAGTCAAATCTGACTTGGCTCCTTTTTAATACGCACTGGTTCTTGTTTGCATCAAATTAAGTTAATTGCCTTTGGCTTTTAAAAAAAATCAAATAACAAAGCACTGCACCGAGGAAATGAGGAATCCGTCAACATGGTAAGCTGTTCAATAAAATGGCAAAATTAGCACGAAAGCATCATGGTCCAAAGCGAATGACTGGTGAACCGATCTACCGCAAAAGGTTCCAGTCAGCAAAGCAGAGTCCTTAAATAAGCTCCAGACATATAAACAATGACATTCAACTCCCTGTGAGCGCTGTGACAGTAAGAAGACGCCTGCTGGAAGCTTAGTTTCCAGCCAGAAGTCCGCGTAAAGTTCTTGTTTTGACCAAGAAGCACGTGACAAAAAGGCACTTCGAGATTGCCCCAAGCAGAAATGGAGGAATATTCTTTGCAGTGTTTAAAGTACAATCGTTCATTTTGGATCCAAGGTTCATTGCGAGTATGTAGCAAATGTGTAAAACGCCGCGAAAGATCCCCGATTGACAGTAAAGCATGGCGGGGCAAAGGTCATAATTTGGGCCTGCTTCGACTAATATGGAGTTGGGCCAATAAACCCTATCAAGGGCACTATGAACTCTGCGGAGGACATCAAAACTCTCGACGAGATCATGTTGACGTATGCGCAGTAGGAAATGCCGGTAGTCGAGGTATACATATCACCAAGACAATGACTCAAAGCATACCAAAAAAACGGGCAAAATCGTGGTTTGCTCCACTGGCGGTTATGAATGGGGATGTAAATTGTAATAAGGCGAAACCAAGAAATGTTAATGAATTGCGGGCAGTGGGCTTTGCAACTCTGTAAGGTTAAGGTACTCCTCACCTTAAGATCACCAGTCTTCACATATTGAATGTTTAAAAGGGACAAAAAATAACCTTAACATAATTTATTATAAGAAACGAACCATTTAGAGCAACAATTTTTACTTTTTTATGTCAACAACCTACAAGAATGCAAATAAAAGTATTTACTTTCGTTACAGATTACGCTTTATTACAGTTAAAGAAATGAAGGTTATTCAATATTTGTTTGACTGTTGATCTGATTCAGTTTGTTGTGCCAATAAAGCACAACAACTTTACAGACAAAAAATCACATACACAATGAACACGAAAACATTTCAATAAAACTTGCCCTGAGTCACACGCTCAATTCATTGGTTTCTAAGAATAATCAAGAATTTAATTGTAGAGCATTTAGTTTAGCATCAAATCAAACTTAATGTCAAACGGTCAATAGCACCCATTTGCGCACAAAACAATTTTCAAAAAAAAAAAAAAAAACTTGGTAACATCCCTGGCAACACGTAACCTAGCCTCTATCCGGGAATTACTTTTCAGTTTTGTTTGCATTACGAATTACGACGACTCACTTGGCGTCGATTAAGAGTTTATTTGTTCTGTCCCACCAATGCTCTAAAAATATGTGACCGACTTCATGTGTGTGCCAATTGAAAGTGAATCTTTTGCAGTCCTCCAGCCACTGGGATGAACAATGAGAACGCTGCGGTGCGTTGGTTTGCTTTTGAGCGTTCTAGAAACGATAAGAGGCAACCGCTTGCAAAATTGAAGTCGCGTTTTCTGTCAATTAGGTGCATCTTATGGCATAATATGCGTTAATGAACGACTTCATTGGTGTCAATTGTTATCGCACACAACAAAACGAAGTTTCGATAACAATTGAGGACTGATTTAACTTGAAAACCAAAGGAAGTGTATAGGGTGGGTAGGGAATAATTGCAGCTGCTAAGCGGTGTTATCGATTTGGCATAAACAATCTTGTATGGATTCTTGCATGCGTAAGGGTTAGTCACTATGTATTTGTCGTTTGCTTACTTAATTCTGGTGGTGCATTGGAACGGAATGTAGAACATGATATAGTTTTTTTTTTCTAGAAAATGTCCTCGAAGCTTACAGATGTAACATTATGTTTTGTTTTTGTTTTGTGCCCGCAAAAATTATTTACAACTGCGCCATTTAATTTGTTAGTCATGAGTTCAAGGTTGGCTTATGGTGGCACATTTAAATAAATTGTGGTCGTTGGTACTACAAACACGAACACGAATTCACTTTGCAACTTCGGAGAACAACTTGATTTTCGGGGCTTTTTACCCCCGCCTTAACGACCTCAATCCCCCCTGAAGCGTTTCCCTATCTCGATAGGAAAGGTCTGGTCCAGAATAGATAAACGGTACCGTTAATCTTCCCCGTAGGTCGAAGAGCTGTGGCAGACCAAAACCAATTTTAGAAATTTTAAATTTTCTTTCTTGAACAATAATCTTTTTTCTTAGTTTTCGAATTAGTTCAATATCCCAACATAATAAAGCGCTATGTATGTAAGTATATAAGTATGTCAGACCTATACTGAATGCCAACGAAAAAATAAATATGAAAAATAAATATCGGATATGTAGACGGTTTTATGCATTTTTCAGGTTTTCAGGTTCAAATCTGGCATTTCTTTTTTTTCGCAATACTACTTTTTTCATATTCTGTTTTCTGAATACAATGAAATTGTCCTAGAAACAAAAGATAAATACATTATGGCGGTATAAGCATAAGCAAACCCAAAAAAGAGGAGGAACAACAAAAGACAAAACACCACAGACTTCCGGCGGTTGGCAACAATGAGATTTATGATAAGGTTGGACGATGCGAACTTCACGATCAACAGGCAAGGAAAAACCCAAGCATATTAGCACAGTGATATTTTAAGTGATATTTGCCACCGGATTATAAATTTCGAACATCGCATTTTCTTCGAATGTGATTGGTGATAGAGACTAAAAAAAACCAAAGGATCGTTCGGAAATATCACTTTTTTCGGAACTAAAAAGGCAAAATAAGGATTGGTGTAGTAAAAGAAGTTATTTTTGGAAAGGATTTGTGTCCAGTGCCTGTAAGCGTCTGCAAATACCACAAATGCAAATGTGTAACAACCCATCATAATTTCTATTATTTAAGTTTTTTATTTAATTCATTTCATTTGGTTTTGCTTTATTAACTTCCCATCAGGAAGTTCTTGTAATCGGTCCGATTTTCGAAATTCAAAATTTTTACATTTCTCCACGTTTGGCGGTCCCAGTAGTCGGATTCCATGATTTTTAGAAAGATGTCTGTGTGTGTGTGTGTACGTACGTACGTACGTACGTTTGTGCGGATTCTTTGGTACAGCCTAACTCGATAACAAATCAAGCTATCGAAGTCAAATTGGTTTCATTCGAAGCGTGTGTGCATAAAGATCACCTGAAAAGCTTTTGGTTAAATTTCACAGGGTAGTTTCAATTTTATGACGAAAAAATTGTCAAAAAAAGGGACATTTTCACTTCTTCAATTAAAATCAAATTAGTTTTCCAATAAAAAAAGTTCAAAATTAATTAAATTTATAGTTTATAGCTATCTTATCAGATAAAAAAATATGCATAAATCTATACACTGCCGTTCATAAGTTTCCGGACAAATTCATATAACTTTTTTTTTTTTTTGTTCAATTTTAATGTCAAAAGTTTCATCAATATTATGTTTATTTAGCCAATTGACTAAACTAAGTAAGTTTCTAACTATAGACACTACCAAAAAGACTAAAACAGTTTTTAGTTGAGGCCATTTCATACATTGATATGCCCCTTTCTCTATTTCCTGATCCAAATTTCCTCGGAAGTTCTTTGAAAATTGTCTCAGAAATGTGAAACCTGTAAGTCTTTCCCATTTTTCAAGACTCAGAGTGACGTCTGCAACACTGACACAGGAAAACATCCTTAGAAAATTATAGAGCCACCAGTTTTTTTGTTCAAAATCTGCTCGGCTGTAGCTTGACGCTTTTTTATAGTTATAATATATTAGCAAAAAGAAGCTCATGGCGCAAATTACATGAGGCAATTGAATTTAAAGCAAAAGCATCGAGAGAAACCTAAATGACAAAGTTAAAACACATGGATAAAACTGCATTACTCGTATATTGCATGGAAGACCATAACATCCGATTTAGTTTGTTTTCCACTGTTGTGGTTTCTTATCATGAACCCAATCCTAGAGGTCTTTCCAGAAAATGACACAGAGAAAAAAAATCTCTCGGAATCGATGTGGAAAATCCTATCAAAATCTGCAAAGAAAACTAGACTGAATGTGATCCTCTTAAAGCCATATATTAAGCAGACAGAAAAAGATCCTTTGCTGAGCAGTAACCAGCTCGGAAAAAAGAGGTGGTGGAAATCTCTGGATTGAACTATGTACTTTTGAACAGTTTCAAAAAGGAAATAAAGTTAATCACGCCTTAATATTCCGAGCAGTGTTAAATATCTTCTAAAGAAAAGCAATCAAACAAATTTGATTGATTAAAAATAACTCCATAAAAACATGAAGTTAAGATAAGCAGTTGGTCCTCAAACTTTTAAAATATGGATCCCTATAAAAAGAGTTCTTACAAAATGTAATACTTTAGAAACTAAGCTATATAATATTTGATAATTCTGGCTGTCTGATTTATAACACTTTATTGAAGAAGTTGAAAAACAACTGCCAAAAGCAAATACAAATTCAACTTCCAATGTTAAAATTGTTGTTATGAAATCGATTTTCTTAACTCTAATTTAAAATATATTATCTTCACGTTGAGTACGATACTCGTAGAGGGATGAATGGCTAAGATTTTGGGTCGTTGGTCCTATATTACAGTCGAAATTGCTTTCATTGAGTCGTTTAATGCAAGCCATGGACAGCCAGCCAGCAAAAACAATTATCTCAAGGTTACACACCCCAAACCGAAGCCTGCAAAATTCGAAATGGAAAAATATCATAGTAGAATTGCAGTCAATGCTGAGGACATGGAAGAACCAACAATGCAATATATCTGACCTAGGCGAAGTACAGATAGCAAGATAGAACTTCTAAAAGCGGCGGCGATGACTTAGTTGGGAGTATGCACCAACTCATCTGCAATACATGGTCAGAAGAAAGCGTGCGAGATGAATGTATTGGTTGCCCAATCCTGAAGGAAGGAAGGCAATTATAGAGGTGTCAATCTCCTCAAAATTGCCTTTAACATCTCTTCCGCCGTATGATGTGAACGTCTGAAGCAGTTCGTCAACATCCTGATAGGTCCGTATAAATGTGGTTTTCGACCAGAAAAGTGCACCATAAACCAAATATTAACATAACGGCAGATCTTGGAAAAAACCCAGGAGCGCCAAGTCAGTACGCACCACTTTTTCATCAATTTCAAGGTTGGTTTTGGTGTCTGTTTCGTCCACAGAGACGAGATTTATGAAGTCATGCTTAGGTTTGGCATCCCTGCCAAGCTCGTACTTTTGTGCAGGATGGCGATGGAGATATCAAGCTGCTCCATTGAGGTCGGCAAGGACGTCATCGACCCACTTGATGTCAAACAACAAGGTGATGCACTGTCATGCGATTTCTTCAACATCATACTTGGGACAATAGTGAAAAAGAACCTTGTCAATGCCAGAAGGCAAAAAGAGGCATATGCTGTCACAAAGAAAGACCAAACCCTGATCAGAACGTTACCATAAACAGCTATAACTTTGAGGTAGTTGGGGCTTTGTTGATCTTGGCTCTGCTATAAATACAGATTATAGCGCTGAGATCAAACGAAGAATACCTCTGGCTATTAAATCTAAGCCCTCTTTCGAAGAACTGAAGTGTCGCTCTATGAGACCAATATCATCCCCGTCCTACTATATGGTGTAGAAGCATGGATACTTTCAAAAGCGGATGAAGGCCCCGTTGTTTCGAGAGAAAAGTGTGATCTTTTGTCCCAACTGCATTGACGGTGAGTGGAGGAGAAGATTCAGCAACCAATTGACTTAGCAAAAAGCATACAATGCCAATCCTACGTGGACTGTAGCGCCACCTCAAGTTAATAATTAAATGATTAATTACAAAAAAAGTCCAACCAGGTAACATGTTTAAAAAAACGGTAAAAATTAAATTATTTCTGCAGTCAAACTAAAAATCTAATTTTCCTTTAGTATCATAGAAAGGTAACTCAATCAGAAAAAAAGTATTTCCAAATTAAAATATGTTAATCTATCAAACTTTTCAATCTTGTGCACAACATTAGACAAATGTTACTAAATCAAACACGATTGTTTCCAAATTGTTGTCCTGATCACTTAAAAGAATACTTTCGTAAGTAAGTAATTACCGAAATGTTGTATTAAAATTATGGTTGAATACTCAACATTACTTTCATAGCAGCTTACCATTCCCCTACTTATCCCCATTTCAAGTAATAAATGTTATAGAATTTTAACTGAACTAGATAAATTTGCTAATGATTCAACTCAATTATTATACTCTCATACCTTATATTTCAACATGAATTTGTTTTAATTTAGATTTAATCTTTATATTTATATTTTTAATTTATTAGTCTAATGTGTTTTAATTCAATTTAACCAATGTATTCTTTACATCGCTAATCTTTCACAGATTTATAAGTATTTCTTACTGTGTTAGCATGTACATAATAAGTATACATATAAGTATACGACGTAAATCGTATTTTATATGATTCAAACATGCGAAAACAAATATAAACTTACGGGGAGCTAAAAAAAATGAGTATCTTAAAGTTGATGTTGGGAGCAAATTAAATAGAACCTTAATGTTTTTTTTTTATCATGAGATGGGAAGTTCATGGTATGGGCAGGTCTACTCGCACCCAAACCAATTTTTTAATTTTGTTGCCTGCTGTTGAATTGTTTAAAGAAATAAATTTTAAAAAACATAAAATAAATTTCATTATTACTGAACAAAAAGAACATATGAAGCTTCAACAGCCGTGGCAAAGAAAAGTTTTTAAAAAGCTCCCTGCAGGGTTGTATGAAAGGACCCCACCGATCGCAGAAAAATCACTTTTGAGTCAATCGGGAGTTTTGTTTTTTTTTTGTACGGAGTTACACTACCGCCTACCAAAAGATAGCACAGCCTCCGCGCGTTTTACAATTTTTTCAGTTTTCGGTTCTTGAACGAGTATTGCGGACTTTGACTGCATACTCGTGGCGGCACAAAGCTGAACAAAGGTGTTTATCCCAGGAAATTGAATTTTGTAAATAATTTTTTTTACTGGTTCAATAAAATTGTTTTGTTTTAAAATTAAAAGTTAAGTTGTCAATCGAGGTCCCTACTTCCCAGCTCTAGAAAGGCATAGCGCCCGCTACAAATGCAGTAAAAGTTGGCTAAAAAGAGTTATTCCGTAGTTGGAGAGATTTTGAAAATATTTTAAGAGTCAGTTTCAAAAGTGTTTGTGTTGTAATTTATTTTCAAACTTTTCAAAACATTTTTAAAGAAACATAATTAACAAGCGTTTGTATTTAGCGGTCCTGAAGAAAAAAATAGAATTGAAAATTTTAAAGCACAGCGTTCAAAAAAATATATTGTTTAAGATCGAAAAATGACTTTAGAACTAGTTGCAGAAATATGAACTGTCCGAACTTTAGCAAAAAATGGCATAGAACTTAAGAGTAAACGCAATAGAATTTCAAATATTAGAGCAATGCATGCAACGAGCAAAAGCATGCAGCTCAGTCAAACTTCATTGCAAATTTCAAGCCCAAAAACTTTAGAGATGAAAGACCCAGTGACAGAAAATAAACGCAACGATGTCAAAAAGGAAAAATTCAATTACCAGTAGTTAGGGTAGCGGTTTTGATTGAACAATTGATGAAAATAATCATCCGTTTTTAAGAGTTTTTTCTTGTTTTGTCAGTTCATTGACGTTCAAATGGGCATTTTAAAAAATGCACAAATAGTGCCCAAAATCGTAACACGAATTTTGTGAGATAAAAAAGTAAATATCAAGAAGTTGATAAAAGTAAATATTAAGAAGTTGATCCATCTTATGTATCGATAGACGGCCAAATTGGTTCAGAGCCAGAAATGTTGTTAAATATCCAAGACTTATTATAAACAAGGCTTACTTGATTGTGTAATTTGGCTTTATAAAGCTCTTTGCAAAAAAATTGACAAAAAAACAAAGAAGAAAAAAGAAAACTTATGAAAGGCAGTGAATATACATATTTATACATATATTTATATATAACTAACCGTGCCTTGCGACTTAGTCCCCGTAGGTTTTGTGTACGTGGAAAAGTTGTAGGATTCAAAAAGGTTTACTCGCCACCCTGTAACACAAAAGTGTACTACCTGCCCTAATAGATTGAAGTTAATTTTAAATATATTTTTATTCCTATTTTGACAATTTTTGTATTTGCCTTGACGCATAGCGATATGTCATCGCGAACTTTTTTTAACAAAAATTTTAATAATCGGACCGATTAAAAGAATTTCCAGATGGGAAGACTAATGTTTATTTTTTTTTTTTTTTGATTTTCAATACAATTGATTTCATATAAATTCAGATCTATATATAATTACATTTGACATGTTTTAAGAAGAAGCAAAATAATTTAGGTGACATTTAATATTTGACATTCATAAAGTATTGAAATAGTGTCAAATGATACTGCAATGGGCTAAGTGAAGCCACTGTCTAAACAATATACCAATCTTCAAAAAATTGTTAGAGCTCTGATTGAAGGTGGAAGTCTTTTGAAGAGACGACACGACGAGAGAAAGTTAAAACAACGAATTTGAACAAAAAATTTGCAGAGAAACAAAATTCACAAAGTTTCTACGTAAATTGTAATCTTCAAGTGATCTCCAATTGAGATAAAAAAAAAACAAATGAACTGGCTAGGAAAGGAGCAGGAAATAGCCATCAAAACCCTGTAAAGAAAATTGGCGTCCCGTGGCAACTATTAAAAGAGCAATAAACAAATGGGCAAACCGGGAATTAAAAAATTGAGCGAAGCGAGCTCTAAACTCCAGCAAAAAGAAACTAGAAATAATGGTGGGACATGTAACGGCGCACATTAAACATAACCTCCACTTACATAGACTCGGACTATCAGAAACCTCAACAGCCAAAACTGCGAGGAGGAAGAGAAGATCTGAAGCACTTCCTCTTCCACTGCCCAGCAACAGCGAGACTGCGATACAAAACACTGGGATCAGCACTGATACCGGATTTTGAGCTAACAATGCTCACCATAACCAACCAACCAACCAACCAACCAACCAACCAGATAACCCGATCTATTTAAGAGCGTTTTAAGGACTTTAAAACAATTTAAATGACGGCTTGAAAAAATATTTATATCACGAAACAAAGAATGACTGGGATGAAGACGATTCTTTTGCAGAATTAAAAGAGGTATAATTATTTTCATATATGTATAGTATGTACCTCCACAACACGTGACACTATATTGGAGCTTTGATTGGAAGATAGCAAACGAACATTTTTCAAATGATAAAAGGTTCCACAGAGTGCAACAAAGGTTTTTCCTTAACATCAATAGTTATAGTATGAAGCTTATAGTGGATGAAGCCACTTTATCAATTGAAAAACAATTATCGCAACAACTTAAACTAAAATACTCAACGGGAACAATTCACACTATCTTTTTGACCAGTTCACATGACAGACAGTAATTTTGTTGTTGTTAAAGATGTAATCGATTTTCGGCCAAGGCTCACCAACTCTTCATCGACTTCAAAGCTAGTTTAGTTTAGTTTCAGTTTATTTTGGAGCCAACAAACAATTTTGAGTGTTAGTACTTTCTTATCGCAAACTACCTCCCAAAACTCATGTCATTTTAACTGATTTTTGGGAAATTGAATTTTTTTTTTTAATCAAATTAACGATGCCTTGAAAATGTCAGTTACTTCACTTTATTTTCGTTCGGAATCCTTTGGTTTCTCTCGGCTCTAAATTTTCTGTATAAACAAAAAAAAATGCCTGTCGTTCGCCTGCAGGAAACAATTCGATACTACGCTGTAATAATTTTGCAAGAAATTATGATACGCGTAGTGATGAGCATAGTGGGTACCGCCCTTGCAATCTTGATCTTAGTCGTACACTTGAAGTTCAGCTGTGAGTAAGACTAAGATTTGGCTTGTAAGAACGAGAACATCATCAAGACCACTGCTGGAAGACTTGCAGAATAATTCAGCATGGATAGACTGAACTGGAAGACTGCTGCATTAAGTTTTTTTTTTTTTTGGTTTCAAAATTTAATGAAATTTTAAAGTCTACAAATGAAAATATTTTTTTTTTCTTTTTTTTTTGTCAAAATGAAATAAAATAATTATTTTAACATTCCCGCCAATATTCGTTCTTACATTTTTAAGCGTGAAAATTTGTATTGAATGACATTCTGTTAACATTGTTATGTAGTCAAATTTATCTTGCACATTGCCAGTACTAGACGGAGGTGGATACTCCTGACGTCAAGGAACAATGACGACAGTAAAGTCACGATTTCACGATTTATTAATAGGACAAAAAAAATGTAAAACACTAGATACGACGTACAAGCTTAAGTAAAATGGTGGGACAAGTCTCTAGTCATGCTCAATCGTATGTTAGCTGCCTCTTGTTGCGATATACTTGTCCTTAAGGGTTTTTTTCTCACACTCCATCAACGTAAAATGGAACAAAAATCCAACGAAGGCGTTTTCTTTCCTGAACGTTTTCATTAACTTTCCTGATTAACTGAGAATTGCTTACGCTTCGAACAATTATTTTTCTACGAGCGTAAAGGGTCTTCCAATAGGGACTTCCAAATTTTGACAGTTGACAGCGGTCATATTGTTGAAGCTAAATCTGTCAAATTGGCTGTCATTTATTCAGTCTGTTTTGCTAAATCACAATGAACGGATATAGCATTAAACATAATAGGACTGCCGGTTGAAAATGTCGTTTCAAAAAACAATGCTTTATTGAGGAAAAATAGATATAAATTCAATATTCAAAGTATTGCCCATCGCTAGCCACACATTTTTCCCATTTTTCTGCCAATTCATGGATACCCGTTCTGAAAAATTCGACCGGTTTGGCCGCAGTCCACGAATCGATCCATTTTTTGGCATCATCGAAATGACGGAAGTGCTGGTCAGCCAGGCCATGTTGCATCGATCGGAAGAGATAGTAATCGGATGGCGCAAGGTCTGGACAATACAGCAGGTGGGGTAGGACATCCCATTTGAGCGTTTCAAGGTAAGTTTTGACGACATTTGCAACATGTGGCCGAGCATTGTCATGTTGCAAAGTAACTTTATCGTGTCTTGCGACCGTTTCCGGCCGTTTTTCTCTCAGTGCTCGGCTCAAACGCATCAATTGTCGTTGGTAGACCTCGCCTGTGATTGTTTCATTCGGTTTTAGCAGCTCACAATACACAACACTCTTCTGTCCCACCAAATGAACAGCATAACCTTCAGGCCATGAATATTCTGAACGGCCGTCGATGTTGAGGCAAGTCCGGGGTACCCATATGTTGCCCGACGTTTTGGATTATCGAAATGTTCCCATTTTTCATCATCAGTGACGATTCGATGCAAAAAAGACTTCTTTTTGTGGCGTTCAAGCAGCATTTTGGACATGCAAAATCGGCGTTCGACGTTTCGTGGCTTCAATTCATACGGCACCCAATGTCCTACCTTTCGGATCATTCCCATTGCTTTCAAACGATCGGAAATGGTTCGCTGAGCGACGCCGCCAAGTGATTTTGCAAGTTCTTCTTGCGTTTGTGACGGATCTTGATCGAGCAACGCAAACTTTTTTCACCTGGCCGGGGCGTTCTTCACCTTCGGTGTCAAAATCACCATCTTTGAACCGCTTAAACCACCGCTGACACATTCTAACGTCTATAGTATAGCCCGGGTAAGCTTCGGTAAGCAATTGATGCGCTTCGGTTGCTTTTTTCTTTAAATGAAAGAAGCATATTAAAACTTCCCGCAAATGTTGCTTTGATGGCACGAATGTAGACATTTTAAGGCTTTACAAAAACTTGTGTGCTTTCACTTATGACCAAAAACCTAGACTGAAATAATTAGACAATGACATGAAGTTTCTGATGTGACGGCTGTCATTGTTAAAATTCACCTCATAGTAATACTATAGATATGAAGTTGTCTGCAATAACGACATTTTCAACCGGTAGTCCTATTATATAAAATAAAAAGAATGTTTGACCAGAATGGGTGTTCTGTTCGCCCATTTTACGATCGCCATTATCGTCCTTCCGAGACGACTTTTCGCAGTGTGATGGATAAATTTGAGTCCACTGGTTCAGTAAACGGTCAACCAGCACATGTACGTCGACGAAACGCATGATCTGCTGAAAATATCGCCGATGTCCGTGAGAGTTTGCAACCTGAGGCATTCGTTTTAGCATCGCTCACAAGACTTGGTCTTTCGCAGGCACAACTTGACGAACTTGAACCTGCATCCGAACGAAATTCAACTGACTCAGGAGCTGAAGGTAAACGACCAAAGGCAAGAACGTGTGATCGCTGAATGACCCGTATTTTCATCGAAAAATCGCCTTCATCGATGAGGTCCATTTCTGGATGAATGGGTAAGTCAACAACCAAAATTTTAGAATTTGGGACGACACCAATCCACCTGAGATCCAAGAGGGTCCAATGCATCCATCATATTTCTTTCAGAATGACGTTGGCCAGGCCATTATCATAAACGGCGAGCGCATTAGGTCGATGATGACCAACTTTTTTTTGGCCTGAATTGGATCATATGGACACCAATGATATGTGGTTCTAACAGGATGTCGCTACGAGCGACACAAAGCACGCCACATTCAATTCACTCGAAAGCTCAATTCAGAGTCGTCTATTGAACCACAGGACCTAAGTGTGAATCCAAAATGCTTGACTGAAAAAATTTTGATGTCAATTTATGATCCTTTAGGTCTGATTGCGAATTTTGTGGTCTATCTTAAAATCCCTGTGCATGATATTTGGCAAAGTCAGCTTCAATGGGACGAACAAATAAACGATGATCAATTTGAAGCATGGATAAAATGGCTTACAATACTTCCAAAAATTAAGCAACTTGGAGTTCCCAGATGCTTTTTTAATCAGTTCTCAGATTGGGTGAACACAGATAAACAAATTAATATTTTTATGGATGCAAGTGAACAGGCGTGTGCAGCTGTAGCCTACCTCCGCAGCATGAAAG
Organism: Orthonevra nobilis; assembly: GCA_963555765.1. Lineage (NCBI taxonomy): Eukaryota > Metazoa > Arthropoda > Insecta > Diptera > Syrphidae > Orthonevra > Orthonevra nobilis. The sequence goes on from OY743227.1 coordinate 53,560,548, forward strand.
AAGTAGGTGCCAAAACAAAGGTGGCATCAATAAAGCTACGATCTGTTCACGATCTGTAGATGTTGATGCTGCTTAAATAGGTTGTAGATTTGCCCAACAAATTTTGAACGAACTCTCGATCAAGGTGAACCAAACATTTTCCGTTGCGATATTAAAACTGTCTTGGGTTCGATAAAAGACAATCCTCATCGCTACAATAAACATATTGCCTTCCGATTAGCCGAGATACAAGATACTATACTATATATTACAAGTTCCTGACGATATATTCCATCATAATAGAATGTTGCTGATGAAGCAACCAAATGCTGGTCGCTGGTTCCAAGGTCCAGAACTTTTGAAATGTGAAAAGGAAAACTGGCCAAAGGACCTAATAATCGCAACAGACACTTCAGAGGAATAACTTTATGTACACGTAGCACAACAACCAATCATCGACGTAAACAGATCTTCGAGCTGGAAAACAATACGAGGCATCTCAAAGAAGCAGAAACTTCACTCTATATGTGTACATAGAATTGTGCTGAAGTATGCAGTCTTATGAAGAAACAAAACGATAGCAACTCAATCATTGCAATACGACCGACAGTACACCGTTCAAGCACAATCAGACGCCTGTGTCCTTACCTTGATAGCCATCGGTTATTAAAAGCTAAAGGAAGACTTGAAGCAGTTGCCCTTATGGACTCAGATCAAAAACATCCAATCGTCTTTCCTTAAGGATATCATATAACAGACCTTTTAATTCTACAATGCCATGAGAGGTTCCAGCACGCCAAAAACGGAGTTGAATACGTCAATAAAAAAGGTCTGGGCGTCTTGTTTACATGTTTAACGAACAGAGCTGTACATGAAGAAATTGCATATAAACTTAATGCCGATTCAATCATCTTGTGCTTCCATGGATAAAAATCCAGCGCCGAGGACAACCAAAAGAAATATATTCTGACAGAGGCACGATTTTTGCACGTAGGACGATGAGTCATCGGAGAACTTTACACTCAAACATTTCATGAGATTGGACACTGAAGGTGGAAAACCAACAATGCTACTAAATGACAATTGGAAATCAAACATATACACAAGTACAAGCCGAAGCCTTACGTGCCTCGGTGACTTTGAGTCTTAATTGATCTTCCCAGAAACAACTTCCCCGAGGACGAATTATGTAAAGCAGTGAAGACATCATCCGACAGCCAAGTCCAAGTCCTACTTAACAGACTTTCAATGTAGGCCAGGTGTTAGTTAACGCTGTTTCATTTAAATGATAAGGGTACAAAAACGTCCAAGCCTGGAATTGTGGTATCAAACGGGACTTTTTGAAAAAAAAAAAAAAAAAATTTGGCAACAACTTAATAACTTAAAATAAAGGAAAAAACTCAAATCCAGATGTCGCACCGCACGAGAAGATGGATTATACCGCATATACCGGGATTTTGGGGATGGGGAAAGAGACAAAAAGAACTTCGCTTCCTAGTGAAAGAAACATTACATTAAAATTTTAATAAAAAAAAAACAATAAATGTTAAAGATAGATTTATATTCCTTATTAGCATTAAAAATACTTTGATAACATAAACAAAATATAATAATTAGTTAACAATTCAGTCTTTCTTTTTGCAGTGTTAAGTTTTTAACAATTATTATTAAATGATTGCGTTGTACACGTTCACTGCTGTCATATTATTCATACTTTTCCGTATCCTTTTGAAAACCCCGATTTATTTGGCAATTTTTTTACACATGTAGTCCACGTGTTGGTGCAATCTTTGTCGATAATCATTCCAAGGTATTTGATGCTCTTTACTTTCTCAATTTGTTTTCCATTTATTTGTGAAACTGTATCACATTTCCATTATTTTAGTTTTTTGTTCATTTTATTTAACTTTGTTCACTTTCAACCAAAGAAGTAGCGATTGGATGTCTTGTGATATCTTCATAATACATTCATATGGATCCTCTCCCTCAGCATATACTACTGTGTCCAAAAAATAAGGTGACATATGAATTTAAACTGCGCGCGTCGAAGGATTTGGAAATTTTTCTTTCTTTTTAGGTTGGTAGTACTGTCAGTGACATCTATGTGAAATTTCATGTCAAAATATATTCATAGTGTTTGAGATACGCGTCGTTTTGTGAGCTGCTAAAAGTGAGTTTTTCGTTTTTTGCGATGTCGAAATTTATTGAGCAAAGAATTTGCATAAAATTTTGTTTGCGGAATCAATTTTCTGCTGCGGATACGTTGAGGATGGTGCAGAAAGCCTTTGATGATGAGGCTTTGTCTAAAAAAAATGTTTACAAGTGGTGTAGTGATTTCCAAGCCGGCCGTGAACGTTTCGAAGACGAAGAGCGTTCTTGGCGACCATCAACCTCAACCGATGAAGCTCACGTCCAACAAATCAAAGATTTGGTGTTGAAAAACCATCGATTAACGATTAGAGACCTTGCTGATGAAGTTGGCTTATCGAAAGGCTCAGTCAATACCATTTTGAAGTATGTTTGGGCCTCAAGCGCGTCAAATCTCGACTGGTACCGAAAACATTGAATTTTTTGGAAAAAAGGCGTCGCGTTGAAGTGTGTGAAACAATGCTTTCCGACTACCAGTATGTCATGAAATGCATTATAACTGGCGATGAGACTGAGATCTATGCTTACGACCCCGAAACAATCGATCAATCGAGCGAATATCGTGCCAAAGGAGAGCCGAGACCAAAAAAACCGCGCCAAAGTCGCTCAAAAATCAAGGTCATGTTGACTGTTTTCTTCGATTACCGTGGTGTTGTGCTTAATGAATTCCTTCCAACCGGATAAACAGTCAACAAGGAATATTAGTTGAACGTTATGCGTCGTTTGCGTAACGCTATCCGCCTAAAAAGGCCGGAATTGTGGAAACACAATTCTTGGTTTTTACACCACGATAATGCACCATCCTTTACCGCACTCGTAATTCGTGATCATTTCGCCAAAAACTCAACCCATATCGTTCCGCAACCACCGTATTCACCTGTTCTGGCGCCGTGCGACTTCTGGCTGTTCAACAAGCTCAAAAGACCGCTCCGGGGACACCGTTTTGATACGATAGAGGAGATTCAAGCCGCAGCGAAGACGGAACTGAAGGCCATCCCGGAAAGTGACTACAACCAGTGTTTCAAAGGTTGGAAAATTCGTTGGCATAAGTGCATTGCATCGGGAGGGGATTACTTTGAAGGGGATGAAATTGATTTGGAAGAATAAATAAAGAATTTTCAAAATAAATACAATGTCACCTTATTTTTTGGACACAGTAGTATAACGGTATCATCAGCGTAAAGTTTTATTCTGCACACTTTAATCGCGGCCGGCATGTCATTTATATAAATTATGAATAAATGTGCACCTAGTATGGACCCTTGCGGTACACCTTGCTCCACATTGACAAAACCGGAGATACTTTTATTGACTTTTGTACGTTGCGTCCTATTTGTCAAAAACTTTCTAATACTTTTGTGCTGTTTTTTCTTTGTTGAACAATTTTAAGTAGTTTTCTCTTCATTCATTCCCAATAGTTCTCAAGTAATGTATGTTTTTTAAATTCGCTATTTTTGAAGTTTATCAAAGAACAAACAAAATATATGCTGCTGTACGGAAACTTATTTGACTATATGTACCTCTGCTATGCTTGAACCTCTTACAGTTAGCACACTGAATTCACTGTAAACACTGTCAAGTTTATTTTTTATCGATTTTAAACGTATAGCCTAATTTAGTGCCCGCACCGATTGTCTGAAATTGTTTGGCTGACAATCAATTGAATTAAGTGCCGGTATAATGAACATAAATTTGTGGCACTCTCGTCTTCATGGGGGCCTCTTGCCGCCTGATAAAAAAAATTATGTCTATGCTCACATTCAGAAATGTGACGAAATTATCAGACGCCGCAAACGTTTCCAGCATTAAGAAATATGATAAAAGCACGCTCGCATCTTGATAAGCCGCTTGTTTTAAAACGTTTATTAAAACGGTTCGAACCGAACAAGTACTTACCACCGTTAGAAGTGCAAAAACAAAAAAGCACAACTGATGGGCTCCTTATCGTCTCGCCGGATCGATTGCAGGCAATATGCAACAGGAGAGGTTCCACCGGGACAAATCAGACAAACCAAAGCAAACGGATTACACACTCTGGAACAGAACTGTAATTCTATTTCACCAGACTAAAATGGATCTTTTTGTTTTGGCAATTTCTTTTTTCTTTTTGGCCTTTAACTCTACATTGAATTGATGGCGGAATTATCTAATAGGTAACCAGGTTCAAGTAAAACAAAAAACACATCTAATTCTGGAAAATAATTTTTTAAGATCTTGAATCGTTGGTAAACATTTTAACACTTCCGATTTTACTAACCGGGGAGAACTTTTTGGCTTCTTAAAAATCAGGAACACAGGAAAAAAATAATGAATTAACTAAGGGAAAAATTCCACTGGCCACCCATTCGCAGGAATGGTAAAAGTCTAACCCACCGACCGAACCGAACAGATTCAAAGCACACCGCTGACTAAATTTTCTTCGAAACGAACTTCAACGTTGAATTGAAGAGGAAAGAGAAGAAAGAAACAAAAAAAAAAGCTGTGTAAATTTTTTGCAGAAATGTGTGCAACTCTTTCGAGTATCGAAGAATGAGTGCTGAAAAGCGTTTGCAGATGACGCAGCTGATTGGTCTTTGTTCACCCAGACCAGAATATGTGGTGAAGTTTTAAAGTGACAGATGCGAAAGGGTGTCCCATTCGAATGATTGATTCGATGAACTGACATACGGAAATGTTGGCCAATTTCACAAAGAATAAATCTAAAAACCAGTTTACTCGTGATTTTCAAACATTTTAGAATTAGATAGAATTTAGTAGATTCATTGTGAAAATATAAACTGTGTGCAAATTGTAAAGCGTTTTTCAATAAGAGCGCTACAAAAGTTTTTTTTAAATAAAACAAAAACAGTTTTGGATATCAATTAAGTTCTTTATTCCTGTGAAAGTACGTTCGATGCCACTATGTATGGAACTTTTGCATGGCCACCACGGGCACGCTTGCAGAAGTCCAGACGCTGAACCCGACGGTTTCGACGGTTTTCAAGCATAAATCGGCCGATACTGCTGCAATTTCACGTTCGATATTCGTACGAAGTTCATCAATCGTTGCTGGCTTGTTGGCATAGACCATAGACTTGACGTAGCCCCACAGGAAATAGTCTAACGGCGTCAAATCGCACGAACGAGGCGGCCAAGCGACTGGACCATTTCGTGAGATAACACGTTCTGCAAACTCGGTTTTCAATAAATTGATTGTGACATTCGCTGTGTGGCTTGTGGCGCTGTCCTGTTGGAACCACATGTCCTCCAAGTCCATATCATCCAATTGGGGCCAAAAATATTCGGTTATCATTGAACGGTAGCGATCCCCATTCCCAGTAACGTGCTGGTCTTGATCATCACGGAAGAAGTACGGCCCAATGACGCCGCAGGCCCATAAACCACACCAAACCGTAATTTTTTCGGGATGTAGCGTGTGGATTGCTGCCTGACCAATACCGCATATTTTTTTTATTGACGGAGCCATTCGGCCTGAAATGAGCCTCATCGCTGAAGATGATTTTCCGATGAAAATCCGAATCATTTTCAAGTTGTTGCTCAGCCCAATTCACGAACATACGACGCTTCTGGTGGTCAAGCGGCTTCAGTTCTTGCGTCAATTTGATCTTGTTAGGATGTAGGCAAAGATCTTTTCGCAAAATTTGGCACAACGACGTCACAGAGATGCCCAACGCTTGAGAACGACGTGTGAGAGACACATTTGGGCTTTCTGCAACTGAAGCCTCAGCGGCAGCAATATTCTCGATACTACGAGCACTTCTTTGTCTCACTGGCACGGGAACATTTTGTACTGGATTCAAATTTTTCCACTAGACACACAATTGTTGATCTGCTAGGACGATTATGACGACCATATATTGGACGTAGCGCTCTTAACGTTGAGGCCACTGACTCCGAATTTCGGTAGTAAATTTTAATAATTTCGACTCGTTGTTGGCTCGTGTATCTTTCCATCATGAAATGGCAAACCTTACTGAAGAGAAATGTCAAGAGAGCGGCAAGAAATATGCCGTCGTTTGCTGTCCCTGTCGCTCTACTTTTGTAGCGTCCCTGTTGAAAAACTATATTTTTTAACAGTTGGATAGTACAAGAAACCCTCCTATAACGCAGGGGTTAGGTTCCTAAGAAATGACGCGTTGTATGAGATACATCCTCCTACATCGCGGATTACTATAACGCGTTTTCGCTCCAATGCGGTACCCAAAATGCGGAAATTTTCTTGCAACGCGCCTCCTTCAACGCGATTTTTACGAATTTTATAAATTCCTTTCAGTAGATGAGATCCAACGATCCACCATTTGCCATTTGTACACATAGGGTATACAGGAGTTGCGTGTTCCTTGGAAAGTATCTTACACAGTCTGGATGGTTCATTGGCACTATCAATGGACTTGCGAAAGGCTTGCCAGGAGTTTCTTTTAGCAATTCTTATATCTGTGGTGTAGCTCTTTAGCTTGGTCCTATATAGGGACCATTCATGTCGCTCCATTCTGCCGTGTCCTGTGTTCTCCTTTTCTACAGCTCTCCTGTCCAGATGGGACAGAATTTTTAAAAGCTTTATATCATTAGCTAGTGAGCTTGCAGAGTCGATGGTTAGATTTGTAGACTCCATGCCATGTATGTGTATGACTAGCTTTAACTTTATACGCCTTCCAATTCGCTTTAGCCTAGTTTCCATAAGATTGGTTCTTTATGTAAATGGTCAGAGAAAGAATTCTCCCACGATACACTCCAGTTCAAGTCATCGAAAGTCCTGTTGTTGCTCAAGAGTGTGAAATCAATGACTTCCTCTCTTAGCTTTTTATAAAACGCCAGATGATTACCTCTGTTACATATAGGGAGACAGGACGACGTAATATAGTCATGCAAATACTCACCCCGTGGATTGATGTCCCTACTACCGCATTGGATATGATGTGAATTTGCATCACATGCTATCAGCACTGTCGCTCGCAGTTGATGTACTCCATTCAGTGATATTGTAACGACTGATGGTGGGTCGTCTTCGTCATATGGCATTTAGGAGGAGACCAGGATTAGCTGCTTCGTTCCCGTGTCCTCCCTTTCAGCCACATTGTCTCCTTAACTGAATCTGTGTATTAATAGATTTTTTCATTACTACACAGCTAGGGCCAGGAAGATGTTATAGCCAGAAACCTTGAGTCCTTTCACCCTGATGGATTAACGTACCATCTGGTTTTTTTTAGATGATGAGCAACAAAAGGTCATCAGTAGTAGCTTTCGAGGAGTACAAATTAATTTGCCACTGCTGATTCTCCTTGGTCATCTCCAACCCAAGCTCTTAAAGCACCTATGACGAACCTAATGGTGTCTTTATTTCCCCGCGAAGACAAGGTACATACACTCCTTGCTCCGACTCTTTCGCGATACGCGATTGGATAAGCTTCCATTTACTGATCGGCAAACCTGGGTTCTGGGCAGCCAATAACTTTTGAATAACCGCGTCCTCCATCTTGGATGGGGATGATATCTAAATGGTAATATTTTGACGGAGGAGATTTGCCTTTCTTGGGTTGTGCTTCCTTCCAGGGCTCACCAATTTTGGATATGGTCCTAGTTTGGTGCTCAAGAGCCTTCACATCACCATCCATCATCTTGTTACCATCCAGTTCCATTGAAGACATATGCATCCATTTCACTGTCTTCAATGTTAGCTGCCAAGTTAGATGAAAGTCGGGTGGTGCAAAGTTAACTTCCAATAGAGATTCACCTGCCAACGCTTTTTATAAGGCGATTTTTGACTGGTGTGATTGTTCTCCAACTGGTCTTGTAGGTATACGTGCTCACTAACTGTTTGCTTTCGATTTACCGTAAGAAAACTTACTTATGCATCAAGTTTAAGTCCCTCTAGACTTCATCTTCTTTAGAAATCGAATGGAGGCTTTGTAGTTCTACCGTCTTTTTACTACCGCGAAGACAGAAACGGGCCTCAGAGTGACATCCATATCATTATCACGCAGGAGTAGCTATCCGAAGTCATCGAGCAAAGAGAGAGCAGACACAAGTTGTTGCGTCCATTGAGTGCTGCCTCGTCAATGTAACTTAAGTACTCGTTTGCATTGAGGTAGGTTATGCCGTACAAGGAGTACTGATACCTGAATTACTCAATGTTTCTGTTTGTTTGTCTTTATAAGTCTTCAACTACCACTAGCGACTTCTCTCCTTGCGAGCCGGCAGCCCTGGTCTCTGCCGTCATTTAAATGTAAATCCCCACTTAACTTATTTCCTTATTGTCCTTCATGTCATGGTATGTTTGGCTTGTCTTAGTTTTCGCTCCCGCGAGTGAATTCTCGGAAGACAAGGTGCCAACCCCTTGATGAAGTAGTTCCATTAATTTCGACCGAAAACTGGAAGAGGTTATTTAGATTCTCAAATGCTGTGTTCATCTTTTCACCAAACACAAACGAGGATGCTCAACAATATTCTGCGGAAAGGTCTATGTTGAGAAATGCTCCACAGTTAAAGTATTAAACAATTTTTACAAATGATGCTGGCGCAGCTTTTAAAAGCCTCTTCATAATTCTTGCTTCTTGAATCACTTTATTTAAATCCACTCGAGAACTAAAACCTAGAATCTTGATTAAGAACAACTCTAGTTAAAATACCCACATCTCTTTGTGTATCTTAGTTTATTCCATTTTTTGTGTTAAAAAATAAAAAAAAAATTAGCGCAATCACTTTCCACGTCTACGAACGAAACTTAGGCAACCAATGCGGATGCTGTCTTTGATTCGTATTTCCAGTTTGGTGGAAGTACACTCTTGGTCTTGTAGTACCGGGCGAGTCTGTGGATCCTTGATTCTACGAGAATAAGACGGAATTTACCATCCTTATCCTTGCGATTGCGCTCCAAATGCTTGCGGATGGCAACAGCCCTCTTGATCAAATGGTACAGATCCTCTGGGATGTCGGGTTTCAAACCCACCGACTTCATGATGCGGAGAATCTTATTGCCGTTCACGAAACGAACCTGTGCCACTCCATGGGAATCACGAAGCATGATACCTACAATCACACAAGTTACCATTTACGTATTCAATCAACTTAACCTAAATGCAAAATATTACCGATTTTGGATGGGGTCATACCCTTCTTGCCGAGTTTCTTGATTTGCTCCCTTACATCCTCAGCGTTCTGCTTCAACCAGGAGGGTACTGTCCTTCTGTATGGAAGTGCGGATTGGGATATACCCTTGCTACACGATAAAAAGGATGAAGAAATATTTTCACATTAGCGAAACGTCAATGGCCACATGTAGGAAACATAAGCACAGCGTAAACTCGTACGAATTTGGAGGAAATCGAATTGAGTTTGAGTCACAATTATGGCAAAACAATTAAGATATGTTTAGGGAGCGTTTTTGAACGCATATTCATGTATTTGTTAAGAAAAATAGTAATTTTTACCCAGGAGCGTGCATACGACCCATCTTGTCAGATTTTTAATGTACACCGAAAAGAACGGAACGGAAGTGAAAAGTTGAACACAATGGCTGCACGTGCACAGTGTTGGAAACATTAAAGCGAAAATAAGTGAAACAAAACCTTAAGGTAAGAGTTGCACTTCGAAGTGACTTGTCATTAATTTCTGATTTTTACGACATTTGTACGAAAAATATGTAAATGTAGTCAAAAATATGTAAAAGAAATCAGGCTTTAGTTAACAAAAGAGCTGCTTTCTGCTTTTATTTAGAAAAATCATGCAAAACTAATTTTAGTTCAATAAACCTTTAAAACTCTTCACTTCTGTGAAACTTCGGGCAAAATTGAGAAAAAGTGTGTAAAATAGGAAAATTATAGTTTAATCCGCAGCTTTACTTCTAATCTATCTGCAAGACTGTGCTTTTCAAAGATTTTTAATACTTTGTTTTTGCGTATTAAAACTGTAACTAACTAATTACTCAAAATTTCATGCGAAAAACCTTTTGGATGAACTTTTCTCCTATTTTTCATGAAATAAAATCAATCACCGGTTCGGCCTCAGTTATCACCAACATTCGAGAATTTACTTAATTACTTAACGGGCTCCTGAAGCGTGAAGAGTCTCTACCTGAGACACGACAGACTTCCTCTCTAGGCGATCGCTCACGCTGCTTCCAGTTATTTAGACCAAAATCTGGGGGCTATGAATCGAAGATCCTCTTTATATGAGCATTATTGACTTTTTGGACTACATCGACATCTTGATACAGCACACAGAGCTCGCGGATATATCTTCTCTATTCGCCCTCTTCGCCTACGGGAAAAAATATTCGACGAAGAATTTTTCTCTCAAAAAAGTCGAACTGACTGGACCATCGTTTCGTAGAGCATACATTTCTTCTTAAAGTCTTAAACCCAGTTATTTCGCCAAACTGAAGTAGCAGCGGTTACCTAGGGTGAGTCTTGGCAGAATCTCCTCTAAGATGTAATTCGTGAAGTTGATATTTACTCAGAGGTAAATAAACTCCTTAACCACCTCGAAATTACTGTTTGTCATAGGCAGTGAACAAATGCTTCTTTCTTTGTTCACAACATGAACTTGGTTTTGTTCTCGTTTACTTCAACGCCAACTCGTTTCGCCAGTTCTCCAGTTGCTGTTAAAGCCTCTATGACGGCGCGCAGGGAGCGACCGATGATGTCGAAATCGTCTGCAAATCCCAGCAGCTAGACAAATTAGTTGAACACAGTATCTTCCGTGTTTACACCTGCCCTGCGCACAATCTGTTGAAGAAGTCACATCGCATTTCTCTGCCGATAGTTCGGAAAAATGTTTCCAAATTGCACGTTTCGACCTGTGCTTTCCAGTGTCACGCGGGACGTCTGGATCAATTTCGCCAGGATGATTTAAGCTCTTCTAAACTGGTAGAGGGGATGGGTTCATTATTGACGGGATGTGGGTTCTCTTCTTGCCCTTTCACTCTCTCTTTCAGATGCTCATGAAGCAGCTTCAGGAAATGCGAGTGTTGAGAAGATTCTTTAAAAAATAAGTTATACGAGTTAATAGATTCCATATTTTTTTAAGCTATTTTTTAAATTTTTTTCTTTTTCAAATCTCCTGTTTCGTTCGTTTGAGAGATTAAATCTTTTATACATAACTGCATTTGGCGCTGTGAACGTGTTTTTGTTGCGCAGTCTAAAATCGTTTGTATGTGACAGCAGATTAAACCTCTCCTTCTCCAAATTTTATTTAAAAAAACTACCAAAAAAATGTTCAGCTTTGGCTTTAATGTTTTTTTAGCCTCTCGAATTGACTTTCCTTTACAGTATAAATATAAAATCGTTAAGCAAAACTCCAAATTAGGATTAATGATTGCGTTTTTCTTTGGCAAATTTATTAAACAATCGTAATCTACGCGTTGTTATATTTCAAAGGCTTTGTCAATATTCATGTCTTGATATTTAATGATATCGTTTTTCCCATTTGTATCTAAACGTAATCACTCTCAAAATGTACTACTGTGTCCAAAAAATAAGGTGACATTGTATTTATTTTGAAAATTCTTTATTTATTCTTCCAAATCAATTTCATCCCCTTCAAAGTAATCCCCTGCCGATGCAATGCACTTATGGCAACGGATTTTCCAATCTTTGAAACACTGGTTGTAGTCACTTTCCGGGATGGCCTTCAGTTCCGTCTTCGCTGCGGCTTGAATCTCCTCTATCGTATCAAAACGGTGTCCCCGGAGCGGTCTTTTGAGCTTGTTGAACAGCCAGAAGTCGCACGGCGCCAGATCAGGTGAATACGGTGGTTGCGGAACGATATGGGTTGAGTTTTTGGCGAAATGATCACGAATTACGAGTGCGGTATGGGATGGTGCATTATCGTGGTGAAGAATTGTCTATCCACAATTCCGGGCTTTTTAGGCGAATAGCGTTACGCAAACGACGCATAACGTTCAAATAATATTCCTTGTTGACTGTTTGGCTGGTTGGAAGGAATTCATAAAGCACAACACCACGATAATCGAAGAAAACAGTCAACATGACCTTGATTTTTGAGCGACTTTGGCGCGGTTTTTTTGGTTTCGGCTCTCCTTTGGCACGATATTCGCTCGATTGATCGGTTGTTTCGGGGTCGTAAGCATAGATCCAAGTCTCATCACCAGTTATAATTCGTTTCATGACATCCTGGTAGTCGGAAAGCATTGTTTCACACACTTCAACGCGACGCCTTTTTTCCAAAAAAATTCAATGTTTTCGGTACCAGTCGAGATTTGACGCGCTTGAGGCCCAAAGCATCCTTCAAAATGGTATTGACTGAGCCTTTCGATAAGCCAACTTCATCAGCAAGGTCTCTAATCGTTAATGGATGGTTTTTCAACACCAAATCTTTGATTTGTTGGACGTGAGCTTCATCGGTTGAGGTTGATGGTCGCCCAGAACGCTCTTCGTCTTCGGCTTGGAAATCACTATACCACATGAATACATTTTTTTTAGACATAGCCTCATCATCAAAGGCTTTCTGCACCATCCTCAACGTATCCGCAGCATAAAATTGATTCCGCAAACAAAATTTAATGCAAATTCTTTGCTCAATAAATTTCGACATCGCAAAAAACGAAAAACTCACTTTTAGCAGCTCACAAAACGACGCGTATCTCAAACACTATGAATATATTTTGACATGAAATTTCACATATGTCACTGACACTACTACTAAATTCATATGTCACCTTATATTTTGGACACAGTAGTATACCCATCCTTATAAGATGATTTCAATATAAAATACTAACTAATCTCACTGGACTGTTCCATTCTGCATTATTATTCGGCATACATGGCTGCCAATATTGAAAAGCCGCAATATCGCCGATAAACTTTATTTTTTTTTACCTTCCCACTACTCTAAACTTCTTCGCTGTTCACTCAGGCTGTCGTCGCACTCACAAGTTCAAAGCCACCGATAAAATAAAATGGCTGCATTCATGCTGAAAAACTAGTGAAGTGCTTATTGGACATTTATTTAGAAAATATTACAAATAATACTCCTAATTTTGCAACTTAAAACACACTTAAGCTCAACAGCAATCATTATTGTTTGAATTTTTTTTCTTAATAATATACAGATTACCAATATGTACAGATTTCCCTGCGAAAAAAAAGTGTAGTGAAAAAGAAAGAAAGAAAAAAATAATCGACATATAAAAATAATATTTAATTAATGATTGTACGTATGTAGTAGCATATACATACTATATTTTATAAATTGAAAAAAAAGAGACTTCAAAGAACTTTTATGATTGTCCCTATCTAGAGTGGAATAATTGAATTTTCAATTTAGTAAATTTTATGTATTTTTGTTTGCATCATTTTCCAACATAAATGTGAATTATGACTGGTGACTCCGGTGATAGTAGCAGTGATTTCAGTGAAAAACCATCCTGCAGCAGGCGCATCACTAGACGTAGCAAAAATGCTGCTGCATCGTGCTCGATATCCTCGAATACAGGCGGCAAAAAGAAGCGCCGCATTGTAATGCGAATTGAGTTCGATGATGATTCTGAGGAGAGCACCTCCGCCACCAGCGGTAGTGATGCTGATGATGGCAACAAAAATACAAAATCTACAAATAATTACGTTGTCGACGACGAATGCGACGACGATGACGACGATATTAAACCATGTTCGAGTAGAAAAGTGCGAGGTAAAGTTGGTAAAAACAAAAAAGATTTCGCCTTTAGCAGTAGTGATGGCGATAATAATAGCGAAGATGATGATTTGCCGGTAGGCAGCATTCGCCGCCGCCACCACCGCAACTTTCGACGCAATCGCCAAATACTGGAAGACGACGACGACGATGAGGAAAACGACGACGCGCCTGCTGAAGGCTCCAGTAATGGCAGAGAGGTAAAACAAAAAAAAAAAACATTCGCTTTTACGTTTTCTTTCACTTTGATTCTTTCTTTTCTATTCTCTTGTATATGCGAGTGAATAAAAATATTGAAAGAATTTTTATTGTTTATTTGCAGAAGTAAATATTATACAATTTATTTATATAATTACACAAATTTGCATTTCGTAGCCTTCGTGGGATGCACAGCGCTTCTCATTCCATGGAGTATTTGTTATACACAAAATTTGCGCATTGATTCAAAATATACACATTAAACTTCGTATATGAGTTGGATGAATTTTATGAAAATTACACGCCGCATTAGTTTAAATTGTTTAGATTTTCTACTGCCGCGTCATGTATGTATGTAGCTAATGGTAGGTGTGCGCTGAGTCGGCCAGGTTAGCTTCGAACGCTAATTTTTACAGACTACAATCACTAAAACGATTAGAAATAGGTAAAGATGCAAACATCGCTTCTTTGCACGCAAACCAAGAACATAGAGATAAAGAATAAATAATTAAATGTATACACAAGTAAAGGCCATCTAAAGGCTTTTCGAATTTCTGATTTAGAGGAAATGAAAATCTGATTACAGTCAGTCACAAAAGTCTACATACGACCGAAAAATGTATAACATCTAAAAACCAGCAGAGAATTAGCATGTTAAACAGTCATACAATAATTCAAAGTAGAAATGGATCATTAAAAAAATAAAAACAGGAAATGGGGAAGCAATTGTACTACGATAAAATTCTGATATTATTTTTATAAAGCTTTATTACATTAATCCAGCCTTAAAGTAAAAATGGAATACAATCTCAAACTCAATGAATTAAATATTCTCGTAATCTTCAGTAGAGGCTCGGTAAAGTAGATCGAAATGGCTACTTTTTAAGATCTGTAGAAAATTTGAAATTTTTTCATAAATAGTTCTATTTTATTTAAAAGCAAAAACTTCAAAAATCTTTACCGATGTTCAACTGTAGCTGGAAAGAGTGTTTTGCTTCGTAGACATTTTAAAATGAGTTTTTTCCACCACCAGGTTCGGTATCTTTTTAATTTCGCTATTTTCGGCGCATCATTTAATTAATGCATTCACGTTTCAAATGGCTTCTGCTTCAATCTGCTTCCTCCATATCGTCCTCTTCTACAATTAAATCAGCATTCCAATCTTAAATCTCTTACAAAGTCAAATTGGAACTCAATACTATTTTCGACAGCAATGTATTGACTTCTAGAATTTAGTAATTATAGGAATGATCCGAAGCAAACAACAAATTCATTGTCATCCCAATGTTTGATCTTTCTCCATGCGTTTTGCAGAACACGTTGCGGAAGTTACTCTCAAGCAATTTGGAGCAACAAAATGCTATCGCGAATGTTATTAAGAAGGCTTGTGCGCGATGCACCATGAAACCAGTCATAAAACGGCTTTGATGTCATCCAAGCTGATGGCGAATTAGAGAAAATTACCGGATTTTTGAAGCCTTAAAAACAGCGCGGATTTGCCAATGACCATTGGGCTTACTTTGTGTGCACCATCAGCGTATCAGCGTTTGCGCATAACATACGGCGCAAATGTGATTCAATCTTTTGGGATTTTGCGGCCCGGTGCTGTTTTTCACGTAGGTTTTCTGAAGTTACAAGCTTTAATATAAACATGTTTCATCCGCATTGAGCATCGCCAAGTCCGAGTTCACTAATCATTCCTCTCAATTTTCTTATAAACTGTGCGATTTGCGATGTGTCTATCAAATGAATTTCACCACACACTGTAAAATAACGAATTACATGCCTCTTTTTAAATATCGTCAATCATCCATCGTTCGCATTAAATGAATTGAAACCTTTTTTCGTTTACCATTTATTTTTTGTCAAAATTTAGTTGATAACCGCGACAGCAAATAAAACTAAATGGACAATGCACATAAGAAAAAGTCAGTAATAATCTAAAACAATTGTAACTGACACGCAGCTTCCTTGAATATATATGATACATAAGAAAATCGAATGCAAGTAATTTTTGGTAGCTAAAATTTGGTCAAGTTTTCTGAGAGTCAACTTTTCCGAACCTCCACTGTAAAACTTGGTAATCCTCTCTGTGTCTTTAGGAAGGTTCAGTACTTCTCCATTCTACGGAATGTTTTTTAACTTTTCTTCTAACAGCTTCATAAATGCTCAATTGCATTAAAGTCGGGAGACTGAGGCGGTGTTTCTAAGCTGTGAGTACAATGGTAGAGAAGCCAATTTCTTACATTAAAGGCCTGGTTATCTTGGTAAAAGAAAAAAAAAAAGTACTTTCTATTCCCAATTTGCGAGCACGATCTTTTACAATGGACTTCAAAATATTGAGGTATACAATTATTATGGGAAGGTTTTTAGGGCCTGCAGCCGACATAACACCCCAAAACATCACAGAACCTCCACCGTGTTTCACTGTTGGTCGCAAATTTTGTTCTCTTTGTGCCTCAATACTCTTCCTCCACACGTACGGTTTGCCATCTGATCGGAAAACATTGTATATACTTTCGTCAGTGAATAAAACCTGCTCCCAGAATTAAAAGTCTAGCACCATATTATTTTGCAAGTTCCTACCTTAGTCCTGTACATGCTTCCGTAATACATTTTTTATGGTTTCTGGGTTGACTTTTTTTCCAAGTTAATTCTCGACCTCTACCGCTAACTTTGGAGCACTGATATGGGTCTTTTGTTTCACTTAACGAACAATCTAGCGTTCATCTATAACGTTTTATTACATTTAATACCGTTGTTGGAGCCTGCAATACTTGTTATCTCCCGCACAGTTTTACCTTTTCAGAATGAGAAATAATGAGTATTCTCATATCAACTGAAATTTGGGGACCTTAAGCATCATACAGATACATAATTGCCTTGTTTGAAACACTTTTGAACACCGCATTTTTTTTTCAAATTCTCATGGAGGAAGAAAATAAAAATCAAACTTTAATTAATTATTATTAATCCTAGGCATATTATTCGGTCTACCATTTCACCAATTCTTTTAACTTGGAAATCTCATTACCATAGCTACCGTTTTAATTTATTTTGTGAGTCTAGTCAATTTTCTGTTTGTCTTAAGTCCTCTTGTAATTTTTAGGAACCCGTCTTGCTGTTTCTTCTCCATTTTCTGAAAATTTACTATCAAATTTTACTCTTTGTTTTCTTTTCTTTAAGTACTTTTAAAACCAATAAAGCTCTTGTCTAGTATTTCGAATGCTCGTTTAAAGTCTTAAAACACTGCAATTACTCCTTTCCATTTTATAATCAGCCAATTCGAAGCTGTTTCACAAGGATTATCTTTAATAAAACCCTATTGCTCATCCATTTAAAGTCCATTGACTTAAACTGTTTATTCAAAAAAGTTCACAAAAAAAAAAAAAAAAATCAAACAAGCAACAAGATTTTTGGAACAATGTGTTGTTTTGCGACCAAAGCAAATAAAATATATTTTAACCGGATGGGAAAATGCTCGTGTGGGAAAAACCTTACACAGAATTGGATTCACAAAATATTTCGGTGGGAAAGTTACAGAACTTGTTTTCATTGAACAAACTATAGATCAATACATTTATCTCAACATTCCCAAAGGTAATGTTTAAAAGAGTGCCGACAATTAGGATTGGAAAGCAGGACAATGATACTTAACAAACGGCACACAATGAACGAATGTGGATATCATATAATCTCGCACACACTCTCTTCCAAATCTCACGCAATCTTATTGAAAATGTATAGAACAAGCTGTATTGTATTTGAAAAAACACGAAATTAAAAGCAAACCACAGTTAAAGTAAATTCTTCAACGCAAATGGCTAAATGATTCTGAATATTATATAAAAAGAAAAATTGTTAAGTTCATGCCTAATATGTTGAGAGCTGTTGTTAAGCAAAAAGGCCCTTCAGCAACATTTTAATTTAAGTTTTGTTACGTATTTTTTTATTGTGTGAAAACTTTTGTCCACACTCAGATATAGAGTTTTATGTACATTTTTTATTTTGTCGTCTGAAAACGTTTTTCCAAACTTTTGTCTAGCGCTGTATGCATAGACAAATTCTACAAAATGTCTTCCGGACCCGGACCAGTAGTTCTTTACACTTTTTCTTTTGGCCTCTGAAAATATTAAATAAAAACAGGCACGCACTGAGCTTTGACATGGTGTGGTCGTCAGGAAAACGTTCAAAGAAACAAGAGGTTCTAATCTGTTCTCTGCGAAGAGATGAACTATACTAATATTATAAAGGGGCAATGTTTATAAGTTTTTTATGTATGAGGTAATCTTCAAAACTACTCATTCGATTCTTAAAATTCTTCCACCAATACTCACAATGAGACATCGGAATGAACATAAGCTATAAATTGGCCCATTTAAGAAAAAGGGTCTCGAGATTAAAAATTGATAAAAATATATCTAAAATTTTACTCCAAACTGTCAGGGTAATCATAGGTAAGGCAGGACATTTTTTAACACCTTTTTTGAACAAACAGTACGCTTTGGTGTCACAGTCCAGTTGAGTCCTACGAATTATTTTTTTTTTTGTAAACGAAACCTGCGGAAACGAACTCGCAGGATACGGTTAGTTTTATATTATATTTTAATCATAATTAAGTTAACTTAATTAGTGTTTAACGCCATGCCGATAATAGTTTTGTTTTTAGTTTGTTCTTCACCAACCGCAAAATGTCAAACTTTGTGAGATCGTCAAACTGATGGAGCAAGGTGGACGAGACCAGCTTCCAGATCTTCTTGTTCGTTGCCTTTAGTTCCGCAATTCCTTATATTTGATTATTGTTGAGTCATGATTGGGATTTCGTATAGGGTTAATCACCGAATGTGAATCACTTTGAATGTGAATAGTAAGAATTGAATTGATGGTTAATTTTTCGGACATAAAAAGAAAAATCATTATCTAAATAAGCTCCCCGCAATCATTTGAACCCAAATTCAAACTATCGAAAAATATTTAACGGAATCTCGATCCCCAACCTTATATATTGGTAATTGTCTACATTGGTTAAGGTTTCGAATCAGTTCATTAATTTTGACATTTTCCATGTTGAGATTTCTGTCGGTTCACTTCTGAGTGCAGCATTTCAGTTGGTCCACGATCTTTTTCTTTTCTCACCTGCGGAGTTGTAAGCTAAACTTCATTATATCTGTAGCTCACAGATATTATCGGATGAGAAAGTGCATGACGTCTTTACACACTCTTTCCGCTAAAATTTTAGTATGTTCGTTGTAACGTGGCTGTTTTGCAATTTATTTTGGCTACTGCCGAAGTGGATGGACTTAGCCTTCGTGCGTCTTCTTTGTTTAACAGCGTTGTTGTATCCTTGTGGCGTATATTTCAACTAAAAATAAATTGCTTTGGGTTTTTTTTTTTAACTTCAAAAGCTATTTATCTGGGAGATTATGTATCATCCTGTTAAAAGTAATCCGAACAGATTTCCCTATTAAGATACAATTCCAAATTTTACTTGCTTAATTTACTCTAATATATATATAAGGAACATTACATATGATTTGAGCTTAATTTTTAAATATGGAAATTTAGTTTCATATTTTATTTTTTTTGGCAGTGTTAAAACATCAACAATCATAAAGATTGTAATGTAATTTTGAGCTCCATTATCTAAAAAATCTAATCTAAAAATCTACACAGTTTCTCAAATTATGGGGTTGTGAGTTCTTTACAAACATTAGGAGTTTCTTAAAATTATTTGGTAATATTTCATCCTTGATCTGGAAAATAAAGCACAATACATTGCCAAGTATTCTTTGTTTAATGTCCAACGATAAATGCATATCAAACATAATTTTAATCGGGGTTTAAAATAACATTTCAAAATTATTCTTACTGCCCTATTCTGTGGTCGTTGTATTTTTTTAAACGGTTTCGCCACACATTAAAATTATGTAAAGCGTACACCAACGATATCATATTTTTTGATCGATCAAAGGGTCCAATTTTCTTCGATACTTTTTTCTCTACATACTCTAAGTGTGTTGAATGTTAACTTGTAGCTTATAACTATACCTAGACTAAGTTTACATTTATTAAACTTTTAATAACCAGGCAAGAGCTTATTTCCTCTTAACCAAATATTTACTCCACTCAAGGCCCCCTTCAGCAAACGATATGAAGATAAGAGCATCATCGGCAAAGAGGGCTACTTGCGAGCATTTCAGCACAGCTACGATGTATAAATGATGAAGAGAACTCCCATGGATGTTCCAATACCGTCAGAGATCACTCCATAACAAAAATTAAATAGGTATTTAAACGGCGAAGAGAATTGACCAGCATGATCGCGAGACTAACGCAACTCGATTGCTTTTCGTGGAATATTTGTTTTTTGAAAGGTGGTTGGTTTAAAATCCTTGATTGAGTGATCTACAATTTGACTTTATTGATGATCTTCTTCTCTTAAACTATAGGAAACATATGACTAAAAAAAAACTTGAAAGGAGCAAAAGAAAAAAACTGGAGTCTTCAAATGCTAAAGCTGAAGAATTTTTTTAAATATCGCCCGCAAGCAAACTTGTCATTTTGTCCTTGTTCAAGAACTTTCTATCACAGCTTTCGGAGCAAGAACGAGCGCAAGTGGACGCCAGTCTTTAATTTGGAAAAACTGTTAGAGTACTTTCGTATCAATTCGTTCCAATGTTGCAAAATAGTGCATACTTTTTTAAAATTATGTATGAATGAATATTTACGAAAATGATCTTAGTCAGTGAATTCTTAAAGAAATCCAACAAGTGCAGTCACTCAAAGTCAACTCTTGAATTACAGGGCAAGGAAAATCATTTCAGTAGAATCGTATAAGAAGAAGTAGAATCGTATTTTCCTTTACAGCAGTTTTGGTATCAATCAAATCTTAGATTGTTATTTGAAGAGACAAAAAGTACATGATTTTGGTACGTCCACTAAAATTCGTTAGTTTCCGCGATGTAATATTCCGCGCAAATCTTGTTATTTTTGTGGTGTTTGCTTTTAAAATTAAAATTTATATTCTTACAATCGCTTATTACAATAAAATAAATAAACAATCGCTAATTACAATAAAACAAATAAGTAGCTGCTCGGAAAAGCTCTCAATGCCAGTTGAATTCGTTGAAATAAAATAGAGCACGTGTATATATCTTATCTTTTCGCTTAGAAACTTGAATGTTTAGACTATTGTTCACCCAAAACTCCTCGAATTCTACATGAATTACAATCATTCTTCTTAACATCGAATTCCTGTTTCGTATGAAAGGAGTCTTAACATGACAGTAACGAGTTGAGATTTTTAGCCTTCTATGGAATAACACATATTCTTGTATATTTTTTCAACATTGTTCTTCACAGAAGGACTTCTAGCTTTGAGACTTTCAGTACAATAAATACTAAAATAGGCGATTTTTGATGTGCAGTCACCATAGATTATTTCACAATAAAACGCGGTGACTCATACATTATACACGCAAGTTAGAATTCTTTGTTGTCTTTGAAATTTGCTATTAGCAAGTAAAACACTATCGCAACTTCTATGAGAAATCATCTTATACGCGCTCAACGATCTTCATTTTGTGCGACAGAAGGCGATAGCTTTTTCCTCCAACTGATAAGGTTTGAATGATTTAATCACTTTCATGTCTCCCTTCAAATATAAAATGAATCAAATGCAAAACTTAAGCTAATTGAGTGCGATCGGTTGCCGTCTACACTTCTGAGTTCGCTTCGTAAGCCACTTGTTTAATAAATGCTGGCATTCATCGTCAAAATGTATGCAGGTCAACTGGGTATATATTTTAGATCTAACTCTTCTTAAGATGATTTACTCGAAAACCAGTGTCTTAAACGTTGTTATATGAGCTTTCATGCTTAAAATAAGTTTGTTTACTAATGAAAATAGAAAATTTTGTAGTTAATCCAGTGTGCCAGTATTTGTTAGTTAGCTTATGATAAATGGTTAACTAATCATAAAATGTTTTCGTTAATGATGTTAACACCCTTCGTAGCAGTGTGCTCTTAGGTTATACGATGGACAATTTATTTCCGCTTATGCTTTATTTATAAATATTGTTTAGTTTTTAAAATCGCATCCAGATCTAATGCAACTTTCAAACATTTCCTTCGGTCATTTGCAGGCGAGAATTGATACATGCAGCTGTAGCCAACTAATTAGAAACACCACTATTGCAGTTCTAATCGTTTTTTTGTTTAACAAAAATCGAAATAAAAGTGTTTTAAAACTAATATTTGTGACTTGAGGGTCCTTCATAATCAATATTTTGTGGATAAGCCTTTCTTCTTTGTGACTTCGGTGCATCTACGCTGCACAGATTCAACTTCGATTTTTTTTTACAGAGTGTCAAGCTTTGGGTAATTTTTTTAGGACAACCGCCTCGTTTTTTAATCGCCCCATAGGTGCGAAACTTGGTGCACTCGATGTTTCCCACTCATCAAATAGACGGAGTTATCTTGCAAGAATTTTTTCGGTACCTAAGCTATGTATTTGGGATTGTTAGCCTGCCGGAATTATTAAATAACTAGCATATTTTCTCAACTTCAAGGTAGCAACACATGTATTTTAAATATTAAAATACCTTCTATGCGGTGTATCGGGCCAACACCATTCCAGGAGAAGCAAATCTAAACATTAATTGAACCCCCACTATGTTTGAATACGGGAAAAATATACTTTGGCCGCAAAGTTGCATCGGGGGGTCTTCTTGTGTACCGCGCCTCAAATTGACCCAAGTGATTAATTTTTGTTTTATTGCTCTTCACTTCGTCCTTCACATGGTTTGTTGTCCAATTCATATGAGACTTTGCCAAAGCAATTCTGTCATTTCTTTGCTTTTTTTTAAAGTGGTTTCTTGCTTGCAACTCGTCCATATAATCCTGATTCGTAGAGTCGGTTTTTCATAGTGCGAGTGAACATCGGAGTGTTATTTTCATCAAGGAAATATCTTTGAATTTTCCCTGGAATTATTATCGGCTTAGATTATCCAAGTCGCATAATTTTTCTGTCAGTCCTCAAAGATGTTTTGTGTATTCGCTTTCGTCAAGGTACATTTTCTGTCCGTTTCAAAACTTATAGCACCATACACTTTTTTTACTGAGCAATTTAATTGATTTGCAATCGATCGGCATGGAATTTCTAACTTGCATATTTCGACCATTGCCTTTTGTGTCTCCGCATCATAACTTTTGGCTTTACCCATCACAAAATGTTGTACATTGCAAAAATAAACCCCTCAATATTTTAAACACCAGACCAAGGCAACAACCTTGCTGATGTAATTTAGTATTGGCGTTTTTTTCTCCAACTAATCAAATCGGAATGAGGTGTTTCTAATTATGTGCTGCAAAGAAAATGAACAGCAAATGGATTATCCTTGATATAAAACGTGCACCTTTAGCTAAAACAAATACCGTTTGGTTGAAAGCGAATATCCTGTACTCATTGAAATATAACGCGTTGCTGCATTTCTACTTAGTTGGCCACAGCCACTAGTTCCTACGTTTATTTGTTTTTATTATTTATAACGTTGGGTTTTAAAGTTGTTAAATAATAATAGAGGAAGTTTGCCCATTGTCAGTTAGCTAAATAACGTAACTCTCATGCAAACTGCTCAGTAAGAATGATAAATCTTGGCTTTGTTTTTTTTTTAGAGCTTCTTTAAGAATGTCTTCTTCTAATGGGGTGAACCAAATCGATTAGTGTATCTATTGTATAATTTATATTGATGCGGTGCTTACAAAATAAATTGATGTGGAAATATTTCATTAAACGATAATAGGAAACTAAATTTAATGTTTTGGGAATATTTGAATCGTGTAGACTTCTATTTTCATAAATAGCCATTCTAAGCCATATATTACAACATTCTTTTAAAGTAAGCTTCAGCCAAATATTGTTATTATAATAATTTGTTAACATTTTATTTCTTGCTGCTGAGGCTTACGTCTCTGACTATGACTAGCTGATAAAGTAAATGGAATTAAATATATACAATAGAGAAGAAATATATACAATAGAGAAGAGCTAAAATATGTAACGTGTTACATTAATAAGTTGGATTCAAAATTGAATTTATAGATTTTTACAACGTTTTGGTGGTTAGGGTTTTTTTTTTTAATATCGTATAAATTGTTGCATTTACTTTGAGTAAATTGTTTGTAAGCTGAGCATTCATACATTCACCTATTCCTAGTTGATGTCAGTTTAGTTTCCACAGGATCTGTATAATGGGGGCTTTCTTTTCTGAGCCGGTGTTTGTGTGTTGTTGGATAGAGTGATCGGGATCTGTCAATGTTGATATGTACCTAATGGTGCTGATATTAAACCCAGTCATCAAGATTTTTGTCATTATGCCTACATAAAATTGAGCGCCACAGGTCTAGTTTGGAATACAAAGCAATTTTATGAACTGGAGCAAGGTTTGCTGCAGTGTTGGTTGGCATGTTCGTTGCCTTTTTTTCCAATATGGCTAAGGACCTACGTTAATTTTAGTCTATTGTAGGTCCTTATAAGACAGTCCCTTATTTAATTAACAATTGCAGTGTTGTGGTAAAATAATATAGTTTGCTACTTTGAAAGCTACATCAATCCAATGATGCTATTTTTCATTCTTTGGCAGTTTTCAAACATAGGTTTTGAGAGGCCATTAACACTTGCTATGTTCCTTTCCTTGGTTTTTTTTGGATACATTTATACTAACTTGACACGTCCTTGCCACTCGAAATGAAGTACACTAAGGAGAAGTTACGATAGTGATTGTTCTTAAATTGCTTCAGATTGTCATGATTGGGAGAACATTATTCATACGACTTAAGAAGGTTAGCCTGCGCTAATAGTACGATTTTAGTGGTCTAATGCGATTGTTTGAATGCAGATAGATATTTCAGTGGAACTTTGTTTGTAGAAAAGGCTGTGAAATAGGAAGAGAACCAGTACGCGTTGCAATGTTGTTATGACTGAATTGATTTCGTTAAATTAACTTTATGGCAGCTTGAGGCTTTAACATGACTTTCAAATGATAGGCAGGTAAGAAGTGCTAAAGTAAATCTTGCATCACCTTAATAAACCGAGACATTTCGGATCAATTTGCTGTGGCCCGATTTAGGTTATTAGGCATTAAATTGTACTTAGTTCTTGCAATCATACTTTGAAGTAGTATAGAAATTTAATGTTTAATATACTTGCTGATCTATTTTTACGGCCAAAACTTTTTGACTATATTATGTCTGTAACTGGCTAATCAAAATAGGCTACCAGCTGTTCTCTGAACCTTTTGAAAGGCTTTAAAAAAAAAAATAATAATAAAATATTAACCTCATAACTTATGCATGATCGACAACCTGTTAACATCTTATACAAGATATCTCAAATGCTGCCGCCTTTAACATAGTAAATGCATCCATAGCTTTCTAGTGGGTCAATCAATACAGAGTTCGCAAAATTTACTTCGGGAATTTATTGTCGCCTCACGGATTTAACGTTTAGTCAGGATTGAACTTAAAATGGGACAGGGTTGTCTTTTTCCCTAAAAGACTTTATAGAATCACCGGAAATTGTTTGCTTGCTTGAACATCTTTTTAATATGAGTGACAAACACAGATGTGAATAACGACTCGCTCGTTCATTTAGTAATTTATTCTTTTTCTGTCTCAATTGATGGTCCGGTTAGTTTTTTTTTTTGTGAATTAATTTAAACTTAACTGTCCGTCGTTTTGTGCAATCTTTTGTATGAATTCATGTTTTTATGAATTCATTCATTTAAAAACTTGCAAAAAAACACTACGACGGAACTTAAAACTTACATCTATTAGAACTAAAAAGACGATTCTGCAAAATTGCGACCATATCTACAACATTCTCAAGCTGTATATGAGTTATTTTGCATAGTCGTGTTATGTTAAATTTACCGAGATAATTTGTCTATATGCATAGTCATCTATCGGTCATTTAAATATTATAAATTTCCAGTTTTTTTTTATGTTCGATGTGTGATCCAAAATTTTTGAATACATTTGTCAACTTAAGATGCATAACATGCTCAACGGTCCCATTTGCATGCGATCATAAAAATATGTTAAATACCATACAATGCGTAAATTAAGATAAAGCATACGTTAAAAAAGTAAACGAGTGTTAAAAATACATTGCTTCGAAATTAGCATATGTGAACAAATTTGGCTGCTGTCAAGAACAATGAGGAAGAAAATGGATTTGGTTGGGTCTTTATCATAGGTGGCCGATGATCATGTCATTTTTTATATGGTATCACTTAATCTACATTGTCTTAATGAAATTGCAATATATATCTTTGATTGAAAGTGTGGCTTTATCATTATCAGCTTACTTCGTCAGGCGCATTATAAGTTGTTCGTCATCACGTACTTAAAGATTTGCCCAAGAGCTATGTTAAAATTCAAAACATTAAAATATTCGTTTGCTGAAAAGGTTCAAAACATTGTGCACAATTAAGTTATTAGATATCAGTTTATAATAAAAAAGTATCATACCATAAGACATAAAAAGTCTTTGTTTTCGAATTTCCTTTATCTTGCTTATCTTATTTTGTTTGACTGTTTAAGAAATTGTCCTAGAAATGCAGTGAGAATTTTCATGAGGAATCGCGAAATTATGAAATATTTTATCCAAAGAACAATTCGAAATGAGATTAGTCTATGACGTATTTTGCAACTTTTTTTTTATCTGCCATACTTGGGTTTACAGGTGAGGGTAGTTGGTAAGCCTAAGGCTACGATAACTAGCGCTTTACTTGTTTTGATTATCGGTTATGTAATTTTATTTCATTTTTAAATATGTTCTCTAACTTAAGGGGAGCTTGTAGGGTAAAAAATAAACTAAAAAACTATTTTTTTTATTCGACTGATAAGATGTTTTTAAGAAAACGGGTTCAAAAAATTGGCATTTTTTCATATTCTACTGGCTTTCTTTATTTATTATGGTACGTTCGCATTCTTTTTTTACGTTTTGCTCATTAATTATGTTTAAAAGTTTCTTGCATTCGCAAACGGTTAGAGAATTGACAGTCAATGTTGTTTTTTCATCACAGAATTCACAAAGTTATTGTGACCCTTTGGTGATGAGGTGCTTATTGGTGGTATTTTTAGCCCGATGTACGGTTTTAACACCCTGTAAGGTACATTTTCTGGATATATAGCCTTTTTCGCAACTGGGTTGAATTGTTTGTATCCGCTAAACAACTAATTTTCCTTTTATATTTCCATGAGGAAAGAAGGTGGTTTCGAATATCTTTTTTATTAAAGGTGTAGTAAGTAATTAGAGGTTCTTTGTTCGATAATTTTTGTTTCCCTTAATGCCGGTATGACCGGGGATCCAGGCAACTTTAAGATTATGGCTTGTGCTAGTAAGCCGTCCATGAATCCGTTCAGCTGTAGGTGTTGTTCCAAATTATTTGTGAAGACAAGAGTCTTATTATAAATAATTTCAATAATAAAAGTTCAACTCGTCTGAATAGATGTACATATATGAAAACGATTATATTTTACAAATCTACAATACTTGTTTTGATTAACAAGGACGGTTTCAAAATTAACCGCCAGCAACATCAATGACCTATTTGACATCACCTCAATTTGGGTGACTGGAAACTTAAAAATGAAGAGACTTGCGTTGCTCTCTGCTGCAGGCGAGGGGGTGTACTCACTTTGATTTGTGTGAACGAAACGAAAACACATATAAGAAGGAAATCTTATTAAATTTTCTTTGCTAGGTACGTAAGCTACTTTCAAATCAGAGGTATGAATCCGAACTTTCTTTAGTAAAATTTCATTTCGATAGCACTGTATTTAGCTTCGAGTCGTAATTTTTATCGAGGTTAAGGTGCAAGTCTTTATAATTATCATGGCTTACTAAGCACACAAATAATGTGAAGATTGTTAATAGTCTTTGAAGTTGGATTCCTTTTATTTATTTGCATAGTTCCAATAATTGTTTCCACAATTCATTCTTCACTAGCTAAAACATTGTGTTTTGCCTTCGATAAATAATTTAATTCGTTTAGACAAGCTGAATATTAATATTCTTAACCTGATATTAGCCCATTAAGCAAAAATAACACTTCAAAAACTGGAATCATTCAATGAAAATTGTATCTAAGTGCAAATGTTTAAACTTAAACAAGTTTTGTTTTTAAATTCATTCAATTATGCAAAAGAGAAATATGTTTTACGCATCAAATATGCGTAGCAAAATTATGTTTCTGAATAAATAATTGGGCTTAATTGAAATTGAACTGAATATTATGAATAACTTTCAAATGTTCCGGTTCTGAAATTATTCCTTTACGATTTGTTATAATTAAAACGATACCACAGTCTAACAATAAGCCAGTTATCCTTGGAGGAAACCAGCATTTTACTTTGACCCCTTTAACAACGTGCTGCGCTATGACTTTTCTCGACCAGTTTATCCATCTACAATATTATGCAACTTGGTCTCTGAATAAAAATATTGCTGGAGAAATTGTTCATGTGAATGTTGCTTCAAGGACGGTTTGTAGATGGTTACATTTTATTTATAGATTAGATAAAATCCGACACTAAATTTTGGACATTTCTTAAGAATAAAAATAATAATATTTTTTTTTATGAAATTTAAAAATCTGGAAGTGCACCGGTCCTAACCGAATAATGAATACTCAATGATATCAGCTTTGAATTGATTGTATGCTGACTCAAGCACCGGCAGATATTATCTTTTTCTATGTTTTTTTTTTTGATAAATAAGCAACAAATTATCTTTAATTGTTCTTTATCACTTTTCACGTCCGTTTAAATAAATAAACTCTTTATTTACCTTAGAAAAAAAACGAGAAATGTTTTTCTACATGGAAAATATGTTATTAGAGAAAATTTTGTAAATTATTCATGACTTAATATTGAGAAATACGTGGAATACAGAAAATTTGCGAGGGTTCCAAAAGAAGGGAACATTTCTGTGATCAATGCAGCTCGTCATATGATCATGTGAAATCAAAATAACAGACTCGTTGATTCTTTGCAACAACACTTGCGACAAGTTTCTTAACACGTCGTTTGCCGGAGATTCTCTTAGCCATAATGTTTCGAGTTTGCTTGAATCGTCGACAAAGAAAAACTGCGAGTCCTGTGTTGGGAATGTTACATCTGGCGTGCAGCTACGCTCACGCGCAGTAATTCGATATATTCCAAAATTTTCTGCTTGCCTGAAGGTTAAGTAAAACTGGTACTTACGTTCGCGTTTTGAGACCGTCGTGTAGGAAGTCCAGCAATCAGTAATACTCCCATATTTCAAACTCATTGTCAGCCTTACTGACAGAGGGTTCTTCCGCACACAGCTTCACTTTTCGATCGCTGCTTACACTCTTCCACTGAAAACAAGAGATTGAGTTGTGAGCAGCATTGACCAAAACCGTACCTTTTATACGAAGCTCCTCGCGTATTTTATTCCATGCAATATCCCTCTTCAGGACATTTTTGTAACTCCTACATTTTGATTTATATAAAAAATCTTTTTCGCGTACCAGGGCAATTAAGTTTTCCTCCAAGTTTGGCATTGCTAAAAACCGCGGATATTTATGCACACAAAAGTTACAAAGAAACAGATGTGAGTGAACTACAAAACGCCAGAGCTAGTAGGAGCTCGAGCTTACGATATATACGATCAAGCGCCCGAGGTTACATTTCTTGTTGTTTCTGCTCTATTTTTCGAAGCAAGAACTTCGTATTGCAATATGGGCATAAGTGAGCGAAATTTCAGCTTAATCATGAAAGCCGTACTCCAGTTACAGTGATCACCGGCTTCGAAAACATGGTTTCGAAAAAAACGCCTTTAAAGTTTTGAGTACGATTTGCATACAGATAGAAATTTTATTTTGGACCTTATAGTCAAAATAACATCAGGTACATATAAAGGACTTAAAGTCCCTCAGGAAGCCGAGCGCACAGCTGCCGCTTCCTGGTTTCTTTTATGCATTAGAGTCGACGCAATTCAAAGTTATTCATCTCTTTGTATAAAAGTCCGATTTGTCTAAAATTTTCAGAAAATACTTTTGAAATATTCTTATTTTAGAAAATGTAAAAAAGGGTGAGAGACTGTTGAGAAATTTATAAGGCACTTTATCCATTCGGTTAGGCCTGTAAATTTAAGCTTTCTTCACACATATCACTGAAGATAGAAATAGGTTACGTATTCAGTGTTGGTTTGCTTAGGGCTAACAAAAACTTGCAGTTTGGGAATTTAATTAAGATATTAAAAAAAAAATTACAGATTGGTAAACTTATTCCTGAGCCAATCGCAAAGGTTGATAAAAAGCTAGCTTAAGTGAGTAGTGTTTGAATATTTGATCCTCTTTTTCTTGTCTCTGAAAACTTTTCTCGGTTTGAAACTCTCTTGCAGTCATCAATCAACAAAATGTTCGTAGTGGTGTTGCACATTCCATAGACTTTATTTATGCTTATGTATGAAATTAACTTCGGACATTACTTTGAAATGCTTTAATACTTATTTCAAATTTTACTAACCGGAGTTTCTTTTATTTTTCAGATTGCTCAATCAACGTCACGAAATCTAAAGAACAATATTATCAACGAAAGTGAAGATGAGCCGGTAAATGTTGCGCCATCAGCATCTTTAGAAAATCGCTATGACGAAAACGGTTTTAACTCGGACAGCAGTAGCAATGAACTACTAGAGAAATGTCCAATTTGTCTGCTTACGTTCCGCACACAACAGATTGGATCACCTGCCACATGTGAACACATATTTTGCGCGAATTGTATCGAGGCCTGGTCTAAGAATGTCCAAACGTGTCCTATCGATCGTATCGAATTCGATAGAATTATCGTCCGGGAATCATACGAGAACCGGGAGCTCGTACGCGAAATAAACGTTTGCAAAACGAACGGCGCCGAAAAACTAGATCAAGATGTCAACGATGAGGATGTTACTCATTGTGAGGTATGCAATCGACCAGACCGTGAAGAAGTTATGCTCTTGTGTGACAGTTGTAATCAAGGATATCATATTGATTGCTTGTCACCACCTTTGGAAGAAATTCCCGAAGGGTCATGGTATTGCGACAACTGCTTTGATTCGGAGAACGGTGATGACTCAGACATGGCAGAGGATTTGAATGAACTCTATGAGGATATCCGAGATATGGGAATTCCAGAGACTCGATACAGGGTAACCGAAGTACATCAACCGCGAATTTTGCGCACTCGACAGAATGAACGCATTCGGGCTGCTATCCTTTCGAGAACTCGTTCGAGCGCGCGCCTCATGAATAGAGATGATGCATCTTCATCTAGTAGACATGCGTCTACGTCCCGTTCCGCGAGAACGGTTCGTAATAGTACAAGAACGGCAAGGACGTCGAAGACCGGGAGACGTCGCAAACGTCGTCCCCGTCAACGGACATATGTGGTGGAATATGATTTGAACAATTTCGACGAAAAATTTGCTATAAAAACAACCAAGAGGGTAATAAAACGAAGGCGCAGAAAGCGTACACGTAGAACAAGACGCACAAGTGCACAGGTTGAAAATAGTTCTAACAAAAGAATGACCGCAAGTAGAAGAATGGCTGAGCAAATGGGTGTGAAATCAACAGATCGGGAAGCGCGTGCAGCTGCATCAGCCCAAAGCTTCTCACTCTTTGGCAATGCGAATGATTTGGAGTATTTCTCTGATAGCGACGATGGTGGTAGAGTACAGAATGAGATTGAAATTGAAACGGGCGGAGGTACTGCAGTGCAAACATCTGTGCGCATATCAAATTTTCGCACTCATCGCAGCAAAAAGGGCTTATTGTCACGTTTGGAACGTGCTCCCCCGCCAAGCACACCGGATTTACTATCAAACATAATGGACTTGCAGGATCGTTGGCATAATGCAAGCAGACACATGGATGCGGTTCGGATCGGACAAGATGGTTCATTGAATCTTCCACCTCCATCGGCGGCAGTCGTACCTAATCCAACAGTATCAACACCAAATGCTACAGATTCTCAGACATCTAGCGCTGTTAATACGAATTCTATTACGCAAGCTCCAATGTATCCCCGAGGTGGGGGTGGCAATAATCGCAACTTCAATTCCGGTGGAGGTGGTGGCAGTGGCGGTAACGCTGGCTCTAGTGGAAACTATAATAATCGATATAACAACCAGTCAAATTATCGAGGAGGCGGTGCTAGCACTGGTGCAGGAAACTCTGGAAGTGGACAATATCGCAGTAGCTTCGGCAGTACAAGTTCAAGTAGTGGAATAGTTGGAGGGAATCTTTTTAATATGGTTGGCCGTGGTAATTTTTCATTCAGCAGTCAAACTACTGCCCAAAATCAAGACAATGATAACAACACGCCAAATAACAATTCCAATAATCGTGACCGCTTCAATCAGCGGAACAATAACAACAACAACAACAGAAACAACAATCGTCGCTCTCTGCCACATTTCAACAATAGCCAATCTAATGAAAACTTATCTTCTCTAAATATGTCGCAACCGCCTCCACAGCAGCATCAGCCACCAACGCAGCAACTACCTCCTCCTCCACAGTGTCCGATTTTACCGGTACAGCCAGTTTCAAATATTCTACAATCCTCGTTTCCACCTCCACCAATACAACAACGTTCCCCAATGCCTATGCCCCCGCCGGTTGGCCTTTTCAACAATCTTCCACCAACTACGGCT
Organism: Orthonevra nobilis; assembly: GCA_963555765.1. NCBI lineage: Eukaryota > Metazoa > Arthropoda > Insecta > Diptera > Syrphidae > Orthonevra > Orthonevra nobilis. The sequence goes on from OY743227.1 coordinate 53,593,258, forward strand.
CCTCCACCAATGTTTGGTCCAGCAAATTTACCACTACCAATGCTCAGTCAGCCTCCGCCAATTATACCAATGTGTCAGCCCGCACTTGGGCCTACACCTGCCCCCGTCTCAAGTGTGGTGCCACCTTTAGTTGCTCCACCAACTTTCAATAGTTCCCTGTTTCAATTGACAGCAGACTATGGAAATGACGACGATGACGATTCAAATTGTCCCAACTTTTCCGTCTATTCAATGGAATCGCTACAAGTAGCCAAATCGGATGTCAAATCTGCGGCCGCATCTAAAAGCGATACACCGAAGGTATGAATGATTTTGTTTATTTCATTTATTTTTTATTATTATTATGGTACTGCGAAGAAGAAATTACAACTTTCCAAAGCTCAGTTCAGAGGAAGGGTATTTCAGAGAGAAATGTTTCCATTAAAATAGGATTTCTTAAGTCTTCTTATTTGGCAAATGGCTCGTGTGTTGATGTAGCACATGCATTTGTTTTACTTTTGTATGCTCACATTGATTTTACAATACAATAATAAGTCTTTCGTTTTACTTTATCTTGTTTATTTTTATTACATTGTGTTTTCTTATCACCGCCCCACGAGGCCTTTTAATCCTCTTAAGTCGTACTGTCCACAGTCTTCACTAAAGTTTCACATATGTATAAGAAATATCGTGAATGACTTCCTTGGTATGAAACAAAGAGCTCATTGACCTAATCATACAATACTTGAATCTTTTTTTGTCATTCAAATCAAAACCTGGCTAGACTGCCGCCTTAACAAATACACATTTTTGTTAGTTTATTATAAAACCAAACCAAGCAAAATTTAAATATTATTCACTATATAAGGTCTGACCAGGAGAACGATGACGCTCCCCTGCTCTGAACCCTGCTGTACATACGCTCCACGTGGCTGTATTGGAACAAACATGCTCCTTATGGCAAGAACACTTGAATGTTAAAAATACAAACGATATTCAGATGAATAAATTTTTCAGTTCTTAACTTAATTCTCTGGATTCCCATGATATCGATATCCTTTGGTTCAAATCCTTGGAAAGGATCGATTTTTAAAACTCTGAAAAGGATTGAGTCTTGTAGTTTTTATCACAGATTTAAAGATGTTGCCTCTATTCATATCTTCAAGGAAGGTACATCTTCCCCTCACTGTTGGCTCTTGGTTCACATTCTCGAATTGTTGCCAATGCATTCTGCTAAAGCAATTCCTTCTGGTCCACGATCAATACGACTACAAATGAATTCATTCTGATACACACCTGAAAATCAGTGTTCGAATCCCTGTTAAATTGAAAGTTGGACAATAAACATAACAGGGAAGTTTTAAAACAATAAATAATCGCAGGTCTATGAAGGGCTGCTAAATAAATAATAATTAACTTAAAGATCGTTCGTATGTCCAATGCTGACAGTCATTGTAGAGAATATAGAGATCTTGCCAAAGTAAGAAGGGGTCGCAAATTTTACATGGAAATAGGGGAAAAACCATCCCAGAATATTGAAAATCGTTGCAATATTTATATGAATGGACGAAAATTACTTGTGTTATCCTTGTTATAAGACCAGTTCGAATTGATTCTTTTTATTTCTTATTTTTTCTCAGAAGATAGGTAGTATTTTAGGGTTCGACTTTATCTTTATAGAATTCCCTGTACTGGGCTATATTGAATTTACTTTTCATCCGCAGTCAGAGTGAAGCTGTTAATACTTCTACGTTTTATGACAACAACTTTTTCGAACAACACAACAGTTTTGTGTGGAAGAGTGATTTACTACTGCTCCATTGAAATAATCATAAAACATTTTTAAATATAATTGAATGGAGGAAGAAGTACGAGCGAAAATATTTCGTACCGGATCACATCCATGTAGCATAAAGCCTAAACTCAATACACCTGAGCCGTAGCTTTCTCTTTTCATGTGATTGATTCCTTTACTCGCAGTTTGTTCTTGCATTATAAAGTTAGTCAAGCTTAAAAAAATATAGTTCTACCATCATATTGTTTCTACATCACTTTTTTGTCTTCCATATTATAGCGAAGCTTTGAGTTGAAACCAAACACTTTCTTGTCATAAGCCGCAACATAAAGTCTTATTTTCACTGGTCGCTGAAACAGTATTCCTTTTAGGACCCCATACTCCTGGTTTGCTTAAATTCAGTTGGCCTGATTTCCATGATCCGTTTGACCATGCCAGTATCAGCGGTAGGTTTTGCTTTCCTCATCCCAATGATTATATCTTTGCCAATAAGACAGAAAAGCTTTATGCCTGGAAATAACATTTTGAGAAAACAGCGTTTTTGCCTTTTTATTATATTAATACAAAAAAAAACTTTTTGTACTAAAGACATAAGCTTTTTATGGGAACAGATCTCTATATAACTTTCACTCAACCACAAGGCGTTTTACCTCACAAAGCCGATTTAAACAATGCAACATTTTGGTATGTAAATAAGGTCTTTTTTTTAAAGCCTATGCATATTCTGACTGTATAGATGTGGCTGTAGGTGTTTATATTTTAAAACGGTTTCGAAAGATTTGTGAAGAAGTGGTAAGGTTTCGGCACTTTTAATGTGATTTCGGACAAAGCCGAATATCTAATAACTTACTTACGAGGCCAGAAACCCTGGAAGGGTCAGAACCAAACTTTATTTCTATTTTGAAATATGTACGTGGTGAAGATATTTACTTTTTCCCCGGTGAAATACAATCAGAATTATGCCCATACATTTTACCGTCTAATCATGTTCACCCGAAGCCTTTGGATCCATCCCAGTGATAAGCCGAGACAAACAGGCGGACACAATAAATGATTGCCAGAAACTTTAGAAAGTTTATTTTTAGAGGGAAGAGCTAGATGTTCTTCACGAATATTTGTTTTTTCTAAGTCATTTTGTTACCCCTTTGGTTCTCATAAATCTATAAAGCAGTCCTGCAAGTTCATTGATTGAGAATTACCTTCACATAACCCGGTGTCAACTCAATGTTGTAGCTGAGAGTCATTGTGATTGAATAGCACACTATTGAGGATTCGCCTCAGTAATGAATTGATCCGAATAAGAGAGGCCTGATGATATCTTCTAAGGCCAAACCTTAAAATCCGCAGGTGTATCGGAAGGAATGCAGTAGTTTGGAAGGCTTATCTATCCCATAGTTCAGATCACACCATTGTCCATAGAGAAACAACTGAAAGAGCTCCAAGCCACTGAGGAACAGCCAATAAAGCATTGATGCGCCAAGCACACTCTGCCTTACCTAATTTATATTATTGATGCTGTAATCAACATTTTCTTTTGGATTACTTTGTTTGATCAGATTGCAGTCTTCATGTGAGCTTTCGTTCTGAATATCCCCCAACGAATTAAGAATTTAATCTGACCTCTTCTTGCTATTGCCCATGAGAGTCGATTTTCAGTCACCGAAGACAGGGACATTACAATGTTGCTTACATTGTTGTTTGCTGCGGTGCCCTGTAAATTCAGTCTTTCAAAATCTATTGATTCAAGTTACTCTTCTGCTCAAGATTACGCAAAAGAACGGCCTTTTGTCGATTTTCGAACATAAATCCCAATGTCGGTCAGAGCCTCGTGCATCAAACCAAATAGTATTTTACCAATGCAATGATGGCAATGATTTTGACTCATTTTTCTCCCACTTGAGCGTCACACAGCTCATGTAAGGATCCTAGACAAACCCATTAATAGTCCTTTTCTGTCGAAAGTACACTCAAAAGATAATCCCTATTCATAGTCGATAAAACAAAAAACAAAAAATCATTGAGCGTTTATAGTGGTACTAACCATGAAATATCCTTTTTTCTTTTTTCCAATTTACAAAAACCCCATTCTTAGGAAGACGATGAAAACGAAGATTTAGTGCAATTAAGTGATGACGATGAAATGATTGGCAATTTGAGTGATGAAATACCATTGCCACCGTCAGATAAAGATAAAACCAATACTACCACTAATGATTCGGCAAAGAAAGAATCCGAATTGTATGAACCAGATGAACCAACGTTAGAGAGTGACGACGAATCAGTTGATCAAAATAAAGATCAGTCGAACGATGAACATGACGATGGAGACACCGAATCGCATCCATCACCGGAAAATGATATGGATCTAGACAGCCAGGATGCAGCTGAGAATGTTGTAGCAGACCGGGCAAGCCTTGAGACAAGCCATAATCATGATGATGAATCTGGAAACGAAAAAGAGAATGACACTGAAGAATCCTCAAAAAAACACAATGAAGCTGACGACAAAGATGAGAGAATCAGTCTTTCGGATATAAGATTACCAGAGGATACTCCGACTCCCGCTGCATCTCTTTTACCCACATCAAAACAATCCCATCGTAAAGGTGTCTTAGAATTGTATGATGATAGTGATTGGGAAGAACTCAATATGGAGAAACCAACAGCAGAAGATTATCGAGCCAACACTCCACCATTAGTAGCCGCCAAGTCTTCTGATAATAGTAAAACAGATATACATGACGAAGAGGTCAATGAAAAGGATGATGACGATGATGAAGTAGTGGAAGGTCAGATCAGTGACGATGATAAAATCGATGAACCAGCGACACCACCTACTGTTCCTCATGGGGAGAAGCACTCGTCAGATGCGGAGAAAGAATGCGAGGAAATTGATGGAAAGGAACAAGACCGTTCCTATACGCCTTGCTTGGACGAGAAGAATGATAATGTCGATGAAGAGACCGAAGATGGAGCATGTACGCCTGAATTGATACGTCCGTCGGCAACGTCCGATAATTTGAATGATGCAGGCAAAGATGCAAACACGTCATCGGATCATGGAGGCGGTGCTGCTGATACCTCTGGTATAGGTGGAATGGAAACAGAATTAATATCAGAGGAAGATGATGCAGATAAGCGAGAAAAAAACAGACGTGCCCGAGAAGCAAAGAATAAGGAACAATTTAAGAAAGTAAGCAAGAGCACCAAGGACCGTAATTATCGCGGAGAAAAACCTCAACACGAAAATAAATTTAGAGAAAAACGACCTCGTCGGTCCCGCAGTCGATCAAACGACAAGGAAAATCAGGGATTGCAATTCAGACGTTTCCAAAGAGGGCGTTTCCGACGACGTGAGCTTCCCCGCTACAATGTTCGCAATGTTGTCAACCAACAGAGGTCATTCAAAGATCGATATGGGCGAGATGAGTCCCGTCCGCCGCGTTCCCTTAGTAGAAATCGTCGACGGCGTTCATTTTCTAAGTCAAATTCGCGTTCTAAATCCAGATCGAAATCAGGATCTCAATCATCGTCTCCAAAACGCGCACGACGTAGCTTCAGCATATCACCCACTCCTCCAAGGTTCAATGCAAATCGAAGGCAATCAATGAGCCCTCGAAGACGGTCCCATTCCCCTGCGTATCGTAGTCCGATGCGCAGACAATCACGCACCCCATTGCGTATGCGTTCGCGTTCCAATTCACCGGTTCGACGTGTTAATAAAAATCCTAATAACAAATTTAAGCGGCCTCCTCCAGGCAAGCGCTCACTAACCCCACCTCCCAATCGAGCACGTTCAATGTCTAGGTTCACACCGCGTCTGAGTCGCTCGAGAACTCCCCCACGACACAAAACAAAGAAAACTAAAGATCGCAAAAAGAAAAAGGCTAAAAAACGTCAAGGCGGTTCAAAACCAGGCAAATCCCACGGTAGATCTCCAAGTCGTGGTGGTTCCGCACCTCCGCCAAGTAAGCGCAAACGCCGTCGTACACCAAAAGCAAAATCACCAGGAGGAGATCAAGGCTGGTCGCCATCGCCAAGCCCCCCACGGAACTATATGCAATACGAGAATGTCTCCTGGACACCACCACTTATGTCTCCAGCCGGAGTAAGTCGTCTCCGAAGAAACGATGAATATAATGAGTTCTCGATTCCTTCAAAGCCGCCAAAGAAAAAGCGTGATAAGAAGAAGAAGAAATCTGAAAAGCGGCGAACAGAAATCACCCGCAACAAAGACAAACGACGCAGAGAGGGAACGGCTCCTTCGAAAGAAGTCTTCGCTTCGGGCAACAATATTTTGGTAAGCGTTAGTTTCAACAAAGACGCCAATCAACCTCAACAAACAACTGTTGTTACTATGCCGCCAACACGTGAGGAAGTACTCGGTAATCGGCCTCGTTCCAGTGAGCGACAAATAACGCTAGAAAGAAGAAAGAAGAAGAACACTAGAAAGCGCAAGAAACTAGATACAAAGCCAGTTGCAATTATTGATCTTGAACGATCACCCTTCCAGGTAACACAAGAACAAGCCGACGTGATAGTACTAACCGACAGCGAAGGCGGTGGTCACGATGAGGAAAACCTAAATGTAAGCCGTGAATCAGCGAACGATATGATGACAGAGATGGAACATCATCATCAACGAGAGGGCTCATCACACCGAACAGTTAACAGTGACAAAACACCACCGCTAGAGAGGCTTGAGGCGATAATGGAGGAATCCTATGAAAACGCCATACAACAGCAAGGGCCAAAAACGCCCCCAGAACCGCCAAGTGGTATTAAATTTAACTTACTCAATAAAAACAAACAGAAAGTCACTCGCAATGTACTGCATGATGAGGCAGAACTTGAGTTCGACGAACAACAGGATGAACAAGATCAAGAGGAACGCGAACCTATGCCACAAAACACAAACAAAATCGGACCCAACACACCACCAGATTCTGGGCCTTGTTCGCCAGACGTTTACGATCCATTTGATCCGACCAAATCACCGTCAATGTCACCGCGATCGCCAACACCACCTCCGGACTTGTCACATGATTCTGTTCAGGACAATGATGTTCCTCCAAAACATTCAACAGAAGATCTGCGAACAGAACCTCGAATGCCTACATCATCTGGTCCTATTGCGACCGAGAAACCAACATTAAACCCAGTTGATTTGGTGATGGCTCTTATGAACAGCAAAACGAGCGCTGCCCAAGATCTCAATAACAAACCCAATGAATCGCAATACAATACAGGCTCGACTATAGTTAATCTAATTGATGAGAACGACAAGCCCGAAGAGAACAATTCCAGTACGGGAATCACTGTACTATCAAATGTTATACTTTCAAGTGGTAAATCTCAGCACATACCAATTATATCCAGCCCGCCACTTTCGAAGGCCTCCTCGCAAATGCACAAACCACCATCGAAACTTACCAACATTCTAAGTGGTCTACCTGGCATAAGCAATCGCCATAATGGCGTTGGTCTCGATGACCTTGTGGTAAATGACATTGAAAGCCCTTATTCGCCAGGATCGGCAGATTATGAAGATCTCTTCGAGCCGCCACCTGATGCGAATGGAACAAAGGGAAGACGTAATAAACGTCCCAACAAAACGGCTGATATATTCGAGAATTTGTTTGGCAGTTCATCGCCGCCTCCAATAAGTGGGCATCTTCGGATACCTTCTTCGAGAAAGCAAAAAGCAGCACACGCGAGGAACAAACATAAGACAATTGTCAAAGGTGGGTTCTTTAATTTAAATCAAATATGTGCTCTCCCTTGGCAGTATACTATATTCCAATTTAATTTGTTCGCTGCCACGGTCGCTCATTTGATCCCAGTCGTCTCATATTACTCTCCCCCCTTGTCGTATTTGCAAAACTGGAATTCCCAAGTGATAACAAATCCTTGTAGGTTGCAGCGATTATGTTTTGATTTTTGAATTTTAATTTTCTTAGAATATGTTTCTGTGTTTGGGTAAGAACACATTGTTTTATGATATTTGGCTTGGAGTTCGCTTGCTGTCCTTGCAATGTGATTGGACCACAATCGAGGTGATGTATCATATATGAACAAATACTTTATTATTCAAAAGTAACTTAAAACGTTTAAGTGCATTTTAAAAATTAAAAAAAATAATGAATTTAAGTGTCCTCAATGAAACTTGTGAGCTAATTCAGAAAACTGAATGTTATAAAAAAACTGCTATTTGAGAAAAAATAAGTGATGTGAAAAGTGATTTTATTTTGTCCAATTCAGTATAATATAAAGTTGGCAAGAAAGAAGCTTCAATTTATTCTATCGTAGTGGCCAGATAAAAAGTTAACACCCTTGAAATAATCAAAAAATCATTTTTTTTTGGCTGATTGTGAAAACAATTTCGTTAAGAAATTCATACTTTTTCATTATAAAGTTGATAATTATAATAATAATAATAAATTTATTAAGGATGTAGGTGAAACAAATTTTAAACTTTTAAAAAATTAAGAAAAATAAGTAAATTTATTAAGGATGTAGGTGAAACAAATTTTAAACTTTTTAAAAAAATAAAGAAAAATAAGTACTTATTTGTACAAACACCATAAAATTTCAAAGACGACATCCTCAATTCTGTTAGTCATGGATATTACCAACTTTCTGTCTGTAGTACGAATGAAGAGTGTCATACACATTTATGTAAATAATGTATTAAATATATTATATGTAGCATAAGGTAAATGCCTTAATCCTTATTAACTTTAAAACTGATGCATTAACGACGGAAGCGACCGCTGAAGGTGTAAAATTATGTATGTTACATGAACACCTTCCGTGTGTTGCCTATTATATATATTTATTTTTTAATTTAAATTTATTTCGCTCAGGGCAATTTTCTTCACAGTTAATATATCTTTAAATAAAAATCTTTTTTGTTAGTATTTTGTCCGCACCTGAATTTTTTTTTTTTTTGCATAATTATTTATTTCAAGTCACTTGCCCGACGAACTCTGGAGATTGCAACGTAGATGTGCCCATGTCTTAATACTGATTCTGGTCATTCAATTCTGTCCCTCTCAAATGTTTACCCTTGTGACTTATTGATTTTCGTAGCAAATACTTACTTAAATCATTAATAATATAGATATTTGAACTCCGCAAGGCAAATGTAGTAGATAAACCATTGGAACTAAATGCTGATCAGGAAAATGAATCCTTTCAGTTTTTCTTTGATATGGGTTATCTGGATCATAACTCCAGTAAAATAATAAATGTCTTTCATCGTTGTAAAACGGCATCTACTTCATTAACTCTTGGTGCGTTTTCTGTCTAAAATCAGAATTTCTATCTTGTAAAATTGTTATAGGGGTAGACGGTGCTTATTTACATGCATTTATGCCCTTCATATGCTTTCCTGTTTAACTTCAGGCATCATTGGACTATTGTTTGTCATGAAAAGGCTTAAATCTCGCATCAGTGATCACAACTACTACTTTCATTCAACCTCATTCTTTGAACAGCAGTTGTAGCAGGATCGATCTATCGCTTCTTCGTTCTCCAATATTCCAGTACGACGATTAAAGCTTTCGTGAATTCTGAAACAGAAAGACCCATATAAGTACAGGTGGTGGCAACCATTGAAACGAAAGCCAATGAGCTGTTAAATGACCAGGCAATTTTAAAAACAAAAAATCCTAGCATTTCAAAGTTGATGGGATTTGCACTTAAGTTTTCAATCGGACCCCCTATCATCAGATTACCCTAATTTTCAACTGTGCGGTTTCTGTCTTAACTATCCCTAAAAACTTTGCCACCGCATAGCAGTATACTGTATCCGAGCAGAATACCTGCCTGGCAAACAGTTTTTTTTCAGCCACAACGCTGCACCTTATTTCGAAGTACTTGTTTTTTTTACAACATAAGATCCCCGACCTGTGAGTTGAAACATAACTTATACAAAAAAAAATCTCCTGATCTGGATAGAACTTTTCGTAATCCGCCCTCGAAATGTCGACTCGTTTCTTCTTTCGTTTGTCAATTAAAATGCTAAGTAAACAACGCGCACACCGAATTGAAAAAAAGTTATAGGGTATCAATCTCTGAAGTAGTTCCTGCTTGTTTTTTTATAGAACGAAGTCCAATCGATGATTTCGTGAAAACGTTCATCGATGATAGTTTGTGGGCTTCACTTTCTGCTCCTAAAAATCTGTTTTAACTTCAAATAACAGTAACCACCACCAAGCTAAAATTTAATTAACCCTTCGTTTTCACGTTTAGTTAATGAGGACATAATTCTTGTCTCCACATCAAAGATAGGACAGATCCTTAAAAGAAGAAGACAGCTGTTTGCTTCTCCAAGTTTTGGGAATATACTCAGATCGAGATAGAAAATAGAAAGCAGCAAACTCAGTCGACGTCAGTTCGAAAAACCCCATTAACCTTTAAGAGGAATAATACTTTGTCCCAAATTTCAGCCAACAACCAAATCATTCAAGTTAATGAAACCATGCACCTCCATGGAGTTACAGCACATTCTCACGTCACGTTATGCCAACATCAATGTAGTTGTTAAATAGGTTATTCAGATCCAAGAGATACTTCACCTCAGCAGTGTTTTAATATAACTCTCACACTTGGAGTTCATTCAAGTCTTTAAAAAACTGTGATTTTTCTCTACAATAGCGCGGGCAATTATTTTTATTAAATGTTCAAACATACATTAAATCAAGGCTATGAAAGTTGCATTATTATTGTTATGAAAAAGCTTCTGCAGCCGCTCAGAAACGTTTATAAACAGTCCATCCAACCCATTTTTATCAAATTTCGAAGCATATAATAGGAAGGCAATTGAAGTTCTTTCATTCAAAACACCAAAAAATACAAAAGATTTAACGTAATTGCTTCCCATCTGGAAGGCTCGTTTAGATTCGATTTTGGTTTGGATTTGTTCATGACAAAAAAAGTTTCTTATTTATTCAAGAACGAAATTTCGTGGTCAAATCGATTATAACAACGGAACCTGTCTTGCCTCTTGGTTTATAAAAGAATAAATTCAAGGACGGATTGAAAAATACCTGGCCCACCGCAAGATTTTCAAAACAACTTTTTTTTTGGCAACATAGGCCTCTTAGGCTTGATACACTCAGCGAACATCGATGGTGTGAGTCAGTCCATCTTCATGGTGAAAGAGGACGCATGATATCAGTTTAACAGGTCCGAGCACTGCTTTGAAGTGGATTCGCAAATGCGCTTGCTTGTGAAGAAATGCATTACTTATCGCACCGAGTCCTTTCTCATAATGGGTCGAGGATAGTTCTCATTAAAAACATGTGAACGGTCGCATCAAGCTTTCACGATCGTCTTCAAAGCAGCTTTTTCGTAAATTATCGCCTACAAAGGCTAGTTCAGGCGTGCTGTAAAAGTCATACAGAAAACCACATGGAACTTTTCCTTTCACATTTATTTCTGAAAGATACTCAATCTATTTTGGAGTGATGTGATATCCATTCTCCTCCAAAAAAAAAAACATCCGCCATACATTAAGTGCTCATTCCAGGGAAGTTTGATCGTCATTTAGGAATCCTCATCGTTAGTAAAAAATAACTGATGCACCTTGCGACTCACGCTTCCTTCAAGCACGTTACCAAGGTCAACAAATGATAGAAAAAGATTGTAACTTTGATAGAGGACTCTTTGCTACATATTTCTTAAAATCGCTTTCTTTCTTGCCAACGATTTGTACAAATGTTTCAAATTATGCTAAAATAAACCATCAAGAATAAAAAAAAACAATGATATACATTTTAACATGTGCGGAATATTTGTGAATAAAAATTTACTTTCAAATACAGTGAACCATAAAAAAAAATTGAAAATCATAAATAGTTAAAATTTATTATTAAAAAAAAATTTATATCTATTTCAATTAAATGTGTGCAGTGAATTAATATTTTTTTTTTTTTTTTCTTAAAAGTTAAATCAATACACAGTGATCGCCAAAACATAGGCAACCGAAAATAACCTCCATCTTTGTGTTAATTAAAGTAATATGTAAAAAAATCAAATCATACATTTTTTTATTTTTAAATATAAAGACATGATAATTGTTCGAAACCTCAGCAACTTTATCCTCTTACGCAAAGCCGAATATTTATGTATCTAACCCCGTTGTTGATAGTTAAACAATTTATTACATTAAAAACTTAGACCTGCTGAGTAAAAACAAAATAATCCAAAATTAATGCATATAGAATTAGTACAAAACTGAAAACATATTCATCTCAAAATACAGTTGTTCGAAACTTAAGCAATTTTTAATATTCCGTGTTATAACCTTTATTTTTGATTCCCTCCGAACATCTACGGGGCATAGATTCAATAAGGTTTTTTATTATTGATGGATTTCAACTTCCACTTCTTTTTCAAGTGCATCGTTAGCTCATCCCTTTTTTTGAAGCGTTGGGTACCAACTCTACGCTTTAAAATCCCAAAGAGAATTTCAATGGGATTCAAGTCGGGGGATTGGTAAAAGCCACTCCGAAACTTGAATGCCATAGAAAGCCACTCTTTGACCAGCTTCGATGAATGTTTTGGTTCATTGTCATGTTGAAACACCTATCGAAGTGGCATTTTTGCTCATTCAAGATATCTGTGCAGACTAACCGATCCATTATGGGTTTGATTTGATGAAAGGGTCCAGCTGTATTCGCTAAAAAATAAGTCCACACCATTACACTTCCCGATTCATACCTAACTTTGCGCCTGCAATACCGTGGATTCAGCCTTTGACTTGAATAAAACGGTCTTCCCCTTACTAACGATCCAATTTGTGTGTGCTTTTACAAAATTTAATGTGAAAAAGCATTTTAACTTTAACCAGCGACAATTAATTAAATTTTTTTTAAATTTTGCACTCTGCTTATTGAACTGGAACTCACATTAAATTGTAATTCATTTACAATGTTTCTCGACGACATGAAAGAGTTCTTTTTGATTAAATACACAAATTTGTCTAACGGTTCGACGTGACGTCTTACGAGGACGTCCACCAAAATTCACCTCTTCGAAGGTTCCAGTTGCTCTGTTTTTCTTAATAGCCGAGAAATAGTGTTCTTGTTTTCATAAAACTTTTTAGATATTAATATCTGGGATTCGCTATTATTATATCATTGGTTCCGTCAGAACAAGAGTTTCAACTTGAACTTCTTTACAAGAGGCGTTTACATTTACATAGAACTCGCAAAATAAACTGCCGTTTCTAGCTGAACATTTGTGTTTACGTTCAAGTCGTTAAGGTTTCTGCATTTTGTCTTTATTTTTTTGCATAAATACTTTAAATGCATTAATTTTACATTTAAGTTTTAACTAAGCTCATGTAAGTACTTAATACAATAAATAAAAGCTATCATACTTTAATAAATAATAACCGATACAGAGATATTCGGCTTTCAATAATTAGGTTTCGAACAATACTGTATGTTCCTTATATTTTCCAACGAAAAATTTTATAATTCGTAACGGTTCATAATAAATTAAATTTTAAGTACATTAAGTTGAATTCGCAAAGCTGGTCAAACAAAAGCAACTACTCATTGCTATACCTTTCCTAGAAATTTACAACTTATAGAAATAAGAAAATAATTTTCGTGACTCAATTTTTGGAAAATGGCCGAAAACAAATACACTGTCGAAAGGAAAGAAATAACAATTAAGCATTATCAAGTGGTATAACAACAAAATTATCGGGAAAGTATTCTATTCGCAGGTCAGTTTTTTGCCGATAATTACAATTTTTAAAGTCCACTTAGTTATTGAAAAATGTGAGAACATATTATGTTAGTATAAACATTCAAAAGACGTCCCTTTATCTCGTTGCGAGAAATTAAATTCAAAATCGACCTGTATGTTAGCTTGAGAACGGTCCAGAGACGATCTGTTGATGGTGCACTCAAATCTTTCAAAGTCACTAAAAAGCCTTTTCTTTCCTCAAAAATCAAGTAAGCTAGACTGAAATTTTCTCATGATCACATCAACTGGACCGTTAGCAAATGGACAAGAGTTCGAATGATGTGAGGATGTTTGTCTGGCCGTGGACTTGAACCGATTCATAGAATATAGATGGTACAATAAAATGTTTTGGGTAAAGGGACGTTTTGGAAATTGTTACGGTTTCATATGCTGAGGAGCAGTTGACCCTAACATGGATATTTCCTTAGGACCACGGAACGAAGCACACATCCAATGCGGTAAAGACTTGGCTTTAAGGAACCCGGCTTGGAAACATGTTCCAAATAATATTATAAATAATTTTATGGAGTCCATGCACCGAATATGCGCTGAAGTGCTTGAAAACAGAATTGTTTCCTACTGAATATTAGCATAACAATAAAAAGTTAAAAGTTGCTTTTGTTTCGACCAGTTAAATATTGAACACATTTTACATATTTTGCTTTATTTAATGAACTGTTATGAAATCGATTTCGTAAACTTCACATGTGTATTTAAATTTTGAAAGAAAAAGATAAACATGATTTGATTCATTTATGAAATTTTAATGCACCCAAAAGTGGAGGTTTTTTCAGTTGCTTATATTCTGACCAACACTGTATATATAGAGGCTATAAAAAAAGGAAGAGCTATTTGAAATGAGAGGAAGGATAAGAAGTGAAAGAAGCAGAGTACTAGAGGAAAAGTGGGAAGATTGATAAAATAGACAGGAATAAGAAAGAATGGTATAAAAAATAGAGAGCTGGAGAACTGAGACTAATTAATTAAATCTGCGTTCTATTATGTTGACGATTCTGGTAACTTTTCGAGGAAATTTGCATGTCATCTCCGTCAGTTGAACTTTATTCGAAAAATAAGATGTGTTTTAAATGTGCACGCATTTCGTGCCTCATAGTTTCGTACCCTCAGTTGGTGCTTGTATGCCGATTTTTCTTTTCAGATTTAAGCTCTATTTTTTCACCTAGTGAATCTACACTGACCCATAAACACTTTGTCGTTCGTTAAATCATTGTACATAAGGGAACACATGAATTGAACTTTAAGTTGGAAAATCCTTGAATTTTCCTTTTAATAAGACATTCAAGATCTTAAACCGAAGCTGCGTCAAGAAACAATGAACCGAGGCATGTAAAAATGATTAAGTCGTGGTCCGGAACGCATGTGAAAGATATTTTAATCTCATTGAAGTACATAAAGCGAATCGGAAACCAAGAATGAAACTTTCGTTAAGACTCGACGTTAGAAACGTTACGGTTTGTGTTGGATTTTATGACCGACAATCCAGGAGCTGAAGCTAAGTAAAGCACCTAATGTGGTTGAGTGTCGCTTTCAAAAAGATAAACGTTGGCACAGATTATACTGAGCGGCAAATTCGGCTTACACCGAAAATAATGAATACGACGAAATTCTCTCCGTGGATCTGTGGACAAAAGAAACAAGAGTTGTATAATTTACGTTATATAGTATATTTCCGCAAGTACTCATATGAATTAACACATTGAAGTTGTTCATATTTTTTTATCAAGTTTTTTCGTTGCTCTGTAACACTTTCTTAAAACTGGTTCTAAACTAGCGTACAGTACCCTTTTTTCCCTGGAAAAGTTGCAAACTTTTTTTGATTTTTTTTTGTTGTGCAAAATAACATTCGATCATAAATTCTGCGTGGCCATAGCATAAGCACGTCTTGAAAAAAGTGTCGTTTTTCAGTATTTACAATATATTTTTGTCGAAGAAGTTAGTGGTGTCTTGTACGCACGAACTCAGGAAAATATGAAAATCAAGGGAAAAACTATAAGTGAGATTGCAGATCAAGAAAATTAGTGGATAATGCAATTTAGTGCAAAGAAAAATACTAATTTATCGACGCAATCAAGAGAAAACCTACTTAGAGAGGGACAAGTGCTGTTGAAGACCGAATAATTACGACATATGCGCAGAAAAATTCTTTTATTACTTCAGCAGAAGTTCGAGGCTAGGTCAACAGAGTTCACGGCATAGCGATTAGCAGCAGAACTATTCGAAGAAGGCTTAATGAAAGCAATTTGCCCAGCACAAGCCATAAGTATCGAACAAGAACATTACGGCGAGTTTGCAAAAATGCTTGGAAACAAACCCTTGTCATTCTGGAAAACTGGCTTATGGAGTGATGAGTCGAAATTTAACCGATTGGATCCGATGGGAAGCGACATGTAAGGATATATTGGGCTGCGTTTTCATGTCAAAATAAAAGCAAAAATGGATCAGCATCAATATAAGGGCATTTTAGAAAACAATACGGAACATATATGCACGAAGTTTTCGAATCGCTTAAACTGTGTAGATGACTTTTTCTCAATTTTCTCTACAAATAAGCCTACAGTTTTTCTATGGAATCTACATCGGGGCTTAATGGATGATGGAGCATTATGCAGTTTTGTATGCTTATGCGTTTTGCTGACAAATTGTTTTAATGCGAGTTTATGCTCAAATAATCTATTTAGCTAATGTTATTTTATCTGTTAGGTCTAAATGCGGTGATGGCACTTAGGATTCGACCCTTTTTCTTCTCTCAAAACTATATTTTTAGATGTAAAATGAAACTATGGTGATTAAACTAAAAAAAAAATCATTTTATTTTTCAACAGTCTTCTAACAAGTTAACACATTCAGTTCAACGATTTTCAAAACCCAGGATACCCTGAAAAAACAAAATTCATCACTTCGCTTTCATCTTAAATTTTCTTACCCCGAAGTAGTTCCCTGAGCCGTGGAAAGAGGTGCAAGTCATTGGAAGCTAGATCTGGCATCGCTGATGTTCAATCAGTTCAAGCCATGTTTCTTGAACTGAAGCCAACGCAACAGTAGCTTTGTTAACCGGTGTGTCGCCACGTCTTTTTTCCTTAATCTTATATGGTTTGCCTGGAACTTTGCGAGTTTCATCCTCATGTCAACTCGTTTCTTCTTTTGCTCCTCGTTAACTTTCTTGGAACCCAACGCGCAGACACTGCAAAACGAGATCTCTAACAGCTCAGCTATGTACATGCCTGATGGCTTTTTTTTATCTGCCAACACGACTTTTTCGACTTTTTTTTACATTGTCTTCAAAGAGGGACGTGGATGGACGTCCTTCGCGGTGTTCATCTTCGGTGGTTCCCAGCCTAAACCAGATTTTTTTTTGTTTACAAAATTTATAAAGCTGACAAACTTACCTATAAATGAATTTATCTACAATTTCCCAAGCTTTTTGAAAATTGAATTATTTTTGGAGGAAAAGAGTTTAAAAATGTAAGAGTATCAACCTCTGTATTAGTTCCTGATTGCTTTTTTATGGAACGAAGTCCAATTGATGAGTGAAAACGTTCGTCGATGATGGTCTGTGGGCTGGTTCTTTTTCCTGTCTGCTGATGATACTGATGTCGTCATGGTAGCTATTTAATCCTTCGATGATTTTCCTTGACAACTCCAGCATGTAGTCGTTAATTGGAGTGATCCCTGCTGATGTTGCTGATTGTTTTCGTGCATTGAGATTCCTCTAGAATCCGGAGCACGATCTGAGGATTTTCTTTCCAAGTATTTGAATTTTTTTTCATTGTCGATGGCGGCACCTTAGACCATATTGATTACTGATTACAGACCAATAGCTTGTTGCTTTTATGCAATCTATTCCTGTTTTTACGAAGAGGGTGCACTTAATGCAAATGAAGGGCGAAATTTGCCTTTTCAGCGTGTTGCCTAGATTTTAACCGCTTACTGAAGATGAATGTTCATCCATGGAATCCTGGCCTATTTATATTTTTTTTATTCTGACCATGTGGGTATATGAAGTAATGCAAAAAATGTCATGGGAACTGAAAATAACTGGTTATCGTCATTTTGGACCACTCCTCGTATGTTTATGTATTTTAAACTGTTAAAGTAGCTATGTGCCATGAATGGTAATAATTCATAGGCAAAATGTAAAGAAATTTGTTTTCATACAGTGGTCTATTAAGGTTGGGTAAGGCCCGCTGTAATTCCTGCGGGTTTTTTTCGGTTTAACCCATCTTCCTTGTTTCGGGAACGGGAAAAAGACACAGTTTTTAACTCTTATGATCCGGCGACCTGTTTTTGGTTCGCTGAAGCGAGTTGAGGAAATGCTATAAAAGATGGCCCCATATGGTTTATGGATCTTGATTTTGCAAGGACCGTTCATTCTCTGAGCGGCAACTTCTCCTCAATAAATGGCGCAATGTCTGTTTTTAGGATTTGGTCGTAGTCTACAGCACCAAATCAATAAAGTGCCTCCATCATGTTTGACGGCCTTTTTGGGATATATACATACATAACACGCGCTCAGATTTGGTGCAGTGAATTCCACGACCCATTCTCAAAATTTCTACGGGTCAATCATCGATGTGGACTGAAAGTATCCTTTGTTTCTATTATTTTTTCCAGGCAAAATTACCACTCTACTCGCATTTGTTTACTGCTAAGGATAAACAAATAACTGATAAGAGCAAACTACTGCAATATTTCAAAGGATTCATTCAAGTGTAGAAGTTATTGTTTGATTAGGATCATTTCAACTCTTGTTTCTATTATTTTTCTCACCACTGCTATTTCATTTGGCTCCATACAAAGGTTTCTGAGTTGGGTCATAAAAACAGTAAAACTGCTGGTTCAAATAATTTACAGCAGGCAGTGCACATGCACCAGGTTTGGATAGACGAAGTGTAATATTTCCCGGAAACGAATTGCACATGAGTTATTATGTGTTTTAAAAGCTTTATGTTAGATAAATACCAGAAATTGGCCGAAAGCCCTGGTAGCTAGTGCAATGATCTTGTACCATTAATTGTAATTTATTTTACTTAATAATATAGTTCTTATTATAATATTAATGAGTTATTCAGTACGCTATTGAAAATTTCTTGATTCTGTAGGGAGATAGTTTTTTGCAGTAGCCAGAAAGAAAATCATAAAAATTTGTATATACGTTTTTGTTTGATGTGAGTGAATGTTGCAATTATAATGCTCTTTAAAATTTGATAATTACAATTTAAAATTTATTTAAAGTCTCTTTTGTACAACTATAAATCAGTATCCCCGCTTAAATAAAGGGTTCAACAAAGTTACCATCACTATTCACAGGAACAGCACGAAAAAGCCAAATATCATACAATATATAAAATGTAAACTTAATTTTGTCTGAACTTTTGGGAAGTTGTAATTTTTCGCAACCATAAAAATCAAATCGAAAATCGAATTTTCCATTTACAATAAGCTAACAAATTTCTTTTCCACTTTATAGTTACCAAATTACCAGACGATCACGTCAAAGTGTACGATGATTTACCGAATTCCGCAGTGGAGTTACAGGTTAAGGACAAGGTAAATTACATAGTTTTAATTTTTGTATAAACACATACTTCGCCAATTCAAAGAAAAAATGGACATTTTTCAAACCAAATGAATTTTTTTTGTTTAGTTCCTGCGTAAGCTGAACCGACAAGAACGTGTCGTTGAAGAAGTGAAAATGATTCTTAAACCCAAATTCAATAGGAAACAAATCACCAAGGACGACTACAAAGAAATTATGCGTCGTGCGGTCCCGAAGGTATAGTCTGCTAATATTTAAAAAAAAAAATAAACGCATCGGTTCATACTTCGTTCCATGTATTTTTTTCTGATTCGTTTTCACAGATTTGTCATAGTAAATCTGGAGATATTAATCCGAAGAAAATTCAGAACCTGATCGAAGCCTATGTCAAGAAATTCAGACAAAAGCATAAGAAGCTTAACATACCGAACACGGGGCAAGTGAGCAGCGCTGTGAAGTGTGCCGCTTACCTGAAGAAATTATAGACCGGTCCAAATGTTTAGTCTAACTTCTTTTTCGTCAGCAAAGAAATGAACAAGACCTCAACTTTATAAAGAGATTCTGTTATGATTTTTTTCCAGTTTCTTCTCTAAATGGTATAACAATAATTTTTAGCTCTGAGACGGTCTTTTTTATTTATGTTCGTGTTTCATTATTTACAGATTTCATCATTTTGGAATGGCGAACTATATGAAAAGAACAGTCGCCAGATTTTCAAAACATTGGTTGGTGGTGCTTATTCATAGGGCCTTATAAGAAGCAGTGCATCGTCAACTAATACAAAGAATGATTCTATAATTTGTTTAAACTATTGCACATTGTATTCTAGTTTAAAAAAAGGGTATATCTTTGTTGTAATGATATTTTTTTTTTCTAATTTACCATCCATTATTTATTATTTTGTTTTTTAGATATATGTCTGCAATCTCAATTGATAATCAATTGAATTAATTAATCGTAATTTGTACCCGCGTAGATTCATAATCACATATATTTTCTTTTCTTATTTTGCAATTGATTGATTCCTTTTGGCTTATTTCGAAACAAATAACTCATAAGTAAATCTACTTAATGTTATAATTTTTTTGTTTGCAATATTCGTAAAGTACGACAAACGGATAAAAGAAAATGGAAACCCTATGAAAAGTGAATATTTTACTAATTAAAATAGATTATAAATATTGTATCTACACTCAGATAAAAATTTTAATTTACAATTCGATTATAAACAGATGAAATAAAATGTAAATGTAACAAAAAAACTACTGTTTATATAAAGTAATATCTGCAAGTTATAAAGTTTAGAATGGATTCTTAAAAAAAGCTTTCACCCAGTCATTAAAACAACAACGAACTGTATTTTCAGGTGAATTTCATATATCCTGATGCAGTGCATTTGTTATGTTACCATTGACTTGACAAAGCTGCGCTAATAAGTCGACAGAGTCTACAAAGTTCGACTGCTTGGGCGTCATTTCGCAATAAGTTATCTATTTAAGCCGTGCAAAAATAAATTTCCACCAATTTTATAATCTAAAGGTTTGCTTGTGCTTTTAACGGGTGCACTTAGATCAACATCCACGGTTGACCTAGAAATTTTACTGAATCTTCTTCCCATATACGGGAAGCTTACTGTTACGTATGCAGGTATGCAATAAGGCTGCACATGGTAGTACTTCAAAACTCGAAGATTCCTAAAAAATCCGACTACACGACACATTTTGAGGACAATAAATAATGAAAATCGTAGGAACGTTGTGACCATGAGGAGGAAAAGAACTGCACCAAACGGCCAAAATTGTTAAAAGAGAACAATTAAGGTATGAGTGCGCAAACCAACATGACCAATCATTGAATACATACAAAATTGTTATTCGAGGAAAAAAATACTGGTGGATTCTTTGGACAAACATGATTGATATATGGCAATGACAAATACCTGGAAGCTGAATGGATTGTACAGTGATACAAAATTAAATGAACCAACTTACCCTTAAAAGAAGTGTTGCAAGGGCACTGGTTAAACGTGTCGTTGAAGGGAGCCTTCATCTTAAACAAAAGGTAAAAGTTAATAATCACATTGGTCATTTTCTACAAAAAAAAATGTCAAAACAACTTGGGTGTGCAATATGCTCATCTAGAGTCCGATGGCGTTGCAAGAAATGCCTTACAACATTATGCATCGAAAAGAAAATGCTTTGAATTACACCACACAAAATAAATTTATATTTGTTGCCCTAGAGCTCAATGAATTCAATTGATATTATTGTATATCTATTATCTTTATCTTATTAAGAAATAGCGTTTTTAAAAAAAATTCAGTTCTTTAGTTGTGACTCAATTTGGGTTAACAACAGTCATATTCAAGATTCTATTCAGCATATTTTAGGCATGCAGTTGTTGTGTATTATCAATGACTAGTTATAATCAATACGTGTTATATTAGCTTTTTGACTCAATTTTCAAAACTGTAATTACCAATTGTTTTACAACCTCTAACATTGGGAAATTCTACTTCATACTCGCATAAAAGATATAACACAAAGAAAGGATTATCAAATCAATGATGTGTAAATTGAAAGTTTTGCACTTTAGTGCTGGTGAGCATAGCCCTCATCCTCCCACCACAGATTAACATTCAACAGCCCAGTGCCTGTCGGTTTAGATCACTCATTTCAAAACAGAGTGCAATTGTAGGAGCAGGCTAGAGTTCAAACAACATCGGTTTTCATCCCCCTACATGTGCAACCAATGCCATTTGGGTGGGTAGCATTGAAGCCCAAAGCAAAATTTACAAGTTTCTGAAATTGTTTTGTCACCCATTTACGCGAATACTTAAATTTCATCCATCTACACTCTTCGTTTGTCATTCTACCCTTCCATCCAACGCCAAATTTATTTCAATGTTAACACATTATTAACTTAAAAACAGCACATGCAAACAAACAACAGCATTTAACTCGGAAGCAAACAGCAGCAATTCCTATTCCACTAAATCAATTCTACGTGTACGATGAGCATGTGCTCAAATTACAACCCCAACCCCTCTTACGATGAACTATTTTGTAATCGGTTGCCCAACTAAAGTGCCCAAACCCTTTTCTTCTTCCATCTTTGCAAATTCTTTTCCATGCCATTCCTCGTGCGATGAATGGAACGTCTAACTCACTCAATAGCACGCACACACCTATATGATAAGAAGCAAACGATTTTAATTAGATTTACCTGCGAAAGCACTCAAACGGCGAAGCCCCACAATATGACGACGGTGACCACAATCACACTGTTAGAAAGGCGCCAGAGAAAAGTCAAACAGTTCGTTTTTCTAGGAGGCTATCGGTGCGAGTGAGAACGGTTTGCAGCCACTTAGTGAGAGTTCTTTGGACGATATTCCTGGTCAGTTCTCGGGCGTTTTCTAAACCCTTTCAATGGACGATTATCAGGAACAACAAGGTACAAGGTTTGGTTTTACCTTTCGTGTCCGATGAGTGTGACTTAACGGTGTCTTTGCGATACGCGTGTGCGTTTAATATCTTTTTGCCTTTTTCACTTGTAGATGTGGTTGGTAATCAAGTGGTGGGTTCTGTTAAATGTGGGGGTTGGCGTTATGAAGACGGTTCGCGTTACATCGGTGAATGGAATCAAAGAGGACTAAAGCACGGCATCGGCCATTTGCAACTTCTCGATGGAACGCGCTATGATGGAAACTTTCAAAACGGACTCTGCATGGGACTAGGCTGCCTTTGGTTTTCCGATGGATCAAAGTAATGAAATAAAATCCGTCAGAAACTTAAGTAAATTTTTTTTTAAATTAACAGATACGAAGGGGAATTCCATCAGGGCTGGTTTCATGGCCATGGTATATTCTGGAGGTCAGATGGAATGAAATTTGAAGGTGAATTCCGTGGTGGTCGTATCTGGGGACTTGGACTGATAACATTTCATGATTTCACTCATGGATTCCCTAGGAACGAGGGATATTTTCAAGACTGCCGACTGATACGTAAACGTCGTTGTCCAGATGTTGTGCAAAAAGCTCAAAAAACAGCTCTTATGGCGAGATCACAAGCCGATCATCCGTACTGATACGAATATCACCTTTGTTCATTCAATTGAAATCGAAACACTTTCCGAGAACTTTCTTGTTTTTTTTTTTTTACAAAACTGTGAGCTTAACTTTGCTAACTTAAATGTTTTGTAATCGTTTTTATTTTTTAAAATAAAAACGAAAAAATACATGTCATATTTAGAGTTTAACAATTAAAAAAATATATATTTATATATATATATATATGTAAATGTACTTTTACTTAGGTAAGAAAAAAAAAAACTAAATTAATTAAAACATAATTGTAAATTATGTATCGAAGAAACAATACGAACGCTTTCTGCGAAAATAAAATGAAATTAAAAATAGGATCCTTGATTTTGTCTATTCTCCAGTGGGCTCTCCGATCAGGAACCACTCGTTACTGGCTTTTACTGCAGCAACACGCACCAGTCGTTTCTCGTCATCCAAAGCGGCCATTAAACCAAGCACAACATCTACTTTAAGTGGAAGTAAAATATACGTTGGATACTTGGTTATTTCGTACAAAAGTTCCAATGCTGTTATTCTCACTTTCTGAAATGAGAAAAAATATTTATATTTTAAAGAATTTTCTACGTTGTTGCCAATAGTTCTTTTAGTTTAAAAATATTACTCAAATTCCTGCCGGAAATTCCATTAAATTGAATTCGTAACAAAACAACTCAAACAGTGGACACTTTAGCTTCGCTTGGATTAATTTTCGAAAAGAATTTGGCAAAATTATATTTAAGAACAAGGACAGTTCGTTTTTATCAGTTTAATCTTTAAAAAAATAAGAATCAAGAAAGCGAAGTGTTTTGCATTATGATCAACTATAACAACAAGCATCGTTCTTTTTAAATTAACACCCGTTTTATGGGAACCTTTACACTGAATAAATACAAAACGGATGAAAAGATCAGAAATGAGTCGTTCAGATGATGGTTAATCTAGGGAAAAGAAACATTAGTGGGTGATGGTGACTTACGCCAACCCACTTCATCTGAAGCTATTGCTCGCAGTTATATGCGAATTATGGATACGCAGATGTTATTTGAACTGCTCCATATTCCTTATTCACACCAATATTGTGTATATACAATCTTGGGTTGAAAGTTATAAGCAAAAAGTTTCAGCGAGTTCGAATTGACTGGATCGCTCTTTAATGACTCGTGAAATTCTCCTGTAGACAAAAATTAAGACCGAAATAACTTCCTTGTCCCAGCGGTAGTAAACAATTTTGATCTCTCGTAAAAAATAATAAGAATTCCACTACGTCGTCGATTCCGATGCTCATCTCGAATGACAATCCCGTCACTAATACTCTAGACAAAGCCAATCTGCTTGCAGCGCATTTTGCAGCCAGTTCCACACTTGTAGATTGCGCTTTACGTTGATGGTACTTCCCCTATAGTTCTGAAGAGGTTATCTTCTACGCTGGCAAAACCACTGTGTAAGCCTTTTCTTCTGTCGCACTCTTCAGGTTTTTTTGCGAGCAAATGAAGAACTGCACTTGTTCAGCCTGTTCCTTAAAAAGTCGAATCTCCTTCTCCCTCCAATTGCGGACCCATTGCATTTACGGTCCTTCTTTCTAAGGTCATATTAATGATGATAAATCGTCAGGTTAAGAAATATATTGAATTTTTCTTAAAACTCTTTAATGACCGGCAATATGGTTTTCGTAGCCACAGGACAAGCTGTATTGGACGGTTTGATGACCTAAACATAATCGGCAATAGAAAGGACACCACTCAGCTACAAAGGACTTTCTTGGATAACCCGAAGACAATCAACTTATGGTCGAAACATTCCGGCGCCAAAATAACTCCGAATAAATGCAAACATTTTCGCATTTGACGAAAAGGCAATTGTTACAACCTAAAAATATGTCTTGAAACTTTTGCAATACAAAATGTAAATAGATATGTAGTTTAAAATTTCAAGGATAAGTTTAAGTAAGTTGATATTTATTTAAAGTTGAGGCTAAATATAATAAAATACTTTGCTTCAAGAAAGCAACAAATCCTCCTCCCTGAAATTGATAATGCATTCCAATTATTTGAAAATGCGCAAAACGAACATTTAACAAAATCGAGGTTTCGTTCAATGCGGCAGTGAATAGAAGCTTAATTGTTTTCCCAACAAGAGCAACTTCCAACGCATTTACAAAAGTTGGATTTCTTTCTTCACAATCCAGGATTATATACTACACAACATTTGGATAAAGCAAAAAAAAGATCTCAAAATCAAATCAGGACTCTGGGAAATACATTCTCTCAATTCCCAATTGCACTTGGACAAACAACCAATTACATTAACAAAATCTAAAAACCCCTCATGGTTCCTGCAAAAAAAAAGTTTCATCGACAGTCTTACTCTCTTCAGAAAATACAACACTAACAGCGTTATATTCAAACAGCTTTACACTGAACTAATCCAAGGAAGCGTAGAAACTCAGACGACCTTAGATTAAGCTTAGTTGAAGAAAATGGTAAAATTCTCCCAGCATGCTCAAGCGTCTTTGCTGCTGAAACACAATGAATACAATCATGCTTAGAATTAAAAAGACATGCCAAGGGTAATTTCATTATATGCCCCGATAGTTCATCCGTATTTGGAGCTACCAAGAATCAACCCACTACAAATATAAAAAAATAATAAATACAGATGAACATCCCGCTAGGGTTAGGGCTAAGTCTAACCATGCATTTCTGCTAAGAAGTGACCCACAACGCTGCCAAACTGACACCCTCCCACCTTATGATCCAATGTGTGACTCACTAGATACACTTCGGCTAATTACTAAACACCCCATCAGAAAATATATCCAACTGAAGAATGTCACAAGTTAATTTCAAAAATGAGATAAAACTCAAAAGATAAAATTAAACGTAATATAGTATTCGACTTACCATAGAACTCTTGAATAAAGCTAATTTCAAACACTGCGGAGCAATATGGCTCAAATGCGTACCGAAATACATGTCTTTCGCCTGGACGAAATTTTTACATATCACAAGTGCTATCTCGATAGTTTCCACTTGATTCAGCTCCAAACATTTGAATAAAGCCGGACCGACCTAAAAGAGAACAACTTTAGCAAAACTAATTCCATTCGTTTGATATCGCAGCTCTTACTCTCTCAATGTTCATTTTGAGTACCGCATGCGGTGTGGCTTTCAGTACATAAATGAATGCATTCAAGTGATTTTCAGAAACGCTTTCCAGTTTTTTGGCAAATTTCGAGAGGACCCTATTAAAAAACCTTTGCTTGAATAGGAATTTTACTATTGGCAAATGAATCTCTGGGTACTCCGCCGAAAGGATTTGAAATGCCAAATTTGCGGCAGCAGAAAGCGACGGATGGTCAAGCATGTCCGCAATCTGAGAATTACAAGAAGATAATAAATGCTTGTTTTCGAAGGAATAGATTTCTTACGGCCTCAATAATATCACCGGCTATCTCATGGCCCCGAACACTTAATCCTTTTCCAATCCATGACAAAACCTCGACCGCCTTGGACTTATTTTGCTTGATTTCTTCTTTCAACTTGTCTATAATTCGATGCAAGACACTTTGATTGGTTTCGGTGTTTTTCATTTTATTAAATAAGCTGCAAAGCAAATTATGAGCTACCGCTCGCACTGATTCATTGTCACTACTAAGAGATAGTTCAACCAAATCATTAGCCAGCCGCTCGAAATGATCGTCGATCGAAATGTCTTCATGCATATATCCCAATATACCCTTCGCTAGAAACAAATCTGGTTCTAATTGTAGATTCAACTTTGGCAGATATTCGCTGATTATCATGTACTGTTCGACGGTGCTTAAGTGCTTCATAATCAAACAAAGGATCGCAGCACATAGCTCATAACTTTCTGTATTCAAAGTGCCACCTTGAATAAGAGTGATCATTTTTTCAGTCAGCGACTCGTTCATGTGTATATTTTCAATGAATTTGGAACTCTCCGATTGTAGAAGCGTCAGCAAAGCGCTCAGAGCGATTGCACGCGTCTCATTCGAGTCGGATTTAAAGATGTTTGAGTATATCAGGTCATATACTGGTTGTGCGAAGCTGTTATGCGCGACCAACTTTAGAAAATTCGCGTAGATTTTTCTTTTCACAAACGGTGAAAACATTGCGAAGTTCTTTATACACTTGTCCACGCATAACGTTTGTAGTTCCTGAGGACACAGTTCAGCGATATGTTTGAGGATGTCCTTTAGATCGATATCAATGCCTTCGGATGTCAAAAGTTGAATCAGCGACTTATACACCAGAGCTCGGTTTTCACCACTCACAAAGGCGATCGATTCATTGAGGCTTCCCAAAGCAGCTTTTTTAATATCTAAGGAACTGTTTTCGTCATTTAGTGCCTTCAAGAATTCGGCATGCAATTCGGCTGTGATTTCTGTTTTAATATCACGAATTGCTTTTCTCATGGAACAGACTCTGAAGACCTGCGTTAGAATGTAAAATATTTTTGGTTTCTCGTCATCTAAGTGCTCACTACCGGAATGCAGTTTCAATAGGAAACTGTTGAGGATCTTTTCTGAGGCAAACTTTGGATCGCCAGACACGCACACGAGTCCAATAGAAGCGGCTGGGTCGAAGAGATTTTGATTGAGGTCATTCAGATGGGGTAGAGCTGTGCCTAGCACTATTGTTTGATAGTTGTGACTGATTTCAGGAACAGCGCATGCTCTTTCGAGAATCGAACGTAGTGTTTTTAGGCCTGTATGTTGAATTTCTCGATTATCTGATTCGGGAAAGATATGCTTCTTCAACGCTGCCCAGATTTGTTCGAAATGCGGTTCTATAGACTTCGGACTGAATTTTTGAGCGGCTAGATACTGAGAAAAGAATAAATCGTACCATTGTAGTTGATCAGATTAGCATTGACCTCACCAAAAGCTCCATTGAATCAAGCTTAGCGACAATTAAATCACTGTCCAGCTTCTCGAGAGCCAGAGCAACCGTCCATTCGACAAATTCTTCCGCTGCAACCAAACAATTCGCCAGCTTTTCAGCCAGATTGTCTCGCGTAATTGCAGCCGGATCGCTTTTGCTGGGATTAAAGTCAATTGGAAAGTAACAGGCAAACACTTCAAACATTTCCTCGTATAAATGTAGCAAAGGAAATTTTTGTATCAACTCCGGCATGAATGTGAAAATGAATTCCAAATTCCTTGGATCGCGTTCACCATCAAGGGAAACTATTAGTCCATAGACAAAATCTGGTCCCATCGATTTCAATGCTGAAATAAAAACCATGATGAAGTTTATACAGTTTACCCATAGACCCAAGCCTACTCACCATGCTCATAGTTCTCTGCCAAGAGCCTGAATATTTTGAAAATCTTCTCTCTGTCGCTCTTCACATGACTCTGGCAGTTTGTATTTTGAAAAAAGCTTTGCAGGATGGCAACTATTGAGGCGTCAGGACAATTTTTCATATTTATCAATGTCCATACTCCGTCAATTACAGCGGGTAATACATTGTGCTGATCTTTCATACGATCGGAATAAAATGTGGCAAGAAATTCAATTTGTCGCCCCGTGAGAAAATCCCTCGGCAGATTGGACATGGTGCTGCTCAGTAATTTTGTACCATTCACACGAAAATCTACAGTTTTTGACGTTAGGGCGAATCCCAGTTTCTCCACAAGGGATGCAATGTCATATTCATTGTCTCGGATTTCTATGAACCAATCAAGTTAATAAAGGAACAATTGAACAATTATTATGAACTTACTTTGTGCAATTTGTACAGATGATTGGTTAAGTTTTTCGTCACTTTTGAAGGCTTCAGTTAATGAAGTTTCGCTCAAATCGGCCATACCCTGCTTTGAATTAATACTTTTTATCTGATTAAATTTAATAATAAAATGAGCGAGGACCTAAATTAACCAAAGATACCAAAACAGGGATTTAATGTCAAATAAATGATAGCACAAACGTCAAAAGTTGCAGTTGAATAAAAATGTCATATGGGCGACTGGACTTGTTTGCTTTAACAATTTGAATAAATTAATTCAATTGACGTTGCTCCTTGTGCGCGAATGAAAAGACCTAAAGACACTGCGCAAAAAAGTTTGATTCTAACGAATAATATAGCGAGTAAGTTCCAAGCATCCTTAATTAAACTGTACTACTGCAGAGCAACAGGGAAAGTTCCCTGGTATGCATGGTGTTTCATAGTTTTACTTGGGTACCGAGAATATCTTTGTTAAGTTCTCATCAAATATCCCCGTATCGACTTTCTACTCTTCGCTTTCTTTCGCTAGGCGAAGAGCTGCAATCCGAGTACAATTTTCGCGTAGCGATTCTATGTACAAGACGAACGCAGGTAGAAACGAAGAGCATGTACTCGTGTTCGGGAGAAAAATTGGATTCAGTAGTAAATTTTGTCGAATATCTGGCACTCCATAATGAAAGTGTGTCGCCGTTAACATAATGATTGCTGTAAAGTGTTTTTAAAAGTTTTGCGGTTTTTTTTTCATTTTTTACATACCCCTATTGTGTCATGGGGAGTTAGGGTGTTAGATTAACAGTAACAAGCTATTTCTATCGCACTGATGAAGGTTAGAATACATTAAGCAGTGGACTGTCTGTCGTTCATTACAGGAAGATACATATAGTACATTGATCAGATCTGTTGACGCAGTCTAGCTTAAGTCACAGAAAGGTTCCGGACTGGTGAATGCAGTTTTTGAACCAATTTCATGATGGCCTAGAACCTATTCTTATCTAATTTTGTTATGCTGAGCTAAGCTGTGGATTCGCTGTCTGAATATATCAGAATTCTGACCCTTTCTGGTCAGATTCAAGGGTTTGTAGTTCGCACAGGAAACGCTTAGATACCCGCGCCTACACGATTTGCTGTTTTTGAGCAACATCAGAATGGTAGACCGAGTTTCTGGGGTCGGGACTCGGAGGTAGGTGAGTTGCTCAACCATAGGTCATAGCCAGGATTATCTTTTTCAAAACAGTATGTCGCACTCATAATATCTGAGCTCGAGCAGATCATGTCCTTATCCGTGATGAAATTGAGAATTCTCAATTGTCTCCTCATTGTAAAGGGCACCAGAACAAGGATTTTTACAAGGATTCACAGAGTCTTTCACAATAACATCATTCAGAGACAAAAAGCAGATAGTTAAGGAAAAAGGAAACAACTAGAAATTTATATTTAAACTGATTTATATGCTTATTAAATACTCTCTCAGGTTGAGTTCTTATTTCGTTTTAAGTCATATGCTGAGAAGTACATTTCACGTAACGTGAAGTTCAAGTTACATTGTATGCAAACCTTAATGTTTCGAACACAGACAGACCTCTCTCCAAATGCTTGTGTTTCGTGTAATTATGACACATAAGTTGTCAGTTTGGTTTTTTCTATCGGGTGCAAGAAAAAAGTCAAGAGGAGAAAAATACGTTCGTTCCCCGCAGCAAAAGAAACACCCGTGTTAAAAAAGTTTCTAAAGTTCAAAATAAAGCCAATTCCGATTTGAAATTTGCATTCGTAAATCAACAAATCCCACCAAGCCACATTACTAATGTCCATTACCGTAAGTACCAACTCTATTCCACACAAAGCACCTCGGACAGAACGCAGAATTTTCTTATTTTTGTGGAAAATAACTCGGTTCGATCGCGAGCCACCAATCAAATGTGCAAGGTCGAACACCTGTGTGGAATGAAAATAAAGAAGCACTTAAGAATTAATTTGTTTCATGTCACAAATCTGTGGTTCGCGTAACTCTGATGATTTCGTGCGAATTTGCATACCACACAATTCGATCTAATCACGAACGGCGGGCTGCACATTGTTCATCGCTGAGAGTCGCCTTTACTTTCATTTTATAATTTCATTTGTTGTCTGTTGCGTTGTGTCTCTCTGATTGGGTTTTTCATTGCTTTTTTATTTTATGTAAGAAGAATAACTATGGAGAATTTCGCTTCACAGTTATTGCGAGGTGGCAAGCAAAAGACGAAATCTTGTGTAGGAATGACCGTGATGGCAAAGACATCGATTGCGGAAATTTGCGAAAATGCGAAATTGGCCAGAGAGATGGCTCTAACTGGGAACTATGATTCTGCATCGATATACTATGAGGGACTGCAGGGAATGCTCGGCCGAATGGTTACGTCAACAACAGATCCGCTTCGAAAGGGCAAATGGAGTATGGTAAGAGTTGCTGTTGTTTTTCCTCAGTCAAAAACAATGAAATAAGATTGTCATTATATGTATGTAGGTGAAGCAACAGATAAACAAAGAATACACAGAAATGAAAGCCATCCAGAAGACACTGTCAGAGATGACAATGGATTTGCATAACACACCCTTTGCACACAAGTTGAAGCATCAGATCAGCGAGGACGAGATGAAGGATCCTGCTTCGTGGTTTCGTCCAGATCCAGATATTTGGACTCCACCACCGAAAGATCCCGACGTATGGGGACCACCAAAACCAGAGAAGTAAGCTGTTGTCATATCACGATCAAATGCATGTCTGATGATAATTTTTGTGTAGACCGGTCCCACCAAGTCGCAGCCGCAGTAGTAACGCAGTTGTGAATAGAAAGACCGATCGGAAGAGTACAATTCCTCAGAGAGCGACTGCAGGTGGTAAAAAACAATCGGCGCCGAATACAGCGCGTAGTAGTTCGACTCAGAATGGCAGGGCATCAGCACAGGGCAATAGCAATAGGAAGACATTGTCAGCTGTAAGCGGCAGTAACAACACAAGTGCAGACAATGGACTGGCGAAAGATGAGGATGTTAAAGATGATGAGACTGCTGTGGACGACGAACGGGATAAGAAATTCGAGCCGAGCAGTCACCTGGAGTCAGAACTAGTTGATATTTTAGGTCTGTGTCTAGATACCATCAATTCTATGCCGATTTGACAAAAAGTTAATTTTTTTCAGAGCGAGACATTTTGCAAAAGAATCCAAATGTACGCTGGGATGACATAGCAGATCTACAAGACGCCAAGCGATTGCTGGAGGAAGCAGTTGTCTTACCAATGTGGATGCCTGACTATTTTAAGGTAGGGTTTTAGTAAATAACCGTGTTATGTGTCACGCTTCATCAAGCAACATGAGATAAGCTAATTAGTGAACTCAAATCCAAACAATGACATGCTTTGCGAACAAAGGGTACAAAAAACCGCGATAAAAAAAATTATTTCTTAAAACTACATTTCTACTGAATACAAAGGCAAGGTTCGTCTGTCTAGTCAGCCACCTGAAGCAAGTTTATTGCTTTGTGAATGAATAGCAAACATTTACCACCCACTTTCACAATATTTATGACTTTGGCAATTTGGTTCCTCGTAATTAATTCGTGAAAGTGACCTTCAAGCGTGTTCGAAATACTTTTTTGTGATTTATTGTTTCGGGTTTAGGTCTGGCTCTGAGGGAATCCACAAAAAAGCATGCATAAAAGTGAAGAGTTTAGTTTTTTTTTCATTTTTAAAGTTTTTTCGGGATCCTGGCAAATGTAATCCAGCTGTGCCGCGTGACACTGAAAAACACACGGTGTAATGTGCAATTTGCAAACAGTTCCTCCGAACTATTCCAAATATGCCCCCGATTTGGGCAAGGAGATGCGCTATCATGTGACTTCTTCAATCTTGTGCTGGAACAGAGAAAGCGCTGGAAGGCACTATCTTCAGAAAATCTATCTGGCAACTGAGATATGCAGACGATATCGACATCATCGATCGTTCACAGGGGCTTTTACGGTAATTGAAGAACAGGCGAAACGAGTTGGCCTTGAAGGTAACGAGGACAACACCAAGTACATGTTGTCAACAAACAAAGAAGCATCTGTCCACTGCATTCGAGGGGGTTAAGGAGTTTACCTACCTCGGAGTAAATATCCTCTCCAATGACACCTCAGTGGAGATTCGGCGAAGACTCACTGCAGGAGACCGCTGCTACTTCAGTTTGGCGATACAAACGGATTCAAAACTCCTAACTCGGAAGACGAAATGTATGCACTACAAAACTTTGATCCTGACAGTTCAGCTACATTGAGTCGAGTGCTGGACGATAAACCGAAAGGCAATAGCAGATTTTGAGCACTTTCAAGAGAAAAATTCACTGTGGAATATTTGGTCCTGTATGCGAGGAGGGCGAATGGAGGAAAAGATATCACCGCGAGCTCTATGAGCTCTATCAAGATGTGGATGTAGTTCAAAAATCCAAAATACGACGACTATACTGGGTCTGCCACATTGAGTGTAGGATCCTCGAATCACAGCCTCCAGGTTCGAGGCGACTAGGAAAACCGCAACTCCGTTTTAAGGATAAAGCGATCGCGGATGCACGAGTGCTTGGTCTCCATAACTAGAAGCAGCGTGAAAGAGATAGACAAGAGAGGAAGCCTTTCGTGTCTCAGGCAGAAACTCTTCACGAGTCGGGCGCTCGTTCAGAAAGTAAGATCCATGAAATCAATATAAATAAACACGATGTCTCAGCCACAATAAGTGCTGCCATAATATTCAATACGTTTTTACTGAAATATGCAGCAGACCGCTGAATTCAGAACAGCCACGACATGTTTGTCTTTTAAGAGTTTGAAGAGCAGAGTGGCTCAAAAAACATTAGGTTTTAATTGAAAACGATAGCAGTAAACAAAAGGACAGCGAAAATAACTAGCTATGGTGGTCCCGTAGCCATTAAGAAAAGAAGGCGGTGAGGACTAAACTCTTCGAAATGTATTCCCCTAATAAGTACTTATACATGTAACGTCCGTAAAAAACATTCGCATGACCCCGAATACAATTCCCCAAAAGTTTCTTTAGTCTACGCTTACCTAAGGACTCTTTATCTCTTTAAGAACATCACCACTTAAACAAAAACTTTGAAAAACAATTCTAAAGGCTACCTTTGAATCAATGGGCCGGGCGAGCAACCCGCTGGTTGTATACATATAAAATTAGTTGACAATGTGCTAAAATAAAAATATGACACATTTTTACACTAAGCCAAGTCAGAAAGTAAAAATGTAAATCGTACAAAGCAAAGACAGATATTGTAGGTACAAAAAAGAGAAATGTAGTAGTAACAAAGAAGGTAAATGGACGGTAGTTTATATTAAAAAAATAAGAGCGATCCTTGAAATTGAAATCGATGACAAAATACTTACGGATCCGAAGGATATTGCAAACATTTTAAAGAAATATTCTGTTTCGGTAGCTAAGAACTTAAATCATGTGCGCCCCGAAAAGACTGTATTTGTTATTGATTACAATCCAACAGTTTAGTTTTCAAAATTAATCGAAAAAACTTTGAAAGACTAAGTATTTTAGCCCCGAACAATTTGGATTTCAAAGATGCATGTCCAGGGAGACGCCATCATGAAACTATATACAGAAATTTGCGACGGTTTTAACAACAGCAAAAGTACCTTAGCCTTGTTCACTGAGTGGACTAAAGTGTTTGACATGGTCAACCACGAAAAACTTTTGGATAAACTCTTGAAGGCTGGCTTTAAAGGTGTATTTTACAATTGGTGTGCTTCATACCGAACAAAAATTGGTCAAAAACTCAAACTTGATGATATTTTCAGTGATGAACTTGAGCGTGTCATAGGCGTACCCCAAGCAATTGGCTTTTTATTTATGTAAATTCTATTTTTCAGCAAAAGTCTGCATTTGCTCATGATATGACATTTAACTATACACAGGTCATTATTTGAATCGATAATTGAACTACAAAATGATTGGCAGGTCCCAAGGCAATGGTTTGCTAAACACGAACTGCTAATTAGTGAAAAAAACAAAGATAAGGTTATGTTATCGTTATCCGAAGGGATTACGGCCTTATGACTGGATAATTTTTTTTTCATGATAGTTGTTTTCAAATTGAATTCGTAACTAGTTTTAGATATTTAGGCGTATTGATTGACCATTCTTTTAAATGGAAATCACATGCATTAGAACTCAAAAATAATATGTTTTCGGTGACCCGGAAGGTGATTATGCTCAGACCCTTTTGTTCTGAGAATCTGCAAACTATGAAGTTAAAGAATTACTATTTACATGGGATAGTTCAATGGTCAAAAATTTGTTTCTATTGTGAAACCTTTCAAGAGAAAAAAAGAATACTTTCCTTAAAGACTTGAAAAACAACGACTCTCTTAATTGATCTTAAAAACATTTCAATCTACCCACTCGACAAAATAAACAAAGACACACGTATCCAAAGATGCAAAGTATTGAACCCCTATTTAATTGGCATACACAGGCACAGCTAAATTCACAAGGCAAGGCCCTGAGCGTTAAAATCAACTGTTGCGCCAAGAATTTGCTTTTTTTTGTATTTTTCCTGCTTCAATTCTATCAACTTGGACATCTTAATTGAGATTTACCGGCAGGTCACAGGTCAAGTTCTTCCATGCACATGGTATTGATATTCTCTTCGAGTACATTCACCGCCACTTAGGATAAGTAGTATCAACTCATGACATTATTAAGTAATCATTGTTTTATCGCAGCATGTAATGAAACAAATCCGGCATGTCCCACGTAGCATCTCCATTGAACAGGAAACTAAAAGTAATTCGATCGTAGATATCAACGTGTACCAGTGTGCATTCTGGTTTTAATTACAATTGAGTCACGTAATTATTTAAAGCCAAGTAGCTTGAACGTTGATAATTGACTTTCGTTAATGACGCGCATGAAAGATTGTGTAGAAAGATAAATCATTTGTGGATTTGTTTATTTTTTTTTAGGCTGTTGTGTGTGCAAATGTTTGTTAACTTCTTTTTGATAGACATGACTTGTGAACATATTGTTTTATTTTTTTCCACCTCACAAGGCCAAATGCTTAATTAATTTGTCCATTCATTTTACCTATAGCCATTAAGTCGTAAATGATTTTTAAACGAGGCAGACAAAAGAAGAAAAGAAAACATGAATACATAATTTAAGTTGAGATTAATTGAAGAAGTTCTTTACCCATTTACTATCGGGCTATTGAAATGCTAATTTATGTTTGTTGAATTAACTGCGATGAAATAAAAGTTTTGGAGCGGTTTATTTGTTACTCCGCTTAACGAAATTGAAAATAATAAAAAGAAAATCAAATTTATAAGTTAATTGATTGCAAATATATATTTTACGAAAATTTCTCGATGTACTTTGAGTGTTTAATTATAACTGGCATTTTTTAATTGATTGGAATAAGTCTTTTTGATTTTAAGAAGGGACTAAAATAACTCTAACGTAGGTGCACAATTTTCCATGTCTGGCTTAGTAGTATGAGCGAGTAAATTGTAATAGGTCCATGCAAACATCGTCTACTTTAATAGAACACAACACGAACTTAGGTAGGTAGGTTGGTAGGTGCGACTGGCAATTTTTCTTAAGGGTAGCAATGCCTCACTTTAATTTTAAGGACCATAGTGCTGTCACTTTATCGACGATCCCTGACTTTTCATTGAGAAGAACTTATCTCGTTCTTTTTTGCTTTTACCAGATGGTGTTTATGAGAAATTTAAGGATGTCCTTGATTTTTATGTTCGCTTAGTTTTCTTCTTATCTCTTCAAGGGCCGGTTCCGCGGAAGTGTGATACAGTTTCCTTCTCCTCCTCCTGGTCCTTGCAGCTTCTACAAAAATATTTGTAAGGCGCTGCAAGTCGTCTGGCTTGACTGCCAATTAGGCAATGACTATTTATAATGTACGGTGGACAGCGGGTTTTTTTTACCTCGCTGGAGCTTGCCTTGCAGTGAAAATGAAAATGATTTTATTCAAATCTCTTTTATTTCCCGTCCTGTTTTATGCGCTACTTGTCTTTTGTGACCCAAAAAGCTTATGTAAACAAAGAATTGTCGTAGTATTTAACAACACCGTTAGATTGGTGTGCAGTTTACGAAAGTTCGACCATATTTCTGAGTTCACAAATATCCTTTAAGAAATATCTTGATCTGTGAACTTAATATAATGTTCTTTTCCGATCTTAAGTGTAGTGAAAAACCTCAATACCTTTTCCACAGACTCTAAAAGCGAATTCAACCCGCACAAATGTGCATTTTAAAATTAAATAAAATTAAATTATTTGTGTAAAATGTTATATAGTCGCATGGCAATTAATACGAATATAAAGAATACGTCGAAACATCCAAAAATTCGAATAGTGTCTTGTCTTTTACGATTTCTTTATCCCTTTCCGTGAGTGCGATACCAATAGTATCCTTCCTTTTTTGTATCTTGCCAAGTTCTGAGTTGCCATTGTTTTAAAGTATTCGCGACACTCTGTCGATGAAGACCCACTTTGTTTAGTACTTGTAACTTGATGTCTTCGAAAACTACATTTTGGATGGCTTCCTTTCGGCTAAATCTAGTTCCGTGATCTGGACTCATGATCTGGTTTTTAGTCAAGTCAAGTGATGTTTCTCTGAGTATGCAAAAAAGAGGACAGCAGAGGCATCTAACACTATGATTAAGACAATGGCCACCTTGTTTGATCACCTAATCAAAATTAGCAAATAGAGAGCATCACCTACCATAAGATCTCTGTTAATATAAATATCATGAAACGCATTTCTCATTCCTTATATAATTTTCACTATATTTGTGTTTTCAGGGTATCCGTCGACCATGGAAAGGTGTCCTTATGGTTGGACCACCAGGTACAGGAAAAACAATGCTCGCTAAAGCGGTTGCCACTGAATGTGGCACAACTTTCTTTAACGTTTCATCATCCACTCTAACGTCCAAGTATCGTGGCGAATCAGAAAAAATGGTTCGATTATTATTCGAAATGGCACGTTTTTATGCGCCAAGTACAATTTTCATCGATGAAATCGATTCTCTTTGCTCGCGTCGTGGCTCAGAATCAGAACATGAGGCTTCACGGCGTGTAAAATCGGAATTACTCGTTCAAATGGATGGTGTTGGCAGCGAAGAGGCTTCCAAAGTGGTCATGGTATTGGCCGCAACAAATTTTCCATGGGATATTGATGAGGCTCTTCGACGACGTCTTGAAAAGCGAATCTACATACCGCTACCTACCGATGAAGGCAGGGAAGCACTGCTTAAAATCAACTTGAGAGAAGTCAAAGTTGACGAAAGTGTTAACCTTACAACAATTGCAAAAAAACTAGAAGGCTATTCAGGGGCTGATATAACTAATGTTTGCAGGTAAGACTCGTTAAAATTATGTTTTTTTTTTTTTAAATATGAAACCCTATCACATCTCGAACAGGGATGCAAGTATGATGTCTATGCGGAGGAAAATAGCTGGTCTAAGGCCAGAGCAAATCCGTCAACTGGCCACCGAGGAAGTTGATCTGCCTGTTTCCACACAGGATTTCGCTGAAGCGATTGCAAAGTGCAACAAAAGTGTCTCAAAGACCGATCTAGAGAAATATGAGAAATGGATGAAAGAATTTGGATCGTCATGATGACATGAATGGAAAAAATTCCCTCATTAGATCCTAACTCTCACATGAAACCTTATCTTTCCATTACTCAGATACCCTATATTGTTTGATTTTTTTTCTATCACAACTTATTATTTAATAAGACTAATGATGCTCTATCATCTAACGAATCGTAAGGAACAACAAAACAAGCAACAAAAACTGCAATACAAATTTATACTTATACTTTTTTTTTTGTTTTTGAAAAATCAAAAAGGATTAATATACATATATTTAAAGAAACTAAAAATTGTTATTAATTTAAAATTAAAACAAAAAAAATATTAATTTTTTAACTTGAATAAATCAATAGTGTACTTAATAAAATGTTAAACATTAAACAAACAAAAAACGAAAAACGAAAAACAATAATTGAAAAAGAATCTACAAATAAAGTTTCATAAAATTTTTTTTTAACAATACTGAATGGTTTTCTTTTTTTAAAGCTAATTTAATTAAACTTTTCTTGGTTGATATAGTATGCCTGAAGTTTCGATGGCATATT
Source organism: Orthonevra nobilis (assembly GCA_963555765.1). Taxonomy (NCBI): domain Eukaryota; kingdom Metazoa; phylum Arthropoda; class Insecta; order Diptera; family Syrphidae; genus Orthonevra; species Orthonevra nobilis. Next base: position 53,632,377 of record OY743227.1, read on the forward strand.
TTTGGCCTCCATAGCAACATGAATGCGAATTCCTACTGATTACTTTTGTGTGGGTAAAAGGCATATTCCTAGTTATGTCTTGGATGTAAGTAAGTCTTCCTCAGACTCTTCCAAACATTTGATACAAGTTTTTCAACGGGTCTAGTTTCAATCCGACTTTGTTGCCCAAAAGGGCACATTTTTACGATGCCCATATTCATTACAGGAATAACGCTAAAATTATCAAAACATCATCTGACATCAAATGGATGTAGCAAATATTTGAAGAAGCAAAGACGCGTGAAAAAACGACAAGTCGGCACAGTTGGATCTGCATGTCGAAGTGAAATAATAAACTCATATCAAAAACAGAAGAACACGTTAGAAAAAATTTTATCCCCCAACATAAAACGCATTGAGCGTTTTTAAAGCGTTTATATCTTCGCGTGATCAAAAAAAAAGTGTTAACTTATTATTAATGAAACCTTCGAAATATATTAAAAGATATATTTATATATATGAATATAAAAACTACCTAATACCAAACACAGATTTTGCTTGCAATGGTGAACGATTTTAAGTCACTTTCATATTGTAGATGGCAATTCTAAGCACAAGTTCATCAAATTTGATTAAAACAACCGATTTTTGTCGAAGATATGGAAGTTTGAAAATCAGGTGTTTTTTGCGAAATTTTGCTGGAGTTATAGCCCATGGTTTCAAAATGCACTTATTTTGTGAAATTTGTGAAAACGTGAAAAAAGCTATGAATGTTCATTATTTTGCAATTCTAAGCACAGGTTTACAAAATTTGACTAAAACCAGCGATTTTTGTCGAAGATATGGAAGTTTGAAAATCAGGTGTTTTTTGCGAAATTTTGCTGGACTATAGCCCATGATTTCAAAATGCACTTTTTGTGAAATTATAGAAAACGTGAAAAAGCTATAAATGTTCATTACTATGCAATTCTAAGCACAAGTTCACAAAATTTGATTAAAACAACCGATTTTTGTCGAAGATATGGAAGTTTGAAAATCAGGTGTTTTTTGCGAAATTTTGCTGGCCTATAGCCCATGATTTCAAAATGCACTTTTTTTGTGAAATAAGAGAAAACGTGAAAAAAGCTATGAATGTTCATGTTTATGCAATTCTAAGCACAAGTTCACAAAATTTGATTAAAACAACCGATTTTTGTCGAAGATATGGAAGTTTGAAAATCAGGTGGTTTTTGCGAAATTTTTCTGGACTATAGCCCATGGTTTCAAAATGCACTTATTTTGTGAAATTTGTGAAAACGTGAAAAAAGCTATGAATGTTCATTATTTTGCAATTCTAAGCACAGGTTTACAAAATTTGACTAAAACCAGCGATTTTTGTCGAAGATATGGAAGTTTGAAAATCAGGTGTTTTTTGCGAAATTTTGCTGGACTATAGCCCATGGTTTCAAAATGCACTTATTTTGTGAAATTTGTGAAAACGTGAAAAAAGCTATGAATGTTCATTATTTTGCAATTCTAAGCACAGGTTTACAAAATTTGACTAAAACCAGCGATTTTTGTCGAAGATATGGAAGTTTGAAAATCAGGTGTTTTTTGCGAAATTTTGCTGGACTATAGCCCATGGTTTCAAAATGCACTTATTTTGTGAAATTTGTGAAAACGTGAAAAAAGCTATGAATGTTCATTATTTGCAATTCTAAGCACAGGTTTACAAAATTTGACTAAAACCAGCGATTTTTGTCGAAGATATGGAAGTTTGAAAATCAGGTGTTTTTTGCGAAATTTTGCTGGACTATAGCCCATGGTTTCAAAATGCACTTATTTTGTGAAATTTGTGAAAACGTGAAAAAAGCTATGAATGTTCATTATTTTGCAATTCTAAGCACAGGTTTACAAAATTTGACTAAAACCAGCGATTTTTGTCGAAGATATGGAAGTTTGAAAATCAGGTGTTTTTTGCGAAATTTTGCTGGACTATAGCCCATGGTTTCAAAATGCACTTATTTTGTGAAATTTGTGAAAACGTGAAAAAAGCTATGAATGTTCATTATTTTGCAATTCTAAGCACAGGTTTACAAAATTTGACTAAAACCAGCGATTTTTGTCGAAGATATGGAAGTTTGAAAATCAGGTGTTTTTTGCGAAATTTTGCTGGACTATAGCCCATGATTTCAAAATGCACTTTTTTTGTGAAATTAGAGAAAACGTGAAATAAGCTATGAATGTTCATGTTTATGCAATTCTAAGCACAAGTTCACAAAATTTGATTAAAACAACCGATTTTTGTCGAAGATATGGAAGTTTGAAAATCAGGTGTTTTTTGCGAAATTTTGCTGGACTATAGCCCATGGTTTCAAAATGCACTTATTTTGTGAAATTTGTGAAAACGTGAAAAAAGCTATGAATGTTCATTATTTTGCAATTCTAAGCACAGGTTTACAAAATTTGACTAAAACCAGCGATTTTTGTCGAAGATATGGAAGTTTGAAAATCAGGTGTTTTTTGCGAAATTTTGCTGGACTATAGCCCATGATTTCAAAATGCACTTTTTTTGTGAAATTAGAGAAAACGTGAAATAAGCTATGAAAGTTCATGTTTGTGCAATTCTAAGCACAAGTTCACAAAATTTGATTAAAACAACCGATTTTTGTCGAAGATATGGAAGTTTGAAAATCAGGTGTTTTTTGCGAAATTTTGCTGGACTATAGCCCATGATTTCAAAATGCACTTTTTTTGTGAAATTAGAGAAAACGTGAAAAAAGCAATGAATGTTCATTATTTTGCAATTCTTAGCACAAGGACACAAAATTTGATTAAAACGACCGATTTTTGTCGAATATATGGAAGTTTGAAAATCAGGTGTTTTTTGCGAAATTTTGCTGGACTATAGCCCATGATTAAAAAATGCACTTTTTTTGTGAAAACGTGAAAAAAGCTATGAATGTTCATTATTTTGCAATTCTAAGCACAGGTTTACAAAATTTGACTAAAACCAGCGATTTTTGTCGAAGATATGGAAGTTTGAAAATCAGGTGTTTTTTGCGAAATTTTGCTGGACTATAGCCCATGATTTCAAAATGCACTTTTTTTGTGAAATTAGAGAAAACGTGAAATAAGCTATGAAAGTTCATGTTTATGCAATTCTAAGCACAAGTTCACAAAATTTGATTAAAACAACCGATTTTTGTCGAAGATATGGAAGTTTGAAAATCAGGTGTTTTTTGCGAAATTTTGCTGGACTATAGCCCATGATTTCAAAATGCACTTTTTTTGTGAAATTAGAGAAAACGTGAAAAAAGCAATGAATGTTCATTATTTTGCAATTCTTAGCACAAGGACACAAAATTTGATTAAAACGACCGATTTTTGTCGAATATATGGAAGTTTGAAAATCAGGTGTTTTTTGCGAAATTTTGCTGGACTATAGCCCATGATTAAAAAATGCACTTTTTTTGTGAAAACGTGAAAAAAGCTATGAATGTTCATTATTTTGCAATTCTAAGCACAGGTTTACAAAATTTGACTAAAACCAGCGATTTTTGTCGAAGATATGGAAGTTTGAAAATCAGGTGTTTTTTGCGAAATTTTGCTGGACTATAGCCCATGGTTTCAAAATGCACTTATTTTGTGAAATTTGTGAAAACGTGAAAAAAGCTATGAATGTTCATTATTTTGCAATTCTAAGCACAGGTTTACAAAATTTGACTAAAACCAGCGATTTTTGTCGAAGATATGGAAGTTTGAAAATCAGGTGTTTTTTGCGAAATTTTGCTGGACTATAGCCCATGGTTTCAAAATGCACTTATTTTGTGAAATTTGTGAAAACGTGAAAAAAGCTATGAATGTTCATTATTTTGCAATTCTAAGCACAGGTTTACAAAATTTGACTAAAACCAGCGATTTTTGTCGAAGATATGGAAGTTTGAAAATCAGGTGTTTTTTGCGAAATTTTGCTGGACTATAGCCCATGATTTCAAAATGCACTTTTTTTGTGAAATTAGAGAAAACGTGAAATAAGCTATGAATGTTCATGTTTATGCAATTCTAAGCACAAGTTCACAAAATTTGATTAAAACAACCGATTTTTGTCGAAGATATGGAAGTTTGAAAATCAGGTGTTTTTTGCGAAATTTTGCTGGACTATAGCCCATGGTTTCAAATGCACTTATTTTGTGAAATTTGTGAAAACGTGAAAAAGCTATGAATGTTCATTATTTTGCAATTCTTAGCACAGGTTTACAAAATTTGACTAAAACCAGCGATTTTTGTCGAAGATATGGAAGTTTGAAAATCAGGTGTTTTTTGCGAAATTTTGCTGGACTATAGCCCATGATTTCAAAATGCACTTTTTTTGTGAAATTAGAGAAAACGTGAAATAAGCTATGAATGTTCATGTTTATGCAATTCTAAGCACAAGTTCACAAAATTTGATTAAAACAACCGATTTTTGTCGAAGATATGGAAGTTTGAAAATCAGGTGTTTTTTGCGAAATTTTGCTGGACTATAGCCCATGGTTTCAAAATGCACTTATTTTGTGAAATTTGTGAAAACGTGAAAAAAGCTATGAATGTTCATTATTTTGCAATTCTAAGCACAGGTTTACAAAATTTGACTAAAACCAGCGATTTTTGTCGAAGATATGGAAGTTTGAAAATCAGGTGTTTTTTGCGAATTTTGCTGGACTATAGCCCATGATTTCAAAATGCACTTTTTTTGTGAAATTAGAGAAAACGTGAAATAAGCTATGAATGTTCATGTTTATGCAATTCTAAGCACAAGTTCACAAAATTTGATTAAAACAACCGATTTTTGTCGAAGATATGGAAGTTTGAAAATCAGGTGTTTTTTGCGAAATTTTGCTGGACTATAGCCCATGGTTTCAAAATGCACTTATTTGTGAAATTTGTGAAAACGTGAAAAAAGCTATGAATGTTCATTATTTTGCAATTCTAAGCACAGGTTTACAAAATTTGACTAAAACCAGCGATTTTTGTCGAAGATATGGAAGTTTGAAAATCAGGTGTTTTTTGCGAAATTTTGCTGGACTATAGCCCATGATTTCAAAATGCACTTTTTTTGTGAAATTAGAGAAAACGTGAAATAAGCTATGAAAGTTCATGTTTGTGCAATTCTAAGCACAAGTTCACAAAATTTGATTAAAACAACCGATTTTTGTCGAAGATATGGAAGTTTGAAATCAGGTGTTTTTTGCGAAATTTGCTGGACTATAGCCCATGATTTCAAAATGCACTTTTTTTGTGAAATTAGAGAAAACGTGAAAAAAGCAATGAATGTTCATTATTTGCAATTCTTAGCACAAGGACACAAAATTTGATTAAAACGACCGATTTTTGTCGAATATATGGAAGTTTGAAAATCAGGTGTTTTTTGCGAAATTTTGCTGGACTATAGCCCATGATTAAAAAATGCACTTTTTTTGTGAAAACGTGAAAAAAGCTATGAATGTTCATTATTTTGCAATTCTAAGCACAGGTTTACAAAATTTGACTAAAACCAGCGATTTTTGTCGAAGATATGGAAGTTTGAAAATCAGGTGTTTTTGCGAAATTTTGCTGGACTATAGCCCATGATTTCAAAATGCACTTTTTTTGTGAAATTAGAGAAAACGTGAAATAAGCTATGAAAGTTCATGTTTATGCAATTCTAAGCACAAGTTCACAAAATTTGATTAAAACAACCGATTTTTGTCGAAGATATGGAAGTTTGAAAATCAGGTGTTTTTTGCGAAATTTTGCTGGACTATAGCCCATGATTTCAAAATGCACTTTTTTGTGAAATTAGAGAAAACGTGAAAAAAGCAATGAATGTTCATTATTTTGCAATTCTTAGCACAAGGACACAAAATTTGATTAAAACGACCGATTTTTGTCGAATATATGGAAGTTTGAAAATCAGGTGTTTTTTGCGAAATTTTGCTGGACTATAGCCCATGATTAAAAAATGCACTTTTTTTGTGAAAACGTGAAAAAAGCTATGAATGTTCATTATTTTGCAATTCTAAGCACAGGTTTACAAAATTTGACTAAAACCAGCGATTTTGTCGAAGATATGGAAGTTTGAAAATCAGGTGTTTTTTGCGAAATTTTGCTGGACTATAGCCCATGGTTTCAAAATGCACTTATTTTGTGAAATTTGTGAAAACGTGAAAAAAGCTATGAATGTTCATTATTTTGCAATTCTAAGCACAGGTTTACAAAATTTGACTAAAACCAGCGATTTTTGTCGAAGATATGGAAGTTTGAAAATCAGGTGTTTTTTGCGAAATTTTGCTGGACTATAGCCCATGGTTTCAAAATGCACTTATTTTGTGAAATTTGTGAAAACGTGAAAAAAGCTATGAATGTTCATTATTTTGCAATTCTAAGCACAGGTTTACAAAATTTGACTAAAACCAGCGATTTTGTCGAAGATATGGAAGTTTGAAAATCAGGTGTTTTTGCGAAATTTTGCTGGACTATAGCCCATGATTTCAAAATGCACTTTTTTGTGAATTAGAGAAAACGTGAAATAAGCTATGAATGTTCATGTTTATGCAATTCTAAGCACAAGTTCACAAAATTTGATTAAAACAACCGATTTTTGTCGAAGATATGGAAGTTTGAAAATCAGGTGTTTTTTGCGAAATTTTGCTGGACTATAGCCCATGGTTTCAAAATGCACTTATTTTGTGAAATTTGTGAAAACGTGAAAAAAGCTATGAATGTTCATTATTTTGCAATTCTTAGCACAGGTTTACAAAATTTGACTAAAACCAGCGATTTTTGTCGAAGATATGGAAGTTTGAAAATCAGGTGTTTTTTGCGAAATTTTGCTGGACTATAGCCCATGATTTCAAAATGCACTTTTTTTGTGAAATTAGAGAAAACGTGAAATAAGCTATGAATGTTCATGTTTATGCAATTCTAAGCACAAGTTCACAAAATTTGATTAAAACAACCGATTTTTGTCGAAGATATGGAAGTTTGAAAATCAGGTGTTTTTTGCGAAATTTTGCTGGACTATAGCCCATGGTTTCAAAATGCACTTATTTTGTGAAATTTGTGAAAACGTGAAAAAAGCTATGAATGTTCATTATTTTGCAATTCTAAGCACAGGTTTACAAAATTTGACTAAAACCAGCGATTTTTGTCGAAGATATGGAAGTTTGAAAATCAGGTGTTTTTTGCGAAATTTTGCTGGACTATAGCCCATGATTTCAAAATGCACTTTTTTTGTGAAATTAGAGAAAACGTGAAATAAGCTATGAAAGTTCATGTTTATGCAATTCTAAGCACAAGTTCACAAAATTTGATTAAAACAACCGATTTTTGTCGAAGATATGGAAGTTTGAAAATCAGGTGTTTTTTGCGAAATTTTGCTGGACTATAGCCCATGATTTCAAAATGCACTTTTTTTGTGAAATTAGAGAAAACGTGAAAAAAGCAATGAATGTTCATTATTTTGCAATTCTAAGCACAGGTTCACAAAATTTGATTAAAACAACCGATTTTTGTCGAAGATATGGAAGTTTGAAAATCAGGTGTTTTTTGCGAAATTTTGCTGGACTATAGCCCACGGTTTCAAAATGCACTTATTTTGTGAAATTTGTGAAAACGTGAAAAAAGCTATGAATGTTCATGTTTATGCAATTCTTAGCACAAGTTCACAAAATTTGATTAAAACAACCGATTTTTGTCGAAGATATGGAAGTTTGAAAATCAGGTGTTTTTTGCGAAATTTTGCTGGACTATAGCCCATGATTTCAAAATGCACTTTTTTTGTGAAATTAGAGAAAACATGAAATAAGCTATGAATGTTCATGTTTATGCAATTCTTAGCACAAGTTCACAAAATTTGATTAAAACAACCGATTTTTGTCGAAGATATGGAAGTTTGAAAATCAGGTGTTTTTTGCGAAATTTTGCTGGACTATAGCCCATTATTTCAAAATGCACTTTTTTGTGAAATTTTAGAAAACGTGAAAAACGCTATAAATGTTCATTATTATGCAATTCTAAGAACAAGTTCACAAAATTTGATTAAAACAACCGATTTTTGTCGAAGATATGGAAGATTGAAAATCAGATGTTTTTTGCGAAATTTTGCTGGACTATAGCCCATGATTTCAAATGCACTTTTTTTGTGAAATAAGAGAAAACGTAAAAAAAGCTATGAATGTTCATGTTTATGCAATTCTAAGCACAAGTTCACAAAATTTGATTAAAACAACCAATTTTTGTCGAAGATATGGAAGTTTGAAAATCAGGTGTTTTTTGCGAAATTTTGCTGGACTATAGCCCATGATTTCAAAATGCACTTTTTTTGTGAAATAAGAGAAAACGTGAAAAAAGCTATGAATGTTCATCTTTATGCAATTTTAAGCACAAGTTCACAAATTTGATTAAAACAACCAATTTTTGTCGAAGATATGGAAGTTTGAAAATCAGGTGTTTTTTGCGAAATTTTGCTGGACTATAGCCCATGATTTCAAAATGCACTTTTTTTGTGAAAACGTGAAACAAGCTATGAATGTTCATTATTATGCAATTCTAAGCACAGGTTCACA